>CM021109.1:471255663-471873914 GCA_007115665.2 Sequoiadendron giganteum
AATATTATATTATATTATAATATTATATTATATTATAATATTATATTATACTATAATATTATATTATATTATATTATACTATATTATATTATATTATAATATATTATATTATACTATAATATATTATATTATACTATAATATATTATATTATACTATAATATATTATATTATACTATAATATTATATTATATTATACTATAATATTATATTATATTATACTATAATATTATATTATATTATAATATTGTAATATAATATTATATATTCTATTTATGTATATATTATAATATATATTATATTATATTATATTATATTATATTATATTATATATTATAGACATATTATATTGCTAGTATATTATATTATATTATATTATATTATATATATATTATATTATATTATATTCATATTATATATTTATATTATATTATATTATAAATATATAATATATTATATTATATATTATATTCTATATATTATATTATGTTATATTATATTATATTATGTTATATTATATATTATATTATGTTATATTATATATTATATTATATTGTAATATATATTATATTATGTTATGGTATATTATATATTATATATTATATTATATTATATTATATTATATATTATATATTATATTATATTATATTATATATTATATATTATATATTATATTATATTATATTATATTATTATATATTCCATATTATATTATATTATATTCTTATTTATATTATATTATATTGTCCTTATATTAGCATATTATATATATTTATGTTATATTTATATTATATTGTCTTATATTATATAATAATATTATATATATTATATAATATATATTATATTATAATATATAATATATATAATATTATAATATATAATATATATAATATTATAATATATAATATATAATATATATAATATTATAATATATAATATATATAATATTATCTAATAATATTATATTATATTATAAGAATAGAAACACTTTGATTGATAACTCCAACTATAAATAATTTTCTCTACTTGCGAAAGTTTTCTGAATGCGAATTTTATACAAATCTTATGTGAAAAACACTAAATGCGAAGAAAGAGGGATTCAAACTCAAAAAAAGCTTCCACAATCGGTAACTTTGAAGGATCAAAAGGCATGGACCCTAATAGAAGACACAAAAAATAAAACAAAAACAATAATACGGAACAAGGGAGGAAGGTCAAACCAAGAAGAAGAAGAAGAAGAAGAAGAAGACCACATGAAACTGAGGAGGGGGAATACAAAATTGATTTCAGGAAGCCGCATTTTGTCACCTGGCTGAACCACATCGAAATAGACAAGAAGAAATTATGAACAACCTTCGTAAGATAAGAAGGCCCTGTAAGCCCTAAAGGACAACAAACGCATATGTGGGAACAATACAAAAGGTGGATAGAATATCATCCTTCCAGAATTAAACCAATAAGAAAGGACCAAGCTAAAGGAAAAAGGAACAAATCACCCACTGAACTAAAAAAAGGGAGAAGCTAGAACAAAGGTACCAATCGAAATACATGTCCAAAAGAAAACAAAGGAGGACATTGGAATTTTGGAAGATCTAGCCATAATCTGCAAAATCCTAGGACCAAGGGAAGAAAAGAAATTGAAGAATGGATGTGGGAATTAAATTCCTCCCTAAAGGTTTTTCATAGTAGTCTTCCTTTCTACAGAAAATTGAGACATGGCTCTAGAGTAGAGCACATCGGAAATAAGTGGGAAAACGATCTATACACAAAACTGGGAAGCAAATTTTGACCCCCAAGCATTGTTATCATATTCAGAACCAAAATGGATAAGACTTTATAATCTACCCCTTGAATTCTAGTCAAAAGAATGCTTAGAAAAAATTGGTAGATCCTTGGGAGCACTATTATAAATTGATGTCCCTTTGTTGAAAGAAAGCTCTTATCTCTATGCTAGAATTAAGATAGTAGCAATAAAATAAATCCCTAAGGAAATTAATCTTAGAACCAAAGCAGTGATATGGAAGCAAGGCATTGAAATAGAGGAATGGATGGTGCCTAGTTATAAAAGGCTTCCAAAAGACAAAAGCATAGTAATAAAAAGGGCTCCTCCAAGACTTAGGTAGATATGGAAAAAAAAGGAAATCAATGATTCAAAAAAAAGAGACCAAGTCTCCAAACCCCAAGGTAGACCCAATCATAAACCAAGCAGAAATCAGAAGACTTGAGAAAAGAGGGGCACAGGAGTCCAACACAAAATTTCCTTCAGCCCCGAGTCCCAAGCATGAGAAGCCATTTTTAGAGGATGAAGAAGGCCATAAATAGATAGATAAAATTAACAACCACACCTCAAGGTAGAAGGCATCCACACAAACAAAGAAATTTTTTTGTAAATAACTAATGGAGGTATTAGAAGGCCTCTCATCTGAAAGTAAAGACGAAAAGATTGATGAACTTGACATAATCGAGAATAGAAACATAACACAAACGGTAGCTCAATTTTTGGATCTACCAAAGAAAAATAATAAGAAGAAAGGGAGGAAGTCGAGAAGGAAAATTAGGGAGGAAATGGAACATGATAGAGGACTAAACAGTATTAAGAACTTCCTTCAAGAAATCAAAGGGGTAGAGCACCCCCAACAAGAAGAACCATGAAGATTACAACATGGAGTGTAAGGGGTTTTAATGCCCCAAATAAAAGTCATTTGATCAAATGACAAATAGTGAAAGCAGATACAGATGTCATTCTCCTACAAGAAACCAAGATAGAGGAGGAAAACAAGAAAATTTTTAACATCTTGGGTTGGGAGGAGGCATATTCTAGATCTTTTCAAACCATTGGAGGGTTAGGTATACTTTGGAGAAGTAATATTATTGATGCAAACATAGTGGATAAGCAACCATACTGGATTCCATGCAATATCAAGTGCGAAAAAAGAAATAAAGTTTTGTACTTGTTCAATATCCATGGGCCTACTAGGAATATGAAAAAAGAGAGATTATGGAATACATTAAGTCAGAAAATCACCCTGTTAAATAAGCAAAAAATAATATTAGGTGGATACTTCAACACAGTATTGTGAATAGAGGAAAAATGGGGAGGTAACAGGATGACTTCCCCCTCAATGGCAGCCTTTGGAATGTTCCTTTTCCATAACAATCTCATGGAGGCACCAATCAAAAATGGAGTTTATACCTAGTCAAATAGGATAAATGGTGGTGGTTGCATAAAAGAGAAAATAGATAGGTTCTTGTACTCTCAAGATTGGATGGAAGAGGATCAATCCATAGAGGTGGAAATTTTTCCATTAGTTGGGTCAAACCACTATCCAGTTAAAATGTCACTAATAGAGGAACACAATCATTCAAGGTCTTATTTTAAATTATAAAAAATATGGTTCAAAAGGGATAATCTAATTGAAACAATTGGAAAATGGTGGAAAGAGGCCCCAAAGTATAGTGGTTATAAGAGTTTCATCTTCATGTGAAAATTGAAGTACATAAAGCAAAAGCTACAAATTTGGAATAAGACAGTTTTTAAAAATATCTTCACAGAAAAAGAGAGATTGGAGGAAGAACTATCTTTACTAAATCAGAAAATTATTAATGTAGGTATGATCCAAGAGGATTACCTGAAATAAAAGACACTATTAGCAGAATATGAGGAAATCCTAGCAAGGGAAGAGGCGTACTGGTGTACCAAGTCCAAGGAAATGTGGTTAACAGAAGGGGATGGAAACACAAAATTCTTTCATAACACATCAAAGATTAAAAAATATCAAGTATTCGGTCAGCTAAAGGTTCATTGATCCAAGAGTAAGGAGGTATAGAGGAGGAGGTAGTTGCATTCTACAAAAAGGTCTTAGCCCTAGAAGGGGATAAGGAAGTCCTAAATGATAGCATAATTCTAGCAAATGTACCCAAGCTGATTACACCAGAAGATAACCAAATGCTAATAGAACCTATTTCTAAAGAGGAAATAAAGGTGACTACCTTTCAGCTCCACCTTGACAAAGCTCTAGGCCCTGATGGGTATCCAACTTTCTTTTATCAAAAGTGTTGGCATATTTTTGGAGATGAAAAATGGGAATTAATAGAAGACTTCAGAAAACACAAAAGGTTTGTTAAAGATCTGAAAAATACTATGACAGTGCTACTACCCAAGAAGAAAGTATGTGAGACCTTTAGGAATTGCTATCCCATTTCACTATGCAACAATATATATAAAATATTGTCCAAAGCTTTAGAAAACAAACTTAAAAGGGTATTGGGAAAGATCATATCACCAAACCAAAGTGATTTTACTCCAAGAAGGGATGTCATGGATAGTATCATTTTATCCAATGAAGTAGTTCATACAATAAACAAAGAGAGAAAGAAAAGTATGATGATAAAATTGGACATAATAAAAGCATATGATAAGGTGAAATGGCGACTACTGATCAAAATCATAGAAAAGTTTGGGTTTCATAAGGCATGGTTGCAAATGATTTTTCAGTGCATTTCCTCAACAAGATATTCGATATTGGTTAATAATGCTCCATTTGGATTCTTCCAAAGCTCCAACGAGATAAGGAAAGGAGACCCAATCTCCCCCTTTTTATTCATTATTATGGTAGAAGACCTGGGTAGGCACATCACTTCCAAGTAGGAACAAGGCCTATGGACAGGAGTGAAAATTGCACAAGGGATAGAAGATCTTACTATAGACACATAAAATATATAGATTGATCTTGATTTTACTAACACCAGTTCGTCCTGAATCATCTCCTCTGCTAGTCATTTAATTAAATAATTTGTATTTAATTGAATTCATCATATTTCATCTCTTAATTAAATAAATGAAATTTATCTGATTAAGTCGTCATCTTCTATTAGTTAAATAAATCATTTTGTTTAGTTAATCCTATAGTCCCTCTTTTAATTAAATAATTCATTTTATTTAATCAATCTCTAAAGTTGTCTCATTTAAATTCAATAGATTTTTCTTTAATTGATTTAAAACTAACACCATTCTCTTTAATTAAATAAATTAAACTTTATTTAATTAAGTCTGAATTCATATTCCTCTCAACTTTGATTTAAATCAATCCAAAAATCTAAATCAAATTGTCACATCAACTAATCTCCTTTTAAATTAATCAAATACTGATTAATCTTAATCTTAATCCCTCAAATACTCTACCTTTTTCAACTTACACAAGTAAATCATTTTATTTGATTTATTAAATCTCCCATTTTCTCTCAACATGGCATCAAGGAGGGAATATTCTTCAAATTCAAAAATCCCTCCAAAAGGGTGTGTACATCCAACATGGCATTAAAATCCTCTTACATGTCCTTTACCTTGAGTCAAGTGGCATTAACTCCATAAAATATCACCTTGAAAATGTTTTTACCCCATCCAAAGATCAAATCAACATGCATCAAGAGTCACTTTTTCATCATAATCAAAATTCACCAATAATATCCAACAATGATCTATTTAAATGAGTGTTGAAATTATTTGATCCTATTGACATAATCCAAGATCCATCCACCAATGATCATGTTGACAATGTCTTTACATTACCTAATGAGTTAGAGGACATATCTCAAGAATTTATTCCAAAGCATGATCATCTTTCACCAAAGTCTAACAATGGTCCTTTCCAAGACGTATTGACATCCTTTGACCTCATGGTTATAGATACTAAAGGGATCCTCAACTCAATATTTTATCTAAATCCACTCAAAGCTCAAGAGTATATTGAGCCACTTCCCATTCCTAATGAAGATATCCAAGAACCCATTGTAAGCAATCCATCCTTTAAAATGGACCCATGTCAAGAACTTGATCCAAAGCATGTCGAAAGCAATTCTAAAATCAATCAAGATCAAGAATTTGTAGCTCCACAATACTACAATGATATAATGGTAACTCTCCTATCTATACAAGCTGTCACAAATGATGATCATATCCATATAGCACATAATCCTCCACCTACCCATAAGATGCTTTCTTTGGATGGACACGTAGATGATCTTCATTCAAAATAAGAGTACCATACTCTTGATATCATTACCAAGGAACAAGATTCTCCTACTCTTAACATTTGTTCACATGATCAAGATATAGAAATATCTAGAGACATATCATAAATGGGGCATGAAGAAGGCTTCTATAAAAGTTGTGAATCGGAAACATCATGTGAAGGCATATCAAAAATGAATCATGAGGAATACTCTTATGTGGATAGTGGATCATCAACACCTCTTGAAGAAGCATTAAAATCTAATATTTCACAAGATCAAGCCAAAGATATCAATTAGGAATTTAACCCACATATGGAGGATCCTATCACTTATAAACTTGGATCACTTACCTTTTTTAGGGAAAGCTATATTATCAATGAAGAATCTAGCACCTTTGAAGATCCACAACAGAGCATAGAAGGGTTATCACCTTGTTTCCAAGGTAACTCATATCCTATTGCAAATAAAAATTTTGAACAGGTGAATTATCAAGGCAAAGGATTAGGCCTACATGAATAGGGTATCCTAGAACCAGTGCAGATTATTGGCAATCCCAAGCATCAAGGTCTTGGTTATTCGACAATTAAGGGATCTAAACATATTAATGATACCTCTGTAATACTAGGGGAAATTTTATCTAATGCAAGCATCAACATAGGGAGCACAAAGAATCTTTATGATGAAACCAATGCCAATACTACAACCAGTCATGCCATGAATCTTCATCCACCCATCACCCCATCTACGAAGTGGGACCAACATCAAAAGAAAGATTTGAATCAAAGCACAAAGAAAGTTATCAAAGCAAAAGAAGTAGCAAAGCATGAAGGAAACATCAAATACACATGGATACCAAAGAATACAAAGAATGATTATCCCTATCAAACTACATTAGTCAAAGAAACTATGGGGAAAAATAAAAAAGGGAAAAGTATCCATCAAAGATGTCCACAAAGGCAAAAGCAAGCTTCTCAACCAATGTACAAAGTATATCAATCATTTGGTCCTAATTTCATGCTCACTTCCATATCCACCCATCATTTCTCATCTTCCCAAGTTTGGAGAGTCAAAGGTTCCAAGCTATCAACCAATCCATCTTTTATTCCTAAACACACAACACCATCCCCGCCTCCGCGCATGATATCTAATTCTCACATTGACTATGTATTGGCAGCAACCCTTCATCATAAGGATTTAGAAGTCCTTCTATTGCGATGTGTGCACAAAGATAAAGTTAACCTTGGTATCCTCAAAGCAGAACAGGAATCTCAAAAGTTGCATTCAAGTGCACGTATCTTGGCAAAGCAACTTCCTCAAGTAGGATATCAGTGGCACATTAGGACAAAGGCATCTATATTAGCAACACCAAGTGGTTCAGCATGAGCATACATCTTTTAGAAAAATCAAAAAATCATGAAAATAGTAAAAATAAAAATCGTCCTCCAGTGAAAACCACTATGGTGGCACTTTGGACAGGTACCATGATGAAAACCTGGCAAACAAGCATCATGTGTAGAATTGAGCATCTACGTGCATCATTTCAAGAGAAAGCATCTTATCACACCCATAATAAATCCAATATTCCATCCATCTCATCCATAATAAATCCATTCATCCACAAACCATTTATCCAATCCATTTTCATATATCTGCATCCATCTTCCAAATTATCTTGATCTTGACAAATTTTGGTTTATGTTAGACATATTGACATGGGTTGTTTTCATTGATCATATCCTACCCAACGTTATTTGAGCCTTGAAGCATTATCCATATGAGCATCCTATGTTTGAAAACCTTATCTTATTTCAAGATAATCATTGGTATCCTTTGCATGCTTACCATATCCATCCATCTATACATCTATCCAAGCATCCACCCATGGCATTCCATACATTGCTAGACACTGGGGGCAGATATTTACATCTTGCTTCGGGAATAAATCTTGATCTATATCCTCTAACTTATGTGGTGACCCAAACATTGGCAAATGTGAAATCAAATTGGTCAAAATCATTTATGAGCAAAAAATCAAAAACACAAACCCATGGCATATTTTGACGAGAAGATGTTCCTTATCAAGCATTATATTTCATTGAACATCAATCCAAACAATTAATACTAGTCGCATCTAATTTTCACTTCAATGTCACATCAAATCATTCAAAACAAATTTTGTTCCAAACTAAGCTTCGCAATCTTGATCAATCAAATCCAATCAATTTATCATCATCTTGAGATATCCTTCTCAATCCTCATGTTTCTTAACACCATCCTTGCATTGTTGTGCATCCTCGACAATGTTATCATCATCAATCTATCAATCTAATCAATCAACCTTAGCTTGGTTTTCAACAAAATCCCAAAATAGAGCACTAATATCATCACACATATCCATATCCAAATCGTCAAAATCGTGCGAAAATCCAAAAACATTCAAAAAACCAAGAAAATCCAAAAACATCCAAAACATATCAAAATCGAAAAACAGGTCAAAAAGTCAAAAAAACATCAAAAAAATGAAATTTGAACTACGTCGTCTCTGAGCTTAAACGTAGGCAAGGCTAATCCTTGATCGGCCCCCGAGACACAAAATCCAAAAACATTCATAAAATCTCATAAAACACAAAAACATTGGAAATTTTGAAAATCAAAACATTTGTAAAACATCTCAAAAAAACCAAAAAATAGCCTCATAACATTTCAAAAACACCAAAAACATCTAAATATTTGAAAAAATCCATCTGTACCATTTCACTTTCACCCACAATAATCTCATCCATAATAAATCAATCATCACCTTCATCCTTTGGAAAAACAAACAAAAACAATCACAACAATAAGCAAAAGCAAACTTCAAACGCAAAATCAAAATCAAAACAACAAACTATTAAATGCAAAATCAAACTCTTAATCATTTGCAAACATGTCAACCAACCTTATATCAACAACCTTTCAAAACAACATATCAACTTGCCACCATCCACTAACATGTCCTAGGATGCATCCTTCCTACAATGGGCATTATCTTTGGAAAATCACTTTGGATGCTTATCCTAAACAAAACACATCCCCTTGGTTAGAGGTATAAAGAACATTGGCTTGTTTGTTCACCTGATCTTTTTTTTAATTTATCTTATTGCCCTCATTCCAATGACCTCTCGATGATGTATAATCAAAACAATTTAGAGAGAAAGGAATGGGGCATTGATCATTATCTTTCGTTTGTTGTACTTGTTGGACGCTCTTGTAATATAACCTTGGTGAATACTTGCTTTGTTAGGTATGTATGGAAGGTGTTTTGAATATCTTGTTGACTATTTCATTGATAGGTTACACCTCTCTTTGATTTGGTTCGAGATGTTTGAAACTTTTGAAGTGCATCCTAACAAGATTTTTGTATGTCAGGTATGAACAACATCCTCCTATCTGTTTGTTGAGTCAAATTCCATCCCACTAGATACCCCACCATCTTGGTTATCTATACTTTGATGCATCATATCTATGTGTTTTATCAAATATAAGGAAATTTGTTCCTTTCATGTCCCAATCCCTAATAATCAAATCATCATCATTCATCATCATATCTAAAAATTCTTAATGCTTCATAGAATTGTTGGACTCCTACATCTTTTAGGAATCAAGGGTTAATCCATCCATCTTATTCTTCTTATTCTTCTTATTCTTCTATCTTTATGACCATTTCTATCCAAATTTGTGTGATATCTCAAAATATACATGAGGCTACCCATGGTCGATGACTGTCTATACATCATCAAGATTGTCTACGTCAAATATCTAATCTTTTTAAAGAATTATTGTTTGTCCTCTAATCAGTAGAACCACTCCTCTCGTATTTTATCATGATCTCAATTGGAAAATTAACATTTTCATTTGATCTCTCGAGGGGGCAGTATACCAGCATAATTCTTCTCACTCGGGCAGCAGTGGGCATCCAAAAAAGTCAAAAAAAAATGAATTTTGATCTCGATAAGGTTATTCTTTGAACCAACATAACGGGTACATTGCTTCAAAGAGGGGCAAAATGTAGACATGAAAAATATACAAATTGATCCTATACACTTGATCCTGATTTTACTAACACTAGTTCATCCTAAATCATCTCCTCTGCTAATCATTTAATTAAATAACCTTTATTTAATTGAATTCATCATATTTCATCTCTTAAGTAAATAAATCAAATTTATCTAATTAAGTCATCATCTTCTATTAATTAAATAAATCATTTTGTTTAGTTAATCCTATAGTCCCTCTTTTAATTAAATAATTCATTTTATTTAATTAATCTCTCAAGTCATCTCATTTAAATTAAATAGATTTATCTTTATTTGATTTAAAACTAACACCATTCTCTTTAATTAAATAAATTAAACTTTATTTAATTAAGTCTAAATTCATATTCCTCTCAACTTTGATTTAAATCAATCCAAAAATCTAAATCAAATTGTCACATCAGCTAATCTCTTTTTAAATTAATCAAATCCTAATTAATCTTAATCTTAATCCCTCAAATCCTCTAGCTTTTGCAACTTGCACAAGTAAATCATTTTATTTGATTTATTAAATATCCTATTTTCTCTCAACATGGCATCAAGGAGGGAATATTCTTCAAATTCAAAAATCCCTCCAAAAGGGTGTGTACATCCAACATGGCATTAAAATCCTCTTACATGTCCTTTTCCTTGAGCCAAGTGGCATAAACTCCATTTCTTTCTCTCTCCAACTTGACATTTCATCAATTTAAAATATCCACCTAATAGCATTTATGTGCACATTCATCAAAATGTGCTCCACCTTTGTCCTCTCAAATGTTCACAAGTGGCCTTTTGCTATTGGTTGGTCTTTTGTCCCGCATTCATCCCTTTTGCCCCTTTCTCCATCATTCTCTTCTATAAATAGAAGACTCTCATTTGGATTTTGGATCCACGATCTTAGGCATTTTGATCCACAACTTCATGCAACATTACTATCTTCAAGTTTTGAGTAATCTCCATCCATCTTTATCCATTTTCATCCATTTTTCATATTGTCATAGCTAGGTTATGGAGGAATTTCATCAAGGAGCATCAAATCTTCACCATTGATCATCAAGCTTGCAAGGAATTGGGAAAGGGCCATTTTCCACATCAAAATGGCACCAATTCCCCCATGGGATTGAAATTTTGATCATTTAAATAGGATTTAATAGCTTCTTTATTGTGTTCTTCATATTATTTCTTATTTTCATGTTACAAATGGATTTCATAGGGAATTTTGTTTCTAACTTGCATATTGGACTAATTAGGTGTTTGTTCTTTGTGTTTGTGCAGGTCTAGGATCACCATTCACACTTACTCACCAATAGTTTGTTGACAATACATTGTTATATGGGGAATCAACCATCCAAGAGGTGGTAAATATAAGAGATTTCTTGCAAGAGTACATTAATATCTCAGGTTAGCAAATAAATATGGAAAAATCCAAGATATACTTCTTTCACACAAACAAATCCTTACAAAAAAGGATTGCAAAAATACTGGGTTACTCAATGGAGGTATTACCCTGTAAATACCTGGGTGTGCCTTTATTCAAGGGCAAGTGATGGACTGGTCTATGGGAGAAAGTAAAAGAAAGATGCAATAAAAAATCTCTGAGTTGGAGAGGCAAATGGCTTACATTATCAGGGAGGATAACAATGATCAAAGCAATGTTGTCGGCAATACCTATATACTCAATGTAATGCATGCAACTAACATCTAAAGAATCAACAAGGCTAGAAAGTATACTTAAAAACTTTTTGTGTGAAGGCTCAAACGATCAACATAAGATCCCACTAATTCATTGGGATAGAGTATGTATAGTTCAGGAGGAGGGAGGAGTTGGCATAGGAAACTAAAACTACAAAATGTATCCTTAGGAGTGAAATTAGTGTGCAAAATTTATCATAATCCATCACTTCTATGGTGCAAAGTAATGCAAAAGAAATACCTGGATAGCCCTAAACCTGAAAGAATTTTGACTATAGAAAATGCAAGAAATGGCTCTCACATCTAGAACTTCATGCTAAGCTCAAGGCATGTATTAACTAACCACACCATATATAAAATCAACAATGGAGGAAAGGCTGACTTTTGGATGGACTCATGGGGTGGATACAAACCATTAAAGGAGTACCCAGAATTGGACCCCCACATTCACCTCATTGAAAATAGTTTTAGCAGGGAAGTTCAGGCCTATGTCAAGTAGGATGCAAATGGGGTAGCCAATGGCAAATCCTAGCTGATCTCCCCATGGACGAAGAAGAAAATAAGAAATTGGAAGATATAATGAAAGAGAGGAAGGTGACTCTTTGTCATAACCCAAATTTATTGCATTTTTAATTACAATATGATAAATTGAATTACTGAGGAAATTCAATATGTTGAATGGAAATTTTGATATTTTTCAAAAGATTGAAAGAAGTTGACCATCATTGACTATGTGATCTTTTGAATCATCTTATATATTATCGTAAATTGAACGTTACTACTGACTTTTGCAAGTGCAAGTGTGTGAAATTGTAGAGTGATAGGTTGAAGGATGAGAGCACGGTTGAAGTAGGATCGTTTAGCCGAATCAAATGGTAAGCTAGATGGAATCTTGGTGCACACGCCACAAATGGCATGGTCATTTGCATTTGAAATTTTCATATAGAAGAACTTAATTATTTGATTGGAATTGTAAACCCATGATTTCATGTTTAAATTATTTATCTGACTATTGTGTTTTGAGAATTTGGAAGAAAACAATAGTATGTATTCTAAAGTATGATAAAAAAGGATCTAAGAATTTTATTATATGAATTAAGTAAAAGTCCCTTATTTAAATATTGATGATCGAAATGAAATATCTTTTATTTATTTAAATGTTGGTATATATGAAACACATAAACATCTTCAAACAAATATATAAATCGAAGAACATACATAAGTGAATGACATATGTTAATATCAAATATATAAATATATATATAAGGTATATATACATATAATATATATATTTATATTTCCTATCGATTGAATTTGAAACCGATATTATCATTATCGAATTGATAGAATTTAAAGAAAATCTCATGCGATAGTGGACTTCCATCAAAATTAATGGCAAATATTCAAAAATTCAAACTATGGGGGTGGCTAAAATCAATGCCCATTTCTGAAATGAAATGTATTTTGGAGGGACGCATGGGAAAAATCATAAAAGATGTCATTTTTGATATCATAGAATCAGCAAGGCTAAGGGAAGGAGCAGTTCGATAATTTTCTAGAGAAAATTTGAAAGGAAATCAACCCCAAACAAAGGTATTCGATGCAATTTTCTTGATTTTATTATTTTTTCAGTTATCTATTTTGTGAAAATGTATGTCAGATTAAATCGACATTTCTTTGAGCATAACAAACTTGTATGATGAACTCGATATGCCATTTCTCGGTTTAAAATTTATCGTTCTTTTGTTGAGGCCATGGTGGCCATTTTCTTTGTTGCACAAGCACTATGCATGTAATTTTAGTGACATGACATCCATTTGTTTCTATCCTATGCGTTTCAAGGCATCGCCATTGTTATTTTAATTATTTTGCTTGTGTTATGTTTTGTCTCCCACATGGCTATCAGTGAAGCCGATAGCCAATGAATGGCAATATAATGATTCTTAATTGTATCACCCTAGAGGGTAGGTGGAATAAACCTTACCGTCATTGCATTTTTTAGCCATACTCTATGGAATGGATCTCATCGAATGACCACCCAAATGGGAGTAAAATCCCTTGCCTTTGATCCAAGATCGAAGGGTGTTTTGATGTAGTTGATGCTCTTCGCTTAAAGCGACAGTCGGGCACATATCGGCCCTTAATGTAAATGGTATTAATTTTATCTGTTGTTGTATGTTTCTATGACAAAGTGATTCTTTGTCCTTGTCACCTCATCCATAAGGGATGATGGTTGAGTGACGTATCGCTCCATCCATATGTTGGCATGAATAGTTTGTGAGCCATCGTTTCTCTGAGAATGATAATATTTTGAGTTTTTGATGTTTCCAACCCAAGCCATGGGTTGACATGTGTGGTTTGGACCATGCACTGATGATATGCAAGGCACAGTCGATCATTCCTTAGAACGACAGTAATATAGTTGATATTAAATAATAAATAGGGGTTCTTAAAACCCGAATCATGATAAGGTTGTACCCAGTAAATGTGAAAAGTTTTTCTTTGATAAATGACCAGTATGTCATTGGAATCTTTATACCTTCCAAGAATATTTACCATGAAATTATTTGGTTCTTTTCTTTATATGTTCATTATTATTTACAAATGTTCTCAGAATGATAAAATCTTTGAATTAAATATGAGAATAAAAGTTATGTTGTATTAAAACCTTTGACCATGAATGTAATGAATTGCTATGATTCTGAATGAGACTCAAATGAACGAAGCTTTGATTGATATGGAACTGAATCTATAATCGACATCATTTTTTATAAACTATAAATGTTTAGCTACAAAAAGCATCATTTTGTTATGAACTATGTTTGATTAGCTGTAAATGACATCATTTTGTTATAAAATACAATTATTTAGTTGTAAATAGCATCGTTCTATTATAAACTATGTTTGATTAGTTGTAAACGACATCGTTTTGATATAAACTATAATTATTTAGTTGTAAACAACATTGTTTTGTTATAAATAGTGTTTGATTAGCTGTAAACGATAAGGTTTTGTTATAAACTGAAATTGTTTAGTTGTAAATAGCATTGTTTTGTTATAAAAAGTGTTTGATTAGTTGTAAATGACAATGTTTTTTTATAAACTGAAATTGTTTAGTTATAAATAACATCATTTTGTTATAAATAGTACTTATATAGTTGTAAACGACATCATTTTTAAATAAACTACAATTATTTAGTTGTAGACAACATTGTTGTGTTAAACAGTAACTATGCGATTACAATAGTATTGTTTGTTATCATAGCATGGTTGATACAAATGACATAACAGAATGTGGGAAATTGTTCAAATGGACTTGTTCTTAAATTCGTTACTTCTTGTAAATCGACAAATAGTATGATAATCTAAAACATTATTTGAATGTTAGAAATATGATCTATTGGTTTTAAATTTAGAATGTATGCACAAATTTATAACTTAAGTTGGCACATATATGTGTATGCATTTAGATCTTAGTCTACATACATACACATACTTGTGGCATACCTTATTTTGTTACCTATTTTCTTAATTCTTAAATGAATATTATAATATGATGAATGTAATCATGTGACATGCACTTGAAATGGATGGATAATGTATTGATCATATCCATTGATTTATTTTTTGAATTTTAAATAGAATAGAACAGCAACAGCTAATAGACTAGAGAACCTAAGAGTAGATGTTGCTAGAGGGTAGTTAGTTTCTATGAGATAACTTGATGATGAAAGTTACCTTCTAGGACGAGTGTCGAAATAGAGTTCAGAGAGTATAGGTTCTTGCTTTTACCAAAACCTATTGTTTGTTGTTTCAACATTATTCTTATGCTTGGCCAAGCAATTTAGTTCATTATGTATGTATGGAATTTTTCATAACATTCTCTGCCATTCCTAGCATAGGTCTTGCATTTTCTTTTCTAAATTGTAGATAGAAATGCATGTTGATGTATGGGCACGCACCAGATTCCACCTTGTAGATTGTTCTCTTGCTAAAAAATTTGTCTAGGGTCAGGTATTCTTCAAGATGGAAGAATTTTTAGGAAGCGTGAGCTTCGTGGTTGGGCGATAAAGCGCTTCAACCATGTTCTCATCCACTAGTGGAGGTGAGCGTCAAGTGGAAACCTTGGATGTTTACAAGACTGTCTTATTCTATGATGTAAGCTTGATGTAATCTTGATATAAAATTGTTACATTGTATTGACTATGTGGGCTAAGAGCTAAGTCAAACTTGGATATTGTAATTTGATATTAGATTTGAATATATAAATCTTTGACTCATTTAATTAGACATGTGTTGCTATGATTGAATATAGCTACTTAGTTATGTCTTTTTAAATTGAATATTCATAATGTCATTTGCAATAATATAAATAAAGTAATAATTTAGAATGGGTTATTACATTTGGTATCAAAGCTTAGGGTTCAACTCTAGGCATTTTAAGTCTGCCATAGTCTTGACTAGGGGATAGTTGACCCTTGACCAAATTTAGTTGTCCTGAGAATTGATTGACCCTAGATTGAATGTAGGTATGGGAAGGTCAAAGGCAGGACGAAAGAAATGGAAAACCATTACGAACTCACATAAGAAAGTTGTAATGGAATAAAATGTTAAGACGGAGGTTCAACCCGAGATTCCTGATGATGAGACTCTAGCTCAAGCCCTCACATGGCTTAAGCTAGAGAGAAGTAAGAAGATTGAGGAGAAGCGAACACCTAAGATCAAAAATATTTCCACAATTAGAGATTGGCCTCTGGGATGTGGACCCAATGCACCCTTGTTAATTAAGGAGGAAAAGGAGAGCCTGCATGCTCAACCATCCTCTTCTACAAAATTTGATGTATATTCAAATGAGGACCCAGAGGAATGTCCTCTTTCTGATGACGAGAAAATTGAATAATGTAACAAGAAGCCTTTGTAAATAAGGTTCTATTGACCCACATTTAATATAAATAAAACAAGTTGATATTTTTGGTGTGTTCAAATGAAGAACTCCAAAATATGTTTTCAATACATGAATGTGTATGTCCTTGATGAATGAGTGATATATACATGTGTATGTAATGAAATGTAGAATAAGAATTTTTATTCGTAGAACCCAATATTAAGATGTGATAGACATGAATGTGATGCAGGTTAAGTGTGAGTCAACATCATGACCACCAGGCAAGAGATGGGTGGTAGTGGTCCAAACAACGAACCAAAGAAGAGGTTGTAATAGATTCTAGAGCTTCTAAATAGGCAAGAGGTCCAAGTGGCATGTGAGGATTGGGACCGCAGGAATGTATAAGTCAATCAAGGAGACGGTGGTCCAGGAGCAAGCCCACGAGGTCAAATTGAGGAAGAACTTGGAAAATATCTCAAAAGAGTAACATCACCTAAGTTTGATGGTAAGGCTATCGGGGCAAGAGTAGAGACATGCATTATTGAGATGGAAAAATAATTTGGGCTCTGTAACCTATTCAACCAGACTAAAGCGGCATGGACCATGTATAACCTCTCAAGTGAAGCAGCTACTTGGTGGGATAATGAGAAGTTAGAAAGGAATCTTCACCCTGCTAAGATTACTTGGGAACTCTTCCTTCAATCTTTTAGGAAGAGATGGTTACCACAGCTTTTCCTCAATAAGAAGGTGACAAAATTTCAAAACCTAACTTAGGGGAGCATGACTATGACTCGATATTGGGAGAAATTCACCAACCTATTAAAGTATGTTCCCTAGTACCAAGTAGATGAATGTTTATGTATCCGGAAATTAATATTGGGACTGAGACCCCACATTAGAGTAGAAGTGTACATGCATGATCCTCTTACCATGAATGAAGTCTTCCTTAAGGCCACCAAACAGGAGCAGAAACTGTAGCAGTTATCCAATTTCTGCAATAATGCAAATCCTAAGTCATGGTTTGGTAACAAGAAATTTCATAAAGGAGACAAGAACCATCAAATCTGTAATCTCAAGAGGGGAAGTGAGTTGCAAGATAAGGGTGAAGATGGTAATGGTGGAAAGAACAAGAACGCAAACAAAAACAAGGGTAAAGATGACCAAAAGCAAAAGGGCTTCAGAGAGGACAAGCCAAGAGGTCGCAAAGGGCCTTGTGATGGGTGTTATACTTGTGGAGGAAATCATTATGCCTCAAATTTTCCACAATAGTTGAAGTCATGAAAGGAAGGAAACTATCAATAGACTCAACATCACCAGATCCATGTTGTAGTGGATAAAAATAGGCTGAGTATCAGGCTTTTCCAATACAGCTGACGGGTAAGCTCTATGGCCAAAATGTCTCTATTTTAATTGATACTAGAGCTATTAAATGTTTCATAGATCCTAGAATAATTTCAAAGATACCTATTAGACCATGGATACATGAAAAACTAATGGACAATTCAGTATGGTAATCAAGTAGAGCAGAGAGTAGATACCTATCTCTTTTGCAGTGAGTTAGAGCTTCCAACCTTTCAAACCTAGGTCAACCTGTATGTGGCACCTTTAGGCTCATATGATGGAATTTTGGGAATAAATTGGTTAACCAAGAATAAGGCTATAGTGAACTATGAGGATAAGGTAGTTAAATGTTTGGATGATTTTGGGAACCTAGTTGAGATTTGTGGAATGCAAAGACCCTTAGAGCTTAGACAAATTTCTGCTATGCAACTCAAAAAGGCTCATTGAAAGGGATGTGAAATTTATATTGTGCATATTAGTAACTTCGAAAGCAAAGAACTGTATCTCAATGACTACCCTATTCTCAAGGAGTTACAAGATGTATTCCCTGATGAACTTATAAAGTTGCCTCCAAAATAGGAATTTAACTTTTCTATTGACCATGTACCAGGAGTTGAGCCTCAATCTAAAGCACCTTATCAGATGACCACCACCAAAATCTATGAGTTCAAAGGCCCAATTAATGGAATTCCTAAACAAAGGGCTCATAAGACCCAATGTGTCTCCTTGGGGAGCACCAGTTATCTTTGTGAAAAAGAAGGATGGAACCTTGCGTCTATGTATAGACTATTAGATGTTAAACAAAGCAACCATCAAGAACCAATATCCACTCCCGGCAATCAATGAGTTGTTTGACCAAATGAAGGGAGTGATGGTGTTCTCCAAAATTGATCTCAAGTCAGGGTACCATCAGTTGAGAATAAAGGAAGAATATATTCTAAAGACTTCTTTTTGAACTCAATATGGACACTACGAGCTCACTGTGGTGCCTTTTGGGTTGACTAATGCACTTGCATCTTTCATGAACCTCATGAACAGTGTGTTCAAAGAATATTTGGATGAATCTTTTTTGATCTTCATTGATGAAATCCTAGTCTACTCAAAGTTCATTGAAGAGCATGATAGGAACTTGAGGATAGTTCTACAATGGCTGAGAGAAAAGAAACTCTTTGGGAAGCTATCCAAGTGTATGTTCTATCAAGACAAGGTGCACTATCTAGGCCATATTATTTTAGTTGAAGGAGTCTTTGTAGACCTTGAAAATATCAAGGCAATCATGGAATGGACGATGCCTTAGAATGTGTTAGAATTTTGTAGCTTCATGGGCCTCACAAGATACTATAGGAATTTTGTGCAAGAGTTTTCCCAAATTGCATCTCCTTACATCACTCCAAAGAAAGGGAACATGGTTTGAATAAACCGACAAATGTGAATAGGCATTCCAACTCCTAAAGGAGAGGCTCATTACAACACCAGTGTTGACCATCCCTGAATCTAATGGAAGATTCATAGTAATCATAGATGATTAAAGAGAGGAATTGGGAGCAGTATTATGCAAGATGGACAAGTGGTAATGTATGAATCAAGGAAGCTTAAGTAGCACGAGGTGAAATATGCACTGCATGATTTATAACTAGCCACAATAGTTCATGTCTTATAGATGTGGAGGCATTATCTCTTGGGAAATCCATTTGAACTCAAGATGGACCACTTGGGATTGAGATACATTTTACTCAACCAAATCTTAATACACAACAAAGAAGGTGGTTGGAATTCCTTAGTGAGTATGACTTTAGAATTGAGTATATAAAGGGAAAAGAGAAAAGAGTGGTTGATGCTCTTAGTAGACGAAGACATTTGGCAATCATGGTATCAACAAGGTCTAATTTACAACAGGTGATACATCATCTACTAGGGGATGAGCACTACAAGAGAGTGAAGAGCACCCTAGCAGAGAATCCTACATATCATTGGTTTGATGGGTATGAAATCAAACTAGATGGTATTTTGAGATACCAAAGGAGGATGTATATTCCAGACTCTGGAGAGCTAAGGAAGTCAGTTTTAGAGGAGGTCCACAATGCACTTTATTCAGGACACCCTGAAGTATCTAGGATGATCATAGAATTGAGAGCTCTATATTTTTTTCCTAAACTCAAGAAGGATGTAGTGGAGTATGTAGCCATGTGCTTAGAGTGCTAGTGAGTCAAGGCTAAGCATACACATCCAACCAGGCTATTGTATCTTCGTGACATACCTGAGTATAAATGGCAAGTGATCAGTATGGACTTCATACAAGGGTTGTCATTGAGTAAGAATCGACATGATGTTATCTTGGTTGTGATCAATAAGTTGACCAAGGTTGTGCACTTCATTCTAGAAAACCTTAAGGATGGATCATTGACCTTGGCAAAGAAATTTTTCCAAGAGATCTTTCATTGCATGGAGTGTCGAAGACTATCATTTCTAACAGAGACACCTAAATGACCTCAAGATTTTGGATAACCCTAAATGCCGCATTGGAAACCAAACTGAATTTCAGCTCAGCTTATCATCCTCAGACTGACAAACAGATAGAGTGGGTGAATCATGTAGTCAAAGACCTCCTTCAAATGTATTGTATGGACCAATAGTATAAGTGGGAAGAATATTTATTGTTGGTAGAGTTTGCTTACAACAACTCTTATCACACATACCTAGGTATGGCACCATTTGAAGCTCTTTATGGGTGAAAGTGTTGTACACCTATCAGTTGGGATAAATTGGAAGACAGTATCATAGTAGGACCTGAAATGCTTAAGGAAATGGAAGAACAAATGAGAGTTGTTAAGAGTAGACTATAGGAGGCGGCAGACTGATAGAAAATTTATGTCGATAAGAATAGAACTCTTAGATAATTTGTGATAGGGGACAGTTTTCTTAAGAGTCAAACCTCATAAAAGTTCTATTGTCTTTGGAAATTCTTCCAAGTTAGCCCTGAGATATGTGGGATCCTTTGAAGTCTTGGAAGTGATTAACCTAGTTGATTATAGCCTTGCTCTACCACTTGCTCTGGTTCGACTTCATAATGTGTTTCATGTTTCTTTGCTTAAGCCATATCATTCTGATGTAGCTCATGTGCTTGATTGGCAATCCTTGTAGGTACATGATTTGGCAGTGGTGCTAGTGGAGCCCATTAGAATCCTAGATAGACACAATGTTATATTATAGAGTAGAGATATTGATGAATTTAAGGTCCAATGGGACCAGTATTTTAAAGACAGTGCTACTTGGGAGGATGTAGAAGAAATAGAATGCTCCTTTCCACATTTGCTTTCTTAAGAAAGAGACTTTGATAATTTTGTTTGAAATTTTTGGATTAAAATATTATGGTGTTTTGGCTTGGAACAATATGATGTGATGTTGAAATAGACATATATGATTTAATTTTTATTAAATAGACATCGAGATGATGTCTCTTCCAAGAGGGGAAGGATGTCATAACCCAAATTTATTGCATTTTTAATTATAATATGATAAATTAAATTATTGAGGAAATTCAATATGCTGAATGAAATTTAGGATATTTTTGAAAAAATTGAAAGAAGTTGATTGTTGCTGACTATGTGATCTTTTAAATTATCTTATATTTTATCATGAATTGAACGTTACTGATGAATTTTGCAAGTGCAAGTGTGTGCAATTGTAGGGTGACAGGTTGAAGGATGAGAGCACGGTTGAAGTAGGATTGTTTAGCCAGATCGAACGATAAGCTAGCTGGAATCTTAGTGCACACACCATAAATGGCATGATGATTTGCATTTAAAATTTACATATTGAAGAACTTAATTACTTGAGTTGAATTGTTCCAATAATTGAAAATAAATGGCTTGTGGAAAGTTAAACCCATGATTTCATGTTTAAATTGTTTATCTTAATTTTGTGTTTTGAGAATTTGGAAGAAAACAATGTATTCTAAAGTATGACTAAAAAGGATAATAATTTCATTATATGAAATTAAGTAAAAGTCCCTTCCTATTTAAATATTGATGCTCGAAATGAAATAAAAGTTCTTTTATTTATTTAAATGTTGGTATATGAAACACATAAACATCTTCAAACAACTATATAAATCGAAGAACAGACATAATTGAATGAACGTATATGAATATCAAATATATAAGGTATATATATACATATATATATTTATATTTCCTATCAATTGAATTTGAAACTAATATTATCATTATTGGATTGATAGAATTTAAAGAAAATCTCACGCCATAGTAGACTGCCATCAAAATTAATGGCAAATATTCAAAAATTCAGAGTATGGGGGCAGCTAAAATCAATTCCCATTTATGAAATGAAATGACTTTTGGAGGGACGCATGGGAAAAAGCATAAAAGATGCCATTTTTGATATCTTAGAATCAGCAAGATTGAGGGAAGGAGCAGTTTGATGATTTTCAAGAGAAAATTCAAGAGGAAATTAACCCCAAATAGAGGTATTCGATGCAATTTCCTTGATTTTATTGTGTTTTCAGTTAACTATTTGGTGAAAATGTATGTCGGATTAAATCGACATTTCTTTGATCCATAATAAACTTGAATGATGAACTTGATATGCTATTTCTTGGTTTAAAATTTATCATTCTTATGTTGAGGCCATGTCGGCCATTTTCTTTGTTGCACAAGCACTATGCATATAATTTTAGCGGCATGACGGTCATTTATTTCTACCCTGTGTAATTCAAGGCATCACCATTATTATTCTAATTCTTTTGCTTATGTTATGTTTTTTCTCCCACACAACTATTGGTGAAGTCGATAGCCGATGAATGGCAATATAATGATTCTTAATTGTATCACCCTAGAGGGTAGGCGACATAAACCTTACCGTCATTGCATGTTTTATCTATACTCCATGAAATGGATCCTCGAATGACTGCCCAAATGGGAGTAAAATCCCTTGCCTTCGATCCAAGATCAAAGGGTGTTTTGATGTAGTTGATGCCTCTTCACTTAAAGCGATGGTCGAGCACATATTGGCCCCTAATGTAAATGGTATTAATTTTATCTGTTATTGTATGTTTCTATGACTCAGTGATTCTTTGTCCTTGTTGCCTCTTCCATAAGGGACGATGGTTGAGTGACGTATCACTCCATCCTTATGTTGGAATGAATATTTTGTGAGCCATCGTTTCTCTGAGAATGATAATCTTTTGAGTTTTTGATGTTTCCAACCCAAGCCATGGGTCGGCATGTGTGGTTCGACCCATGCATTAATAATATGCAAGGCACAATCGATCGTTCCTTAGAACAATAGTAATATAGTTGATATTAAATAATAAATAGGGGTTCTTAAAACTCAAATCATTATAAGGTTGTACCCAATATATGTGAAAAATTTTTATTTGATAAACGGCCAGTATGTTGTTGGAATCTTTATACCTTCCAAGAATTTGTAACATGAAATCATTGGGTTATTTTCTTTATATGCTCATTATTATTTACAAATGTTCTCAGAATGATAGAATCTTTGAATTAAATATGAGAATTAAAGTTATGTTGTATCAAAAACTTTGACCATGAATGTAATGAATAGCTATGGTTCTGAATGAGGCTCAAATGAATGAAGATTTGATTGATATGGAACTAAATTTGTAAACGACGTCGTTTTGTTATAAACTATAAATGTCTAGCTACAAACAATATCGTTATGTTATGAACTATGTTTGATTAGCTGTAAATGACATCGTTTTGTTATAAACCGTAATTGTTTAGTTGTAAACAACATCGTTCTATTATAAACTATGTTTGATTAGTTGTAAACGACATCATTTTGATATAAACTATAATTATTTAGTTGTAAACAACATTGTTCTGTTATAAATAGTGTTTGATTAATTATAAATGACAATATTTTGTTATAAATTGAATTTATTTAGCTATAAACAGCATTGTTTTGTTATAAACAGTGTTTGATTAGCTATAAATGACAATGTTTTGTTATAAACTAAAATTATTTAGTTGTAAACAAAATTGTTTTGTTATAAACAATGCTTGTATAGCTGCAAATGGCATCATTTTGATAAACTATAATTGTTTAGTTGTAGAAAGCATTGTTTTGTTAAAGTAAATGTGTGATTATAATAGTATTGTTTGTTATCATAGCATGGTTGATACAAATGACATAACAAAATGTGGGGAAACTATTCAAAAAGACTTGTTCTTAAATTCATTACTTCTTGTAAACCGACAAATAGTATGATAATCTGAAACATTATTTGAATGTTAGAAATTTGATCTATTGGTTTTAAATTCAAATTGTATGCACAAATTTATAACTTAAGTTGGCACATATATGTGTTTGCACTCAGACCTTTGTCTACGTACATACACATACTTGTGACATACCTTCTTTTGTTACCTATTTTCTTAATTCTTAAATGAATACTATAATATGATGAATGTAATCATGTGAAATGCACTTGAAATGTATGGATAATGTATTGATTAGATCCATTGATTTATTTTCTAAATTTTAAATAGAATATAACAGAAACACCTAATAGACTAGAGCACCTAAGGGTAGATGTTACTAGAGGGTAGTTAGTTGTTATGAGATAACTTGATGATGAAAGTTACCTTTCGAAACGGGTGCCAAAATAGAGTTTAGAGAGTATAGGTTCTTCCTTTTACCAAAACCTATTGTTGTTACAACATTATTCTTGTGTTTGGCCAAGCAATTTAGTTCATTATGTATGTATAGACTTTGTAATAAGACTCTCAGCCATTCCTAGCATAGATCTTGCATTTTATTTTCTAACTTATAGATAGAAATGCATGTTGATGTATGGGCACACACTAGATTCCACCTTGCAGATTGTTCTCTTGCTAAATTTTTTGTGCAAGGTCGGGTATTCTTCAAGATGAAAGAATTTTGGGGAAGCGTAAGCTTCATGGTTGGGTGGTAAAGCGTTTCAACCATGTTCTCGTCCACCAGTGGAAGTGAGCGTCAAGTGGAAACCTTGGATGTTTACAATACTATCTTAGTCTATGATGTAACCTTGATGTAATCTTGATGTAAAATTATTACATTGTATTGACTATGTGGCCTAAGAGCTAAGTCAAACTTGGATATTGTAATTTGACATTCGATTTGAATATATAAATGTTTGACTCATTTAATTAGACATGTGTTGCTATGGTTGACTGTACCTACTTATTTATGCCTTTTTAAATTGAATATTCATAATGGCATTTGTAATAGTATAAGTTAAGTAATAATTTAGAATGGTTTATTACAGTCTCAATACTCAAGCAAACAAGATAATCTAGTGTGGAGAAAAATTGGGTTACCAGATCCATGTTAAGCAAGAAAAGGGTGACTGGTCCAGGAAACTATGTTTGGGTAAAGGGGTGCTCCCAAAAGTAAGGGCCTTCACCTAGACAGCCCTGCATGGAACAATACTAACAGGGTAAAGATTGAAACTGATAGGTTTTGAAGGCCCAAGAAGATGTGTATTGTGTCATGAGAATGAAGAAGACTTGGACCACCTACTCCTAAATTACCCTTTTGCAACACACTACTGGGATTGGTTACAACATAAACTAGGATGGATAGCTCTAAGGTATAATAAACTAAAGGAATTGCTCATTAGCTTTCCCAATTTGAAAAGGGAGTCCCTATAGGGGAAAATATGGCAAACAACACCCTCAATTATGATTTGGAACATTTGGAAAGAGCGAAATAAAAGAATCTTCCAAGATAAAGCTAGGAAAGTTGAGGAAATCACACAAGGCATCAAAAGGAACACATCAGAATGGTTAAATGTTTGCATCAAGTTGCAAAGGAAATCCAAATTTACATGTCAGGATGAAATCTTAATGAAGGACTGGGTGGACCTAAAAATCCCAATAGCATTTCAATTTCTCCTAGACTCAAAAATAAAGAGAGACAAAGCTAAATGGTGCCCCCCTACACTAGGAAGTTTTAAATTAAATACGGATGCCTCCCAAGGGAACCCAAGACTGGTAGGTGCTAGATGTATTATTTGAGATGAAAAGGGTGCACTAATCATAGTCAGATCAATCAAACTACCTCCATCAACAAATAATGAAGTAGAAATAGAAGGGGTCCTACAAGGATTGCTACTTTGCAAAGAGAAAGGATTAAGTTCTATAGAGATAGAATGTGATTCAATAGTATGTGTAAGCGCCATTACTAAAGGCCAAATTGGAGTATGGAAACTTCAATCAAAAGTCAAAAAGATTAAAGAGCTTTCAAAAGAACTACATATTGTTTCAGTCAGCCATGTATAAAAGGAAGAAAACAAGGCGGCAAACATACTGGCGAACCATGGTATTAATCAAATAGAGTTATGTCTAACCGCAACAAGCTTGAAGGTATGACAAGATTTAGGAACAATAATGCAAGTGGAAATTAAATGAAGAAGTTAGAACATCACTAAGGAAATCAAGGAAGGTAAGAGGGTCAAGCATGAGGTAAGTGCTCACTTCTCAAAAGGATTGCACTCCAAGCGAGGTACGTGTCTCTGAACCTAAACTGATGTGAATACATATATGAAACATTAAATAATTATTTACAAACACAATGAATCATATTTAATTCAAACAATTAACCAAGTTGTGACAACACTATAAGGCATAAGATAATCAATCATGGTAACCAAGGAGCATTGTATCAACATGCACATATTAGAAAACCTACCTTGGCAATAGAGCCTTACACAACATAATGAAATCAATAGACTTCATCACAATAACCAAAAATGAACTGAATCTCAAAGTAACATACACCTTGCACATTGTAAACATATTGTGGACACGTATTGAGCATTTTATTACCAACATAACCTTTCCCTGACAAGTGGTAAATGCATAGGAAGTAGCAAGAAATTATCATTATAACTATTACAACAAAAGCCTTAAGATTCCATGAACCATTGTATTTAGTCGAATCAAACAAAATTTAGTTCCGAAAAAAATCAAAACATTTGTTCACATGAGGTTTGGCGGTAAAACTAGGTTAATCCTTTAAGGTTACACTAAAACTGAACAAATATATGCACCTTTAGTCTCAATACTCAAACAAAACTAGAAACGGTGATTCTCAAGCTTCACAAGAAATGAAGAGTGCAATCCATGTAGAATCTTGAACTGGTACAAGTTGGCATAAGCATTTGAGAAATTCATAGGCTTTCTTAGCACAAAGACGATGCTCCCAATAATTCACATCTTTAGCATATGATAAAAAAGGAAGAAGAGCGACGGGTTTATGACCGGAGATTGGAAAGTCTCGGGGGTGAGGGATCTCCTCACCTAATCGAGCAACATCCATGACTGCACCTAAACCTTGAAAATACTTGGACTTAAAATTTCTCGTTGGGTTAAGTGAAAAATGATCTCCTTACTCGCATGAATATTCAGTAAGGAAGCTACAAAACGTGGAGTAATATCTGAATTCACTGCATACCTTTCACTGGTGGTCATAAACACCCTTCCTCAAACCATTTTAACAACCTTAAGGGTCAAGGTATCAGGGTTTTGCAACAAGCCTTTCAAACGGTGGTCAAAAATTGATCCTAGAAATGCTAGTTTAGTCTTGGTGCAAGTAAGCATAACAAGAGTTTCCATAATTGGGATTTTTTGCAAAACTACAGTAAGGGCATAAATGGTAAAGAAATGACCCATCTTACAATTTTTAAAAGGGGACTAAAAGCTAAAATGGTGCACAGGTTCCACCAGTCGTGTCTATGCTAACTCTCGAAAGATCAAATGTCTTAGAAAAATGTTTAAGGCAAAATAATCATGAGCATTTAAAGGAACAACCCTGTTAATAATCGCTAGGAAGGTATAACTCAAACACGTAAAATGTAAGTCATTCGATAAATAATTATGGTCACAGGGGCCATGTCCCTTTTGCAAATCAAAACCCAAAATGGCACAATTATAACCAACACTCTAATCCGACAACAAGAGCTCAAATATTAAAAGATAAACGGGTGCAACCCTTATAATCAAATCAGAGCATGCTCTAACACTTTGTTTAGAAATTAACAATGCATACACTGAAATCACTTAGGACCATTCAAATCTATGACATTAGGGTTAAACCATCAAACTGATGAATCAAAATCATTCTTTTGCTCAAACCTTTTATCAACAAGAAAATGAAAAAGCCATTCGATAAGAGAGCATAGATTAATATGTCTTTAATAGTATAAAAGTTTTTTGAAAAAACATAAACGTCATTTTTAGTACAATGTCTTTATGTCGAGCTTAGTCCTATAACTATACATCATTACACTTTATAAATATTTACTGTAGGCATCACTATCATATCCAAACACTACTGTATCATTTACCCTACTCATACGTTAAATGGACCCAACCCATACAGGAACCCTAGGCATATATTATCTGGGAGTAAGTCAAAAACTGGTGCAAACCTGCATTCACTCTTCAAAAAGCTCAAACTCCTTGAGCCAGTTGAAATCATCCACCAGCTCGAACTGGTACAGCCTATGAAGGAACCGATAAGCAACCAAGGTGTGGCCGTGATGAATCAGAAGCTCTACATCTTTGATATCCAATAGGAAGGAATAATAACAAGGAACCCCAACTGGCAAATGAAGATCCCGCAGACGTGGGATACCAACCCCTAACTTTGTATCATTTAGAACAACATCTAAATCCCCAAGCAAATGTGGATGAAATAATTTGTGAGTTAACTGACCCACAACATCCTTTGGCACTCGTAGATCCAGAAGCAAAGAAACAAAATGAGCTTGAATGTCGGTATTTACTCGATGGCGCTCCTCTGAAAGAACTAGTTTGTAATACGACCCAAAAATATAATTGGCTCCAATCACTAGTTAACAGTATCGAGGTCTCCATCGTGGATGCAAATTCTAAACTTATCTTTTGTTGTCCCATTAATGTGGATTTATTTTTGCCCTCTTGTGCAAAATCATAAGAGAATAAGCCAAAATCCTTCAGAATGAATGGCGTACTAATTCACACAATGCTAAACTATATCGTAGCAAGCCAAGAAGGAGTTAATGCCATCAAGGCTGATAAGAGTGATGGCTCATGTGAAAATGCACACATCTTCACTTAGCACAGACTCGGTAGGTAAGGTTGGCAGTACTCATAATGCCTGTTGAATGACTATGTGGCCACTTTTCCAAGCGGAATATGCCAAGTATATCAAATGACAGCATGGCCAATGGACATAAATAAATTTAAATAAACTGGGTGTTATCACCCTAAATTTTGATAACACTAACCTATAAAAAAAATATTATATTATAATATATTTAATACTATATAATAATATAATTAGTATATTATAATATTATAGTATATTCTAATATTATAGTATTATATAATAATATATTGTATAATAATAATAAAAATTTGTATTATAGATAAGGTGGTCACAAAAATACAAAGTCAGTTACATCGAGATTTACAGAGGCAAGAGGCCAAGCCTCTCAGCAAGAGTAGCAAGATGACTACAAAACAGCAAGTCCTAAACAAAATTACCAGTAGGTAATCAGAAGACTAAAGTAAAATATCATCATGAGTGTCAACCCAGGTTGTCCACCCCATAGATCCTTCCATCCACACAATTTTTTTGTTCTCCTAGATCTAAGCAAGCATAAGGAATTGGTCCTTTTTGGCATTCTTTTTGTTCTTAACCTCCTTGATAAACATTTTGCAAATACTCTCGCAGATCTACAGATTATCCACATTCCTCCTCCATTCATAACCATTCTTCATCTCGTAGATGAAGAAGGTGGCATATCCCATCTTCAGGAACCTTTTCAGCTTTTTCCTATCCATCATCATGGTAGTATGAACCTACAAGAAGATTTTAAAGTATGTGAGTTTTCGAAAAGACTCGGTAAGAACCCTAGGGGTGTTCTAAAACCTTTCCTCATTCCTGCATTTCCAAACCTGCCATAGGATATTAGAAGAGAGAATGTTCTAAAACAGATCGGTATCCTTATTAAGCCCATCAATATGCCCAATGATGATTTCAATAGTATTAATAATCATAGGATAAGTGATACCAAACATATTCCAAATTTCCTTAGCAAAAATACAGTCAAAGAGAATGTGCCTTCTTGATTCAGGGATTCTGCACAAGTTACAGTAATCAATCGCAGAGTTATCTTTTCTAATTGGGAGTCTGTCAAGAATCGACAACCATTTAAAACATTTTATTTTAGGTTCTATTTAATTTAATATATTATTAATTAATATTAAATTAAAAAACATTATAATAATGTATTAAATTAAATATTTGCATGGTATATTAAAACATTATTATAATTGTATTAAAACATTATTATAATATATTAAATTAAATATATTATTATATAATATTAAATTTAAAAAACATTATAATAATATATGAAATTAAATATCTACATGGTATATTAAAACATTATTATAATTATATCAAAACATTATAATAATATATTAAATTAAATATGTGGTCAGTCCTAGACCCGACCAAATTAAAAAAACTGACCTAAACATAACGGATATTCGTTTTGGTTTGGTGTTTTCTATGGCACCATGTACTTTCTACCCGAGCCTAGAAAAAGTCAAAGCGGATTTTTGCATTTTTGAGCAAGTTAAAAACACTTTTTTTTTACATCGCCACTTTTTGGACCCCCATGATCTTGCACAAACCCTTATATGCTCATATATTGTCACATGTATATAGGTTCATTCATCTTCCTATATTCCATATATCTCTCCCTTTTTTATTATATTATTATATGTTACCTATGAGGTATGTCTCTTTTGCTGCATAGATTCACAAGGAATGGGGATGTATTCCTAGAGCAAATGTCATGGATTTCTCCAAACATGTGTTGTTATTGCATTATTATTATTTTATTTATATGTGTAGGCTTTATGTATTCTTTTCTTGTTGTCAAGTGTAGGATCCCTATCATGGACTTAACTTATGGTTTTCTTTTAGATTTTTACCATAAATTTATATTGGGATACCCTTTTGGGTTTTCAACCTAATAGGTGATAAGAATAGGCCTCCCCAATGGTTTTCAACTTGATCCATCAAATCTCTATTGTGTATTTGATCTTGCCAACAATGTTGATAAAAACCATTAAGTATCAAGTAAAAAAGATAGGGGGGTTAATATCTAGAGTTAATTGATGAAAGTATATTCAGTTAGTTATAAAAAAAAGTGATGAAATTATGGTTAAAAAGAGTATGTTGTAAGAAGATGATATGGAAAGATATTTGGAAGAATAAGATACATATACAAATGCATATATAGTTGAATATACAACTAGGACTAGAGGAGCAAATATAAGAAATAATTTTAAATGGAGAGAGCGCAAGAGAATTGGTGACTATTGAATGATGTTTATCCTAGTTCTTAGCTTTGGAATTGGTAGAGGTGAAAATAAAACTATTAATTTGTTTTTGGGTCCTTAACCAAGTGTTAAGGGTACCATATTCTAGCCTAAAGAAGGTGTCATCATTAAATCCTTATTTGTGAGTACTAATATCACAAATATCTTACTTGAGGTGTGTAATGTAGGAGAATCTTAGGGGTCAAGTAATATTATATCACCCACAAGTAGTATTTATCTTAGTGTTTTGCATATTTTTGGATTTCTAATGATATTTGGATATAACATTTTTCTAGTAGCTTTTCTTTAATCTTGAAGATTATTTTGGGAGAATGTTGAGCCTTTTGAAGGAGTTATTATTATTTCACTTGAACATGAAGTCAAATTTAGTTGTAAGCTTGTGTGATAATACTTGAGCATGATTTCATGTTCTATATACTTTATGATAAAATAGTTGACATTGTTGACTTATTCTCCATGATCAAAAGTGGCATGAGATTTCAAATATTTGAGTTAAAGTTGTATGCCTTAACTCAATGGAAAAATAGATAAATCCCATAATTTATGGTAATGAAGGAGCCAAATGGAATTTTTTTGAGGTGTAGGTGTATATGTTTCATTATTTGGGGCCATGTTGATTCTTAGTGAAGACCTATTTCTAGGCACCAAAGAATTTGATGATTTATCATGTCTTGGGTGTTGTAAGAGTTGTAAATCGTAAATGCATTATAGGTTAATGTTTTTTCTTCCTTGGTATATGTAATAGGTTTTCATTTAGGGATTGCTTATATGGGGGATTGACTCATTTGGAGGGTTCAGTTATTGGGGAACAATTGAGGATCAAAGCAAGATGTTAGATCAAGGATTGAATATAAGTAGCCCAAGGTTGAGGTGAAATATTAGAAGTATAGAGGTACACCAAATTATTAAATAATTTTTTTTTGAAGGGGAATTATAAGAGGGGTGGAAAGAGGACAAAATACTATCAATAACACTAATGTTGCAAAATAGGTCCAAATTTTATATGTAAGCTAAGGATGAGGTGTTTGTGAAGTTGGTAGCTAGTAGTGAGATTTGTTGTATTTTAGTTGATTGTATTGTAATTTTAAGGTTGAGTGGACTTGATTTTGAAGCCTTCAAGCTTGATAAAATGATTGTGAATGAGTTAAAATATAACTTTCAAAAATTTCTTTTGGTAACTACTCTCAATAATCCACTGTGTCAGTAGATTTTTATGTTAGGATGCATGAATAAAGTTATTCATTAGACAAGTTCCATTTACGATTGCATTGGGTGGGATGGATTGTCCCATTTATGTGCAAGAAGGATAATTAACACTATTTAAAATATAACATGATGCAAGGTTGTTTGCTTAATTTAATCTATAATAATTATCTTGAGGATCTTGCAGTTTCTTTATGTAGTCATTATATCTAATGCTAATTATAGATTTTTGGTTAAATTCATATTCCAAAAATAGTATCATGTAGTAACTTATGTAGTGTTTATAATTATCAACATGATGGTTGAATTCAACACCTTGCCACCATAAATTATTTGGGGAAAATGAGCATGTTGAACAAGTGTGGTCAATGGTTTAATGCTTCACAATTCATGGTGATTCTATGAGATTTGGAATTTTAGTGCAAGCTTGAAGGTGTACACATGGCCAAGACTTGTGTAATTTATCGTAAGGTTTGATGGTTTTACCTTAAGAGATGATATGATTAACTCAATGTCACATTAACCAATTTTTTGTAAGCTAAGTTATCACTATTAAGAGTGGTTGATGTGAGTTGGTAAGGACCAATAGAGTAAAGGTTATTAACATATTGCAAGCATGTTTTTGTAGCGACTTTTGGTATAGGTTTTGTAAGATATGTTAAATCTAACACTTTATCATGGAAACGTGTGGTGCATGAAATTTTAAAGTGGATAAAAGCATGATAAAGTGGATTGTAAATATATAGTTTAAGATTTTCTAATGGAACAATTTATGAAAATATTTTTTTTAATTCCTTTAAGTTGTAAAATCTACAAAGAGAGACTTAAGAGGAGTTTTTTTCTTTCAAAATTTGAGACATAAAAATGATAGTAGTAAGGATTAGGGAAAAATAGAAACCACGAAAGATATTCCACCAAAGGAACAGGTAAGTTTCATGCTAGGTTCACCACAATGTGTGCACTAAGCTACCAAATTTTCTAGTTCAAACTTTGAATAAAAAGTGATAAAATGCCTTTGTCAATGTGCACTCAAAGGAAATCATGGAAGGGGATCTAAGTAAATATCAACATAATGCAAGGGATATATATAAGATAGTTCACTAGGCAATAAGACAAGACAATAAAGTATGATAATATACAAGGAAAAATTCTAATATATAAGGAAACTAGCAAAATAAATATGTGCAACAAGCATGCAATTATAATTAACCCATAATACTCAAATCAAAAAAAATAAAACAAATAGGGGAGAATGAAGCTTAACTTGGTCACTTTTTAGCACATTGATCTCCCCCTTGGCTTAAGAAATTATGAAGAGTTGTTGTAGGTGGGGTTAAGAAGGAAAGAACCATGATTAGGGATTCTTAATAATTATTATACTTTTTCGGTGGATTTTCTATCTTCACTCTCTATGACCCTTTTTTTTAACTTATTTTCCTTTAGTGAAGTTAGTTTACCCTATAAAATTAAAATTTGTGTAGGCAAGTTTGCTTATTTACAAACAAGGGAGGAATTATTATTTTGAAACCAAGGACAAGCTCATATAAGGGTTTGTAATCACAAGTAATAATTCTAAATAAAGTTGATATCATTGTCATTAAATGGTGAAGTTAGATATCCCTCATGTGATCAATAATAAAATTAAACATCACTTGTCATGGACAATAACATTAACCAAGGCACTTGTCCAAAAAACCAAGGCAATAAAAACATTCCTAGGGGTTAAAAGAAGTTAGGAAAGTTAACTAAGCATAATGTGAGAAATAGTTGGAAAAATCACCAAAAAAGGTTACCAAAAGTAAGGAAATTGTTGTAAAACATTCATTCATCATATACCTCTTAAAAATTCTAACTTCACCCACTTTAATCTTGAAATTAAGAAGTTAATATGTCTACAAATTCTTGATGAAATAAAATTTTATCCAAAAGAAATGATACTACAATAAAAGTGGCCCTCCTACTAGCTTGATGACTAATTAATTATGGTTTATCATGTTACTTGACCTCTTCTCTCCTTCACTATAATTTAAAATTTAATTTCTGAAAACTGTATTTTCCCAAAAAATCAAAACATCACAATACATAAATTTCTATAATAAATATAAACTAATACGTAATAAAAAATTACTATCAAATGGAAAATACCATAAATTATGGGATTTACCATGCTAACAATGACATTATATTGCATATCTAAATTAACTAAAGAACGAAATATTTTAAAACATTTTCACGAACTGAACAAAAAGAGTTCTAGAGGTAGTCTCTTGAGGTGAACAAAAAGGGCTTTTAGAATGCTAAAGTGTGGAGGTACTCCCCTCCATACATAGAAAATAAAATAAATGAAATGAAAAGTGCCATACAAATTCAAATTGTAATGATACTATACAAATTCAAATTACAACGGTCTTAGCGCCCATGTTAACTAATTCAATATATCTTCAATTATAATTCTATTAATATCTTTCTAATGGCAATTATTTTCAAAGGAGAATTACAGATTTGTAACAAGAGTAGCAATGGGATATCCAAGAAGTAGGAAACACCTCTACAGTAGAAATCACCCCTTCCTGCAATTTAAATTCGTGGATCTAATCTAAAAGAAGATGATGAATTACTTATGATAAAGAGAATGTCATGTGTTATGAATTATGTCAAAACACAAAATCTTGTGCCCTATTTGGTAAAACTTATTATAAATTTTTTTGTTCTCAAACCTTTTGATACTAACATTATCACTAGAATCAAATACAAACTAGGTAGTTAGGCAGTACATAGAGATCGGCTCACTTAATTTTCTCTCCACGACTTACTTTGTTTCAGAGTTCATATTAAGTTTACATGCTACCAACCTGCAGAAAAATCCATTGAACAATTGGAGAAAGGATTTGATTAAAAGAAAATGTATGTCATTGAATTAGTCACAATATGAATAATTATACTTAAAACATTATCTATAATAACTTATTTAATTGTATAGTTTTGATTATAATATTATTAACGAAACAAATCTTTCAATTATAAGATATAACTTATTTAATTAAATAGTTTTGATTATAATATTATTAAGGAAACAAGTCTTTATTATAAGATATAATAATTTAACCTAATTATTTTCTTATTAATGACTCTTACGTAGCATCCTAATAACCATAATTAATAGATTAACATTATCATAACCATAAACTAAAAGATATTCAAAACACAAAATCTTGTGCCCTATTTGGTAAAACTTATTATAAATTTTGTTGTTGTTCTCAAACCTTCTAATACTAACATTATCACTAGAATTGAATAAAAATGGGGTAGTTGGGAAATACATAGAGATCAACTCACTTGATTCTCTCTACGACTTACTTTGTTTCAAAGTTCATGTTAAGTTTACGTACTACCAACTTGAAAAAAAATCCATTAAACAATTGGATCTAAAAGGTTTGATTAAAATAAAATGTACACCATTGAAGTAGACACAGTATGAATAATTATACTTAATACATTATCTATAATACCTTATCTAGTTAAATAATTTTGATTGTAATATTACTAAAGAAATAAGTCTTAATTATAAGATATAAGAATTTAAACTAATTATTTTCTTATTAAAGACTCTTATGTAGCATCCAAATAACCATAATGAATAGATTAACATTATCATAACCATAAACTAAAAGATAGTCAAAACATAAAATCTTGTGTCCTATTTGGTAAAACTTATTATAAATTTTGTTCTTGTTATCAAACCTTCTAATACTAACATTATCACTAGAATCGAATAAAAATTGGGTAATTGGGTGGTACATAGAGATCAACTCAGTTGATTTTCTCTCCACAACTTACTTTTTTTTAGAGTTCATATTAAGTTTATGTACTACCAACCTGTAGAAAAATCCATTGAACGATTGGAGAAAAGATTTGATTAAAAAAAATGTACGCCATCAAAGTAGACACAGTATGAATAATTATAATTAATTTATATTATCTATAATAACTTATTTAATTAAATAGTTTTGATTATAATATTATTAAGGAAACAAGTCTTACTAATAAGATATAAGAATTTAACCTATTTTTTTTCTTATTAAAGACTCTTATGTAGCATCTGTGGATATTTAATATACCCCCATGCTCCCTTCGGGTTGTTTTTGATTTCTCGCCCGACTTTCGACCACTCCCAATGGTTTTTAGAAGCTTCCCCAATAGTCTTTTAGCGCTCTCAACTCACTTCCACCACGTGTCACCAAATCGCTTATAGAAAGGAGCTTCCCTTCCCTTCCCTTCTCTTCCCTTCCCTTTTCTTCCCTTCTCTTTTGAGCCTTGTTCTACCCCCACGTGTCAAGAAATCGGGTGAGTATGGTGTACTTTCATATAACTCTCCTGTGCGCCTTGACTTCCTACCACATAGCCTTCAACCGTGCAAAATTTTGGTGGGCCCCTCAAGTGGTGCTGATAACAAGGACGCTGCCACATGTCTTCTCATCGCAAGCTCTCATCGAAGGATGGGGAGGATGAACTATGGGTTGCGATATGCCGCCACGTGTTCCTTCGGCGTAGCTACATAAAAGGAAGAGTGATGCAAACATCGAGCTGCCATTTTGTGCCATGTGTTTTAATTGTTTTCACTAAGGGGTGACACTTGTTTACACTAGGTAGGTCAGGACCATTGCCATCATTTGCAGGGGATGCATCTAGCTAGTGAATGACTAGGTTCATGTTCGAGAATATTTTTGTTACAATGACCATGATGAATCATTGTTGTAAGCATCATGATTCATGATGATAAATATTTTTACAATATTTCAAGTGGTGGATACCTTCGGCTATATATGCTACTTCTTCTCTCAGAGAAAAGAGAGTTTTTTCGGGAGTTGGTTTTAGAGAAGTTTTTGATAAAAGAAAATAGTTGTTTTTGTTGTTAGTTCAAAATATCTACAGAAGAATTGGGGAGACACCAGGCCTTTGTTTTGTTAGATAACTGTAAAGACTCACAGACTATGCCCTTGTAATTTGGCCTCTTTGTTTCTTAACTATTGATAACACTATACTGTGTTATTTTTGGATAGTGTGTTTGCAACTTCAATGATTTGAATAGAATGTTGAGTTGGAACCATGTCTACGACTTTTTTTGTTAAGTAAATCTTTGTGCAAATTATTTTATGTCATGAAATGAATTATCCAGGTCTTTCTCTTTAATAATTTTTTATTTTGAACATAGTAGATTGTAGAACGGGCCCTTAGATCATATCTACAAGATAGATTTATCGTGCCTTATATCTAAACCTTGGTGCATCGCCCTAGTTAGATCTTTTTATTTTATATTTGCTTCCTTTTCCCATTCAAAACCCCCTTTATAGAAGAATCGGCTTCTTTAAAATCCATAGGTTACTCATTTTAGCACAATAGGTCCCTGCTTTAACTGAGTTTTCGACAAAGGGTTGTTACCTTGTCAATTTTTGGCATCAATAGTTTTTTTCTTTTTCCTAGCACGCCCGGTGGGACCGTGAAGGGTGCTTAATTCCTTAAGAAATTATATGAGCCATCGACCTATCACAATATCCCAAATAGTAAACAACCCTAGTTTGTTGGTACCTCCATTAGGGTCAATGCCAACTAGAACCTGTCACATAAACATCCCAAACCCGCCACCAGCCATGTTGTCTATCGCCAACCAAAATTATGTGGCATGGGACACTGGAAGTCCTCTTAGAACACCTATAGCACCTACCATTTTGGCCCCCATCCCAATCTCTACTCTCAAAACTATTCCTAAGTTCACTGGAGATAGCTCAAGAACGTCGTCAGAACATCTGCAAGATGTGGCAAACGTGTACTTGGTACATGGGGTTACAAACCAGAACATAGAACTAAGGTTGCTCACAGCTTCTTTCAAAGGAAAAGCATCAAAATGGTATGCACTCTATCAAGTAACTCTATCAACACTTGGGATCAGCTTAGGGATCCTTTTTACAAAATATTCTCGAACGACAGGGATAGGTCTTCCCAGTATCACCAGCTAGAGATCATCAAGCGAGCTCCATATGAGGCCCTAACCGACTTCAATGCTCAGTTCTACATAACTTGGCAAATAATTCAGGCTGCAATCTGTCTGCCACCCGATCTAGCATTCATGTTTTACCTAAAGTCCATCAACTCTGATATCTCTATAATGATCCAGTCACTCGGTGAAACCACTCTGCTAAATGCATATAGCATCACAGTTAAAGAAGAAAATAATTTGATCGACACCGAAAAGTTGCCACCTCGACCCATCATGCCTATATTCCTTGAAATACCAGCTTTCATCCAGGCAACACCACTAACCTCACTAGTTTCTCCTCAATCTATGTATACATACACAAGTGCACCGCAGAACGCCACACCTAGTCCCTCGAAGGATGAGATGAGTGACATAAAGGAAATGTTGTGAGCTATGGCCAACGAGATAAATATCATCAAACGCAACTAGGTTGTTCCTCCAAAGTTGGCCTATTAGAATTATCAGGGCGAAAGACCCTCTTACCAACAAAACTAGTTCCAAGGAGGCACTTGCCCAAATCCTTAGGCATAGACAACAAGTCAAATAGTATCAGTACCTACTCCATTGAAGAACACCAGCCTAAGCTCTAACAGAGAGTTGATTATAGGACAAAACAATTTGATCGATGACAGTAACCCCTGGTGTTTCCCTTGTGCCAATTTGCATATGCCCCAAAATTTCCCACGTGGCAATCTACAACAAAAGGTGGCAAAGCAGCATAGTTAAGGCTCAATGATTGACGGTGGGGATTATGCATATACCTCTTCGCAAATGGAAAACACGGTACTTATCGCTCAAATGCAAGGGATTTCTCTAGAAAAAGAGACCAATAGAGCTCTCGACCATGCCCTCTTCTCATGGATGGAAGGAGAGGAAGCGGTGTTCATATTCGAAGCACCCACTTCCGAAACCCCACAAGCACAATCTGATTACAACACTCATTCCAAAGGGGGATTCACAAGCAAAACAGTCATCCCACAATTAGTCAATCTATGGCCTAAAATTACTCCCAACTGCCAAACTAGTACCCCAGCAACGGTGCCATAAAGCCCTTCGCAAAGGGAGACCATGACAAAAAGGACTAAGGAGCAAAAGCATCAGAGTCCACCACTGTTGGATGTGGTGGAGCAGTTGAAAAAATCATCCGCTAATGTTTCCCTATGGGAAATCCTAGCCATGTCGGAACAAAATAAACTACTACAAAGGGATCTCCAAGAGGACCCAATCACAAAACCAAAGGAGCAATCACTCAGGAGGAAACTGTTGAGCAGTCACCACTAGCCAAAGTTCTTGTGCATACTATGGAAGAGGCCTCCACTGAATATCAAGAAGAAGAATCGGCATTCAAAGTCAGCAAAGGCAAACCAAAACCGAGACTATTTTTCTTAACCCTCATTATGGGTAATAAATTGCTACATAATTCCATGATTGACTCTAGCACCAGCACTACAGTCATGCCCAGGCTAATAGCTAAAGCCCTGGGATTGAGCTAAGAACCTTTGAAAAAGGGATTCATGCAACTAGATAAGAATATGGTTAATATTGTAGGGCTTTTTAAGGACCTCCCATTAACCCTATTTTCTTGCTTGAATATCATAGTCAAGCAGGATACGATGATCATTGATATTCCTCCAATATTCAACCTGTGCTTGTCCAGGGAATTCACTTCTAATCTAGGTGGATACCTTTCTTTAGATTGGTCACACATAATTATAAGGACCAAACACAGATCTAAAATAAAGTTGGTGTCTGAACCTTTGCATTCTGAACATGTTGCAGACGAAGCTAAGACATTCTTCGAGTCTGCTCACACCTCCATAACCAAAGAATAAATGTATTGGACTGAACTTCTAGAAGATGAATAAATCACCAGAGATCAGACTGAGCAAGAAGAGGTTCTCCTAAGTGATTTCATCGATAAATACCCTTTTAGAAATTATCATTCCACTGGACTGGGAACTTATGTCATTTATGACGAAGATCAAGCCATCTCAAAGGTGACTCGAGATCTTGAAGGATTTTCGGCGAGCAAAGTATGGTCGCTACATTCTGATGGTGCAAAGTGCAAGATTGGTGTAGGAGCTAAGGTATACTTGACTTCCCCAAGTGTCAAGGAGACAATCAGGTCTTTCTGACCCTGGTTTTGTTGTTCCAGCGACAAGGCTGAATGTGAAGACCTTGTATTAGGTTTGGGCCCAGCAGAGCAAATGGACATCAAGCAAACGAATCTGTTAGAGTAATAAGTTATTACACTTAATTAATTATATCATACTAGTTAATTAATTAAGTCACTTATTCCTTTAGTTACTTAAGCTAAACTTAGGCACATTAATAATTGATTAATTATTAAGTGTGCACACTATGGCTTCATTTAGGGTTTCCCTTTTAGGGTTTCTTGATCTCCTTTATAAGGATTGATCTCTTTGTAATAATTGATTCTCAATAATGCATTTTTACTTTGAGGTTTACAAAACATCTTCTTTGATTATGCATGTCTTTTGCATGGGACGGGTGATTGCATGCAGGTGATCTTGGTTTCTAATAGAATCGGCTCGGGATTCTTGAGCTAATCATCAATCAAGTTCAGAATATCAACACTGAAAAGGATGTTTGTATGAGATTCTTTTGAGAAAGGGTCTGGGACCTAATTGAGAGCTTTGGAACTTTCAATATTCAATTTGTTCCTCAAGAACAAAATTATGATATAAGAATCTTGGTCGAAATTGGATCCCAATCCAAACTAGCACCTAACCCAATATACAACCAACACTCTTTGTGAATGACACTCCAATTTGCAAATTCAGAAGGTGAGCAGATCTAGCAAGTATTTGATAGTAATTTACACATCACCTTGATCAGTTCACAGTCGGGAGAAGTTACCAACCAATTCCAAGCAGGGATCACTGAAAGCAACAACAGATAAGACATACAACAAGAACTCTATAAGTTTCCAAAGAATTTGGTCACTCCTAAAATTTCCCTTTTTGGCAATACTAGAAATTGTAAGAGAAAGCTCATAGCAAATGAAGGAAACTATACAAATTCTCAATACAGAGGTGCAAATAGTCTTAAAATTAGAAGGAGCATCTTACATCAAAGTGAAGAAGGGAACATATATTTCTTAAAGGAAAATGAGTAGGTATTGACTTGGTTGTATGATAAACTCAGGGGATATGATCCCAGCATCGTCCTATTTGTGATAGAACCAGAAAGAGAAACTGAATCGGCGTGCCAAACCAAAAGGTTGGCAAGTCTCAAGATTCAAGCACTGATAAACCTACAAGGGTCGGCAAGCCTAGTCCCAAAGCGAGTTGCCTTCTCAATTAAGCCTAGCGTTTGGATTTTTGGTCTCATCTCGGTCCAAAAGGAGAGCGGAGATATCTTCCCATGTATCAATTTCAGGAACCTAAACCAAATGCCGGCAATAAATCATCACCCATCACCCTTCACCCTCTATGGAATTGATCCTACATAACCTAGCAGGTGCAAGTTTGTTTTCTTTATTTGATGGTTGTTTGGACGAAAGGCTGGATGGTAAAAAATTGGTGATAAAATTCAATCAACAAAAAGCAAAAACTGACCGGCACGAGAAATCAAACAGCTTTAAGAAAGGTTTGTTCATAATGATTCAAGTGATACAAGGTGTTTGAATCAGAGAGCGTAGAAAGAAACGTGCTAAGGGTTCCCATCAGGGGAATTTACCTTAAAATTCTATATCACTCAATTAGACAATTCTACCATGTAAATATGTAATTACTATGATTATTTTTCCTCTTTGTTCTTTTTGTTCGATCAGTCTTCCTAATCTATGATATAGTAGAGAATCACATTGTGATACAGAAATAACACAAATACCCGAAGAGATAAAAAATTATGCAGCAAGGTAGAGATGTTAAATAAAGGCTATGTCTTCATTATATTTATATACTTCAAAAATACAATAGAAAAATGACTCATAGGCCATGCTTTCAGAGGAGTATATACTTATATATTTCTATGCTATAAAGCCTTTTCTAGGCTATATACAAAAAGGCTAATGAAGTCTTGGTATTAAAGCAGAAAAGAGAGAATTTTCAATATTGGGTAGAAGAAGAAGCAGCATAATCATTCAGCACCACCTAATCCTCAGCTACACCAGTAGCACCATCCAGAGAAGCGACGGCAGGTGGGAACACTAGGTTCCTAAAGTTAGTGTACCAGTCAATATCATAAAGTGGCATCACATTGTATATCCAAAATAAAAAGAGGCAAGCACGAGTAACCATTTGGCGATGGACTTCTCGCAACTGAAGACGAAAGCCACTCAAGAACGGAAACCATGGAGTCACCACGTCCTCTTCAATAAACCTGCATAGGTCACTCACAGTCAGAATCCTTCCGCAAAATGCAGCATTTGCCACCACCTCCCTGAGGCCATTTAGGTACTTCTTCGGGAATATTTTAGTCACCAAACGGATGACAAGTGGCTTGGGGACTTGAATATCAAGTAATGATGCCACAAAATGAGATCACACGTCAGTATTTACTCTATACTTGTCCTCGTATTCGAGGCAATCATGACCCATGACCCATTTCATAGCTACGATGGCCAAAGAATGTTTATTCTTTGTCATCCTCTTTAGACACTTGGTCAAAATTTGACCAAGAATGGCCATTTGTGGTTTATGAGAGGTCAGTCTGATCAGGGTATCCATGGCATCAGATACTATATGACTGTCAGGCAGCGACCCTATGCAAAGATCCTAAACTCAAACTCTACGCAAATACTAAGCAGACTGAAATTACCAAAGGCTAAACCAATCACCTAATGTTGATTCCCCTAAAAAGCTGCTAAGTATGGTTCCGCTACTGACTAGATGCCTATTTATAGAAGCAGCAGGGATTAGCGCAGTAGTTCTCATACCATAAGCATGAGGTTAAATAGGTACTACCTCAAACACTGCCCCAAAGCACGCTTGAAACTCTCACCAAGTTGCATCTGCAGATATGATTTGTTGTCTACAAGATCAAGACAAGCTAATTAATTTGCACAAGCTACTAGCGGCATTTGGCAGTAGCCTTTTCAGTCAGATGATGAGGTGTCATCCTGCTAGGTGTTCCTCAAGACTTGAGAAAAGATGCAAATCTATGTGATTCTTATCGCATACTTTGGCATAATCATTCTATTTGGGATATTAATTGCCATGACACACGACGCCTAGCCTGCTTTCAAATCGTCGGCTCAATTTCCAAGGAAAATCGCACTATGGGTTGTAGGTACCTGGGGTCATTATGAATACTTGTCATTTCAAAATGACAAGTGGTTTGCTTCACATAAACTGAAAGGTTGGCAGTACATGCCAAATTTAATGCAGAAAAAGAAATCGTCATCTACCCCTTGAAGAAGGACAGAAAAGCTAAGTATTGCATGTGTTTGTTTTAAAACAAAGAAGTTTTTTTTTAATACAAGGACTATACAGAGAATTGTCAAAGTGCAAATCTGCTAAGAGATGAGTAGCAAGTTTTCAAAAGTTCAGAATAAAATGGCATTTGTTGTCCTTGAAACAACCCAGAACCCGTAGATGAATGAGCTTGGTGAAGCATCTCAAAGCTTGGCCAATGTGATACTCACAGCACCTATGGTCAATATTTTTGAGGAACAAAAATCCTATGCTACGCTTGGAATCCCAAATCGGCTGGAGTGGTTTCACACGCGGGTAGCCAAGAAGGTCCCACTTAGGGATGCTAATTTGGTAAAGGAGGAGTGGGATAACATCTATGACCCCGACCTCAAGACTAACCCTAACGATTTGAGGGAAGCTACTTTGGCCAGGATGAAAAACTCCTTCAAAAATCAACTACCATTCAAGCAATGGCTCTACAGACTTCCCCAATATATGGTCCCTTATGTGCACCACTGCCCGAATATAATTCATGAAAGTATTTGGCGCTTTAATTCAGCGATTAGCGCCATTGAAGGAAGGAAATTAAGATTTGTGCTAACTGTGGAGGCTCTTAGGCACATGTTGTGTGTTCCCGATATTGGCACCAGAGCATTGCCAATGGAACCTTTCAACCAAAAAAGGGGTTCTAAATTTTGGAAGGGCAAAAATCATGCCCTTGACTTTTATAATACAAAGACCAGAAGACCCCAAAATTCCCAACAGCCATTAAGAAATTCGAACCGACATGTTGACTTTGCCAATTCATATATGCAGGAAGCTTTTGAAATGATGGCTTTTGTGTTCAGCTTGCACAACGACATGATCGTGTCTGAAGCTCAGTTGGGTCTGGGTTTCCAACTTAGGAAGCAGAAGGAGTGTTTTTGGTATGATTTCATGGACATGATTATCAAAGATATGAAGAAGCAGATTGGCAAGTTTGAGATAGTAGGCAAGTTTAGGTATCCTTCTCTTCTTGCCTATATGTTTCTACATCAAAATCCTGATTTCTTTAGGGAAAAAATGGAGTTATCAATATTCAATGAGAAAATACATCGGAAGTTGATTTTGGTGTGGACTCCCATCCTCTGCTCCACCTATGATTATTATGCATTTTCGGAGAAATTCCTGATTCTGATTTTGTGCTATCTGGGTGAAGATGGTGACCACTATTGCCTTTCACGAAATCAGACCAACTGGATGTCGTCCCTGTTTCCAAAGTGCGACTAGTTTCTCGGTGAAGAATTCACATGTGTCTTAGTGCATTGCTTTTGTGAAGAGTCGATCTGACTCCCCGCATCCACCACCGATCAGGTATTAGCCCTCGAGGTCTTCTAACAAATGGCTATTATGGACTGAAACTTTTTCTCTGATCCCAAGAAGAAGAAATGGGGATTTTTTGAATGCCCCATGAACTACAAAACAGTGATCAAGGTAAAGAAAAGGTCAGTAGAGCTACTTGAGGCTAAGCTGGAATACCTTGGGTTGGTTTTCATTTGTGATAAATGGGATTACAACCCCGAGGATGATTTGGGTGACACATTTATTAAGGTAAAGCATAGCCCTCGGCCATACTGGGAAGCACGGTGAAATTCGCTAGAAGATAACAAAAGAATCTGGGTGGACTTGGCACAGATGCCGACAGATAATCAAAGGCCATCATGGCTCAGTTTCTATCTCATCAAGGGGAAGGTAGATGAAAATAGTTGCATAAGTGCTACATCTGAAATAGCTTGGTGAGGCAACAGGGCTGGAAGCCGAAAAATATTAATGATTTTTGGATCTACCATCAGGAGATCAATAACACCATTGACCCTTTCCACCATTCATCGATTTTTGAAACCGATGATCAATTTGAAACCCTCTAGAACCAGGAACATCCAAATTCTGATGCAAGTGATGAGGAGGATCTTGAACCTAATGATGCCCTACCACACTTTGACAAGGGAAAGCAAAAATAGAAAATGGTGACGCAGCCTAATACTGTTGTTAGGAGTTTGTGAATGAATACCTCATGATCAAGGTCCTCACAATCTTGACCCATGACTGTAAGAAAGCCTAAAGCAATGCACCAATCAATAGAAGTGGTGGATTTGGAGAACCCTCCACCAAGAAAAAGATAGTGCACTGATACCGCTTCAGAAGGTAGTTTGTAGGAGGTTGCGGTCAGCCAAGCGTCGGAGATGGAATCTACCACTCAGGTATCTTTCTCTCCCTCTCTTCTTGGCTCACAGTCCCTTCAGCACCCATTGCTCCAAGTATGAACCTATTTTTCTCTATCTCCTCTACAATAGCTATTGGAGGTTTCTCCCAGTTTTCTCATATCAGACAGATGGTTTTCACTTCCCCTTGAGCTGCCCTGTCACTGATTAGAGCCCCTTCGGTCATCCATCTGTATCCATTTCTTATGCCCCATTTTTGTCTGAGGTTGGCACCCCTATTGCATCATCTGACTCAATTTTGACTCAACCTTTGTAGTTGTCAGAGCTTGGTGCATCTCCATTGCCACCGCCATTTTCCATGAGCCCCTCCATGCCTTTGTCACCTAGGATTTGGAGCATTCCTCCTTTCTCTCTGCTCACGATTCCCCTTTCGAAGAAGAAAAATTTTAAGGTCACCTACCTCTCTTTCCCTTTTGTTGCCCCTCTCTGTGCACCCTTTGCAGGTGAACACATCATATCACCAGCTCAATTCTTGTCTCAGAGTGATACAACAAAGCAAGCTTGAGCTCTCCAACTCTAGAAGCAAAAAGAAAAGAATGTCAGGAGACCAGCAGAGCCCAAAGTCCAGACAATTTATAATGAAGCTCAACAATTGTTACATTTTGCAACCCTACATCTAAATGTTTCCAAACTACAGGGAGAAATGCAACCCGATGACTATGACATCCATACCATCGGACTGGACTTACATGTTGCTCGACCCCAAGATAAAGTCAAGCTGATCGAGGAGACATAATGGGTGGTGACCACTAACTTTCTTAAGTCTGGTCACAAATTGAAGAAGGTGGAGGAAGAGCCCAAGGTCATCAAGGTGAGGCTGGAAGCCGTGTTGGCCAAGGAGAAATCACAGGAAGCTAAAAAGGTGTGTCTCGCATAGAATGTGCAAGAAAAATGGGCTAGCTTACAAAGGGAGCTCAAGAAATTCCAATCCTAGGAGATTGATCAAATAATCGATATGCGACAAAGAAACCAAGAATTATCCAATAGGTTGGCTCAGTCGGAGGGAGAAGTTCAGCAAAATATCAGAGAATTATAGTAGTTGCATGCTCATCTGGAGAAAATAGTACGAGAAAAGGAGATAAACCAAGCGAGCACATAGGCTCAATTTCAAGAAGATCTCTAGAAGTTCAGGCTTTCACTAGACTAAGAGTCTGCAACCCGAAACCAGGCAGAGGAAAGATGGCTAACCACAAAAAGGACCTGAAGGAGAAGCTCACCTCTGTTGAAGAACAAATTGCAGGGCTAACGTAAGAGATTGGGATGAAGGATGCAAAGATTAATCTCTTGAAGAAGATCATTCAAACTCTTGCTCCACGGACAGACCTCTGCTTAGTGGCCCAAAAACTATATGCTTCCTACTGGGAGAGAGTCAAGACTTTATGCCCGACTCTCCAGCCCACACTCTAATTCATGGCAGAGGCAACAGATTTATGCAGAGAGGTTCATGGCATGATGGAACAATTCCCACAATTCATAGGGGAAAAGGTTCTCAAAGCAGAAAGGCTGCTAGGCAAGCTAACATAGTGCCAAGCGAGGACCTAGAATGAGCAGGGATCGAGAATCAGAGGGCAACCACTGGGGTCACAAAGGAGTTTATCTGATGCCAAGAGGCCACCCTTCATGCTTAATGATGCTTGGTTACATTAGGGCAAATGATGAACAATGTTCGAGAAAGGCTTTCCCAACTAACCTAGATGGGCCTACCCTCTTTGTTTCTCCCTGATGAATCAGTGGCTACCGCAAAGTAGATTGCAGCCAAAATTGAGGAGAGGAATCAGGATTTATTAGTTTTTCATAGTTTCAGCCAACCTCCCACCACCGAGGACATTGAGGGTGTAACTCATCAGATCGTGTGACTACTTTTTTAGCTCGAAGACGAGTTCAAGATATTTGCAGAGCTTCCCTTTAAAGAGATGATCGACCTGCACAAGGTGCACGAGATCCTGCGTGTCATATCAACACCTTCCAAGGTTGATTGGCTGCCTTTGCAAGTCACCCTCTCTAAGCTTTGACTCCAATGCCCAATGAATAAAGCTCTGGTTACAAAACCAAAAAAAATTGGATTTTTCGTTCTGCAAGCGAAACGCCCCTAGTAGTCACCAAAAGTTGTGGATATTTAATATACCCCATGCTCCCTTCAAGTTGTTTTGATTTTTTGCCCAAATTCTGACCGCTCCTGATGGTTTTTAGAAGTTTCCTTGATAGTCTTTCAACACTCTCAACTCACTGCCACTGTGTGTCACCAAAGCGCTTATAGAAAGGAACTTCCCTTCCCTTCTCTTCTGAGCCCCGTTCTACCCCCATGTGTCAAGAAATCAGGCGAGTATGGCATACTTTCATATATTTCTCCTACAGGCCTCGACTTCTTGCCACATATCCTTCGACCATGAAAAATTTTGGTGGGCCCCACAAGCAGTGTCGATAACAAGGACGTTGCCACATGTCTTCTCATCGCAAGCTCTCATCCAAGGACGGGGAGGATGAACTATGGGTTTTGATATGCCACCACATGTTCCTTCAGCACAACTACATAAAAGGAAGAGTGATGTGAACGTCAGGCTCCCATGTTGTGCCACGTGTTCTAACTGTTTTCATTAAGGGGCGACACTTGTTTACACTTGGTAGGTTGGGACCATTGCCATCATTTACAGGGGATGCATCTGGCTAGCGAATGACTGGGTTCATGCTCGAGAATATTTTTGTTACAACGATCATGATGAATCATTCTTGTAAGCATCATGATTCATGATGATAATTATTTTTACAATATTTCAAGTGGTGCATGCCCTTGGCTATATATGCTACTTCTTCTCTCAAAGAAAAGAGAGTTTTTTGGGGAATTAGTTTTAGAGAATTATTTGATAAAAGTGAGTAGTTATTTTTGTTGTTAGTTCAAAATATCTACAAAAAAATTGGGGAGACACCAGACCTTTGTTTTGTTAGATAATTGTAAAGACTCACAGATTGTGCCCTTGTAATTTGGCCTTTCTATTTATTAACTATTGATAACACTATATTGTGATATTTCTAGATAGTTTATTTGCAACTTCAATGATTTTAATAGAATGCTCAATTGGAACCATGTCTACGACTCTTTCTATTTAGTAAATCTTTGTGCAAATTATTTTATGGCATGAAATAAATTATACAGGTCTTTCTCTTTAATAAGTTGTTATTTCGGACATAGTAGATTGTAGAATGGGCCCTTAGATCATATCTACAAGATAGATTTATGATGCTTTATATCTAAACATTAGTGCATCACCCTAGTTAGATCTTTTTATTTTATATTTGCTTCTTTTTCCCATTCAAAATCCCATTTATAGAAGAGTCAGCTTCTTTAAAATCCAGAGGTTACTCAATTTAGCGCAATAGGTCCCCCCTTTAACTGAGTTTTTGACAAAGGGTTGCTACCTTCTCAATTTTTGGCATCAACAGCATCCAAATAACCATAATTAATATATTAACATTATCATAACCATGAATTAAAAGATAGTCAAAACATAAAATCTTGTGCTCTATTTAGTAAAACTTATTATAAATTTTGTTGTTGTTATCAAACCTTCTAATACTAACATTATCACTAGAATCAAATAAAAATTGGTGTTGATGGTTGTTTTTGCACCTTCTCAACACATGCAACACACAAGTATGCTACCTCTCTTAAAAGATAGAAATTTGCAAACAAGTTACAAATTACCACCCAAGGTCTCTCGAGTGTCAGGTCATGACAATGCTTGGAATATCTTAGTTGATTGATGTGATTTTGCTGGTAATCACAAGCTGGACTTACGGATGAGTTACAAAGCATGGGAAGTTGGGTCTGTAAATGGAGTTTCAGGAGTGTTGGAAGTGAATGAACAGTGGATGCCCACTCAAAATAGCAAGCTAAAACTCACTAAGTTCATCAGATTTGGCATTGTGGGGATGCGAGGAATCCTACTCTAACCAAGGGACTGAAAGAAATAGCAAAAGGAGAAGGGTTAAGAAAACTATTCTAAATCCTAAGCATGAATGAACAGTAACAACGGTGGTTGCTACAGTAGACAAACTTCATAAACTAGTTTTTTCTTAACCAAGAGAACCTACAGCTTCACAAAACCAGTGTAATCTTCTAAGGACTATTGATTTTCATATTGCACATGCACATCATGAACATGCAATTGAACTAAGTTACAACAATGAAATATGGGAGCCCAAGCTAACTTTGCACAACAACTTGTCATCAACAAGTGCCAAAAGTATGGGTTGGAAATTCATCAACATACCATAACAGCAAGCAACATTATCACAACCATCCAATAAACTACAAACTAAAACTAACATGGAAGTAGAACCATGCATGCAAGATGAGAAAAATCAAAGAGAACATCCATAAAATCATGCAATTTTGTCTTTTATTGCTGCAAATTCCCTTTTCACCAATTCTCCAACCATTTACAAATGAGGAGCAAGCCCCTATTTATAGTTTTCCAAAGCCCAAATGAATGGCCAAGATTGATTTACATTTTTTGGCCCATATTTGTTACAAGTTAGGGTTTCACCTACCCCCAATATATGAAAATTTAAAATACAACTTTGTCTTCTTCTCTATTTTGTCATCTAGTGACTCGAGTACCATAGCAAATTTTCCACCTAATTGATTGCATTTTACTGTAAGTGAAACTATTTGAAGGTTTCCCTCCATCTGATATGCATTTGCAGCATCCTTTCAACCATTCAAGTGTGTCCTACTATGGATTTGTGTCATTGTGAAATAGATAAACTACTCTCAATTGTGTGGAACATCCCCCCTAATAGATCTAGATCATTTATGAAAGGAAAAGCAGCTCCTTCATTTCAATGTTAGTGGACAGCTTTCAGATTCCTTGGCACTGACTTCCTTACTATGCATAACCTTGTGAATTAAAATCTTCTCCTTGATTTGGCTCTACAGGTGATCTTTGACTATCATTCCTTTTTTGAACCTGGTAGGTAGCATGTGGATCCCCCACTTGAATTACATCTTTATGACTTCATCTTTGAATTTTATAGGCAGGGACATCATGAGTAGCTCACTTTGGCACCGGGTCCCTTTGGATAATCTTCATTTGATAATTAAATCCTTGGATAAAACAACAGATTGGATTGACCCATCAAATAATGACACAAAACCCTTAAATATGGCAACTTGATGCTTGTGCGACCATATAATCCTCATTTTACTATAGTGACTGTGTAATTATAGCTCTAATAGTTTCATCATTGCATATTCCTTTAGCAACTAACGATAAATGATGACAGTGCCAAAAGATAAATTTAGATTACTTAAAAAAGGCTTCATATTTTAAGGCATGGGCTATGAGAATAGCTCCCCATCATCCAAGCATGATAGGTTTTCTAGTTTCATTTAGATTTTATAGAAGACTAACATATTGAATGTATCCCTCAGCCTCCATGTCCCAGTGATCATCCTGGTCCTTAAATCTGCATGCCCTCCATCACAAGTGGGCCAACGTTATGGGTTAAGGCCACCTTGTTCGGATCCACCTTGAAAGTTTAAGGTATGCTTCTCATTCAATTATATTTGTTGATTTTTCTTTGGGTGATAGTAAAATGACAAAATTATTTAATCATCACACCCAACTTATAATCATCGTATGGCAATATAAAATCCTCTTGATAAGCACCTTCTAAATTCCTTAATTGGCTAGCTTTGTTGATGAACATGAAATTCTTTTTTGGAGGCTCTACATTTATTACCATGTTCATGTGAAATATGGGAGTCCCATCACTGTGGGAAGACGAATGTCGTAGGTGACGGTTTACAGAAAATCCAATCAAATGGTTATGTGGAGGGCAGGTCCCGCATGGTCAAAGTCCACCATGAAACCATGGGAAAAAGAGTGTGGCACATCATTAGAGGAAGGATGTTTCAACAATGGCACAAGCAAGCTTCTACTACCCCTATCATAATCCAATCCATAAATATTACGAATCACCTTATGCAAGAATCTTTTGTTGATCAAATTAGATTGGACTCCTCCCCTTGTTATGCTCCTTCAATGGTGATCAATCGTTGAAATGGTAAACAGAGATATTGTGATTGTCCTACTGCGAGAATGACCTTGGTTAATGCCTTGTACTTTGAAGATGAGCCAGTGACCAAGCCTTTGTCAGGAGGCTTGATAATGAATTTTGTTCTATCAACGTGTTTCCACAAATCTCAGTAACTTCGGATGCATTTCATTCACACAGAAATTAAGGAGGTGGAAGCTTAAAAGAGAGTTGTTTGAATGGCATAAGAAGTTGTCAACTCCGCACAAAAGACATTTTCCAAAGAGAACCGCGGATAGGGAAGCGTGGAGTGTCATTGCTAGGAAGTTGCTAGGATAGCAGCATGGAGTTGTTGAAATCTTGCATGGCAGCATTCATACATATGATTTTCGTCGGTGCCCAAGAGGATGCCACCCGCAAAATGACCAACCTTTGTAGTGAAAAATCCCATAACCCGATCATCTCCATTCCTTCGCTCGCAATGAACTTTGAATGCCTTACATAGGGAATAGGGATCACCATGCCAAGTTTGAATCCTAAGAGGTCTTAACATTCACTTTCCTATATGATCACACATGCTTTTGATATCATTCTGGCATTTCTATGACGGGTAAAGGGATACTCTATCATTCTTGCTTCCTCTTATCATTCCCCTAGTGCGACAAATTGAAATGGCCATTCACTCAACCCACGTTATTCATGATTACTACGTCCCAGATGATTAAGTCAGTAGGGTAGTTTTCAAGCTCCAAAACCATGACTAATCACCACGTCCACACCTCTTAATCACTTGTCTCCTTCAACGTTCAATTTTAAATTGCATAGTCGAGCCAAGGTCTTGTGGGAGTTTGGAGTGTTGAGGCCATGTGGAAGGAAGTACGCGGGTGGTTGTGTTGTAGGAGACAGACCATCCACTTGCAGATCTCATAGCTAGTAGTGTCGTTACTAGACGATAAGCAACTTTGAAATGGGCGGATCCCATAAAGCCCGCATCTATGGGTGAGGAGGTGTGGGGAAATGTTGGAGGTGAGTCATTAAAATGGTGAAAGATGAATGGAAGTCTGCAAAGCAGACCCCACACGGGGAACAACTATCAGTACCAATTTTGAAGGTTTCCCTTTGTAAAGTGCAAAGCTTTAATGCACGGCATCTTTCTTCGATAATCCCCCTTGGCTGAGAATTCATCGTTTACAATCACTACATAGTTGTCCTGGTATTGTACTTAGGTAAAAGGACATAGAGGCTATAAGCAAGCATGCCAAATGTGGAAAATTTGTTATAGTCGGAAAGGTGGCCCACGAGTCTGTGTAGAATCAATTTGATAATCATGTTAAGAATGTCATATGGGAATCGCCAAGCAAGTGATAATATTGATGGGTTACGGGCCTGCAGAGCGAGGAGGCACCGAAGGATGGTTGTTGTGAAATAGAATTAGGGTACAGACCTTCCACAAGTGGCGGCCTACAAGAGGAAACCCGTTGGCGAGTGCGGACTTCAGGGTTCACCGTAATTTTATGATTTCACTTCGAGGAAGTGATGCATGCGAGTCCCGCCCAACGGGATGACATGAAGGGAAAGTTGTTAACCAACGACGATCAAGCGAGGGCAGGTCGCGCACAAAGATCCATGAGAGCTCAAACTCAAGCAATTTAAAGCGACGGGGTTGGTTGGCACGCGGAAACAACAATGATGGAAGGAGCAACCATGGAGCCTGCCACATGGATGGAAGTCAAGGGTCGACCACTACAAATGTGGTGAAACAGGAATGGAGACCTACATGGGGCGACCCCCAACTGTAGTTCCATGAGACATGAAGGACGTCACAGCAAGGATGAATGTGGGGTCTGCCATGCGGGTGGACGTTAGGGCTCGGCCACGGGAAAACATCGAAGCGGAATGGCGAACACCGACAGGAACCTCGTGAATGCGAGCCCACAAGGGTTAACAGATGCCAAGCAAAAATCCAAGGGAAGTCCATAGGGTCTATCCCACAAAGGTAAATGACTTAGTGAAACTGAGCTAGTTGAACTTGGTCGAAGGTATTTCAATTGTCTTAAGGCTCATGACCAACTTGGGCTTGGAAACAAGGGTGCACAAAATGAGGTGAGAGAAAAATAGCCCATTGGGAGCAAAAAAGACCCACCAGGAGTAAAAGGAAAGGGGGTCCCTACCTTTGGTGGGGTGTGTGTGTAAAATATGCACAACAAATGGTGACTCACTGGGGAAATGCTCCAGAGCATTTCGATGACAAACTGGAATCATGAACCCAAAATCTTTGGTTCTGACCTTCACACTAGGGCAAACAAACCCGACACTCGACCAAAGGATCAAAACTACTAGTCAACCCAGCCCTCAGTATGCTAAAAATCCAAGTGTGTGCGGATGCATTCATTCCCATTCTCAAGTCACTACAAGAACCTAAGCTTTGTCAAGTTAAGCTATGTAATTGATTCTAACTTCAAAATCATCTGAGACATTGCATCGTTGCTAGTCAGGCATCCATAGCCCTGATGAGGTTGTCGATGTGATTCTCCTGAACATTGCTCTATTGTCGGTCGGGCATCCATAGCCTCGATAGAGTTATTTGTATCCTCCTGAAAGTTGAATTTTCTTTATTTTGATTTCATCATTTTCCTTTCTTTATTTTTATTTATTTTGATTTTTTATTTTCTCTTCTTTATTTTCAACCCGCAAGCAATGAAGCTTGCAATCGGGGTTGAGAATTAGAGTAGCGCTAAAGTGGAATTTTAGATTTTTCACTTAACTCAACTTCACAAAGGAGCCTATGGCAACCTTCGGATTCTTAAAGTGTGTAAAAGATATGAGATTTTAGAATACATTAGAATCGGACGACACTAATAGCTTATCCACTTTGAACCAAACATCCAAGTCACTTGACACTAACAGAAGACCTTCATCATCCACTCTGAAAACTTGATTAGAGCTTCTTGAAGAAATACTTAGAACAACCCCAGGCAATAAAATGATCGTTGTGCACATAAACATACCCAGCTAAAAATAAAGAGACCCCGAGCAAAGAAGAAAAGAAAAAGAAAAGGAAAAGGAAACTACTCTAAAGCAAGAAAACCTATAGCAAACCAACTAACCTAATGAAAGCACTAAAATAAGACTATATACATGAAACCTACACTACTCAAAAAAATCTATGTACAAAGATATTTACAAAGGACCACATTCAGGCAAGGCAAACCGACATTGACGCTTGTTGGAATTTGTAATGCATGCACAAGTAGTAGGGTAATCATTACAGTTCTAATCCATGCAAACTCATCCTTATACTCAAAAAAATAAGTTCAATATTGCAGCATTCAAATTCAATCGCATATTCAAGAAAAATCAGAAATTGAGGAGGTTCATTAAACCCATGGTCAATCCATAAACAAGTTTGTCTCCCTTTGTTCCCATAATCAAAATAATAAATGTAGTTGTGAATATTCATAGGAGTGGGGAAAGATAAAACTTGTATGTGTAGACACCTAAAAATGACTTAGGCCTGCAAGCAATATTTTACCACCTTTTGTCCTAGCATAATTTGAATTATGTCCCTAACCCACATTCAACTATTAGTTAAATAATTCATGATTATTCAATTAATTCATAATCTTTCGTTCTTCATGATTATTAAATAAATAAATCTTATTTATTTAATTTAATATGTCACTAATTGTCAAAGTCTTCTAATAATTAAATAAAGTCATCCTATTTATTTAATTAAATCTTTATCATTAATGTCCTCCTGATTATTAAATTAATATATTTTAATATATCTATTTAATATGTCACTAATTCCTAAATCCTCTCTTATTTAAATAAATTCATTTATTTATTTAAATAATTAACTACTTCTTCTAAATTAAATAATTATTTTAATTATTTAATTATGGCATGTGACATTTCTATATTTTTAAATAAAACAAATCATTTAAAAATATCTCACATACTTAACTGATTCTTCATTTAGTAATTAATTTCAAAAAGCAATTACTAATTACCTCACAAAATCTTCTATTTTGAATTAATTTAATTCAAAAGGGAAATATTCTTCTACAAATCAAGTAATTTCTAAAATTATTGATTTTCTAATATCTCATCCTCTTGTCTTCTGATTTTTGCTAATTTCATCTCAACTGTCACATTCAGTCTTGATTTAATTCATTTAATTAAATCTTTTTCACACATATGGGTATTTTGCCCTAAACCTAATTTGAGTTGCCTTATTGAATCTTGACCTTTGATTCTAGGGCATTCTTCAAATCTCTCATCTCGTCTGTCCATTCAAGATTGCATTTTCTAAGAAAATGACAATCTTGATCTCATTTTCAGGGTCGATCAATCTTATCTCTTGAATAATTCATTTTCATAGGCATTATCACACTTTAGGCTTTATTTTTATTCTACTATTTGCATTATAGGAATAACATTCTACATTGCAATAGTTTAAAATTTCAAATCCTTCAAAGGCATGGCTAGGGCTAGACATACATAGAGTTGCTCACAAATCTGAGGGCAATCTATCATTTGCAGCAAAGCTTAAGGAGGTACAATGGAAGGAATCATGGAATAGAGAAGATTGGTGAGACCATTCCGTTTTACATTATTCTCTTTTATATCCTTATGTATTTCATTGTTTGATTTATACTAACTTGCAGGTACAACTAATAAGTGTTTCAATCTTGCAGGATATTTTAGGTCATTACAGTATGTTGACATGCGAAGGTGGAAGCATTTGACAGTCAAGAGTGAGCACTGCATCGTCGTTCGTTGCATCGGCAACCTCAAGTGGATGCAATGAATGGTGTAGCATCCCTCTTGCACTATCAATATGCATATCAAAATCAAATTGATAATACAATACACATTGTGAAGAAAAATTTTCAAATGAAAGGAACCTTGTACCTGATCTTGGGCTTGTATAAGTCTGAGAGAATGAGGCAATAGACACCTCTTCCAAGTTACTAGAGGGACCTGCAGCCTCCATCGATTGTTCTTCAAGGAGATACACTTCATCTCGTCGATCCTCTACAGTCTCGGTGTCTACTTGATTGTTGTCCTCAAAAGGAAACATGTTGTCCCATCTCATTTCCCTCATGTTGATCTTAATTTTATGATGTTTAATGTCATAGGAACATGACATGGATGAATCTTTCCTACTGCATCTCTCTAAGTTTGTGGGAGAATTAGTAATGGACAAGGTAGAAAGATCCTTAGTTGCACCCCTTGATTGGAAAGGCACATCTTCTTTGTAGTCAGCTACCAAAACACCCCTACCTTGGTCTTCTCCTTACAGTTCATGCGGCTCACCATGATGTTCACTCATTTCTTCTTGTTCACTGTCACTATAGATGGAGAAGGAACCCCTTTCCCAATCTGGAGACTCTAATTTTTCACCGTCTGGAGGTTCAGGTAAAATATCTTCATCACCACCATCTTCTATAATGTACTCTTCCTTGGTGTCACTATGTCGTTGTGGCGCAATTCTAGGTGGGAATAAATCAACAAGTGACAATGGCCTATCAAGAGGATCAACATATGACAAGTGGTCCACCTCAAAAAGTCCTCCATAAAGCCTATCATATGTTGCATATAAATTCTCTACAAGAGGGAAAGGCTCATGATGCCTGATGGACAACGTTCCCATGTGCTTCGCTTCATCATCTGAAGACTCCAGACTGTGTTGTTCTTCTTGCATTGTTGTCCCAACATCTTATTGATAGCTAACTTCAACTCAATTATCACTTGGTTTAGGATCTTGGTCCTCTAGTTCAATCCTTGAAGTTGTTGTAGGAAGCGATGCACTCAGCTACCTCACTTGTTCTTTGGCTTCTTCGATGGCCTCTTGGAATAGCTAGCATGTGAATTCGAAATGTGGCAAGTCATGGAGTCTGCACCAATTCAGGAGCAACAACACCTCCAAATCTACTTGATGTCTTAGCTCAGACCAATCCCTTACGAGTCTTGACATGAGTTCATTGTATCTTTCCACTACCAGGTCCTCATCATCAGCAGCTAGGAAGGGATTTTGATGGTAGATAGTTGCAGCCTGTAGTTGTTCCCACTCCTCCAGTTCTTCTTCTTCAAATCTCTAATTTATCTCACTTATTGAGAGTGGGTCTTCAAATTCCACTTCAGTGGAGCTTTCATCATTATCTTTTGCTGCCCCAAGGCTTTCAGCCTCATCCTTTTCACTTTCAGCATCTACATGGGCTGTCCAAGCATATGCTATTGCAAACCTGGTTAATTCATTTTCACCTACTAGTAGTTATTCTTCTTGAGTGGAGGGTTTTTCTTCACCTATGGAGAAAAGATTTTATAATTTCTTCTCAACTGGACTCTCATCAAGACTCTTTGTTGTCTCAAGGAATTCAGTTTCTTCCTTTGTATGTTCAACCCCAATGTTTGTTGTCCCAGCACTTACCTGTGTGGAATTCCTTGGTTCAACTTCGATCTGCTATCCTCCAAATGTTGATAGCTCTTCTTCCTCAGTGGATGACTCTTCTTCATTGAGATTTGGTTGTCCCAACCTACCTAAACAACTATTGACTTGGGTGATGATGCCTACACATGATGGACAAGTAAATTTGAAGTGGGGTGCATTGTGGAATCCACACCAACTAGTCATCAACACCTCTTCTAATCTCAGTACGTCCTTGTTGTTCAAGTGTTCTTGGATCAAATCTTGGAAGACTTTGGCTGCCATGGTTGTCAATTCATCTTTCGGGTCTGCAAGAGCCAAGGGTTGGTATATTTCCCAAAAGGGAATCTCTCCTTGTAAAACTTCAACTCTGCCCAAGAATGTTAGACACTCCAAATCATTATGCCTGTGAGTGTAATGAATCCTACACTTGTTTGCCAATGCAAATAACTGCAATGGTCTCCTTGATCTCTTATTCAAATTTGCATGTGGTTGAGCAATGTTGATTTGCAAATGTTGTTCCATATCAGCTCAACTCTTCTTTTCCTTAAAAAAAAAATTGATTTTAAATTTCCAGCATGTAAGGAGATCTCCTTATCTCATATTTCACTTGAATGTTCCTTTTGACTTCCAGCTCTTAGCTTTGTAGCCTCAACATGTCATGCCCTCCTTCTAGTGCTAATTCTATTCATGGGTGTTTTTGCACCTTCTCAACACAGGCAACACACAAGTATTCTACCTCTCTTAAAATGTAGAAATCTGCAAACAAGTTACAAATTACCACCCCAAGGTCTCTCGAGTGTCAGGTCATGACAATTCTTGGAATATCTTAGTTGATTGATGTGATTTTGTGGGTAATCACAAGGAAGACTTATGGATGAGTTACAAAGCATGGGAAGTTGGGTCTGCAAATGGATTTTCAAGAGTGTTGGAAGTGAATGAACAGTGGTTGTCCACTCAAACCAGCAAGCTAAAACTCACTAAGTTCATCAGATTTGGCATTGTGGTGATGCCTGGAATCCTAATCTAACCAAGAGACCGAAAGAAATAGAAAAAGGAGAAGGGTTAAGAAAACTATTCTAAATCCTAAGCATGAACGAATAATAACAATGGTGGTTGCTATAGTAGACAAACTTCCTAAACTGGGTATTTCTTGACCAAGAGAACCTACGGCTACATAAAACTAGTGCAATCTTCTGAGGACTGCTAATTTTCAGATTGCACATGCACGTCATGAACATGCAATTGAACTAAGTTGTAGCAATGAAATATGGAAGCCCAGGCTAACTTTGTACAGCAGCTTGTCATCAACAAGTGCCACAAGTATGGGTTGGAAATTCATCAACATACCATAACAACAAGCAACATTATCACAGCCATCCAAGAAAATGCAAACTAAAAATAACGTGGAAGTAGAACCATGCATGCAAGATGAGCAAAATCAAAGAGAACATCCATAAAATCATTCAATGTTGTCTTTTATTGCTGCAAATTCCCTTTGCACCAATTCTCCAACCATTTATAAATGAGGAGAAAGCCCCTATTTATAGTTTTCTAAAGCTCAAATGAATGGCCATGATTGATTTACATTGTGTGGCCTAGATTTGTTACAAGTTAGGGTTTCACCTACCCCCAATATATGACAATTTAAAATACAACTTTGTCTTCTTCTCTATTTTTTCATCTAGTGACTAACGTACTGTAGCAAATTTGTCGCCTAGCTGATTTCCTTTTACTGTAGCTGAAACTATTTGAAGGATGCCCTTCATCTGATATGCATTTTTAGCATCCTTTCAACCATTCAAGTGCATCCTACTATGGATTTGTGTCATTGGGAAATAGATAAACTAGTCTTGATTGTGCGGAACAGCCCCCCTGATAGATCTAGATTGTTTATGAAAGGCAAAGTAGCTCCTTGATTTTGACTTTAGTGGACAACTTTCAGATTCCTTGGCCCTGGCTTCCTTAGTATGCATAACCTTGTGAATTAAAATCTTCTCCTTGGTTCGGCTCTATAGGTGATCTTTGACTATCATTCCTTTTGCAGACCTAGTAGGTAGCATGTGGATCCCCCACTTGAATTACATATTTATGACTTCATCTTTGAACATTATAGGTAGGGGCATCATGAGTAGCTCACTTCAGCACCGGGTCCCTTTAGATAATCTACATTTGATAACTAAAGCCCTAGATAAAATAGCAGATTGGATTAGACCCATCAAATAATGACACAAAACCCTTAAATATGACAAATTTATGCTCGCGCGACCATATAATCCTCATTTTACTTTAGTGACCATGTAATTATAGCTCTAATAGTTTTATCATTACATATTCCTTTAGCAAGTAACGATAAATAATGACAGTGCCAAAAGAGAAATTTAGATTACTTAAAAAAAGGCTTCATATTTAAGGTATGGGCTATTAGAATAGCTCTTCGTCATCCAAGCATGATAGGTGTTCTAGTTTCATTTGGATTTTATAGAAGACTAACATATTGAATTTCTCCCTCGACCTCCACGTCCCAATGATCGTCCTGGTCCTAAAATTTTCCCACCTTCTATCACAAGTGGGCCAACATTATGGGTCAAGGCCACCTTGTTCGGAGCTGCCTTGAAAGTTTAACGTATGCTTCCCATTCAATTATATTTGTTGATTTTCCCTTGGATGACAATAAAATGGTGTTTTGATTTAATCATCACACCCACCTTATAATTGTCGTATGGCATTATAAAATACTCTCGATAAGCGCCTTCTAAATTTCTTAATTGGCTAGCTCTGTTGATGAACATGAAATTCATTTTTGGAGGCTCTACGTTTATTACCAAGTTTGTGTGGAAGATGGGAGTCCTGTCACTGTGGGAAGATGAATGATGTAGGTGATGGCTTGAAAAAAATCCAATCAAACGGCCATGTGGAGGGCGGGTCCCACATGGTTGAAGTTCGCCACGAGACCGTGGGCAAAAGAGTGTGGGGCGTCGTTAGAGGAAGGAAATTTGAACAACAACGCCTGCAAGCTTCTACTGCCCCTATCATAATCCAATATACAAATATCATGAGCCGCTTTATGCAAGAATATTTCCTTGATCAAATTGGATTGGACTCCTCCCCTTGTTATGCTCCTTTAATGGTGATCAATCATTAAATTGGTAAATAGTGATATCGTGATCATCCTACTGAGAGAATGACCTTGATCAGTGCCTCATACTTTGAAGATGAGCCGACAGCCAAGCCTTTGTCAAGAGGCTTGATAATGAATGTCATTCTATCAACTCATTTCCACAAATCTCTATAACTTTGAATGCACTTCATTCACGCGGCAATTAAGGAGGCGATGGCTTAAAAGAGAGTTGTTTGAATGGAATAAGAAGTGGCGGACTCCGAATAGAAGACCTTTACCAAAGAGAACCGTGAGTAGGGAAGCACAAAGTTTCATTGCTAAGAAGCTACCAAGATAGCAGCATGGAGTTGGCGGAAGCCCGCATGGTGGTGTTCGCACATGTGATTGTCGTTGGTGCCCAAGAGGATGTCACCCGCAAAATGACCAACCTTTGTAGTGATAAATCCCATAACCCGGTCATCTCCATCCCTTCACTCGCAGTGAACTTTAAATACCTTACACGGTGAACAGAGATCACCGTGCCAAGTTTGAATCCTGAGAGGTCTTAACATTCAATTTACTATATGATCACACATTCTTTTGATATCTTTTTGGCATTTCTATGATAGGTAAAGGGATACTCCGCCATTCTTGCTTCCTCCTATCATTCCCCTAATGCGAAAAATTGAAATAGCCATTCACTCAACCCGTGTTATTCATGATTAATACCTCCTAGATGATGGAGCTAGCAGGGTAGATTTCAAGCTCCAAAACCATGACTAATCACCACGTCCACACCTCTTAATCACTTGTCTCCTTCAAAATTCAATTTTAAATTGCATAGTCAGGCCAATATCTTGCGGGAGTTTGAAGTGGTGTGGCCGTGTGGAAGGAAGTACATAGGTGGTTGTGTTGAAAGGTCCATTGAAAAGCGATGTTGTAGGATATGGACCATCCACTTGCGGAGCCCACAATTAGTACTATCGTTACTAGACGGTCGACAGCTTTGAAATGGGGAGATCCTCCAAAGCCCATGTCTGCAGGTGAGAAGGCATGAGGAAACATTGGAGGTGATTCATTAAAATGGAAAAAGATGAGTGGAAGTCCGCAAAGCAGACCCCACATGGGAACATTCATTGGTACCAATTTTGAAGGTCGCCCTTTATAAAGTGCAAAGCTTTAATGTGAGACATCTTTCTTCAATAATCCCCCTTGGCTTCGAATTCCTCATTTACAATTACTACATAGTCATCCTGGTATTGTACTTAGGTAAAAGGACACTGAGGCTATAAGAAAGCACGCCACCTGCGGATAAGTCATTATGGTTGGCAAGGTATCCCACAGTTCCATGAAGAATCAATCTGATAATGTCATTAAGAATCTCGTCCGAGAACAACCAAGCGAGTGATAGCAATGATGGGTTACAGGCCCACGGAGTGAGGAGACAGCGAAGGATGGTTGTTGTGAAATAGTGTTAGCGTACTGACCTTTGGCAAGTGGTGGCCTGTAAGAGGGGATCTATCGGTGAGCACGGACTTGAGGGTTCACCGTAATTTTATGATTTCACTTCGAGGAAGTGGTGCATGCGGGTCCTGCCCAGCGGGACGACATGAAGGGCAAGCTATCAAGCAATGACGGTTGGGTGAGGGTAGGCCACCCACAAAGATCTGTGAGTGCTCAAACTCAGAAAATTTAAAGTGATAGGGTCGGTTGGCACGTGGGAATGACAAAGATGGAAGCAGCAATGGCGAAGCCCGCCACGCAGACAAAAATCAAGGGTTGGTCACTGCGAAAGCGATGAAATGGGAATGGAGACCCGCATGGGGTGACCCGCAATTGTAGGTCTATGAGACGTGAAGGAAGCCACGGTGAGGATGAATGCAGGGTCTGCCATGTGGGAAGACACCAGGGCCTGGCCATGGGTGAACATCGAAGCGCAACAGCAAACGCCAAGAGGAAACCTGCAAATGCGGACCTGCAAGGGTTAACGGATGTCGGGGAAAAAGCCAAGGGAATTCCATAGGAGCTAGCCCACAAAGGTAAATGACTTAGTGAAACTAAGCCAAGTGAACTTGGTTGAAGGTATTTCAATCATCTTAAGGCTCATGTCCAACTTGGGCTTGGAAACAAGGGTGCGTAAAATGAGGTGAGAGCAAAATAGCCCATCAGGAGAAAAAAATACCCGCCATGAGTAAAAAGAAAGGGGGTCCCTACCTTTGGCGGGGTGTGTGTGAAAAATATGCACAATAATTGGGCATTTGGGTGGTACATAGGAATTAATTCAGTTGATTTTCTCTCCACGACTTACTTTATTTTAGAGTTCATATTAAGTTTACGTACTACCAACCTGCAGAAAAATCCATTGAACAGTTGGAGAAAAGATTTGATTAAAAGAAAATGTATGTCGTCAAAGAAGACACGGTATGAATAATTATACTTAATACATTATCCATAATAACTTATTTAATTAAATAGTTTTGATTATAATATTATTAATGAAACATATCTTGATTATAATATATAACTTATTTAATTAAATAGTTTTGATTATAATATTATTAAGGAAACAAGTCTTAATTATAAGATATAAGAATTTAACCTAATTATTTTCTTATTAAAGACTCTTACGTAACATAAAAATAACCATAATTAGTAGATTAACATTACCATAACCATAAACTAAAAGATAGTCAAAACACAAAATCTTGTGCCTTATTTGGTAAAGTTTATTATAAATTTTCTTGTTGTAATCAAACCTCTTGATACTAACATTATCACTAGAATCGAATAAAAATTGAATAGCTGGAGAGAGCAACTCGCTAGAATCGAATAAAAACTGGGTATTTGGGCTATGGTTTCACATGTCCACAAGATATTTTGTCAAACTATTCATAGGCCTTGCCTTCAAGGTATTTCATAAAGTTGCATTCCCTTGAGCATCCCATGAGGCTTCATTCCTCTAAGGGATTTTTTCACAAATAATAAGTCCTCTTCCATTTTGGATTTTCCAAGGAAGTGGTTTTGAAAATAAGTTGCATTAAAGAACTTTCATTTTGTTCAGATAGTTGATTTTTTATGCAAATCTAATTTCTTCAAATTCAAAAACTTCTCCAAGCCTATCAAAATTCCTCCACTAGGCTTGTTCAATAAAAATTTATTAGAAACTAAATGCTACGATTATCATTTTGGAATGGTAGATAACCCTAAATAGAAGGGGTCAATGGTAGGCACAATAGGATATTCTCCCCTTTAAATAGAAAATAATATTTTGGTTAGCAAAGCCACCATCCTAATGAAAATGAGTTCCAAACTCCAAATTTAAACGATTTTCCTCTAGGATTACTTCTTTTAGATTTGATTCCTATATTCCATGTTCTAGAAGGCCTCTAGTGTAATATATGTGTGGGCTTTCCATTTTCTTGCTTTAGATGGGAACAAACATTCTAGGTTTGCAATTGTGTTCTAACTTGGGAAAAAATTCATCACATTTAGGTGTAATAGGTAAAGGGAAGGGATGAATTATTCATGTAAATGCTTCCACTTCTTTCTCCACTATCTTCCATTATTATTTTTCTAAGTTATCGATTCTAGTATGAGATCGGATACAGGTATGGAATATAGGTATGTTGGTACAACAATTTTTTTTCCTTGGGTACGGTTGTATTATATATATGTGCAAAATATATTTATAAAAAATTGTAAATATATTTGATATTATGATACTTCATCAATCATCATGTTGTCTATCAAATGTTGATAGTCATATCTGTTGTTTTAAGTTGAAACATCCGGTGTTATGATTCGACAAAAAACTCTACAGGACACTAATTTAAGGTCCAGATGCTTTGTTGGGTTGTGTAGCAGAGAAAATTCAAGCACGTACATTTTCATTGCACTACAAGTCCTATGTTTTTTTATTGCAAACTCTGGATTGGCATTGAAATGATATGGTTGGAAAGTAGAAAAAATGGTATAATGAATACAAGGTAATTAATATTGCACTATAGAAAAATAAGAGTGTTGTGGACAATGTTGCGTGTATTGTGTACTATGTTAGGACTGGAAAAATCCCACGATTTTCACCAGCCTCCATCCATTTGTCTTCTTTCTCCCACTGAAAATCACCATACTTTGATCTCATGATTAAGCAAGTTCCTCAAAATTGTGTGACAAGATCCATTCCAAAGTCCCATAAATATGGCCTTTTTCGTAGTGCATACAAATATTCCCCTGATCATAACAAAGCAAAACCACAAAGCAATGGATCTATGTGCCTTTGAGTTTCTTCCTCGGGCTCTCTCTTTATTGTCATTTTTCATTTCATCATTCAGCTCCATTGTCATTTCATACCTAGCCAAAATAGAGCAGAGTTGATTCTCATATCATGGATAATTGCCCCTTATTGGAGAGATCATACATTTTTCTCCCCGATCAATAAGTCACAAATCCTTCATTTGAGTGTTTTCTATATGTCGGGAGGAGATACACAAGGTCACAGCAATTAAAAACCCCATGAATGTCAGTTAAAGAACATTGAGAAGACAGGAGCTGGGTCACAATAATCAAAAATCCTCAGAGATAACAAGATCGTGTAATCGGTAGGATAGAGCCTATCGTTCCACCGATGAAAGTCCATTGGCATGAGCAAAGCAGTCAGAGAAGAACTTTCAAATCAAGTCGATCTCACAAGTCATACTGATAGACATCCCATCAATAAGAAACATATTACCTCCTGTTGATAAAGCATGTGAACAACTATGTCGGAGAAAATTATACAATCGGACCAAGTTCCTCAAGATCATCCTGATCACATTGGTCACACCGACGAAGACTTCATCGGGGAGAGACACATACAATCTCACTGATAGCACGAATGAGCAATTGAAATTTCATCAAGGAAATATACATAATCAGAATGAGTTACTGGGATGTCCCCGACTTTATGGGTCACACCGAGGAAGGAATTTTTAGGGAGAGTCTTGTTGATCCACTTGAATGGAAAAAGCGAGGGAAGAGACACATCAGAGGGACATCTAGAATTGGAATGAGTCCAGCAGATCTCTCTGACTATGAAGGTCACACCGATGGAAATCTCATCAGTGAGAAACATGTCTTCTTTCGCTAATGAAGAAGGAGAATGACTATCGGAGAGACTTATACAGTCAAAATGAATCACTCAATTCCCACAGATCTATTGGGTCACATCAAGGAAGGAAGTTTTAGGGAAAGTCTTGTCGATCTGTTTGAATGAATAAAGTGATGCAAATGATATATCAGAGAGACATGTATGATTGGATTGAACCCCTCAGGCCTCTCCAATGATGAAAGTCATACCGATGAGAATAATCTCGGGGAAAGTCACACCAACCTTTCTTAGTTAACAAAGCATGTAAAGGAAACACATTGGTGAGATAATTGATATCGGCATGAGTTATCTTGAGGTCCCCGATAGAGTAAATTCCTCTCGATGCAGCAATATGCATGAAATAATTCATCAAGGAGACTCTCCAATATCATTGGGAGTCACACTGAGTCTCGTCGATTGTCTGAGAAGAATGAAAAGAGTAAACAATGACTAAAGAGGCATGAAAAGGAGAAGTATGATGATGGATTTTCTTGGAGAAATGAAATATTTCAGAGCTTAAAGAATTGATACATCTGGTGTTATTGCTTGCATGAGAAAATTGTTCAAAGGGAAAATGAATCAATTTTCACCAAAGGATTATAAAAGGGATAATTATTTTTACCCGAAGATCATATTGAAGATATATGAATGTAGAAAAGTGAGGTGAAATTTTTCAGCAAAAGGAGATTATTTTTTAATTAAATTTCATGGAGGTGATGAAGATTAAAATATTTAATTCGTAGGAGGTAATTAATTAAATATTTTTTATCAAAGAAAAAGAATAATACTGAAGAGATGTAGTGAACAGACGTGCGAAGGGTCACAACTCTTGAAGATATAATGTATATATGCCAAATGAAATCAGAGGAGAAGGATTAGAAATAGGAAGTATTTAGGAAATCATTAGTAGCTGGATAAGTTAAACATTTTCCGAAACATAACATTGTGCTATGTATTGCAAAATATTTTGAAGTGATATAATAGACAAGAAGATTTAATTTGGTGGCATATAGTTGGTGTCTATTGTTTGTTGAATTAAGCAATTACTTGGCTATCTCCACATTGTTATTTATCTATTATTTGAACCTATGTATCCAAGTTGATATTTCAGTTTCATCAAGACACACTTGTTGTTTTTGTGTAATCAAGTTAATTGGTTTCTATTAAAGAATTAAAATCCTTTTGATTGATTACAGTAACTTGGAGGTAACATTTGGATCAGTAAGAAGAGTTAGGTAATTGATAAGATTATCAGGTTGTCTCCAAGGTTGAAATTTCCTTATTATTTAAATTGATATATCAAGGATATTTTCAATTTATCAAGGCACATTTTTTGTTCTTGTGTGGTTCAATTAATTGGATCCTTAAAGGAAGGATTAAATTCTTTTAATTAATCAGAGTAATCTGGAAAAGGTCATTTGGATCAATAAGAAGAGTTTGTTAGTCACATCCTTGCACGTTTATACTAGGTATAAACAAGTATAAGTGCCAAACAATTAGAATTGTAGCTAGTTAGTAAGCCACATATCATTTACATCTTGATTCCATTTACCAAATATGTAACGCCCCGTCACGCAAACCCCATAGGACAACTATAACAAATACAAAATTTTTTTTTTTTGAAAGTAACAATAACACATTGCAATATTAAACATTAATACAATATAAATATAGCATAAATAATTAACCTAATCCTATGGGGTGCATGGTGCATTACTTAAACGAACCCAACAAATAAATGATATGCGATACTCACAAAAGCAGAATAAAGAAACTAGAATAAACATGATAAAAGTACATCAAGAATAAGATATAATCTCATAAACATAAATCACATAATATTACATTCAACTACAAGTTCAAATTAAAAATGTGGAATATATTTCCACAGATACAACACGATATAAAATTCCAAGTTACATTACAAGGCCACTTCCCTTATAATATTGGGAAGGGTAAAATCAAATTACAAAAGTACATAAATGAAAAAGAATTATTCAAGGAAAAGTCTTCTCCGAACGAGCTTCGAGATCAATGCAACTACATCCATGGCTCAATCACAACTGGGGACCCAATGGGTGCATTGCATGTTTCCACTCGACCGTGTGAACCCGAAGGAACACCCCCCATGCAAGGAGTCGATAAGAAAGAACCCTTGGCCACAGACTCAAACATAAAGGACACATGTCACAACACTCAAGCCCACGAAATGACATAAACATCAACAGTAAATAAACAACTAACACAAATCTAGAGGCACAAGAAAACAAGGGAAACAAAGGGTGCAATGGGAGAGTGTCATTGCATGGCCTTCATGGATTCACCAGACTACCAATAATCTAGGAGCCACCTCCATCTATGGTTAACCAGATATCTTGTTTCAAGGTGTTGCCCCATAGGGTGACTCATGCAAAGCCAACTACCTTTCATGAAGACAAGGTAGTGACCATACCAACCAGGTCTTCCCACCCGTCCTTAGCCTTTGGGAGCACTAACAAAAGGGGTGAGGTATCTATTTTTATCTTGTTATGTGATAACTAACCCAACCCACTAAGTAAATTAATTAGGTTTTCACTTAATTAAGGAAAATATCACGGGTGACCACTTGTACACTAGCCTCGAGAAGAGCCACTCTCCCCTATGGTTGCCCTAAAACCAAAGCCAAGAGACGGGTACCACAATGTTCAAACAAAGAACTAGAACCACAACAAGGTACCTCCCACTAACTCCCACATGGTAACAACATGAACCGCATAAATGCAACCATAGAAAAACATTCACATTTTCCCTAACCTTTGGAGATACACTAAATCCACACAAGACATACTAAAAATGTCACATTTAATTTAGTAACACACTCAACATTAACTATCAGAAATTTAATTAATAAATCATCTAAGTCTCCATCAAATTATCATTTTCATCAAGTTAAAACAAGATAAGGAAACTCACTAATATTTCTATTTAATCAAAACCCAATATTTAATTTAATTAAAAATCTTCCTATATTTAAATAATTCACTAATTAAATAACTAAGTCTATAAACTTGCTAAAAACTAATTTGAAGAGCAGCAAAGATAATTTCATAATGTAATAAACATAATTAAATTTACTAACTTAATTTATCAAACCCAATTATATATTATTTACTAAATGCAATTTTTTCAACTCTATTATATTTCCTGATTTTAATTCTTTTCCACACAGCAATATCTAAATTATGATTTTCCTGAATAAAAGAAATCTAAATTTCAATTTAAGAAAATCAGTTACAAGATAAAAAGCAAATTCCATCTATTATTTAATTAAGTCCAAAATCTGATTAAGCTACTTATTTTTTAACACTTAAACTGATATTTCCTGAATATTGTCAAACTCGAAAATAAGCAAATCCAACTTCTATAGTAATAATTAAAATGCAATTATTTTCTATCACTTAAAACAGAATAAAAGAAATCATTTTCAGATAGATTTTTAAAACAATAATATTTTCCTCATTAATTATAAAATTTATCTAGAGAGTAATTTACTTTTATTTTTCTTTCTTTTCCACATACTTAATCACAATTCCTCCCTATACGCTATATGCATATATATATACACATATGTGTATACAAATACAGGAATAAATATATATATATATAAATTTATCTGATGCAACTGAAACTGAAAACATAACAATAACCAAATATCTTATTCATAAAAAATATATATACACATACATATATACATATATATATAATGTTGATCAAAATAATAAAATGCACATTCAAAAGTCAATCAAAATATATATATATAAAGAATCGAACAAGAGGTATTATGGCCAGCGCTTGCCCAAATCATAGGGTTGCGGATATGCAAGGGGGGCATTGGTCTGGTTTCCCAGCCGGCTACCCACCCCAAACATGGGGGTGGTGTTGCCTTGGCAGCACTCCATCCATGTATGGGGGGAGCGGTGGGGGATACTCCCCACCCCCAACATTTATAAAGCCTGCGAAAACAATAAAACTCCCTTGTAGCATTCGTCGTACGGCGCCATTAAAAATAGAGGCTTAAGAAATATTAAATAACATATATATATATATATATATATATATATATATATATTTATATTTATATATAAATATATGTATATATATGTATATATATTTTACTCAACAAGATATAGAGAAAGTAATTGTAGCAAAAAAGAGGGGATTGCACAAATTTCCAGAATAACAAATTGGGGAACGAATTACAAAGGGTGAGAGGATTATCAACGAAAGAGATTTCCAGATGAGAGAGGGGTTTCCAGAGATTACAAACTGAGAAACAAGATCAACAAAATTTTGAAATGGATACAGAGAGGAAAGAGGGAAATCCATGAACAGGTAATACAATTTTGCAGAGAAAGGGAATTTTTCCCCAAACATTATTTCTTTTTCTTCTTTCATAAAAAAATTAATTTACAAATATCTAATAAGAATTCGAATTACCCGGAGTCCTACGCAAAGCTCGATTCAAGGATGAGTTTCGCAAATCCAGCCAAAAAGAAATCTTCAAAAACCAGAGGTACGAACACCAACAACAACGGATTCAACAAAACCCCAATGCAAATCCAAAATTGAATTTTTCTTGATCGAATCGACGGAAAACTTCAAGAATTAATTATTCCTCTGTCAATTTTTCAACAAAAATTGAGTTGCAAACATTTTCCCCATTTTTTATTTTCTTCCCACTTGCTTTTTCGAAAAAGAAACAATTGGAAATATATCTTTTTCCAGAAAATCCAATCAGGAGTTGTCATAGAATTTCTGGCAATTTCCCATGCAAAAATCCACTTAACACAAAATTTTGTCACTTCCCAAATTTGGAAGAGAATCTTCCAATTTTATTTACACAATAAATGCCTCTTTTAAATACTTTATATCCCAATTAAATAAATTCACTTTTGACGATTAGAAATTAAATAATAATAATTTTAGCCATATTCCACTTTATTAATATTTTAAGTTTAAAGTTTATTTTATAAAAATCACTTTTTAAACAAAGACAAATATGATAATGTTTCCCTAAATTAATTTCTTTTTAAAAATTAAACCATAATAATTTATTTAACAATTTTATTTAATTTTAATGATTTAATTTAAAGAATCACTTCACATTATAAAATAACAATAATGTGTTAATATACTCATTATTTTTCCAAAGCGTAAATATCATACGCAACATAAGACATTTTATAAATTTGATATTTTGCATCATGAAATAACATTTAGTTTAAATCATAAATCACTAGACCAAGCCATAAATATACTTTCAAAACTCATGAGATAAAATGATTAATTAACAACCATACCCACACGAACGCATAATGGACACGACAAGAACAATCCTTTAACCAACTACTAACTTAGGCGAGGGTGCTTTCTTACCAACTCCCTAACCACATCAAACCATTGGCTAGATAGGATGTGCTCAGACCTGACAATGTGGGTGGAGTCGGCATCTGGTACTTGTATTCCTGCATAACACAAAACATTGAACAAGATATATATATATATATATAACACTCATAATCAAACACATTGTGAAGCAAAGTTATGGTGAGGCAGGGCGCTCACGGATGAGTGATGCCACCCCATCTCCTTCACCCAAATCAAAAATAGTAAAACAATATCTAAGCATCACATCATCAATATAACCCAAAAAGTAACATCATCATAACATGAGTATCTTACACATAATTTCAACTATCATAATCAAATGAGCATAACTGTCTGCCATGCCCAACACATGGTGGAAAAGATGTCAAACAGAGTATCAAATATGCATCAGAACATAGCCAAAAAATCAAACTGAAGGAAACACACACACACCAAAGTAGTAACAGAGTATCAGAACATGAGAGGCACTACACAATTGGAGTAGGCACTAGTCATACCAAATCCATTTTAGAGTTTCATAAAATCTTATCCATACATTCACATTTCAAATTCAGCATTACGAGTAGGAGTAATTAACAAGCTTTCATCTATTTCACTTTGTGCCACTGTGGATAGATCTATAAATTCAAAAAATTCATACAACTTTTAATTTGCTTCAGCTATCAAGGTCCACCCGCCTAGGTCTAGCAGAGCCTAAATTGTAGGGAGTCATCGACTGAATAGGTTATCTTCGTTCATTGGTTCAAAAACATTGCAAGTCTGATTATAGAGCTTGGCATCCTCTTAGGATTTGTAACCTGCATTTTTGAGATCCAATAGATTGGTGACTCTGCTAGGGATCAAGGCAAATTAATGTTGAATCCAAGCCTTTGTTGGTATAGAGTCATAAAAAATTCACATTTGCATTCACCTGATTTCATAGGGGATTCCGCTAGGGTAAACCAAGAACAATTTCAAAATTCATTTCATTTTCCTACTTTTGGGAAAATTAGGTGGCGACTTTGTTAAAAGGTGATAGATAATGCATAGACATTTTGGAACAACAACACTTTTTCCATTCAAAAATAAAATATAAAAAGTTACTACAAATTTCTCGTCAAGATGTCAAAAGAAGTGAGAAGGCAATAATTAATAAGAAAGTGTAAAGAATTGGACAAACAACTGCTACAATTGGATCAACAACTACTACAACTGGGATTCAAATGTGTTCCAAATGCATCACAAAATATTCCATTCTACAATAAGAATGAATATGTAAATGCAAGCAGACCTTGGACACCACAAGTGCCACATAATGTAACTGGGAATTTTGGCAATGGAGATAATGCATATCATGCACAGCAGGACAATTATGCACCATAGTCATCAAATCACATGAATGCTTATCTTGTCCCTCCTGGAAAAAAACTAGTGAGCTATTAAGATCATGAATATAATCAGTTTGTTGGGCATTATCAATATCACACTTCATCAAAGCAATTTCATCCCTCTTGGAAATATCAATCAGAGGTTACAGCAAGAAGTAGAAGTACAGCAACAGTCGATACTTCTTCAAATAAGGGTATTGGGTCTTAAAATGTACAAACCACTTGACTTCAGAAATATTTAGGGCTACCCAAATCCTTATCTGTGCGAGATGATAGAACTAGTGAAGCATATCCCTAAATTTCATGGAGAAGGATATAAATCAGATCATAAGCATGTACAATGATTTTGGGATTTCATTATGGACTTTCAAATTTATTTTGAAGATGTCATTATGAAATGTTTTTTAAGATCTATTGGGTATAATGCATGGAAATGGTTTATAGGCTTACCTATGCAAAGTATATCTTCATGGGAAGATTTCAAAGGACTATTCTTGAGCCAATATAAAGACAATAGTGGTATCACTGATGAGTATGGAGAAGTTGATTGAGTGACACATCCAATGGAGGAAACGTGTACAAGTGAAGATTACAATGAGATTTATCCATATCCAAATGAAGATGAAATTATGGAGGGCCAATCTTCCACCTTGGAAGATGACTGCAGTATTGAAGATATTGTTGAAAACACACTACCTGAAGAATTTATCAGCAATAATTCAGATGATATGGAGGAGGAGCCCTGTATGCATTGGCATAACATTGGCAATAATGCATTACAAGATAATACAAAAAGGAGCAGTCTACCTTACAATAATGAAGAGGGCAGTGATTGTGATCAATCTATAAAGGATGGGTGTGCAAGTGAAGATAAATTCTATAACAGCCTGCATGATGAGGATGAAGATGTAGAAAATATCTCATTCATATTGTAATGCCCCGCCAAGTAATCTTAAAGGAAGTTGCAATTAACGTCATAAGCGAACCAATTTTTTTTTATAAAGTGCATTTAACACACACATTCACTTACTAATTAACAACAACCTCTAAGGCTACAAGATTAGGATTACTTAAACCCACACATACAAATTACATATAACCTTAGCATTATGAACTTTATGAAATAAACATCATACATCATAAGAATACCACATAACATAATAAGATATTCCACCAAGATACAATCTCATAATCATTATCTTAATCCAATAGTTACATCACTCATTCCTAGAATGAGGCAATAGTACATAAGATTACAATTACAGAATTCCACCTCATAAACACAAGAGGGATAAAATATCTTATACAAATTGAAATATTACAATGCAAGAAATTACAACAAGAGCTGCGAGCTGTCCATCAGAATGTCTCACCACCAAGTACTGAAGATCAATGGGGACCCAATGGTTTTGGTGCATGTTTCACCCAACCAAGTGGTACCCGAAGGCCCACCCCCCATGCTAGGAGATAGTAACAAAGTAACATGGACAAAGATCTACAACCACTAACCAAAGGCAGACTCATACTGACATAACCAAACAAATGCCATAAACAAGTACAAATCCAGTACAACTCAAGTACAACATTCACATCACTGACATAGGTCACATTGCTTCCAGACATAAAATAGATCAAGTATGTTCAGAGAACCATACACATAAAACAATTAACAACAGTTGTCCTAGATAGAGTGTCATCACATAGTAGTTATGAGATCTACTATGGGCATCCTTCATAGGCTCTGGTAATTCTGGTGGCCTCAACTGAATCTCGACCCTCATACTCACTCATGTGGTATTAAATACCTCTCATACTAACAAGATAAATGACTATGCCATTCTAGGCCTTCTCATTCATCCCAAGTCTAAACGAGCCCTTGTGTCTGAGTGAGGATTAAATTATCTTGATTAGTGTGAACTACATCCTAATCTTCTAAGTACATTAATTTAATTATCACTTGATTAACTCACTTCTGAAGGTTACCCGGTTTACCACTTTGGGCTCCAGCCCCTAACAAAAGCCACTCTTCTATTCGACAACACACACCCAAACAATCCACCAAGGGAGATACAAGTGCATACCAACTAGGCATCATAAACGACTCCAACACAAGGAGGATACAAATAATAGAACTCACTCCAAACATCTTGGAGGCAACAACACATTGTCCACTCCTTTCACAGGAGGTACAAAACATCCCCGTTCATGGAAATCAGGTAAAACTGAAGACGCCATGCACTACCCAAGGGAAAACACTGGATGGCATAAAGATTCAACAACCCTTATCCTCTAAGTTTTTCTGGAAGACTTATAATTTATGACTAACACCAAATCCCAACACCCATAATACAACTTGACGACATAGTAACAAAAGCATTCAAGTCAATAATCAAATCTAATATTTGGATTTCCTACATCCATATTCATTCAATAGGTAACATTAACAAGGTCAAAGACACACTTACAGAGCTAACTCAAATAATCATAACCCATATTTCTAAGAAATCTTAAACAATTTAAACTTACATCCCTTTACGAATTACAGAGAAACTAGAACATTTAAGGCAATCACTAGGACATTACTATTTTTGGATATACTAAATCCATATCTTTTTCATATTTCATTCACAATAAATTAATTGCTCTAATTGAAATATAATAAAAACTAAAATAACTATTTGCCTCATCAATAAAAACAACTTCTTAATTTAAATCGACACAAATCCATGCAAGTAAACTCTTTCCATTTCCTAACCAAATCTTACATCTCATTCAATTTTCTATTTAAAACATCCAATCACTTTAATATAATAAAATATTGTTTCTCTATCCATTTTTTCATATACACTAATCAATCCATCTATAAATCTCTATTCAATAATATATTGCATGCTTCTTAATAAAATACAATACGATAATGAATTTACACTTATTATATATATATTTTTCCAATTAAATCAAATTAATAATTGGACCTTTTACACATAAATTTAAATTCCACAATTAAATTTTAAATTATGCATTCTTTAAATCAAATATTTAACTCCTTCAATTAAACTTTAACATGCCATTTTAAAATAAACAATAATTTCCCCATATGTTTATAATTTTAATTCCACTAATTTAATATACAAATTTTATTTAAAATAATATAAATAAATATAATACTTTAATATTATACATTATAATATAAAATATAAATTAAATAATATTTTAATATTATAATAACAATACATAAAATATTAATATTTATAAATATCAATTTATTATTATTTTATTATCAGAGCAACCATGGAAAAATAACTTAACAACAGTCTCGTGTTTCAAGCATAACTAAAAAACTACAATCTGGGTATTTGCGATTTTTTGACAGGGATAAGAAAATTTCAAGGTGCAAAAACCTTTTAAATTTCCTGACAACTCAGTTTGTGTAAGTGGAGTTATACGTGACGCAACCAAACCATTTTACCATGAAAAATATAACTACCCTGCGGATCTTAAAATCCGATTTTTAATAATAAACAGAGGGTTTCATTTTCTAAAAAAAAAAATATTTTAAATGCTGCATTCAATCTCTATGTTTGATTCCAATAACAAAATAATCGATTTCCTCAAATAATTTAAATTCAACTAGGGTTTTCACAATTTTCACTCAAGAATTTTCACAAAGCAAAAGCTGTAAATTTATTTGATTCTTTTCTTCTAATAATAAATTTATTTTCTAAAATAGATTTACAAACAAATCTTTAATCACTACTATTTAAAAGTAACCAAGAACAATAAAACACAAAGAGGAAAACCTGGTTCAAGAAGCTACAGGAAGAGATGAATTTCTGATGCAAGCCTCCTCCAAAGATTTCCTGAATTTTCTTCAATCCTCCAATGAATCCAATCCAAAACCCAACAAATGTAAACAATCTTTCCTCCAATCAATTCAACAATCAAAAATTTCTTCAAACCCTTCTTTGTGCAATTTTTTCCAAAATTTCTTCTTTGTTGTAAAAATGTTTTTTTCCTAAAAACATCCTCTCCTAAAATTAAAACATGTATTCTTTATAAATCAAAAATACCTAATACAACCCTAATTCACATTACATGCAAATTAGATATTAATTTCAATTTCAATTCCAATTCCAATTTTCGAAAACACACTTTCAATTTAAAATGCAATTTCAAATAATAAATTAATTTTCAAAGTTGAAACTCCTTTCCTAAGTAAACATTTAATTACAATTTCTAATTTAATTCCCACAAGTTGAAATTAAATTCCAAAATTAATTTTAATTCTTTTATTCCCTTTCATTTTCTTACATCATGTTTAATTAATTAATTTAATTATTTAATAACTAAATTCAACCCCCTTGGATTAAATTTAATTAATTAAATAAATTAAATATACTTAATTAATTTAAATATAAACTTTTATCCACATTGCATAATTTAAATTAAATAACTATCAACATAATTTAAATGTAATTATTCTAAATATCTATTTCCAAATCAAGAATCCTTCAGAATTAAATAACATTAAAACAAGACAAACAATGAATCGACACACACGACTGACGACACACTAAGGCTAGGGTGTAAACTTGACACATGTTACCTAGCTACTATCTCCCGTTCAACTTAACCGTTGGATCGACACACTCGAACCTGTGAAACCAGGTGGAGTCGATGGCATGTACCTGCAATCCTGCAACCAAGTAAACAACATCATACAATATATCCAGCATATAATACACACCGTGAAGAAGAAATTATGGATTCACAGGGCGCTCGCAAGCGAGTGATGTGAAACCATCCTCTTCACCAATACATTCAATAAGAACTGACATTAACATCATAATCCATTAATCTCATAATAACATCTCATGCTAACTCTACAACATCATTAATCCATAATGCATGTGAAACAATAATCAGATAACCACATCCCACAATAATAGTTGTCGCTCAATAGTAGTGATCAAAACATCATAACAAAATGTATCCAGTATCAAAGTAACTGCAGCCAAACATCACATAAAGCAAGCCAAACAAGAAGCAAAATGGAGGGGTATTACACATATCAGATTATGACTATGAGAATAGTGTGTTCTATGAAGAATCAATTGAAAATCTGGATGTTGATGATAAGCCTATGGATTTTAATTTACAGCAAAGAGATGCTTGCAGCTCTTATGGAGATTCAAAGGGAGAGGCATCTCCAGATAACCAAGATGATATATCAAGTTATGGACCAAATGACTTTACTAGTAATGCATCTGATTTTTCATTCTCTAGTGATCTTGAGCTTCATTGTGATGATGAAAAATGTGAAAAGTACATCAATGGTGAAATGGATGAAGAAGCATGCTCACTCAGCAGTGAACAAATTTCAAATTTGCTGACAATAGAATATCAGAAACATACACATAAGAACAATTTAAAATTTTCCATCTTCAACATGCATTTGCTTTAACAAGGAAAGTACTTTGTGTGACTATAATGATGGAACTCTGGAAGCTGATCAAAATCATGTTTTTGTCCCTGTTCAAAAGGATGTATATAAATTAGAACTAGTGGCCTCTGAAAATGACATTTATTCACACATCATGGATACTATGTTTTCAGCATTAGTTGGTTCAAATGATGATTGTATGAATCTAAAATTTGTGTCACTACCAATTAGTGATATGGAAGAGGTGTAAAATGTTTCAGATCTAATTATCCCAAAAGATATTGATGTGGCAGACTCCCGAGACACATATAAGAATCATTTAGATGATGGAATGAGTAGCATGAAGGAGCATAATTATTCTTCCAGATTGCATCGATGGCCTCATAATGATTTCAATTTTTTTATAATGATTTATGATAAAGAGAACAATGAGTATTCTCATTTTTTAGATCAGCCAAGAGGTCAATTTACAATACATGACAGTGAGAAGGGTAATGAAAAGTGTTGCATTATAAGTGAGTACTCTTTATATGGAAAGAGTGTATCACATATTGATGGAATGTTTCAGACTATCAAATTATGAACTACAAAAGGGTAAAAGGAACATGATTCAGGCTTAACACAATATTATTCTAAAAGTTTTTAATGACAATGGATATAATAGAGCAGATTGCATGGATTCTTTCAAGAGAAATCTGATGAACTCAAAACAAAACAAGGTGTATGACAGGGGAAAATAAGGGCCTTTCTTTTTTGGTGGCCTAGTGCCATCAGTTGTGGTGTGGTTTTTTCAAAACTATATTAGTTCATGATAGAAAAGAATTTGAATTTGTTGATCAATAGATAAAACACTTGGTCTACTCTCCCAGAGACCTGGATTCTTTCTATTCTCATAGGGGGAATACATCCCCAGTCGGAGCCACTGTTAGGACTGGAAAAATCCCACAATTTTCACCAGCCTCCATCCATTTGTCTTCTTTTTCCCACTAAAAATCACCATACTTTGATCTCATGATTAAGGCAAGTCATTCAAAATTGTGTGACAAGATCCATTCCACAATCCCATAAATATGGCCTTCTACGTAGTGCATACAAATATTCCCTCGATCATAACAAAGCAAAACCACAAAGCAATGGATCTATGTGACTTTGAGTTTCTTCCTCGGGATCTCTCTTTATTGCCATTTGTCATTTCATCATTCAGCTCCATTGTCATTTCATACCTAGCCAAAATATAGCAGAGTTGATTCTCATATCATGGATAATTTCCCCTTATTGGAGAGATCATACATTTTCTTCTCGATCAATAAGTCACAAATCCTTCATTTCTTTGGTTTTTGTATGTTGGGAAGAGATACACAAGGTCACACTAATCAAAAACCCCATAAATGGCAGTTAAACAACATCAGGGAGACAGGAGCTAGGTCACAGCAATCAAAAAGCCCCTAAGATAACAAGATCGTGTAATAGGTAGGACAGAGCCTACCGTTCCACCAATGTAGGTCCATTGACATGAGCAAAGCAGTTGGAGCAGAATTTTCAAATCAAGTCGAGCTCACAAGTCATACCGATAGACATCCCATCGATAAGAAACATATTGCCTCCTGTCGATAAAGCATGTGAACAACTATGTCGAAGAAACTTATACAATCGGACCAAGTCCCTCAAGATCATCCTGATCACATTGGTCACACCGATGAAGATTTCATTGGGGAGAGACACATACGATCTCACCAATAGCATGAATGAGCAATTGAACTTTCATCGGGGAAATATACATAATTGGAATGAGTTACTGGGATGTCCCCGACTTTATGGGTCACACCGAGGAAGGAAGTTTTGAGGAGAGTCTTGCCGATCCACTCGATGGACAAAGCATGGGAAGAGACACAATGGAGGGACATATAGAATCAAAATGAGTCCAGTAGATCTCTCTAACTATGAAGGTCACACCGATGAAAATCTCATCAGTGAGAAACATGTCTTCTTTCACCAACAAAGAAGGAGAACGACTATTCAAGAGACTTGTACAGTCATAATGAATCACTCAATTCCCACTGATCTATTGGGTCACACCGAGGAAGGAAGTTTTAGGGAGAGTCTTGTTGATCCGTCCAAATGAATAAAGTGATGGAAAATATATATCGAAGAGACATGTATGATTGGATTGAACCCCTCAAGTCTCTCTGATGATGAAAGACATACCGATGAGAATAATCTCGAGGAAAGTCACACCAACCTTTCTTTTTAACAAAGCATGTAAAGGAAACACATTGGTGAGATAATTGATATCGGCAAGAGTTATCTTGAGGTCCTTGATAGAGTAAAGTCCTCCCGATGCAGCGATATGCATGGAATAATTCATTGAGGAGACTCTCAAATATCATTGGGATTCGCACTGAGTCTCATCGATTGTCTGAGAAGAATGAAAAGAGTAAACAATGACTAAAGAGGCATGAAAAGGAGAAGTATGACGAATTTTCTTAGAGAAATGAAAGATTTCAGAGCTTAAAGAATTGATATATCTGGTGTTATTGCTTGCATGAGAAAATTGTTCAAAGGGAAATGAATCAATTTTCACCAAAGGATTATAAAAGGGATAATTATTTTTACCCGAAGATCATATTGAAGATATATTCATGTAGAAAAGTGAAGTGAAAATTTTCAGGAAAAGGAGATTATTTTTTAATTAAATTACAAGGAGGTGATGAAGATTAAAATATTTAATTTTCCGGTGGCAATTAATTAAATATTTTTTGTCAAAGAAAAAGAATAATATTGAAGACATGCAGCGAACAGACATGTGAAGGGTCACAACTCTTGAAGATATAATGTATATATGCCAAATGAAATCAAAGGAGAAGGACTATAAATAGGAAGTAGGTTAGGAAATCATTAATAGTTGGATAGGTTAAACAGTTTTCAAAATAGAACATTGTGCTATGTATTGCAAAATATTTTGAAGTAATATAATGGGCAAGAAGATTTAATCTGGTGGCATATACTTGGTGTCTATTGTTTGTTGAATTAAGTGATTACCTAGTTGTCTCCACATTATTATTTCTCTATTATTTGAACCTGTGTATCCAAGTTGATATTTCAGTTTCATCAAGACACACTTATTGTTTTTGTGTAATCAAGTTAATTGGTTTCTATTAAAGAATTAAAATCCTTTTGATTGATTATAGTAACTTGGAGGTAACATTTGGATCAGTAAGAAGAGTTAGATAATTGATAAGATTATCAGGTTGTCTCCAAGGTTGACATTTCCTTATTATTTAAATTGATATATCAAAGATATTTTCAATTTATCAAGGCACATTTGTTGTTCTTGTGTGGTTCAGTTAACTGGCTCCTTCAAGGAAGGATTAAATTCTTTTAATTAATCACAGTAATCTAGAAAAGGTCATTTGGATCAATAAGAAAAGTTTGTTAGTCACATCCTTGCACGTTTATACCAAGTATAAACAAGTATAAGTGCCAAATATTGTAGCCAGTTAGTAAGCCACATATCATTTACATCTTGAATCCATTTACCCAACAGGAGTAGGCACTGGTCATACCAATTCCATTTTAGAGTTTCATAAAATATTATCCATACATTCACATTTCAAATTCAGCATTAGGAGTAGGAGTAATTAACAAGATTTTATCTATTTCACTTTGTGCCACTGTGGATAGATCTATAAATTCAAAAAAATTCATACAACTTTTAATTTGCTTCAGCTATCAAGGTCCACCTGCCTAGGTCTAGCGGAGCCTGAAGTGCAGGGAGTCATCAACCGAATAGGTTATCTTCGTTCATTGGTTCAAAAATGTTGCAAGTCTGATTATAGAGTCTCGCATCCTCTTAGGATTTGTAACCTGCATTTTTGAGATCCAACACACTACAAGTCCTATAAATGATTAAATGGAAGGGACATTTAAAACTTAAAAAATAATTAGTGTAAGGATCATTTAACATCCACTCATAAATGAAGGCACATTCTCTTGGTTATACACAAAACAAAAATTAAAATAGGTTGAAAAGGTTAATTAATTTTCAATAAATTATAGTTAATGGAACCCACAGGGAACCCTATTGCTCCCATCCACTCCCTAGGCACTCCCAGCCCCTCCCTAGGTCGCTCCCATACCCAAACACTCCAAAAGCGAGCACGGGAGAAAAATCCAAGGAACCCAATAACTTAGTTATTTTCCTTAACACTTTAATATTGGAGATGGAATTTCCATGGATGTATACACCAAAAAATGGGTTTATAGATGTTTTCAGTTTTGTATTGGCCTTTTTGGTGCTTGAATTCACAGCCTACTCAGGTGGGTCTCTCGACACTTAATTAGGTTTTGATTTATTGGTGTTTTAGGGTGACAATTGGGTGGGCTGAATAATTTTGAATAAAAATGTTTTGATTGAATTTATTATTCATAGTTGTAGAGGCGGGGTCTAAGCCATCTCTTGATCAATCTAAGTGTTCAATATAAATATTGCATTTCTTCAATTTTATTATGTGTATCGATTTCTAAAATCTAGAAATTCATATGCAAGAATACAATATAAGACTTGACTCTACTTTGTAAATTTAATTGAAAGGGTATTATTGGTGACATAGCGAGCATGAGAAGCTAATTTTATCTGATTTTGTGATTTTGGGTAGTCTAGAAAGTCATATGTATGCTATGACATCCTCCCATTTTATATCCCTAGAAAATATAGTTGTTTAGGAATGTTTGTTGCTTTGTGTGAGAAGAGTGTTGAAGTTATTCTTTAAAAAAATTATACCTTGAACTTACCCCAAACAAAATTATCTTTTTAATAAAGTTCATCTTTGTGATATGTGAATATTTAATGAATGATTAGTTGGGAAATATTTATATGGTATTGTGGTAAACCATTTTAGAATTGTTAACATTCATAAGGCAGATATGTTTACATTAGGAGGAACCCTGAGAAAATATATCAATTGGAGGTCAAATTTGTTCAACTACTCAATAGCCTTCAAGTCCTCGAGGAAAATAAATATTCATATGAGATAAGGCACATGAGATAATCATCCATTTGAAATTTATAGGAAATGAAGAAGAATTAGAATCCATGCTCCATTTGAAATTGTAGGTTATGATTATTTATATTGTTTATCATTATTCTTTGCTTCAATGCTTTGAGTTTTTCATTTTGGGTATGCATTGAAATGCACTACAATTATTCTGATTTATTGTATAGTATGAGCTAACCTTAGAAAATAACCTCTCCTTTTGAGCTAAGAATCCAGTTGTGATAACATATAGTCTAAAAAAATTTATAAAACTTTCTCAAAGATTGATGGTTCAAATGGGTGGAAACAATCATGTAGTGAAAAATCTAGCATGAATTTATTTATATGAATTGCTTTTGGATAATCTTCTTCAATAAGGAAAAACATCTCTAGTAAGTTAATATATTGTGCCTTTTTATAAAGGTATCTAGCAAGATCGTGTGGTTGTAATATATTTGAAGGAATAGTAATCACCATATTTTTTATTTGATTCTCTTTGCTCATCTCTTCATTATATTCAACTCTAAACTTAGTCCAAGTATCATCCTTGAGGAAAGGCTAAAGCTATTAAAAGAAAATCTCCATCACTTGTTCTTAACATTTTGGATATTCAATGGATAAAAATTGTGCAACTTGTGGTGAGAAAACTTCTTTTCTATTTTCATTGATTGAGCTTTTATATGACTAATCATCAAATTTTGAATTTGAGAGACCATAATTATTTGAATCTTCAAGTACTAGACTATTATCAAAATGAACATGTTGAAAAATATCCATCTTTGATGACAAAGTTTTCCATCCATCATCTTTTAACACAAAATAAAGAGTAAGAACATGCACTTCTAATGTTTGTGGTTCCTCTTCCTTGATGCCTTCTTGATATTATTCATCCTCTATAGTCACTAGCATACCTTTGATTCCTTTCACATATTGCACAACATATTATACCATAATCTCATTGAGCGTGTTTGATTTTTCAATACCCATGTCTTCACTAATCATAATTGAATACTCTATAAGCTTTTCTTCTACTATATGTGTTGAAACCTAGGACTCTTAAGCTAAATCTACCATCATTGAAATGTGATTATATTTTGTAGCAACCTTTTTCTAGCATGTGCTCATCAATAACCTCTGAGTTTTTTAAATTAGCTTCTTCATCAATGTGTATGGAATATATAGAAGATGAGGATGAATATGAGTCAAGCTATAGAACACAATTCATTGTATCATTTCTTGAAGACTCATTATCTAGGTGATGCAGAAAATTATTAAGATTTGGTAATGAATCCTCCACATGGACCTCTAATTTGACAAATGCCTTCAAGGCTGAATTACATTCAAATGCTTGAAAAAATAGCTCAAGTGCTTGAACAAATAAATTCAAAAAATGATGAAAAATAATAAAAACTAAGGATTTTTTGGTGGAAAAACTTCTAGCAACATGACAAAGATTTTCTTTGCATTTTGCAAGTTATTGTTGAGTTATTAATGAGATTTCATTAAAAACCCGTTGATAACTTGTTGTTGAGTTATATCATAACTTGTGAGTTTTAGTCATGTTTTTCATATATGATTGATTCGTTTATTTTAGATCTTGTTGGTACCCAAAAGTGCTACTTGCAAAAAACTTCAAGAACAACCATTTTTGTAGCCAAATGCTAGGTAACTCTTCTCATATCAATGTCAACTATGTTGCCTTTATTGTCAAAATAGCCAAGTCCTTAGGTGTTGGTCTATCTTGGCCCACTAAAAATGTATATAGGTTTTGTTCCATGAAGATTATCAAGTTTTGAATCATGAAAGAGACTCCAACATAAGCAAAGGAGAGAAAGAGTGAAATTAAAAGAAATAATATGGTGGTAGATGTCAAACAAAGGTAAGGGTTAGAGTCAAGGAAAATATTATTTGAGTTATTGAGCCAAAATCATATAAGTGGATCATATTCCAAGCATGAAATTGCCACTACGGGTAATTTAAAATTCAAGACAAGCAATATCGATGCATACTAGAGATCAAACTTTCTATTTTTAATGAATGGTGGTGGATGGTAATGGAAAAAGGTTGGAAAGGTAATTAAAAACTTCATCATGTGAAAATGGAATTCAAAGAGATGAAAGGAAATCAGAAATGGAATTTTGATCAAGGTCAATGTTCAAAAATGAAAAATAAAAGAAATTTAAAGGAAATTTAAATTTTTAAGTCAGGCATTCAAAAATTTCTTCAAACTAGTGTTGAGTACCTAAAAGTTCCAATTGGCATTAAATGATCGATATCTCCACTTGGATTCATGGAGAAACTTCCACTTGGCACCAACTTTGGTAGTTTTTACTTTTTAGCATATAAAAGTAATTTTCCCAGTTGGTGTCAAGTTATGAAAACCTCCACCTAGTGTTAAGTGATCAAAATTTCCACTTTTCATTGAGTGGAGAAACTTTTGTTTGGTGCTTACTTTAACAATTTCCTTTACTTGGTGCATATGGCGAAAAATATCCACCATGGATTAAAATAGCATGTTTTAATCATTAAGCATGGGTGGAATGAAGACAAATTGGGCACCCATGCTTGCTTAGATGCCAAGGAAGGGTGAAAATAGTTTTAAATCATAGAATTTTCCTATGTGGGCATGGAGCTTCACTTCATACTTAACAATTTCAAAATCTTTTTGCTAAGGTGTCACATAAACCTTCCTTATCCAATCTTTTTACGATTTTAAGAAGCCATCCATTCTAGAAACTAAAGGCATCAATGATCAAGGCTTCATCTTCATCCAATTTTCATAATACATAGTGCTTTTTCATCACTTTTCAAGCACAAGCTTGATTGTTAACAATTAAGCCAACAAAATTCAGTACTATTCAATCGTATCCAAGGGGATACAATAATTATGATCATTTCTTATCAAAATCTTAATTTTCTTCATCATTCAAGCACAAATTTGATTTTTTGTAGGTTTATTGTTCAAATTTAAGCACCATATAGGTAAACAAAAGGGTGAAGCAGGGTTTTAATGCTCATTCAACATCAATTATACTATTTTCCAATGCTTTTAAGCTTGCCAAATTGCTACTACAATGACTATACTTGAAAAATAATATTTTCTAGTGATTGCATACTAAAAAATAATTATATTTGAGTTGTGACAATAAAATATAATGGTGTTTTGAAATCATGGAGTTGCATGAATACATTAAATAACCCAAGGAATCATTGACAAATGGCTCTTTTCATGTCCAAGTTTCCATCAAAAAGAAACAACCACAAGGATGTGTGCCCAAGTTTTATTTTGGTCTTAGTATCACAATTCTTCCACTTTGGCATTTAGTCATGAGGTAGTTTCATCTTTTGGTGGTCAATGCCCAAAATCTCCACCTAGATCGAGGTTATAAAAGTTCCATTTTTTTGCGTTAATGTTATAAAATCTCTATTTGATGTTAATGAACCATAAAATCATAAAAATGAAAATGGTGGCCTAAATTCCATTAGGAATTGAAATAAGATATTTTCCTGCCAAAACAAAGTGGGAAAAAAAAAAGTGGCACCCAAGTTAATATATGGGCCCAAGTGAAAGACAAACATCAAATAAAGTGAAATAAATGATATAAATTGATGAATTTGAGCCCTCCATTCAAAGTGGCTCTCAAATGAAGCATGTCAATATTTTGTTGTTTTTAGAGGAGATAAGGATGACTAAAGAAAACCAAAGACAAAATCAAAAGATCAAGGCACTTGATTCAAACAGACACTCAAGATGAGAAGCAAAAATAGAAAGTAATATTTTATATTATTTTTAGAAGATGAGAATATAGTTTGTAGTTAGTGTACAATGTCTATTATTATATTTCAATAATATTGGTTATCTGACTATGCATTAATTTTTTGTTAGCTTTGGGTAGCTTGTTCCTCCTGGCAACCGTCAAGTTTTTTAAATAGATTGTGTATCATCAAGGAAAGATTATGATCTAGTTGGATCAAATTTAATCCTTGGCTGACCATCTATGGTCTTTTTTGTAATAATTTCATGTGTGAATAAAGATATATTTTACTCCATTATTTGGTATGTATTGCCATCTCTATTATTAATTCATGTATTTATTTTATCAGATAGAGCAGTAAATAAAATTACTTTTAAATATTTATTTTTTGAAGCTTCAAGAAGTTGTTGGGATATGGTGTTGTACACCATTGCATAAATTAATTTATTATAATGTTGTAATTAAATAATTATTTATTGTGATGCACCTTGTTGGTGTAGATAATCACACTAGGTAATTATTTGGGGACCACTTGATGTTGTATTGTAACATTTTATTATTATTATTTGTGTGGGAGACATTTGATAATAATTTAATATTGAGGAAATATTAAATAAAGTGATGTCTTAGTACCAAATAATAAGGGGTTAGTGGTTTTTTATTCACATGGTTTTGTGGTACATGGTTTCACCTTACCACTAGTATTTTGTGTGAGCTTGTGTCTATAAAAGCAAACACGTGTAGTGGTTTAGGTTGGTTGAGTGGTTTGGCTGTCATTATTGAGTCTTCTTGAGAGTGCATATGTGAAACATGGCATGGGATGTGTGGATTCATGCTTGAACACATGGAAATGCATTGAAGGGCTTGATGCTTTAGAAGTGTTCATTTTAACTCTTGTATTTGCTTCATGGCTGATTGATATGGAGTATGGATGCTTTTGGAGGCTGGGTTTTTCCCTCTTGAGGGATTTTTCAGGGTATATCTTATGTCATCTTTGATGGGTATGTTGTATATTCTCTTGCATGTGGATTTTGAGCACTTATTTGCATTGTTATCTCTTTTGGGTTATGTGAAAATTGTCATTGAATGACTACAAGTTTCCTTACAAGTGGTATCAGAGATTTCATGGTTGAAGATTTTTGTTATAACCCTAGGTTGAGAAAATATTGCTTGAAGTTTGAATTTATGCAATGCATGAGAGAATGATAGACATGGAAAGATATGAGGGTTTTGCAAGTTGTTTATTGTAGATCTAAGGGTTTTGGGTTTGTTGTTATGATGGGTTGTATGTAGATTTGGGGTGTGAAAAATTAGGGCAAAAAAGGGTTTCTTGGTTATGCATTCGACTGGGAGTTTTGTGGGGGAAATTTTACAAATGACCTCCTAGAAAAAAATAGACCTCATGGTTGGACTCAGGTTGGTCAAGAGCTGAATTTTGATATATAATTTGACCTATTTTGGAGAAGTTGAAAAAATGCAAAAAAAAATTGTAAAATCCTCATTTTCGGATTGTACAGTCGTTAGAAAATAAAATATTAAAAAAATCAAAAATAAAAATAATTCCATTGGCGTCCTGCAAAATGAAATAAAATCAAAATCAAAATTTAAAAAAAAATGATTAAAAAAAATGGTATTGAAAAAAACGTTTAAATAAAAAAATAATAATTGTATTGGGGTGGCGGTGGGCTCACCCCTGTACCCACCCCCTACCACGGCAGGTACCGTCGGTGATACGCTAGATGACATAGGATGGTCCCCCACCATCAAACCCCCTTTATGGGGATTAAATAAAATCATCTGCCATGTTTTTAAAATAAACATTTTTTTATTTTTAAATATATTTTGCCATCTTTAATAACCGCTCGATGAATAAATTCAATGGAGCCCAATAAATTTTTAATATGAAATAAATTTAAATGGAATGTATAATTATTTCGAGTCCGGCAGTATGTGGTTGGCGCCACCCAGGTGGCTCTGCCACCACTGACGGGCCACCACCCTACCATCAAGGGGGCATTTTTTGCCTTTTATACTCTAATTGAGCAACTTTCTTCCAGGGGACATAACTTTCACCCAAGTGGTCCTTTTTTTGCTCTTCTTGGACTTGGTGGAAAGGTGACTCAGAGCTCTACACTATGGTTTCAGATATTTTTCCAGATTTTGCAATTTTGACAGTTTTTTTCTTGGTGGAAGTCAAGTGTTCTATTTGAGCTTCGAGAGGTGATATCGGGTGCATACGGAGTCAGATTTTTTACTTCGAATAGTCAACAGAAAAATCTTATTCAAAGCACTACATAGTGGATCAGGTTTGGATTTATTTTGACATGATTTATTTGTTGGTATTCTATCCTGAACTATTTATGGGTTTCTTTGACTATGGTGATATTATGAGCTTATGGATTGTTGGATCTAGGAGATTTGATGTTGGATTCATTATATGTTCAATTGTACATCTCAGATTATTTTCTTTTGATATGCTTATCAATATTTGGTTGGATTTGTATGCTTCATTGTTGTATCTACATGTTGTGTAGCATTGTAGGTAGTCTATACTTACTTGTTGCATCTATTATTTGGACATGGGTTGTCTATGCCCATAGATATTTTAGTGTTGATGCATTTTCGATTTTGGTGACTTGGTTTAGTCACTTGGTTTGCTAGTTTTGATGTCATGTTGAGGAGGTGAGATGGTATAACCAGGTATAGTCATGATGTGAGACCTATGTAGTTGACTATGTTATGCAAATATGTGGACAGGATTGGGTTGAGTTGTTGGTACTTTTGGTGGTGATCATGGTATCATGGATGTTTATTTTGCTTTAGAGAATTTGGCATTTCATGATGGTTTATGTAGGTGCATTGTTGGTGGTGTTGGATTGATTCTTGATTCAGGTTGTGGTGATGTATCTTCTTGGTATGTGGATCATGGTTTATTTTTCCTTCTTTGTTGGGGAGCTCATGTTGCATTTGAGTTATTTGATTGTGTGAGGGAACTCTTGGTTGATCTTCATTAGGATATTGTTATCACGATGTCATGATAGCTTGTTACATTTATTGGTTACACACTTTTAGTGGGATTTTTTGATAGTGATGGTTTGATGGTGATGGATATGTTTATGATGGTTTATTGGTGGTTGTATGTATCTTCTTGTCTTTGAGATCTTGGTTTCATTTGTATGTTACTGATATTGCAGTTAAGTGTGTACAGACCTAGAAGATCTTCATGGAGAGGATGGTTTTCATGATGCCATGTGTAGCTAGTACCATAGTATAGTGGGAGTTGTTGGAAATGATGTGGATGCATCATTGGTATGATTATCTTCATGTGATTAGGGATATGTTTTCTTGGTTTAGAGTGTTTTCTACTATGTCATGGTTTACTCTTTATGTGCCTTAGAGTTGTGGTATGGTACTTGTTCTCTTGAGACCAACATGTATATATGTTTTGGTACATGTGATCTCCTAGGTGGAGATGGTTAGATCATGGATGTCATGTTTATGTTCTTGATTCATGATTGGAGCTTTGGCATTGATCATGTGCAGTTCTCTTACCATTGGGTACATTGATAATTTAATTTATTACTTCATGATGGTGCTTTGTTACATTTGGAGTTTGGTATGGAATGATCAGTTGCAGCTACTCATGGATACTTGGAGAATTAGGTGATGGTTGGAGTTCTCTTGTGATTAGAGACATTTTCTTGAGATGGTTACTCTTTGGAAGTTTCATAAGGAAGGCCAAGGGACTTTCACTTGGATATGGACGTGACCTCATTATAGAGCGATAGAGGAGATTGTTCTTGGAGTGAGTCATGATGACTTGATTATCTTGGAGGAGCATTCTCATTCCCCACTCTTGGGCTACTCAAAAAATTATTATTTGAGAGGTATTTGATCATTATATATTTCAGATGTGTTATATTTCATGCTTTGATTTCTCATGGGATTGAGTTGATTCATAGTTATTGATTTGGATACTCATTTGAGGATGGTTTATCATGAGGGTTATCTCTTAAAGTTGCACCCTGGTTAAGTTGTAAAACTTAACTTTGGAGAAACGTGGGAACTTATCCAGGTTGTGGGTCACTCGTAATAGAAAAGAACCTTCGGAGAAGGCCGACTTCCTTTGGTGTCACCTAATCTAATGAATTTGAAGGAAAAGAGAGAGGGAAAGCTTTAAAATGAAAACTGGTAAAATACTATTCCTATGGTGATACACCTAAATATTAACCTGACTTGTAAATAGCTTACATACATAAACCAATCAAATAACAAAGCTCAACTCACACAACTAAACTTCATAGGCCTCTTGCATAAGTATTTCATAGAAAGACCTTTAAAATTCTAAACTCTTAGAGGGAAAGATAATCTTCACAACTAGAAGCATTTGCATTTTTTATACAACTTATGACCTACAACATGCATATATTTCTGCAAAAGATGCTAACTTTGAGATAGAAACCACAAGGAATTAGAAAAAACATTTACAAGTAATCTTATCTATCAAATATTTGCAAACAGTAAAATAGAAGAATTGAGAAGGAAAAAATGCTTTACTTCATTGATTTTCAAGGCATCCACTGTCATTCAAGTCAAAAAGAGTTACAATACACTGTATTCTCCTCAAAGGACTCACATAAGTCACAGAGCAGAGAATAACCAAGTAAGAACTAACTCTCCAAAAGATTCAAAATGAGAATATAACCATCTCCAACTAAGATCCACCAAACTAGGAGTTAGAAGCTTCCTCATCTCGGATGCCTCCAAAAATCCTAACATATAGTAACTACAACTTCTCCAAATGAGCTCCAAAAAGTTGTTATAGTCAACTTTGAACAAGTCTACCATAAAGGCATAATAAACTGACTCCAAACTTGGTCAAAAAGGCCTAAATTTCCTCCAAATGTCTCTCAAAACCATAATTGGGTCAAAACAAACCCCTATATTCGAGGCATGTGCACCCAAACTACATCAAATCAACCCATGATGATAGCAAAGGTATAAGTCTTAACAAAATCATGAAGGAGCTTACATGCCATAATCTTGCATTTAAAATAGCAATATTAATTAAGTGATCTATAGATTATCACTTAACTAGAAAAAATTACACTTGAAATTAATGCAAAAAAAAGAGAAAAAAGGCTCTCAACCCATGAATAATTAAAAGTATTAAAGAGTAGAAAATTTCAAAGGCCTCATGACATGAAAGAGGGAAAAACCTAAGAAACATGAAAGAAAAAGGCATAAGACAAGGTCGTAGCCCACAAGCATACAGTAGACTCCTTGTATTTTATTTAAAAGATGGGCAAAAAACCTAATCTTTTCCTATCGGCATCTTAGGGTGAGAACCCTAATCAACAAAAAGATACAAAAACACATCACAATGCATTCATTTTTACTTTGAACCTTTTGGAGTCTTCCTCGATCACCGACAAGGGTTTGAGATAATCTGCAATAGGTGCTTTCATGGCAGATTTCATGAGTCTCAAGAGCATTCTCAAACTCATTTTTGACAAACAGTAGCTCCTAGATGCTTTGGTAAGCATTCAATGAAATTATTTTGTTATTTTCAAGAAATTTCTTGAAGAAAAACTTGCTCGAGTTCGAGCCAATTTGCAGAAATATGACTACACTTCACTATTCTTTGTTTTCTTGTACATTCCATGCATTTTATTATAGAAATACTCTAGCATTTCTACAAAATTATTTTGCAAAACAAAAGATTGGTTATCTGCATGGACGCGGTTGTGTGTCTCTTTTAAATATTATGGCAAGGCTTCTAATTATTTGCAAGCATTAAGAACTTTGTCCAATAGACACAAGGTTTATTTTCCTGTAACTTCTAGGAATTTGCAAGTTTCTCAAATGAAACTCATTGTTTCTCATTCTCTCACATCATTGAGGCTCATACTTAAGAGACACTGCCATCTTTGATTTTGCAGATGTTTGTTACGTTACATCTTATTACTTTTTGGGTATCTTGATAGTGATTATCTTTGGTGGCAGATGTAGAAACTTAAATTTGTGTGGCAATCACAACCACTACAAATCCTTAAGCTCAAACTCACAAAACTTGAATTTATTGGGGCTGTCATATTGATGTATCTCTTTTACCTTTATGACCTTCTCTTCGCGCTTCTATGAACGTCCTTACCATTTATCACCATGATGACAGTGATATATGCCATGTGAACAGTTACATAATCCTCTTCTCCATTATCATGACAGTGTTGTGCTTTTTGATAGAAAATAAAACATGAAAGTAAATTCTCCATCAAGGAGATTCCCTTTGAGGCCTTGCTAACCTTATCATTTCTTCACTTGGCTCATTTTTAATCAAAACCATGTTATTGCTCACTACCTCCTTTTGTGAGATAGTTATCCCTTCAAGATAATCTATATTTGTGAACATACAATTTTGTGACTGTCTTTTGACTTGTGATTTGTCTCTAATAATACTCAATAGCTCTTGCATTGTCATTTCCTTTTTCTGCATAGCTGGATGTTGACTTTCTACAGCTGCTCCTTATCTTGTATGAACATTCTCATGTATATGACAGCCTAAAAAATCGTGTGTTTGTGCTCATATTCTTTTGACATGATTTGCATTTACTATCCCTCATTGATAGCATTATGGGCTTTGAATTTTCAGTCTATAGTATTATCAGACACTATCCATAGAACTTTTGCGGCTTCTAGATAGGGTAAGATCTTTATCTCCTCTTACCTACAGATCTACCCTAGTGCCTATTACCATGAAACCATTAAGTATTATTGTTTTATTATCCTTCATTGATAATATTGTGCAACTATCCTCTATATTCAGCTCTTTCATTAACACTAATACTATTATCTTCTTTACATTGTATCATGTATAACAGTGTTCTCATGTTTTTTATCATTAACTATGTGTCCTCAAAAGCTACCATGTACTATCCCTTTGCACTGTGAATTTACCTATTTCACACTTTGATTACTTTTACATCTCACTGTGACAAATTGTGAACAATGCTTTCTTCAAACTTTTGACTCCTAAGGATTTATATGAAGTAGTAGTCCTCTCTGACAATGTGATCATGCAAAGATGTTTATCACATTTGCACTATGCAACTCACTTGGATATAACTACTCTATATTTATACAAAAGGTGGCTGATTTTCGTTATTGTGCTTCCAATTTAGCATATACTTGTCATTTATGACAATGATGTTATCAACCAACTCCCATGATTGATGAGTACTTGTTAAAGACTGATAATTTAGATATTTTCACATTTATGCCTCCTTGAATGAATCAAAAGAAACAACATGTTGGGCTCAACCCTCGTGGGAGCCACATTTTAACCCACATCTTGAAATCAAATGAAAAAGTAACAAAGACTTGACCTATATCTGTACATGAAGCAAACAAATTATCAAGAATAGTGAAGCAAAAGCTTCCAATGTGATGAATTTTTGCGCTTTTGAAAGTTTGTTAACTTTGATCATGTGTTTGAATGCCTCATAGAAAGTAGATTATATTCTTGTTGATAAATAGATATAAGGAGAAGTTTGATCCCAAGCTCTAACACAACCATTACAATTTTGTAGGTAACTTCTGGAGCGAAGGTGGAAGGAGATGAAACAACTGAAATAACTCTACCGTGAAGAATCACACTTCCTTTTATGTTTATTTTTTCCTCTTTAGTTGTATAATGTGCTTCATATGTTCATTTAATCAGATGTTCTTAGTTATTTCAGTTACTCCCATGGCTTGTGTGGGATCTTTTGTACTACTTTATGAATAAAATAGAAATTTCATGCAATTTCATGATATTTTTTTGAAATGTACTTGCATAATAAAACTGAAACTTACCTAAAATCAATCTTTTGCACAATAATGGATACTTAGCAGAAAAATTGTGTACCTGGTGTATCTTTTAGCTTGAAATTTCAATTCATCTCTACCCATTTTGAGTTGTAGCTAAAAATAGGTAACAATTTGGTGACCTTTGCGGAGTGTTTGCCTACTAAACACTATTGACCAGTAGTATAGCTTATCTATTGCGCTCGGAGTCTCATTCTGAAAACTTGGAAATAGACCTAGAACAGCCTATTGAATGTTGTAACTCATTGAAACAGATTAGATCATTGGGAAACTTATTGAAAATAGGAAAAATACATAAGGGAAACTACTTAACTGTGTTAAAAAGCAATTAGGGAAATAAAAACCTAAATCTAGAAACCTGTTCTAACCTACCCTAATAGCAAGAAGTTGGTCAAGAAAAAACATTAATAGGATGGCTGAAGTAGACGCCCTTTCTTCTCAATATACAATGACTCGCATGCTTGAGGACAGCCAAGTAAAGATGGGACACAAAGAAAATCTCAACAAAGGAGGATAAGTGAGTTGAACATACTCTTGTTTAGTTGTCGGTGCATCTTTGATACCATTTTTAGTTAAAGCTTCATGTGTGGGTGTCTTATTGAACTCCATCTGGGCTAAATACCTAATAGGACAACCTCTTGTAAAGACAAAGCTTGGACTTCCTTTGTTGTGCTCATGGACAACTGTTATATCTTCTGGTTGATGTTCATGGATCTCCTCCTTGTCAATCCAACAAGGTACTTGGTCACCCACTTGCTTTACATACTGCTGCTCCAAATGATCACTCATTCCTTTAGTGGAGGAAATAAAATTTCCAAACAATAAGATGGCATCCTCCAACATAATTTCAATCAGCACATCAACCTCAAGCTCTTTCATACACCAAAACGTAAGCTACTCATAATCCTCATTATCACTCAAAGAAAGACATTTTAATTCAAGCTTGTCCTCTTCAACGAAAGTAGGCAAGTATTCAAACAATGAAAAAGCCTCTTACAACCAACCTTCAATTGGCATATCAGCTTCCAACTCCTCTACACAATAGAAAGGAAGCTCCTCCAACCAGCTAAAGCCTTGCAAATTAGGTTCGTGAGGAGTCTCTTGTTGTTTCAGCACCTCTTCAAGCTTGTGAAGTTGTTTTTCTAGTTCATCATGATTGTCAACTTCTTCTGATTCTTTGCCACCCAACTGTGAACAAAACTATTCAATTATTTATGTGTACACCTCTTCATAAAGCTCGACACTAGCCTTCTCATTCATAACATGCTCGAAAACATTAAAGCTCTCACCTTGGAGGATAGTGACAGGTTCAGTTTTAGGCTCTTCTTCCTGAGTTAAGCCTCCATTGTCTTGTTGACTATCATCAATAAGTAACCCACCAATGTCTTCTTTCTATTAAGTTTGAACTATTAAAACATTAAGATCTTTTCCAACATTAATAGGAGAATCGTTGGTTGAAACAATGGGAGATTCTCTAGGAGAAGTATTCTGCTCCTCAATCCTTTGTTGTTGTTGCTTTCTATATTCCTCCATAGCTAAATGCAGCAATTTAATATTTCTAGTCTCCTCCAAGTTGAGTGAGTTATGCTGGTCAAAGATTTTCTCTTCTTTTACTTCATGGATGCAAGAGCATGATAGGTGAAGGAACCTCACAAGGTAGTAGATATGGGCCTTTCCAACTTGGAATCTTGAAGGTAGAAGTCTCATTGATAGGCTCACTAAAGGGCTCGAAAGGTTTCTCTTGTTTAAAGATAGGGTTTTATATTTGGAAACCTCCTCCTTCATTGGATGATTCAACATTACAGGAAGAGGTGAGCTAAAACTAGGAATGGAAAGGGTTTCATGGGTTTCATACCTTTGTGCTTGATAATCTAAGTAAGCTCGACTAACTTGCACCTGAGCAGATAAAAACTTCATTTTCTCCTCTTTGGTTGCTATCTCTCTCTCAAGACCTTCAAATTGAAATCCCAACTCCTACTGCTATGAAATAAGATTTTTCTACTTCTTGATGTCGACCAACATGCCATACATGTGTGAGAACGCCTTACTAACATCATTAATCTGCATATGTTCAAACCTTTGGCTCAAAGCCCACAACACATGGTCAAACTACTGGATCAGGTCCAATACAGTCTCGTAAGGATTATATTAAAGTTGATTATGTGAATAATCATGTAGAGGATGCCAATTGGGATGAGTAAGGGTGGGTGGGTGGATGGCATATTGAACTTCCTAGTTATCTGCTATTGGTGGGTTATTGAGAACAAAACCAACAGTATGCTCTGCTTGATATGGCTAGTAAGAGGGAACACATGTAGGATTTTCATGGAATGGAGGATGAAAACCCATGTTTCCATGAAACGAAGACATACTCTTTCATTCAAGAAGCTTCAAAAATCAGAAAAATAGACTTTCATTTAATAAATTTAAACATACCAGCACCTGTCTACTTGAAAATAATAAATATTGTTTTGGAGTCACCTAGTGTGTTGAAAATTACCTCCAAAGGTAGAAATTTTTATTGTACGCACCAAACAACAGCAATATAAGGACAAAAGAGACTGAAAATCAGTTCTTTATCCCACTGGGTGTGCCAAAACTATTATCTCTTAAAGTTGCACCTTGGTTAAGTTGTAAAACTTAACACTTTGGAGAAACATGGGAAATTTTCTAGGTTGTGGGTCACTTGTAATGGAAAATAACCTCTGGAGAAGGTCGAATTCCTTTGGTGTCACCTAATGTAATGATTTTGAAGGAAAAGGGGGAGGGAAAGCTTTAAAATGAAAACTGGTAAAATACTATTCCTATGGTGATACACCTAAATATTAACCTAACTTGTAAACATCTTACATACAGAAACCAGTCAAATGACAAAGCTCAACTCACACAAATCAACTTCATATTCCTCTTGCATAAGTATTTCATAGGAAGACCTTTAAAATTCTAAACTCTTAGAGGGAAAGATAATCTTCACAACTAGAAGCATTTGCATTTTTTATACAACTTATGACTTGCAATATGCATATATTTTTGTAAAAGGTGCTAACTTTGAGACAAAAACCACAAGGAATTAGAAAACACATTCACAAATAATCTTATCTATCAAATATTTGCACACAGTAAAATAGAAGAATTGAGAAGGCAAAAATACTTTACTTCATTAATTTTTAAGGCATCCACTGTCATTCAAGTCAAAATGAGTTACAATACATTGTATTCTCTTCAAAGGACTCATAGAAGTCACAGAGTAGAGAATAACCAAGTAAGAACTAACTCTCCAAAAGAGTCAAAATGAGAATATAACCATCTCCAACTAAGATCCACCAAACTAGGAGTTAGAAGCTTCCTCATCTCAAATGCCTTCAAAAAACATAACATATAGTAATTGCAACTTCTCCAAATGAGCTCCAAAAATTTGAAATAGTCAACTTTGACCAAGTCTACCATAAAGGCATAAGAAACTTACTCCAAACTTGGTCAAAAATAAATTTCCTTTAAATGTCTCTCAAAACCATAACTGGGTCAAAACAAACCCCTATATTTGAGGCATATGCACCCAAGTTGCATCAAATCGACCCATGATGATAGCAAAGGTATAAGTCTTAACAAACTCATGAAGGAGCTTACATGGAATAATCTCCTTAATATTGCATTTAAAATAGCAATATTAATTAAGTGATCTATAGATTATCACTTAACTAAAAATGCTTTACACTTGAAATTAATGCAAAATAAATAAATAAAAGCAAAAAGGCTCTCGACCCATGAATAATTAAAAGTATTAAAGACTAGAAAATTTGAAAGGGCTCATGACATGAAAGAGGGAAAAACCTAAAGACACATGAAAGTAAAATGCATAAGATAAGGTCTTAGCCCACGGGTATGCATTAGACTCCTTGTATTTTATTTAAAAGATAGGCAAAAAAACTAATCTTTTCCTATTGGCATCTTAGGGTGAGAACCCTAATGAACAAAAATATGTGAAAACACATCACAATGCATTCATTTTTACTTCAAACCTTCTGGAGTCTTCCTCAGCCGCTGACAAGGGTTTGAGATACTCTGCAACAGGTGCTTTCATGGTGGATGTCCTCAGTCTCAGGAGCATTCTCATACTCATTTTTGACAAACAGTAGCTCCCATATGTTTTGGTAAACATTCAATGAAATAATTTTATTGTTTTCATTAAATTTCCTGAAGAAAAACTTGCTCGAATTTGAGCCAATTTGCAGAAATATGACTACACTTCGTTGTTCTTGATTTTCTTGTACATTCCATGCATTTTCTTATAGAAATACTTTAGCATTTCTATGAAATTATTTTGCAAAGCAAAAGACTAGTTATCTCCATGGTCGCAGTTGTGTATCTCTTTTCAATATTATGGCAAGGCTTTTAATTATTTGTAGGCATTGAGAACTCTGTCCAATAGACACAAGGTTTCTTTTCTTGTAGCTTTTAGGCATTTGTAGGTTTCTCAAATGAAATTCATTGTTTCTCATTCCCTCGCATCATTGAGGCTCATACTTAAGACACGCTGCCCTCTTTGATTTTGCAAATGTTTGTTATGTTACATCTTATTACTTTCTAGGTATCTTGATAGTGATCATCTACGGTGGTAGATGTACAAACTTAAATGTTTGTGGTACTCACAACCACTACAAATCCTTAAGCTCAAACTCATGGAACTTGACTTTATTGGGGTTTTCATATTGAAGAATCTCTTTTACCTTTATGACCTTCTCTTCGTGCTTCTATGAACATCCTTAGCATTTATCCACTGTGATGATAGTGATATATGCCATATGAATTGCTACATAATCCTCTTCTCCATTATCATGATAGTGTTGTGCATTTTGATAGAAAATAAAACATGAAAGTAAATTCTCCATCAAGGACATTCCCTATGAGGCCTTGCTAACCTTATCATTGCTTCACTTGGCTCCTTTGTTAATCAAAACCATGTTATTGCTCACTACCTCCTTTTGTGAGATAGTTATCCCTTCAAGACAATCTATAACTGTGAACATACAATTTTGTGACTGTCTTTTGACTTGTGATTTGTCTCTAATAATACTCAATAGCTCTTGCACTGTCATTTCCTTTTTCTGCATAGCTGGATGTTGACTTTCCCCAGTTGTTCCTTATCTTGTATGAACATTCTCATGTATATGACAGCCTAGATAATCATGTTTTTGTGATCATATTCTTTTGACATGATTTGCATTGACTATCCCTCATTGATAGCATTATGGGCTTTGAATTCCCATTCTATAGTATTATTAGACATTGTTCATAGAATTTTTGAGGCTTCTAGATAGGGTAATATCTTTATCTCCTCTTTCCTATAGATCTACCCTAGTGCCTATTACCATGAAACCATTAAGTATTATTGTTTTATTATCCTTCATTGATAATAGTGTGCAACTATCCTCTATATTCAGCTCTTTCATTAACACATACTATTGTCTTCTTTACATTGTATCATGTATAACAGTGTTCTCATGTTTTTTATCATTAACTTTGTGTCCACAAAAGCTACCATGTACTCTCTATTTGCACTATGAATTTACCTATTTCACACTTTGATTACTTTTACATCTCACTATGACTGATTGTGAACAATGCTTTCTTCAAAATTTTGAATCCTGAGGATTTAGATGAAGTAGTAGTCCTCTCTGACAATGTGATCTTGCAAAGATGTTTATCATATTTGCACTATGCAACTCACTTGGATATAACTGTTCTATATTCATACAAAAGGTGGTTGTTTTTCTTGACTGTGCTTCCAATTTAGCATATACTTGTCATTTATGACAATGATATTATCAACCAACTCCCATGATTGATGAGTACTTGTTTAAGACTAATAAATTAGATATTTTCACATTTTTGCCTCCTTGAATGAATCAAAAGAAACATATTGGGCTCAACCCTCGTGGGAGCCACATTTTAACCCACATGTTGAATTCAAATGAAAAAGTAACAAAGACTTGAACTGTATCTGCACATGAAGCAAACAAATTAGCAAGAATAGTGAAGCAGAAGCTTCCAATATGACGAATTTATGCACTTTTGAAAGTTTGTTAATTTTGATCATGTGTTTGAATCCCTCATAGGAAGTATATTATATTCTTGTTGATAAATATATATAAGGAGAAGTCTGATCTTGAGCTCTAACACAACCATTATAATTTTGTAAGTAACTTCTAGAGCGAAGGTGGAAGGAGATGAAACAACTGAAATAACTCTACCATGAAGAATCACACTTCCTTTTATGTTCATTTTTTCCTTTTTAGTTGTATAATGTGCTTCATATGTTCTTAGTTATTTCAGTTACTCCAACGGCTTGTATGGGATCTTTTGTACTACTTTATGAATAAAATAGTAATTTCATACAATTTCATAGTATTCTTTTGAAATGTACTTGCACAATAAAACTAAAACTTACCTAAAATCAATATTTTGCACAATAATGGATACTTAGTAGAAAAATTGTGTACTTGGTGTATCTTTTAGCTTGAAATTTCAATTCAGCTCTACCTTTTTTGAGTTGTAGCTAAAAATAGGTAACAATTTGGTGACCTCTATGGAGTGTTTTCCTGCTAAACACTATTGACCAGTAGTATAGCTTATTCATTGGGCTTAGAGTCTCATTCCAAAAACTCAGAAACAAACCTAGAATAGCCTATTGAATGTTGTAACTCATTGAAACAGATCAGATCACTTGGAAACTTATTGAAAACAAGAAAAATACAAAAGGGAAACTGTTGAACTGTGCTAAAAAGCACTCAGGGAAATGAAAACCTAAATCTAGAAACCTATTCTAACCTACCCTAACAACAAGAAGTTGGTCAAGCGAAACCATTAATAGGATGGATGAAGTATCTTCCCTTTCTTCTCAATATACAATGGCTCACATGCTTGAGGACAACTAAGTAAAGATGGGACACAAAGAAAAGTTCAACAAAATGATACATTGTCCCTTGAAAGAGATAAACAAGTTCGCTCACCTCACTAAACTGATCATATGAATTGTAAATCAAAGGAGGATAGGTGAGTTGAACATACTCTTATTTAGTTGCTAGTGCATCTTTGATACCATTTTTAGCTAAAGCTTCATGTGTAGGTTCCTTATTGAAGTCCATCTGGGCTAAATACTTAATAGGACAGCCTCTTGTAAAGACAAAGCTTGGATTACCCCTGTTGTGCTCATGGACAACTGCTATATCTTCTGGTTGATATTCATGGATCTCCTCCTTGTCAATCCAACAAGGTACTTGTTCACCCACTTGCTTTACATATTATTGCTCCAAATGATCACTCATTCCTTCAGTGGAGGAAAGAAAATTTCCAAAAAATGAGATGGCTTCCTCCAACACAATTTCAATCAACACATCAGCCTCAGGCTCTTTCATACACCAAAAAGAAATTTGATCATAATCCTCATTATCACTCAAAGAAAGACATTCCAATTTAGGCTTGTCCTCTTCAATGAAAGAAGGCAAGTGTTCAAACAATGAAAAAGCCTCTTCCAACCAACCTTCAATTGGTATATCAGCTTCCAACTCCTCTGCATAGTAGAAAGGAAGCTCATCCAACCAGCTAAAGCCTTGCAAATCAGGTTCGTGAGGAGTCTCTTGTTGTTTCAGCACCTCTTCAAGCTTGTGAACCTGTTGTTCTAGTTCATCATGATTTTCAACTTCTTCTAATTCTTTGCAACCCAACTGTGAACAAAATTGTTCAATTATGTTTGTGCACACCTCTTCATAAAGCTCGACACTAGCCTTCTCATTCATAGCATGCTTGAAAATATTAAAGCTCTCACCTTGGAGAATAGTGGCAGGTTCAGTTTTAGGCTCTTCTTCTTGAGTTAAGCCCCCATTATCTTGTTGACTATCATCAATAAGCAACCCACCAATGTCTTCTTGTTGTTCAGTTTGAGCTATTGAAACATTAAGATCATTTCCAACATCAACAGGGGAATCATTGGTTGAAACAATGGGAGGCTCTCCTTAAGAAGTATTTTGCTTCTCAATCCTTTGTTGTTGTTGCTTTCTATATTCCTCAATAGCTAAATGCAACAAGTTAATATTTCTAGTCTCCTCCAAGTTGATTGAGCTATTTTGGTCAAAGGTCTGCTCTTCTTTTGCTTCCTGGATGCTAGAGCATGGTTTCATTTGCATGATAGGTGAAGGAACCTCACAAGGTGGCAGAGATGGGCCTTTCCAACTTGGAATCTTGAAGGTAGAAGGATCATTGATAGGCTCGCTAAAGGGCTCATAATTTTTCTCTTGTTTAAAGGTAGGGAACTTATATTTAGAAACCTCCTCCTTCATTGGATGATTCAACATTACAAGAAGAGGTGAGTTGAAACTAGGAATGGAAAAGGATTCCTGGGTTTCATACCTTCGTGCTTGATAATCTAAGTAAGCTCGACTACCTTGCACCTGAGCAGATAAAAACTTCATTTTCTCCTCTTTGGCCGCTATCTCTCTCTCTCTCAATACCTTCTTCAAACTAAATCCCAACTCCTACTATTGCAAAATAAGCTTTTTCTGCTTCTTGATGTTGATGAACATGCCATACATGTGTGATAACGCCTTGTTGACATCATTAATCTACATATGTTCAAACCTTTGGCTCAAATCTCACAACACACGGTCAAACTGTTGGATCAAGTCCAATATAGTATGGTAAAGATGCTCTTGAGGCTGATTATGTGAATAATCATGCAGAGGCTGCCAACTGGGATGAGTAAGGGTGGGTGGGTGGATGGCATATTGAACTTGTTGGTTATCTACTATTGGTGGGTTATTGAGAACAAAACCAACAGTATGCTCTGCTTGATATGGTTGGTAAGGGCACACATGCAGGACTTTCATGGAATGGAGGATTAAAACCCATGTTTCCATGAAACGAAGACATACTCCTTCATTCAAGAAGCTTCAAAAATAAAAATAAAGAGACTTTCATTGAATAAATTTAAACATACCAGCACTTGTTTGCTTGAAACCAAGAAATATTCTTCCAGAGTCGCTAGGTGTGTTGAAAATTGCCTCCAAAAGTAGAAACTAATCTTGTACACACCAAACAGCAGTAATATAAGGACAAAAGAGACTAAAAATAAGTTATTTGTCCCACCTGGTGTGCCAAAATTGTTATCTCTTAAAGTTGCACCCTGGTTAAGTTGTATAACTTAAGACTTTGTAGAAACATGGGAACTTTTCTAGGCCATTGGTCACCTATAATGGAAAAGAACCTCTGGAGAAGGTCGGCTTCCTTTGGTGTCACCTAATCTAATGATTTTGAAGGAAACGGGAGAGGGAAAGCTTTAAAATGAAAACTGGTAAAATACTATTCCTATGGTGATACACCTAAATATTAACCTGACTTGTAAACAACTTACATATACAAACCAATCAAATGAAAAATCTCAACTCACACATCTCAACTTCATATGCCTCTTGCATAAGTATTTCCTTTAAAATGCCAAACTCTTAGAGGGAAAGATAATCTTCAAAACTAGAAGCAATTACATTTTTTATACAACTTATGACTTGCAACATGCATATATTTCTACAAAAATTTCTAACTTTGAGACAGAAACCACAAGGAAATAGAAAAAAAATTCACAAGTAATCTTATCTATCAAATATTTGCAAACAGTAAAATAGAAGAATTGAGAAGGAAAAAATACTTTACTTCATATTTTTTAAGGAATCCATTGTCATTCAAGTCAAAAAGAGTTACAATACGTTGTATTCTCCTCAAAGAACTCACAAAAGTCACAGAGTAGAGAATAACCAAGTAAGAACTAACTCTCCAACAAAGTCAAAATGAGAATATAACCATCTCCAACTAAGATCCACCAAACTAGGAGTTAGAAGCTTCCTCATCTCAAATGCCTCCAAAAAGCCTAACATATAGTAACTATAACTTCTCCAAATGAGCTCCAAAAAGTTGAAATAGTCAACTTTGACCAAGTCTACCATAAAGGCATAAGAAACTGACTCCAAACTTGGTCAAAAAGGCCTAAATTTCCTCCAAATGTCTCTCAAAATCATAATTGGGTCAAAACAAACCCCTATATTTGAGGCATATGCACCCAAACTGCATCAAATTGACCCATGATGATAGCAAAGGTATCAGCCTTAACAAACTCATGAAGGAGCTTACATGGCATAATTTTCTTAATCTTGCATTTAAAATAACAATATTAATTAAGTGATCTATAGATTATTACTTAACTAAAAATGCTTTACACTTGAAATTAATGCAAAATAAAAAAAAGCAATAAGGCTCTCGACCCATGAATAATTAAAAGTATTAAAGAGTAGCAAATTTGAAAGGCCTCATGACATGAAAGAGGGAAAAACCTAAGACACATGAAAGTAAAAGGCATAAGACAAGGTCTTAGCCCATGGGTATGCATTAGACTCCTTGTATTTTATTTAAAAGATAGGCAAAAAACCTAATCTTTTCCTATCGGCATCTTAGGGTGAGAACCCTAATGAACAAAAAGATGCGAAAACACATCACAATGCATTCATTTTTACTTTGAACCTTCTGGAGTCTTCCTCAACCACCGACAAGAGTTTGAGATACTCTGCAACAGATGCTTTCATGGAGGATATCTTGAGTCTCGGGAGCATTCTCAGACTCATTTTTGACAAACAGTAGCTCCCAGATGCTTTGGTAAGCATTCAATTAAATTATTTTGTTGTTTTCATGAAATTTCTTGAAGAAAAACTTGCTCGAGTTCAAGCCAATTTGCAAAAATATGACTACATTTCACTCGTCTTTCTTTTCTTGTACATTCCATGTATTTTATTATAGAAATACTCTAGTATTTCTACAAAATTATTTTGCAAAGCAAAAGACTGGTTATCTCCATGGTCGTGGTTGTGTGTCTCTTTTCAATATTATGGTAAGGCTTTTAATTATTTGCAGGCATTGAGAACTTCGTCCAATAGACACAAGGTTTCTTTTCCTATAGCTTCTAGGCATTTGCAAGTTTCTCAAATGAAACTCATTGTTTCTCATTCTCTCACATCATTGAGGCTCATACTTAAGACACACTGCCCTCTTTGATTTTGCAGATGTTTGTTATGTTACATCTTATTAATTTCTAGGTATCTTGATAGTGGTTATCTTCGGTGGTAGATGTACAAACTTAAATGTTTGTGGTACTCACAACCACTACAAATCCTTAAGCTCAAACTCATGGAACTTGACTTTATTGGGGTTGTCTTATTGATGTATTTGTTTTACCTTTATGACCTTCTATTGGTGCTTCTATGAACGTCTTTACCATTTATCACTATGATGACAATGATATATGCCATGTGAATTGTTACATAATCCTCTTCTCCATTATCATGATAGTGTTGTGCTTTTTGATAGAAAATAAAACATGAAAGTAAATTCCCAATCAAGGACATTCCCTCTGAGGCCTTGCTAACCTTATCATTGCTTCACTTGGCTCATTTTTTAATCAAAACCATGTTATTGCTCACTACCTCCTTTTGTGAGATAGTTGTCCCTTCAAGACAATCTATAACTATGAACATACAATTTTGTGATTGTCTTTTAACTTGTGATTTTTCTCTGATAATACTCAATAGCTCTTGCACTGTCATTTCCTTTTTTTGCATAGTTGTATGTTGACTTTCCTCAGCTGCTCCTAATCTTGTATGAACATTCTCATGTATATGACAGCCTAAATAATCATGTGTTTGTGCTCATATTCTTTTGACATGATTTGCATTGACTATACCTCATTGATAACATTATGGGCTTTGAATTCCCATTCTATAGTATTATTAGACACTGTTCATAGAATTTTTGAGGCTTCTAGATAGGGTAATATCTTTGTCTCCTCTTGCCTGTAGATCTACCCTAGTGCCTATTACCATGAAACCATTAATTATTACTGTGTTATTATCCTTCATTGATAATATTGTGCAACTATCCTCTATATTCATCTCTTTCATTAACACTAATACTATTGTCTTATTTACATTGTATCATGTATAACAGTGTTCTCATGTTTTTTATTATTAACTTTGTGTCCTCAAAAGCTACCATGTACTATCCCTTTGCACTGTGAATTTACCTATTTCACACTTTGATTACTTTTACATCTCACTGTGACAAATTGTGAACAATGATTTCTTCAAAATTTTGACTCCTAAGGATTTAGATGAAGTAGTAGTCCTCTCTGACAATGAGATCTTGCAAAGATGTTTATCACATTTGCACTATGCAGCTCACTTGGATATAACTGCTCTTTTTTCATACAAAAGGTGATTGCTTTTCCTTACTGTGCTTCCAATTTAGCATATACTTGTCATTTATGATAATGATGTTATCAACAAACTCCCATGATTGATGAGTACCTGTTAAAGACTATAAATTAGATATTTTCACATTTATGCCTCCTTGAATGAATCAAAAGAAACAACATGTTGGGCTCAACCCTCATGGGAGCCACATTTTAACCCACATGTTGAATTCAGATGAAAAAGTAATAAAGACTTGACCTGTATTTGCACATGAAGCAAACAAATTAGCAAGAATAGTGAAGCACAAGCTTCCAATATAATGAATTTCTACACTTTTGAAAGTTGGTTAACTCTGATCATGTGTTTGAATGCATCATAGGAAGTAGATTATATTCATGTTGATAAATGGATATAAGGAGAAGTTTGATCTCGAGCTCTAACACAAGCATTACAATTTTGTAGGTAACTTCTGGAGCAAAGGTGGAAGGAGCTGAAACAACTGTATTGTGAAGACACCTCCACAACTGCAACTCGTGATTTGTCATTACAAGAAATGACGGATCACACTTCCTTTTATGTTCATTTTTTCCTCTTCAATTGTATAATGTGCTTCATATGTTCATTTAATCACATGTTCTTAGTTATTTCAGTTACTCCCACGGCTTCTGTGGGATCTTTTGTACTACTTTATGAATAAAATATCAATTTCATGGTATTCTTTTGAAATGTACTTGCATAATAAAATTGAAACTTACCTAAAATCAATCTTTTGCACAATAATGGATACTTAGTAGAAAAATTGTGTACCTGATGTATCTTTTAGCTTGAAATTGCAATTTAGCTCTACCTATTTTGAGTTGTAGCTAAAAATAGGTAACAATGAGTTTATATGCTTTATCTTTCATATATATGGATCTTGAGCTCTAGATAGTTCTAGAGGATTCATTTTGAGGGATGTTATGGCATGGTTATCTCTTTGTGCATTTGAGTTTATGATATCATTCTTTGATGAGGATTGTTGGGAGATGGTTTATGGGATGATTTCCAGTTATGGGGATGGTTACTCTGAGTTTGATCTTCTTGATTAGAGAGGCTTACATCCATGTTGGAATTATTACATTGATTCATATGTTGTACTTGATCTATGAGATCAATTTCTATGGATGTTGTTGAGACTTTTCATTTGAGGTTGTTAGGAGATCATACTTGACATAGCAGTACACTTTTGAGGTGTTGATGGGAGGACATTATGGTTTACAAGGTTTCTCTTTTCATGGTTCCTTCCTTGGGTGTTCATGTTCATATGATTTGGGGAGGATGGTGGCAACATGTTATGAGATATTATGCAACTCTTTGGGTTGTATGTGTGGATCATTGTTATTATTCTTGGTACTTCATACTCTGATTTAATTATCACACCTTGATATAGTGTTGATTGGTAGAATTGATATGCTTTGGCATTACCTATGCAGTGGGAGTTCCTGGATATGTATGTTCTTCATTGACAGGTTTGATATAGGGATCTTGATTCCAGTTTGTAGGTTGCATATGTTCTTGGTATGAGTTTATTGATGTATCGATACCTTGGAGGTATGGATGGTTGGATGTATTAGCATGTGTTGTGGATGCTATTTCTGATCGTGTAGTTTTTTCAGTTGACAACAACTTGGTTAGAGCCTTTGTTATCGCTTGGATTTGATGCTTATACTCATGGATTGGTGTGTCTTCACCTTGGCATGTTCCTTTTATTCCATAGGTGGCACGTTGGAGGATGAGATGATTTATTGCTTGAGATGGTGGTCACTTTGTTCATATTACATGTATCTTGATGGAGCATGAGAGCATGTTGGAGATTCATGTGATTTCATGTATGGCTTTGATGATGTATATAATGTATTGATCCCTTATGCAATGTATACAACAAGTGGGAGAATGTTTGGATATGGTGTTGTACACCATTGCATAAATTAATTTATGATGATGTTGCAATTAAATAATTATTTAGTTGTGATGCACCTTGGTGGTGTGGATAATCACACTAGGTAATTATTTGGGGACCACTTGATGTATTGTAACATTGTATTATTATTATTTGTGTGGGAGACATGTGATAATAATTTAATATTGGGGAAATATTAAATATTAAATAAGGGGTTAGTGGTTTTGTATTCACATGGTTTTATGGTACATGGTTTCACCTTACCACTAGTTGTATTTTGTGTGAGCTTGTGTCTATAAAAGAAAACACATGTGTAGTGGTTTAGGTTGGCTGAGTGGTTCGGCTATCATTATTGAGTCTTCTTGAGAGTGCATTTGTGAAGCATGGCATGGGATGTGTGGATTCATGCTTGGACACATTGGAATGCATTGGAGGGCTTGATGCTTCAAAAGTGTTCATTGTAACTCTTGTATTTGCTTCATGGCTAATTAATATGATGGAGTATGGATTCTTTTGGAGGCTGGGTTTTTCCCTCTTGATGGTTTTCCTAGGGTATATCTTGTGTCATATTTGATGGGTATGTTGTCTATTCTGTTGCATGTGGATTTTGAGAACTTATTTGTATTGTTATTTCTTTTGGGTTATGTGGAGACTGTCATTGAATGACTGCAATTTTCCTTACAAAAATTGCATCTAGAAGGTTATGTATCATTTATACATATAATGTAATGAGAAATGATGTCATACTTATGTTGTTTAAATTGTCATTTAAGTTTGAGGCCATTTAAATTGTTAAGTGTCTTTGTTTAAAATATGCACTGTTGAAGCTTGCTTATGCTACCAAGAAAAAATTAACTCCAATCCCAAGTGTTGTAATTGTTCAAGGAAGAATCCAATTAATAAGAAGATTTGTGTTAACTTTGTGTGTAAAAAATGTGAAGTTGAAGCTTTCTTATGCTACCAAGATTTCCATTCAAGCCCTATCCCAAGTGTTGTAATAATTCAAGGAAGAATCCAATTAATTAGAATATTTGTGTTAACTTTGTGTGTCATTGATGTTCGTATCCATGAAGCAACTTGGAATATTTAATGATAATTCAAGTCTTCATCCATTATTCTTATAGGTGTTATTTCCATGTGTTGTATTTTCTTCAAGATCAAAATAATTGTTGGTAAAAATTTGAAGATCTCTATTTTAATCTTTGCATAAGTGTTATTATTTATGTTTTAGTTGTCATAAATTAAGAGATCTTGTTGGTGACATAGGAGCTCTTCAAAGTTGTATGCTCTAACCTCTAAAGTAAAAATAGATAGGTCAAGTTTTCTTAGTCATTTTATTTTTATGCAAAACCCCAAACAACAAGTTGTAAATTGTTTATATTAGCAAACTTATTTTTGTTCAAGATTTAAGAGTATATTAAATTAGGTAGCTTCCCTTGTGAATTTGGAAAGAGGATTTCCTCATCCACTATTCTGTTTTGCGTTGTCACGGAAGTGGAAAATTAAAACACCAACAAAACCTTAACTATAAATTATCATTTGTGAGAGAAGAGATGATCTTAGTCTTGTGTTTATATTTGAGGCCAAAAAGATAGAGAATATTTATTTAGTTTATTTCACTTTGCAAAAATCCCAAGAGTTTTATTGTGCATTGTATAAATAGTTGTTGGTTTTTTCCATAATCTAGCATCTAGCATTAGTATTAGCTTATAACAAAGCTTCGTCTTCCAATTTAAAGGGAGGTTACCTCACATACATTTTGTGTTGTACCAAAAGGTGAAAATTAAAACACTAACAAGGAGGTGAGTTCATTCAACAATTCCTGCAACACTCCAACTTTGAGGGTTATGTTCCTTTGGAGTGTGGGGGTATGTTATAATCTTGATCCTTGTTAACATTACCATATTTGCATTATAGAGCGGTTGTTGCATGGTGCACATAATGCTAGAGTAGTTTTTATTGCTTTTGACTTAACTCTCGTATATGAATTATAAATTATGGGGGTTTATGGTTCGCCCTAACCTAGATATTGCTATATAGTAGTATACTTTTGGTAGTAAGGCATCAGGTGGAGTTATTATTGAACTACTATATTTAAAGGTTGTCCCCTTGAAATGGTCCTTTAATTAAAATCTTTGACATTTTTTGTTATTTCCCTATGTGGAATAGCTTGTTATTTCTTTTGTTAGAGTTATCATACATTAGCTAATAATTAATTAATCTTTAATTGATTATTAGTCTAATTTATTCTCGTGCACTTAAGCTAAACTTAGGAGTGTTTTTATGCTTTATTAATTGAGTTAATATTAGATCATTATGTCTCATATCATGTGATGTTGACACTTGTCATGATATGATCATTTTCTCATTTAGGGCTTTGCTCTTATAAGCATTCAATCCTCATTGTAATTATCTCTTGAATATTATCCGAAGATTTCATATCTTCTTGAAAGTCTCTTTTGTAGCTTTTCCTTGTTGATGAATATTGCACATATTGTTTGTAGATCTCTTGCATGGAAGGTGTACTTGTTTGTTGTTTGATCATGTGGCTTGTGGTTTTGTGTTTGTTTCATAGTTCTAACATGATATCAAAGTGTGGATTTAGCGAACCTCTTCTCAATTTATGAGATTTTCTTTCTTCAACGAGAGTTACAGGCTTCAGATCTGAATCCCCTTTGCTTTTTTTTGAAAATTTTAGATATGGGTGTTTTTTGAAGCATTTTTGTGTGAAAATGACCTCGCCGTTGGATCCAAAGTTGTTGAGAAAGTCAAATTTGGATTTTGTTTCTCCTGATTTCGATTCCTGACACCAAATTTACAAGGTTTGAAGCGGTTGCTCTTTTTCTGGATCCGGAGGGTAGTTGTATTTCTGGTGCATTTTGACACATAACGGGCATCACCATCGCACTCAGAAGATCCAAAAACCTTAATATCGCCTATCAAATCATCAAAATCCATGTCAAGAGTTTCTAAGGCAAAAAAATTTGCCAGAGAGGTCGTACAACCCCCCAGCATGCAAGTCGAGGTAAAAAAAATTAAAAAATATATTCAAATATTTTTCTTGCAATTTTAAAAAAAAAAAACCCCTTTTAAGGGTGATTGCAGTTTTTTTTTCCTTTAAAAAAAAATTCTTAAAGTTTTTGGAGGTGAGTACCTATTGGGTATTGTCGACCTACCATTATGGCAGGTGGCAGCCCCTTGGGCCCCGCCACCTTGTGGACAAGGTACCAAGGCAGTACGCCTCCTGCCATTATGGCAGGGCAGCAGACCCTCCTTGGGCCTCGCCCACATAAAACAATGAATTTTTTTTAATATTTTTTTTATATAAAAAAAATATAAGTTTTTTAATATTTTTTCTTTGTAAAAAAAATATAATTTTTTCAAAATATTTTTTTAATAAAAAAATATGCTTTATATATATATATATATATTTAAATATATGATTTTTTTTTACTTTAAAATAAAAAGTAGTTTATTTTGTAAAAAAAAAATTTTGCAAAATAATGTAAATGTAGTCTACTTGGAGAAAATTTTCCAACATCCCTGTATTTGGTGAGCCTCTATTTCAAGAGGTTTTCTTGAAAAATTTGGTGGAGATCACTTTTTCCTCTACTTAGCCCCTCTCCGTTGGGCTTTTCAATTTTGCACCTCAACTTCCAAAGGCCATATCTCGGCCATATGGTGGTCTTTTCACGTGCATTCTTTTTTGAAATGGGGTGAAATTTCATGCTCTTAGCAACGGTGCAAGTATTTTCTAGTTTGGATTTTTTATTTTTCCAGAATTTTGTTTTCTCAGTGTTGTAGTTGTTCAGTTCTTATTTTGGAGACTTCAACGGGCCATATCTTCTACATCTGAACACATTTTTGGGTGCCATTTTTTTGAAAGTGCATGTTTTTTCATGTACTTCATCATGGTGCTATCATTTTCCTCATTTTCTATTAGAGAATTGTGTTTTTAGCATATAGTTTTTTTTTGGACATTATAGGCTCCCATTGTATGAATTTTTCATTCTGTAAATATACTAAGATAAAGTGCCTTTGTATTGCACCTGTATTATGGGATCTTGCACATCTCTTTTTGCCTTATTGTACTCACAATATGATATAAAGTGTCATGGGGGTTGATGTTTGCCTTTGTTTTTCCTTCATACCTTTCTCATGTGTGTGTGACTTTTGTTTTCACACCCTTTATACCTTCTTGTACTTTCATGTCTTCACATTCAAATTTTCTTGGTTCTTTATCATGCATTACATTCAGGCATTCAATTCCAGTGTACCTGTCATACCTCTCCCTTGTCAGCATTATGGGGGTTTCTATTGTTGGTGCTACTGCTTCATTAGTTTCGCATTGGAGTGAGCTATGTATACACTATTTGTTCCTATGTACTAGGCGGATGCAGCGACTGGTTACCCATGCATTTTGATGAGATGAAACACTTAACATATGGAAACTCTCGCATTCTTGTTTTAGAGGTGACCTTTCATTTTCGCTTGATCAATTTTTTAGACTATTGGTACTTGTGCCATCTATATCTTTGAGTTCTTGATGTTTGCCTTGGTTTGCCATCGGATTTGAGTAGTGTCATTGAGGGCACTCATGTAGATTCTTGTCTTCTTGATCATGATCATCATATATTTCGGCGGAGGTTCTTATTTCAGCATTTCAGCAATGATTCTACGATAGTGTTTGCAGCTTCTTCATGCTTCAGTGATCTCTTTTCTCATCCTTTGTTCCTATATTTTGGGACAACATTGTCTTGTTTAGAGGTTTCTTCAGTCTTTCATTTGGTTTTCATCTATTTTTGGAGTGGATTTTTTCCCATGAGGTTTTCTCTATTTCTCTGCATTACAGAGATCTTCTATTTGTACATGGGTTCCTTTTTGGCCTTGTTTGTCGGGACCCATCATGCATTTTTTTTAGGGTTTTTAGTGGCTCCCTAAGTTCATATTAAGGGGGTGTTAGAGTTATCATACATTAGCTAATAATTAATTAATATTTAATTGATTATTAGTCTAATTTATTCTCATGCACTTAAGCTAAACTTAAGAGTGTTTTTATGTTTTATTAATTGAGTTAATATTAGATCATTATGTCTAATCTCATGTGATATGTGACACTTGTCATGATCTGATCTCTTTCTCATTTAGGGCTTTGCTCTTATAAGCATTCAACCCTCATTGTAATTATTTTTCATATATTATTTGGACCTTTCATATCTTCTTGAAAGTCTCTTCTATAGCTTTTCCTTGTTGATGAATATTGCACATATTGTTTGCAGATCTCTTGCATGGAAGGTGTACTTGTTTGTTGTTTGATCTTGTGACTCATGGTTTTGTGCTTGTTTCACAATTCTAATAGCTTTTGCATGTGCCTCATACTATTTTTTTTCTTGTGGTATTGAATATTATTTTGCATTATGAATCTTTGTTATTTCTTCTCTTTTGGTGTAATTTTTGTCCACACAATTTGCATATGGACTCATGTTTGTGATGACTAGCTGATGAGAGCAGGTTTGATCAGGAAACAATATGCAATGGTTTCCTCAGCATAGGCAGTTCGCTACAAAATAAAGATTGCACAAAGAACTCAAGTCATAGGAAAGGCCACGATAATAGGACATACTCTTTCCTCTTCCCAAGTCACGAAATAGAAAGGAAACAAGAATCATGGCAACTAAATAAAGTTTTAGTAGCTTCCCCCATTTAGACAATGGCACTAGGGACTTGCAAATTCATTCTTTATTCACATGACAAAATATAAATTTTTCAAACACCACTTTTTTCCAATAATAGAAATCACAATTCATCAAACACCACGATAGGAGAATAAAGTTTATTGTATTAAAATTATGCAAACCGAAGCACCAAGAGGCAACTACAGATTAAAGGACAAAAAAAATATTTGTGTTGTTTGCATTCTCATCTACACAGTCATACATCTGTTATTCTCTGCACATACAGGTCGACCTCCTTCTAAACTAGACAAAATTGTTTTCTTTTCCTTTCTTTCTCTTCTTAGATCGGCTTCTTTTCCTTTCCAATAATCGTTCTATTTTTTCTAGCGGCAATATAATGCAAGAGCATCCAGACAGACTAGCAATCAGAATCAACCAAAAACAAGCTTTTGGTTTGGATTTCCATTTTGGTGTGTTTTGGGGTTCATTTGACATCTCTTGGCTTGCGAAAGCTCTTGGTGTGTTCAAATTTGCATAAAGTCGATTTTTATCAAATCATCATTTTTAGGCTCTGCAAGCAGTTTTCAAAAATTATTTATGGAAAACTCATAAGGATTGGAGTAAAATAATTTGGTAGGGGTATTCATGGAGGTGGCATGTGAAATATGCAAAAAGAATTAAAGTTATACATTTTTTGGTTTGAGAGATTTTAATGCCGAAAGTTTGTTAAAAATTGTTAGCAAAATATGAAATGTTTAATATCTCATGATTTTGGAAGGCTAGAGTAAAATCCTTTTACAAGGGTCCATGGGGTGATATTCTAATTTTGCACGCCAATTTTCATATAAATTGAAGAACTTTCATTTTTTTCACCTATCAACACCCGGTTTGGCACTTCTAGAGTACCAATTTGATCTATTTTATTGTGGAAGGGTATTATGAGGGTCATAAAAATTAAATATCAGTTTTTATTCCTTTATTAACTATTTATCTATTGCATAAATAATATGGGGGGCATTTCGAGCATAAAATATATAAAAAATCAAGATTTTAGATATTTTAAAATGCCCATAATAGAGAAAAATGCCTCTAGAGTAAAAACAACACCTGGAGGAGTTAATGGAGGCTTAAAATGTCTCATTTAACACTGCATAAACTTAGAATATGGATAGCTATGTGTGGGGAGAGTGGGGCACCCACTCTAGGGCAATAATTGATGATTTTCAATGCATTTTTGGGGGGGTTTTGAAGAAAAACGTGGGAAGAAGTTTGTGAGGAATGGGAAGGAGAATATATGCCTCTATAGAGGTATCATTGAGAGTTTTGTGTTGCAGGGTTGAGCATCACCAGTGAAGAGAAGATAAGACACCAGTGTGTGAGAGGTGAAGAAGAAGATAAGAGTTGTATGAAGGTTTGAACAACAGCAAAGAGAGCTTGGAGCAGTGAAACTACAAGAAGAGCCATGGTTCATTAATCTTGTTTGCAAATTTTTGTTTTCTCTATGATGGCATTTTATTTTTCCAATTGATGTAATTTTCATGAATTGATTTGATGCAATAAAAAAATAAAAAATTGTGAGTGTTCTTTGTTGCAACAGAGTTTGCATTGCATTGTGGGTTTCAATGAGAAGTTGTCTATTTGCATAAGTGGTATCAGAGCCAGAGGTTCTGAGTGCATAGACAGAGTGTTGAATGTGAGACAGTCTGTGCCAGGACCTGTGGGTGGAGAATGAAGTTAGAGGGTTAGAGTGTGTAGACAAATCATCGAGCGTGAGGCAAACTATACCTGAGAGGATGGAATGGGTCATGAGTAGGCACGTACGAAATTTATTCTGGAAACAATATTGGGAAGAAGTGGAAAATAGGAAGCACCGTGAAGAGTTTGAAAAGCTCCAAGCTGAAGTGAATATATTAAAAAAGAAGTTTAAAGAGAAAATGAGAATGTGGGAAGAGAGATATGAGAAGAAGAATGTTCTCTTAGAAAAGGAAAACAAAAAGAAGAGAAAAAAGAAAGAGTGTCATAGCCCTTTGGTAGGGGTTGAATGTAAGAAAGAATATGTGGGGGTAGCCCACACAAGTGAACAAGATGATAAGGCACAAGTTGTAGAGATAACATGTGAATGGAGTGCATTATGTGAAGTGGATGAAGAGGGTTTGCAATCAAAAATTGTGAACATGGATGGTTTTAAATTTGACAAGTGGGTTGGTGAGAAAGAGGATGATCTCTTGTTGAAAGAAGAAATGAGGATGATAGATAAGTTATTTGAGAGGCAAATGTTGGATGAAGTTATATTCAGTGCAAACAATAAAGAAGGAGATGCAACAAACAATGGTCTTTTGGAGGACATGACTACATGGGAGAAATTTGAACAACCTTATAGAGATGCTTACATGAAAGGTTTTGAGGATGAAGAAAATGATGTTGGGGCAGCAAAGAAGGTTATTTATGGTTTTAAATTTAAAAATGATTGTTTAACCTCTAAGGAAGAGATTGCAGTAGTAGAAGATAAAGTTGTAGTTGAAAATGGGTATGTGAATGTTGCATATTTGTATATAGAGGTTGTAGATGATGGTGCAGAAGGAACTTGGTGGAGGTGGTCTGTTTGTGGTGGGTTGGATCCTATGAAGAAAGATAGAAAGGAAGAAGAGATATGGTGAAGAACAATGGTCTATGGTGAATGTGGGTCCACAAGAAGAAGGATGAATAGAGTGCACACTTGGTGGAGGAGGACAACAAGAATCTCAGCTTAGTGTTGGAAGAGGCAGAGGAAGAAATTCCTTGTCTAAATCAGTGATGGAGTTCGATGTAGGTTGTCCACAACCTGAAAGAGTATTCCTACTACTCCACTCCATTTTGTGAGTTCTACTCACAAATTTTTTCCTACCCAACGTGTTTGATGCAAGAGCATTTAGACGAACTAGCAATCAGCATCAACCAAAAACAATATTTGGGTTTGGATTTACATTTTGGTGTGTTTTGGGGTTCATTTGACATCTCTTGACTTTGGAAAGCTCTTGGTGTGTTCAAATTTGCATAAAGCCATTTTTTATCAAATCATCATTTTTAAGCTCCACAAGTAGTTTTCAAAAATTATTTCTAGAAAGCTCATAAGGATTGGAGTAAAATAAATTTGGAGGAGTGTTCATAGAGGTGGTATGTAAAATATGCAAAAAGAATTAAAGTTATACATTTTTTAGTTTGAGAGATTTTAATGTCGAAAGTTGTTAAAAATTATTAGCAAATTATGAAATGTTTAATATCTCATGATTTTGGAAGGCTAGAGTAAAATATTTTTATAGGGTCCATGGGGTGCTATTCTAATCTTGCATGCCAATTTTTATATGAATTGAAAACTTTCATTTTTGTCACCTGTCAGCACCCGATTTGGCACTTCCAGAGTACCAATTTGACCAATTTTATTGTGGAAAGGTATTATGAGGGTCATAAAAATTAAATATCAGTTTTTATTCCTTCATTAACTATTTATCTATTGGATAAATAATATGGGGGCATTTGGAGCATTGTTGGTGTAATTAAATATTTTGTACCTTGTCCTTGGTCATAATTACACCTTATTTAAGTTTACTTAGGGACCACATAGGAGTTTTTGGAGAATTTCCACCTTTGGTGGACTTATCATGTTATCACTCTATCATCTCCACCTTTCATGGACATATCATGTGATTAGGGTTCCACCTTTTGTGGGTGATCCACTATTTGTGGTGGTTATCACATTATCACCTTTCCACTTTAGGTGGAGTGATAGCTTTTCATTGTTGTCTCATGTCATAAGATTACGACACTTCTCATAATCTTATGCACTCCTATGTTCTCACCTTGGCTATATAACCAAGGGGTCTCTCATTGTAAAATCATTCATTCCATTATCATTGACATTGAATACAGTTTATTCTTGTCATATTATTTTCTCTCTTCTTTGTGCTTTCTATTTGGTCCATAGATCTTGGCATCCATAGCCAATTCTAACATGGTATCAGAGCGGGTTGGGTGCCATTGGAGAGTCTTTTTTTGAAGAGAGGTACTAGATTTGGGGAGGTTCCATTTTTGGCTTTTTATTGTAGGTTTATATCGGAGCTTGCTGGAGCAAATCTGATCTCACCATTGCGTTCAGAAGATTCGAGAAAGTCGATTTTGCCTTTTGTTTCATCCAAATCGGACATAGGAGGCCAAATCTAAGAGGGTTTGAAGCTGCATTGTGGTTGCCAGATCCAAAAGGTAGCTGCATTTTTGGAGCATTTTGGGTCAAATCTGACCCTGCCATCGCGTCCAAAAGGGCCAAAAACTCTAAGATCGACTGTCCAATCGTCCAAATCGGAGCAAGTGATTTGGTGAGGCAAAAAATTTTTGACCGAAGAGCCGTACCGCCCCCAGGCGTCATAATGGTCGACGGTACGATTTAAAAAAAAAAAAATATTGTCGAAATTTTTTTTGTAAAAATTTCATTTGAAAAAAAAATTGTGTTTCAAGTATTTTTTGATTTGAAAAAATAAAAAAAAATATAGAAGGTACACAGTCTGCAGACTGGTACCCTCTGTCCGCAGGGTACTCGGCGTACCCACCGCCCTCCACTCAGTGGTCACGTGGTCCACCCGTCAGCCTGTGGTCCCATTCGTCAGTGCTTGCCTCCACCGACGACATTCAAACACTACCGGCGGCCACTCCAAAATCCGGCCGGCATCCACAAAAACCGGCGACGTTTTTTCGGCAAAAGATTCCATTCAGTACAAGAGAATATTCCGGATTTACAGAGCATATTCCGTCAGTCTGAAAACTTTTCCAGTGGCGAAGAGCAACGGCATCGGTGACGGTCAAACGACTGTCAATTTTAACATAAAAATTTTCTGACGTTAGCAGGGCGTCAGCAGTTTCAAAGAAATTTTCTGACCCCTCACGGATTGCATTTTGGTTTTTGCAATCGATTTTCAAACGCTCATATCTCACTCAATTTGGCTCCTTTTTTCGAGAATTTTTTTTTGATTTGGGCTAATTTTTCGTGCTCTACACAGTGGTGCAATCAGTTTTTGGTTTTAGCATCTGGTTTTTCCAAAAATTTCAAATTCTCACAGGTGTTGCTGCTTCATCCTCATTTTGGGAACTTTGGGAGCTCATAACTTGCTCCTACGGTAACATTTTTGAGTGCCATTTTTTTTGAAAGTGCATGATTTTTCCTGTACTTTCTAGTGGTGTGATCAGATTTATCTCATCTACTGTAATTTTTATACTGTGAGTTTGTGGCCTATTTTGGCATTTGCATGTACCAAGATCAAAGTCCACTTTGTTGTTTTTGGCAGTGGCAATTGTAAACGCACTACTCATAAAGTGCCAAGCTTAGATATTTCTTGGGGGGTCTCTTGATTGAGTGAATTTGGGGGGGTGTCTTTTGTGTGATTGTGCCTATTTTGTGCTCTTGCATTCCATCATGGGTTCATCTAAAGTTGCACTCTTAACTGCACACAATTATGCTACATGGAAAGTACGTGTATGGAGTAAACTAATGGAAAAGGGTTTAATTCACTACATTGATGGAACCATAACTGCACCTACGGATCCTAAGGCAGATCCAATTGCATATATGGATTGGCTCACTAAAACTTCTATGGCATTGGGTACACTAAGAAAGTTCATTTCAGATGATCTCATATTTCATGTTGATAAATGTACTTCAGCCAATGAAGCTTGGGATAAGCTTGTTACTTTGTATGGCAAGGTTGATAAGGTTAAGGGATACAAACTTGAAAATGATCTCTTAAGCCTTGATCCTAAGAATTTTGACACTATTCAAGATTATGTCACTAAAGCAAATGAGCTAAGAGCACAACTACAAGATTGTGGTATTGAGAAAGAAGATGATCAATTGGTCTTTAACTTGTTGGACAAGCTTCCAGCTGAGTATGCAGCCTTTGTTTCAAGTTTTCAGACTCAACAATTGACAAATAACAATTTCACATCACCATCTTTTGAGGCTCTCACAGATCTTTTGATTCGAGAGCAAAATAAGCTTATTCAAATGGGTACTTTGAAGTCTTCAAAATCACATGCCTTGGTTGTAAAAGATGAGAAGTCTTCAAGTAGCAAAGAAAAGAATAAGTACAAGCCTAAAAAGAACACACAATCCACAGAAGAACATAAACATTCATTTTCAAAAGAGAAATCATCTAAGAAGGAGAGGTCCTTTTGTGCATATTGCAAGAAGGATGGACATGAAGAACATTATTGTTATAAGAAGGATATTGATGAGTTGAAAAATATTCTCAAAAGAAATCAAATTGGTTTGCCTTCTAGAATGACAGAATCTTCTTCTCCTTCTTCTACAAAACAGTCTAAGGGAAAAGGTCTTGCTGATTTTTCATCTACATCAGGAAATCAAGGTCAAGCTCTTTGTGCTTATTCAAGTCCAGGATCAGGTAGATGGCTTCTAGATTCAGGAGCATCACATCATATGGCATCTTCACAATCTATCTTCTCTTCATTTCAGCCTTGTTCTATGTCTCCTATCTTGATGGGAAACAATACATACATGAGTGTAATAGGGAAGGGATCTATTAGTTTTGGGGACAACACTTTTCAGGATGTTTTGTGTGTTCCTCATTTGACGAATAATCTTCTTTCCATATATCAGATTACACATGGTAGAAATGGGAGAATTGTGGAGTTCACACCTGATTCAGTCATCATTCGAGACTTGAGAGTAGAGAGATTATTACTACTGAGGTGGTTGATCATTCATCTCGGTTGTATACCTTTGCAGATTTTGCTTCTGATGGTGACATTGTTCCTTCGGTTGTTCATCACACTTCTAGTGTGCACCATGATTCAGAGGAGACATATGGCTACTTGAACTTGGGAGTTCTCACATTAGATCCAGTACTTGAGCCATGCATTTCATCTCCTCCATCTACTGTTGCAGTTGATGATGCTTGTGATTCCACAGTTTGGGTTCCTTGTGATTCAGTGCAGCAGGATATACATTGTCTTCCAGATATGGCTACTTTGGATGGCTTCTTGATAGGTATTTCAGACTTGTTTGTGGAGTCTCATCTTGTAGATTTGGGGGACACCATTGATGACATCCATCTTCTCTTTGATGAAGATGCTCCTTCTTAAGTTGTTGCGAGGGAACACTCTGACCCTCTTGTTCATTCTCTACATGATCATTCTTTGCAGTTTGGCGTGAGTGTGGATACTTTTGGACAACATTTGGAGGAGGCTTCTTTTTCTTTAGAGGGGATATCCTTGTCTTTGGATCATGTTCTACATTCTTCTCTACTAGATGTTGGATTGTACTCTTCAGCAGTGTGGCCTAGAATGCCTATTTGGAGTGTGTCAGCTTTCGACATCGACATGGAGGCACTTGAGCATGCTTCAGAGACATCATACATCCTGCATACATCCTTGGTTTTGTTTCTTCCTAAGGGGAGGAATGTTGTTCGACGAGATTGGATCATCTTCAGCATTCAATGTCGAGCTTCTACCATCATTGCAGGAGACTCAACATTGAGGGGGGGCTGCCTAGTCTCTCTTCTACTTCTCTCTTATGGGGGGGTCTTTTTCCTCACATGGGGTTTTTACCTTCTCATGCATGATTGAGAGCATTTCCATTTTGTATTTCATCTCTCTTTTGGGGAGGAGTTTTGTCCCACTGGGTTTTCTCCTTTTCTCCGTTCGTGAGAGATTGCATTGCATTTGTACATGGGTACCTAACATGGCCTAGTTGTTGGGACCCATCTTGCATTGTTTGCATTTGTGTACATTCTCCCTAAGTTGCACTTAAGGGGGGGTGTTGGTGTAATTAAATATTTTGTACCTTGTCCTAGGTCATAATTACACCTTAGTTAAGTTTACTTAGGGACCACATAGGAGTTGTTGGATAATTTCCACCTTTGGTGGACTTATCATGTTATCACTCTATCATCTCCACCTTTCATGGACATATCATGTGATTAGGGTTCCACCTTTTGTGGTAGATCCACTATTTGTGGTGGTTATCACATTATCACCTTTCCACTTTAGGTGGAGTGATAGCTTTTCATTGTTGTCTCATGTCATAAGATTACGACACTTGTCATAATCTTATGCCCTCCTATGTTCTCACCTTGGCTATATAACCAAGGGGTCTCTCATTGTAAAATCATTCATTCCATTATCATTGACATTGAATACAGTTTATTCTTGTCATATTATTTTCTCTCTTCTTTGTGCTTTCTATTTGGTCCATAGATCTTGGCATCCATAGCCAATTCTAACATGTTGGTGTAATTAAATATTTTGTACCTTGTCCTAGGGGTCGAGACTGATTCCTAAGTTGCTTACTTAGGATAGATTGTGCCACTCAGGAGAGCTCAGGCACTTGCCATGGGAGAACATGTGATAGGTTCCATTTGTAGATTGATAGGGGAGGGAAAGATCATTATCACCTTTCCACTTTAGGTGGAGTGATAGTTTTTCATTGTTGTCTCATGTCATAAGATTACGACACTTGTCGTAATCTTATGACATGAGACAACAATGAAAAGCTATCACTCCACCTAAAGTGGAAAGGTGATAATGTGATAACCACCACAAATAGTGGATCACCCACAAAAGGTGGAACCCTAATCACATGATATGTCCATGAAAGGTGGAGATGATAGAGTGATAACATGATAAGTCCACCAAAGGTGGAAATTCTCCAACAACTCCTATGTGGTCCTTAAGTAAACTTAACTAAGGTGTAATTATGACCTAGGTCCATGAAAGGTGGAGATGATAGAGTGATAACATGATAAGTCCACCAAAGGTGGAAATTCTCCAACAACTCCTATGTGGTCCCTAAGTAAAATAAATTTGGAGGAGTGTTCATAGAGGTGGTATGTAAAATATGCAAAAAGAATTAAAGTTATACATTTTTTAGTTTGAGAGATTTTAATGTCGAAAGTTGTTAAAAATTATTAGCAAATTATGAAATGTTTAATATCTCATGATTTTGGAAGGCTAGAGTAAAATATTTTTATAGGGTCCATGGGGTGCTATTCTAATCTTGCATGCCAATTTTTATATGAATTGAAAACTTTCATTTTTGTCACCTGTCAGCACCCGATTTGGCACTTCCAGAGTACCAATTTGATCAATTTTATTGTGGAAAGGTATTATGAGGGTCATAAAAATTAAATATCAGTTTTTATTCCTTCATTAACTATTTATCTATTGCATAAATAATATGGGGGCATTTGGAGCATAAAATAGATAGAAAATCAAGATTTTAGATATCTTAAAATGCCCAGAATAGAGAAAAATGCCTCTAGAGTAAAAGCAACACCTAAAGGAGTTAATGGAGGCTTAAATTGTCTCATTTAACACTGCATAAACTTAGAATATGGATAGCTATGCTTGGGGAGAGTGGGGCACCCATTTTGGGGCAATAATTGATGAGTTTCAATGCATTTTTTTGGGAGTTCTTGAAGAAAAACATGGGAAAAAGTTTGTGAGGAATGGGAAGGAAAAGACATGCCTCTATAGAGGTATCATTGAGATTTTTGTGTTGCAAGGTTGAGCAGCACTAGTGAAGAGAAGATAAGGCACTAGTGTGTGTGAGGTGAAGAAGAAGATAAGAGTTGTATGAAGGATTGAACAATAGCAAAGAGAGCTTGGGATAGCGAGAAAAAGCTATAGGAAGAGCCATGGTTCATTAATCTTGTGTGCAGATTTTTGTTTTCTCTATGATGGTATTTCATTTTTTCATTTGATGTAATTGTCATGAGTTGATTTGATGCAATAAAAAAATTATATTTATTTTGCATTTGTTCTTGTATTGTGGGTGTTCTTTGTTGCAGCAGAGTTTGCATTGCATTGTGGGTTTTTGTGAGAAGTTGTATGTTTGCATCACAATACCCACATAAAATATATGGAAAAAACTTTCTTGTAACTGCCTTTTTCAATCTATTGTTTTTTCTCCATGAGATAAGAAGAATAAACTTCTTAATGTCACAAATGGAGCACCACATGTCACAAGGAAACACAAAAAATAGGAAAATGACACCCAACCAACCAAAATCAATAAAACCAAAACTAGAAAAATCAATGCCCCTACATCACTAGCCTTTTTCTCTGACTTTGAGTTCCTTCCACTTCTCCTTGCATGTTTTTCTATAGCCACAAACAGGGAGTGCAGGCTTGATTTATTCACACAATGTTGTTCCTTATCCCATTGAAAATTCCCTTTGTTGCTTTATCCATGGATAGTGCAAATTTTGAAATCCAAATGCCATTGTGGGAGCTTGCATGGAATTCCATCATCTATCCACAAGGCCAAGATTTCCATCATTGGTGTGATCCCAAGAGTATCTTACAATTGATGTAAACCCTAAAGTAGAAATTCCTAGCCAAAAAGTTGAAATTTTAGATTTTAATTATGGAAATAGAAAAAAATTGAAGTTCTTAAAAGTTCTAAGATTAAATTAGCTTTGAAGTTAAAATTTGAACTATGAGCCAAGAACTGAATCATAAATTATAACGTTATAGTCCTAGGAGCACAACATATAACCTATGCACACTTATTATGAGCTTGGTGAGAATCACAATATATTTTTATTTTAATTAATTATTTATGAGAAAATTGGAGATTATATTGTTTTTGATTAAAAAGGCCAAAAGTTTTTGTTTGTTTTGATTACATTGTTATGTATGATTTAGTTATTGTAATAAACAAAAGTTATTTTGATTCTTAACAAATCATCTTTGATGCTTGGTGGCTTTGAATTTTTATTTCAGCATTGGGAATTATAAAAACATGTTCTACATTGCAATATGTTGAGGTTAGGATTGTGAAGTGGGCTTCAGGTTGTGATAAAAAAATTTATCACCATGTGGGAAGGCTATATATTTCCAGTTTGCATTTGGAAGCTCTTTCCATGAAACCAAACAATATTAACTTTGAATGTAGTAGAGAAGACTTGCCTTTGATTAGAGGTCCTAAAATTTGTAGTCCATAAGTGTTGACTAGGATTGTAGAGGTGACTACACAAATTTGTTTTAGAGACAATCTTTAAGTTTTTTAAATATGGAATGGTTTTGCAATGTAGCTTCAGTTGTAGATGGTTATACATATTGATGAGATCTAGTGTTTAAATATATATTAGCAGTTAATGATCGACACATGTATGTAGATTGGAAAATAATGTTGAGATCCACCTACTTTTTGGATGGTGGGATGTGGAGACTACTACTTGTTTCTTTTATGATGGACCAACAGGTGAGAGATGGTAGTTCATAAGTGAGGCTTTAAGTGGGTTATAACTTGTGGTAATTATGTATAATTGACTATGAAAAGGAAATAGTTGGGAATCTTTGATTGGTGTGTGTGGTGACCCTTGGCCCAACTCATCTTATATTGTTTTGTTCAATCACATTATGGATATTGTAGGTCTTGAGCTTTGGGGTTCACTTCATAACCAATCATTGAAGCTTGGTGTACTTCCAAACACATTTGGTTTATAGGAGACAAATGTAATGCCCCGCCAAGTAACCTTAAAGGAAGTTGCAATTAACATCATAAGCAAACCAATTTTTTTTTTATAAAATGCATTTAACATACACATTCACTTACTAATAAACAACAACCTCTAAGGCTACAAGGTTAGGATCACTTAAACCCACACATACATATTACATACAACCATATAACCATCATACATCATAAGAATACCACATAACCTAATAAGATAATTAACCAAGATACAATCTCATAAACATTATCTTAAACCAATAGTTACATCACTCATTCCCAAAATGAGGCAATAGTACTCAAGGTTACAATTACAAACTTCCACCTCATAAACATAAGAGGGATAAAATAACTTATACAAGTTAAAATATTACAATGCAAGTAATTACAATAAGAACCACGAGTTGTCCATCTAAATGTCTCGCCACCAAGTACTGAAGATCGATGGGGACCCAACGGTTTTGGTACATGTTTCACCCAACCAATGTGGTACCCGAAGGCCCACCCCCATGCTAGGAGATAGTAACAAAGTAACATGGACAAAGATTCTACTACCTCTAACCAAAAGCAGACTCAAACTGATTCATACTGTTATAACCAACCAAATGAATTAACAAGTACAACTCATTCACCATACAAGTACGAATCAAGTACAACTCAAGTACAATACAAGTAAAAATCAAATACAATACAAGTACAACTCCAACATCACTGACATAGGTCACATTGCTTCCAGACATAAAGTAGATCAAGTATGTTCACAGAACCATACATATAAAACAATTAACAATAGTTGTCCTAGATAGAGTGTCATTGCAAGGTTTGTCATGAGATCTCCTCTGGGCATTCTTCATAGGCTCCGACACAAGTAATCCTGGTGGCCTCAACCGAATCCCGGCACTCATACTCACTCATATGGAATCAACTACCTCTCACAAGGACAAGATAGTTGATCTTGCCATTCCAGCCTTCTCACTCATCCCAAGTCTAAACAAGCCCTTGTGTCTATGAGTGGGGATTAAATTATCTTGATTAGTGTGAACTGCATCCTAATCATCTAAGTACATTAATTTAATTATCACTTGATTAACTCACTTTTGAAGGTTACCCAGTTTACCACTTTGGGCTCCGGCCCCTATCAAAAGCCACTCTTCTAATGGACAACACACTCACAACCAATCACCAAGGGAAACACAAGTGCATACAAACTAGGCATCATAACCACTCCAACACAAGGAGGATACAAATAATAGAAACTCACTCCAAACATCTTGGAGGGAAACAAACACATAGTCCACTCCTTTCATAGGAGGCAACAAGATGAAACCACATCACAAGGTCACTCCATACAAGGAGACATGGATCCCATAATCCGCTCCTAAACCAAGGAGGTGCAAACATCCCCATTCGTGAAAACCGGGTAAAACTGAAAAGACGCCATGCACTACCCAAGGGAAAACAACTGGATGGCATAAAGATTCAACAACCCTTATCCTCTAAGTTCTTCTGGAAGACTTATAATTTAGGACTAACACTAAATCCCAAAACCAACAATGCAACTTGACGACATAGCAACAAAAGCATTCAAGTCATCAATCAAATCTAATATTTGGATTTCCTAAATCCATACTCATTCAATAGGTAGTGTTGACAAAGTCAAAGACATGATAGCTAGATCATCTAAAATAATCATAACGTCTATTTCCCTTTTCATTATTGGAAATCTAAAACAATTAAACTTACTTTCCTTTACTGAATACAAAGAATTAAATCCTTTAAGATAATCAAGAGGAAGATACTACTCTTGGATATACTAAATCCATATCTCTTTCATAATCCAATCACAATGATTCAATTAATCTAAATAGAAATTAATAAATAACATAATTAATTGCCTTATCAATAAAACAACTTCTTAATTTACTTTTAAATCGACACAAATCCATGCAAGTAAACTCTTTCCATTTCCTAACCAAATCTTACGTCTCATTCAATTTTCTATTTAAAACATTTAGTCACTTTAATATAATAACATATTGTTTCTCACAATTAAATTTTAAATTATGCATTCTTTAAATCAAATATTTAACTCCTTCAATTAAATTTTAACATGCCATTTTAAAATAAACAATAATCTCCCATACGTTTATAATTTTAATTCCACTAATCTAATATACAAATGTTATTTAAAATAATATAAATAGATATAATACTTTAATATTATAATAACAATACATAAAATATTAATATTTATAAATATCAATTTATTATTATTTTATTTTCAAAGCAGCCATGGGAAAATAACTTAACAGCAGTCTCATGTTTCAAGCATAACTCAAAAACTACGATCTGAGTATCGATTTTTTGACAGGGATAAGAAAATTTCAAAATGCAAAAACCTTTTAAATTTCCTGACAACCCAGTTTGTGAAAGTGAAGTTATAGGTGACGCAACCAGACCATTTTACCATGAAAAATATAACTATACTGCAGATTTTAAAATCCGTTTTTTTAATAATAAACAGAAGGTTTCATTTTCTAAAACATTATAAATGCATTGTTCAATCACTATGTTTGATTTCAATAACAATAAAATTGATTTCCCCAAATAATTTAAATTCAACTAAGGTTTTCACAATTTTCACAAGCAAAGGCTGTAAATTTGTTTAATTTTTTTCTTCTAATATCAAATTTGTTTTCTAAAATAGATTTAACAAACAAATCTTTAATCATTATTATTTTAAAGAAAAACAATCAAGAACAATAAAACACAAAGAGGAAAAGCTGGTACAAGAAGCTATAGGAAGAGATGAATTTCTGATGCAAGCCTCCTCCAAAGATTTCCTAAATTTTCTTCAATCCTCCAATGAAACCAATCCAAAATCCAACAAATGCAAACAATATTTCCTTCAATCAATTCTACAATCAAACTTTCTTTAAACCCTTTTGCAAATTTTCCAAAATTTCTTCTCTGCTGTAAAAATGTATTTTTTTCTAAATCTCTTTTTGCTGCCCTAAAATTAAAACATGCATTCCTTATAAATCAAAAATACCTAATTCAACCCTAATTCACATTACATGCAAATTAGATATTTCAATTTCAAAAACCCACTTTCAATTTAAAATGCAATTTCCAAAGTTGCAACCAATTTTCCAAATAAACATTTAATTACAATTTCTAATTTAATTCCCACACGTTGAAATTAAATTCCAAATTTAATTTTAATTCTTTTATTTCCTTTCATTCTCTTGTATCATGTTTAATTAATTAATTTAATTATTTAATAACTAAATTCAACCCCCTTGGATTAAATTTAATTAATTAAATAAATTAAATATAATTAATTAATTTAAATATAAACTTTTATCCACATTGCATTATTTAAATTAAATAACCATCAACATGATTTAAATGCAATTATTTTAAATATCTATTTCCAAATCAAGAATTCTTCAGAATTAAATAACATCAAAGCAAGACAGACAATGACTCGACACACACAACTGATGACACACTAAGGCTAGGGTGTAAACTTGACACATGTTACCTAGCTACTATCTCCCGTTCAACTTAACCGTTGGATCGACACGCTCAAACCTGTGAAACCAAGTGGAGTCGATGTCATGTACCTGCAATCCTGCAACCAAGTAAACAACATCATACAATATATCCAGCATATAATACACACCATGAAGAAGGAATTACGGATTCGTAGGGCGCTTGCAAGCGAGTGATGCGAAACCGTCTTCTTCACCCATACACTCATCAAAACTGACACTTCCATCATAATTTCAATAGTCTCATAATAACATCTCATGTTAACTCTACAACATCATTAATCCATAATACATGTGAAACAATAATCAGATAACTACATCCCACAATAATAGTTGTCACTCAATAGTAGTAATCAAAACATCATAACAAAATGTATCCAGTATCAAAGTAACTGCAACCAAACATAGCATAAAGCAAACCGAACAAGAAGCAAAACGGAGGGGTATTACAACAAATCAAAGGTGTGATTTGAGAGAAGTATCATTTTAAAGGAAATTAGGTGAATGTGCAAATAAGTTGAAGTTGGTGGTCATCTTGAAATAATAACATTTTATCAAAGGGCTTGTGGCTTTGTCATTTCCCCACCACATTGTTAGTAAATTTTGCCTAATTTTTGTACCCATTATCAACTTTCCATTGCTTATTGATTTGGTTCTACTTGTAGATTTGGTAGTTTCCAACGATTAAGTTGATTGAGTATTTCTTTTTTTTCATTTTGCTTCATGGTGGCAAAATACTCTTATAAATATAAATTAGATAGTAAACATCATTTTCTTGTGGAAAGACAAGATGGAGGCTACTCTATAGGTTTAGATTCTTTTGTCTATGGTTGATGGAAAAGACTAGAAACCTCGAGATGTAAGGGAAAGAAGAAATTTGAGGAGAAAAATTATGATTCCATATGCATTCTCAAGCAATCTATGAGTGGTGGTAAGCTTTATTATTTACATGATGTTACCACTGTTAAGCAAGCTTGAAGTGATTTGAAAAAAATGTATAATAGGAAGATTGAAGCTAGAGTTTTGCATTTGAATGATCATTTCAATGGTGTTAAGGATTTTTTGTTTTTATTAGACTGCAGGAATCGGGTAGCACGACCCCCTATAAATTGCAGTGCGCCTAGTAAACTTTTTAACGTGACTGGCGGCGTTGGTACGACACGCCCTTCGGTACCATGGGGGTGGGAGAGACTAGACCTCATGACCAACCTCCTGCAGCAGGAAAGATTTAGCCAACCGAGCTAGGGCCCCCACCCCAATGGTGTTAAGGATTTATTTTCTAAATGAAATATCCAATTTTTTTCGGTGTTAGTAAAAGGATAGATGAGAAGAATGTTATTAATCTTTTATCCTCAATAATTTGTTGGTGCTATATAGAATTTTATTGCCTCTTATGAACAAAGTTTAAGCATATATGTGAGGTAAGGTCTAATAATAATTCTTTTGTTTCCAAATCATGTCATAAGAGCAAGTGAGACATTGAAAGAATTATGGTTTTGGAAAGAAACACTCAAGGTTGCATGGTAGAAAGGACAACTAGTGAAAGAACAAAGAATTTGTTGATATTATAGCAAGCAAGGACATTGCACAAAGAATTGCTTCAACAGGAATCATACAATATACGTTTAAAGGAAATGCTTTCAATATTTCCTTAATTACTTGTGATACTTCAAAGGACACATATATCATGGATTTAGGGGATATGCATCCCAAGTCTTATAATAAGAAAAGCTACATTTTACTTGACAACAATTAAAATACGAATATTTTTTTGTTGACAATAGTTTTGTGCTAGTGATGGGGATCTTCAAAATGGAGTATTAAATGACATAAATGAAATTTTTAGTTCATCAAGTTTGAAATTGAATGTTATTGTCCACTTGAATTTAGTGTGTAAGTTACAACATACATCAATTTATTTATTCCTTTATGTATGTTTGATTTGTATTCCACAATTTGACTTGAATTTTAATACCATGTCAATTGTTTTCTAAATTCTCTAGCCTTTATATAAATTCACTTTAATATTTAATACAAGATGAGCTTTTGGTCAAAAGATTAGTGTTCCCTAGGGATGTGTCCTCCAGATTTTTCATGCATTTCCTAAAAGGGGAATATTTTGGATGGTGATAATACAATGAATGTCATACATATGGTTTTGAGAATATGAATATGAAGGATTTGTTGTTCAAAAACATCAAGAGGCTTGAGGTAAACAAAAGCTCATATTTCTTTGTGTGAACCAAAAGTTGATAAGGCATTTTCCCATTAGATTTTAATGTGGGCCACACTTGAAGATTTGGATTTATGCCACAATTATTTTCAGCATGGTGGACATGAGCAGAGAAGTTTTCAGGTGGAAAGAGGAAACTTGTTGTGAGCCACTAACATTGAATAATGCAAGGCTATACATCAATAGCAAGAAAAGACAACAAATATTGGACCCCTTCACTGTCCTACCTTAGTGAAAACAAAATCCAATAATTATGATTAACCCAACTTAGAAATCTTATTCAACGAATTTGAATTATTTTCAAAGTAAAAAACCACTAAAAAAAAGTATAGACTCACATTTCAACCATGGGAATCCAATGTATTTTTTTCCAATTGTGGAATTCAATATATTTGATTTCAAACCATGAAATTGAATTCGTATTATTTTATAAAATTTATTTTAGGTGTTGTGTCATAGAATTTGTATTTAAAAATTATATGCTTGTGGAAAAACTTTGTTTGTGCAAACAAATGAGTTAAAAATTCAGTAAAATTTTATTTTGTCCAACAAGTAATTGACAATTACTATAGACAATGTAGTGTTTTAACAATTTCTCATTTCCAAGTAAGTTATTTGTTTTTAGAATGCATGTTTAAACTGGTCATGTTTTGCAACTCAAGGACATCAAAGTAATAGAATGAGCAAATTATGCACAAGAAATACAATTGTTGACACTAGCTATGATGAGATGATGTCAATGGGATTTTCTATACTAATAACAGAAATTTTGATCCTCTTTGCATTGCATCATATGCTTATTGGTATGTCTCCAATTTTGGAATTGTGTTTATAATTCTCCAACTTTCATTGATACAAGGTTTAAATATAGTACAGTGTCACTCATATAGGTATAAAATATCATCAATATCACAAGAGTAAAGAAGCTAGGAAAAAATCCATAAAAAATTATATGGTTCATTGGAAGAACCTTCCTAAAAAGGGTAGCACTTGGGAAGAATAAAAATGCATGGAAAATTTGTGTTTACAAATGCTTAAGGACAAGAAATTTTGGGAAAGGTGGACTTTGTAATTTCCCCTTTTTCAATATACTTAAGTTTGAGAGTATTTGGGTCACTTACCTAGTTTTGGTAGGATTTTGAGATTTCTCATGCTATCACACCTTCCTTTCATTCCCCTTCCCTATATTCCCGATGTGCTACCCTCTATATGTTCTTAGGACTTCACTTACCTTAGTTCTCTTTCCCTTAATTCCCTTTTCCTTTATTTCCCTCAATTCCCTAATTTCTTGATCCCCCAACCTTCATACTTTTCTCCATTGGAATGCCTTGCCTTTGTCTCACACTCCTTCACTACTCTTGAGTAAGTGATCTTCCAATTTTTCATTTTCTCTCATCACTTTAGGATTGGATATGTCATATCCCCAATGCCTCAATCCTCAACCTTCTTCTCCCTTTCTAGTTGTAAACCTATAAACCTCAATAAGGGAGTAATAAGGAAAGAAACATTGATAACCATCCACCCCCTTGCAACTCCATACCTCCTAAAAAGCCAACCCAATCTCCTCCTCAATAAAAAAGGGCTCCCCTCTAATGGAGAGGAAGAAATAAGAACCCTTGCTACCAAATCCTTCACTCTCCTGCACACAGCAATTCCACCTCAATAGAAATGAGTAGTAAAGGAGAGAACTTACCACCAATACTACAACAACCAAGTCCACCTCAAGAGGAGAGGGCTCCACCTCAAAAGGAGCAATCTTCACCTCCATAAAAGACACCCACTGTAGAACCCAGAATAAGGAAGGGATTCTAATAGAAAGGAAAGTCATAACCTCCTCTAGCTTGGAAAGAAACTAGAACTCGGAAAAAGAGACAACCTCAAACACGACCACTTCTAAGCCATAAGAAAAGAACTTCGTAAAATCTCAACACCAAAGTTTAGATCAACCAAAAGTAAAGTAATTGAAACCTGGGAGATCTCAACACCCTTGAAGATCATCAACAAACCTTCAGCTAGTAGAGTAATAATTCCAAGAAAGAAGCCACAAAGGCTTCCACAATCACCAAATTCATTTTTTCCAAAAGATCTTCCAAAACAGCCCCAACAAAGGCCAAAATAGCCATAGTCACAGACAAAATAGCCCAAAAAATCATAAACCTCCAAACTAACAAGGTGTAAAAATTTAAATAGTAGACAAGAACTTTACAAAATAGGTACCCACCAAACACTCCCAACAAGAAGGCAAGAACAGGGTAGAGACCCTTCCTCCTCCCAAAAGAGGGCACCAAACAAGAGAGGGGCCAAAAAAGCAACTAGATCACAAGAACACACATTTTGAAGACCACTAATCTAAAAAGGAGAGTGCTCAAAACCAAGGATCTTGAGAACACATTCCAACAACAATACCCAACCAGGGATGAGCAAAACATAAAAAAACCAAAAGCCACATAGGCATCAACAACCTCAAAGAAGAGACTAACCTGGAAAGAAATGAGAACAAAGCAGAACAAAGCAACAAAGACCCCGCTAAAAAGAATGAGAAAGAGTGGGTTGAAGACCCCAAGCATAGACAGAGGCAAGTAAGGGGCCAAAAGTGAAACCAAATCCAGCCACTTAGTAAGGGTGAGGCTAGATAAACAGAGCAAGTCAATGGCCAAGGAAAGAAAAGCCACATTTCCTGCCAAAACCACATGCAAACAGATAGGTAATGGGAGACCTGAAACACCCCAAACCTTCAAAGGCAAGAAAGACAACAACAAAAAATTCAACTACAACAAGGCTGAGGGAGAATAAACAATCCAACCAATGCCCAGTAACAAGAAGAAAGAGAAGCAACTATCAAAGCTCTAATGCCAGAGATCAAAGCAAAAGACCAACCATAGTCTCCCCGAAAACACTCAAGAAGACCCACAACCTCACACAAGGCAATGCAAAGCCTCAAATTGACACAAAACAAGGAAATACACCAAAATGCACAAGGCAACACACCTAAACCCGCACAGGCAGGGCAAAAAAATGACTCGGAAGCCAAAGCATTCGTTGAAATCCCAAGGATGAACCCACCTTGAAACAAGAAGACAAGGGAAGGGGGAACCCACAAAGAGGCATTTGACACCACCAAACCAGGAGAAACATGAACCAAGTAAAGGAAAGGCCACAAAGACCTCCCAAAACTAGGTAGCACGAACCCAAAAGACCACAAAACCTATCATCTTCATCAGAATCGGCCCCATCTTCACTCTCCCCATCAGAAAAATTCAAACACCTAGACCCGCTCCCTTTCCCACTCGCCATTCTCTAAAGTTCATATTATATATATATATATATGTTATTTATGTATGTATGTATATATATTTTATTTATGTATGTATATATAATTATTTATATATTTTTTTATTTATGTATTTATATATATTTTGTGTATATATTTATATTTTATTTATGTATGTATATATACTATTTACGTATGTATATACAATCTACTTATGTGTATATTGTTTATTTATGTATATATATTATTTATTTATATTTATATTTATTTATTTACGTATATATTATTTCTTGTTGTAGCAATCAATATCTTGGGGCTGGTCATCTTCATTTTCTTTATTGGATTTTGTTGTATAGCTTTCAGAGGAGTAGTGGGCAATAATAATGTAAGGATCACGACAACTAGGGGCCTAGAGTGAAATGTCATTGAGAGATTTCCAATATTCAACTATAATTTAGTGAAAGCACATGCCAATGGATCCGATTGCACGATCTACCTCAAGGAATTTGAGGATAAGGAAATGGTGTACTTTCTACCCAAGTGCAACCACACATTTCATCCAGAGTGCATTGACATGTGGCTATGCTTTCACACCACATTTCCAGTTCGACAAATGAGTATTTAGCCTACCGATGAGTCCATCTCCTTGGGAATTGCCATTGCTAACATCGACTAGCATGTGATTGACAACAAAGCCATTTGCAAGATATTTCAAATGATGAAGCAATGAATGAAGCTCCGAAGACTAGCCATGGTTCGACAGAGAACTCGCTTGTAAGAGTGTGAAAGAAGCACTCGCTTGCTAGGATATAAATAATTGAATAGTTTATGTAAACATGGTGCCTGAACTATCAGGATTCAGAGTTTGAATAAATAATATATATATATATATATGTGCGTCTATGTATATATAAAATATATATACATAAATAAATTATATTTATGTATGTATATATAATTTAATTATATATACTTTTATTTACGTAAATATATTTTTATTTATGTAAATATATTTTTATTTATGTAAATATATTTTTTATTTATATATTTATATATATTTTATTTATGTATGTATGTATGTATATTTTATTTATGTATGCATATATAATTTACTTATGTATATATTGTTTATTTATGTATATATATTATTTATTTATATTTTATTTTTGTATATATATTTTATTTATGTATATATATTGTTTTTCCCCAACGATTAGTATCTTAGGGGTGGTCATCGTCATTTTCTTTAGTGGCTTTTGTTGTATAGCTTTCAGAGGAGCAGTGGGCAATAATAATGTATGGACCATAGCAACCAGGGGCCTGGAGTGGAATGTCATTAAGAGCTTTCCCATACCCAACTATAATTTGGTCAACCACATGCCAATGGATCCAACTGCGCAATCTACCTCGGTGACTTTGAGGAAAAGGAAATGGTACACTTGCTACTCAAGTGCAACCACACATTCCATCTAGAGTGCATCGACATGTGGCTCTACTCTCACACCACGTGTTCAATCTGTCGGATGAGTCTTCAACCTATGGATGAGTCCATCCCCTTAGGAACCACCGTCATTGTCGTCAACTAGCAGGCGATTGACAATAGTGCCATCCACCTAGATATTTCAAATGATGAAGCAATGAATTAAGCTTCGGAGACTAGCCACAGTTCGACATCCAACACTAACTTGCTAGGATGTAAATAATTAAATAGTTTTTGTAAATATGGAGCCTAAATTGTAAGGATTCAGAGTTTGAATAAATAAAATATATATGTATGTATATAAAATATATATAAATATATATACATACATAAATAAAATATATCTATGTATGTATATATAATTTATTTATATATTTTTATTGATGTAAATATATTTTTATGTATCTAAATATATTTTTATGTATCTAAATATATTTTTATTTATGTATATATATTTTATTTATGTATATATATATTATTTATGTATTTATACATATTTTATGTATATATTTATATTTTATTTATCTATGTATATACTATTTATGTATGTATATATAATTTACTTATGTATATATATATTATTTATGTATATATACTTTCTTGTTATTGCGATCAATATCTTGGGGGTGGTCATCTTTGTTTTCTTTATTGGCTTGTGTTGTATAGCTTTCAAAGTAGCAGTGGTCAATAATAATGTAAGGATGGAAACAACTAAGGCCCTAGAGCATAATGTCATTGAGAGCTTTTCAATACTCAACTACAATTTGGTGAAAGCACATGCCAATAGATCTGACTATGCGATCTGCCTTAGGGAATTTGAGGACAAGGAAATGGTGCACTTGCTACCAAAGTGCAACCACGCATTTCATCCAGAGTGCATCAACATATGGCTCTACTCTCACACCACGTGTCCAGTCTGTTGAAAGAGTCTTCGGCCTACCAATGAGTCCATCTCCTTGGGAATTGCCATCGTTGACATTGACTAGCAGGCCATTGACAACAAATTTGTCTGCATAGATATTCAAATGACGAAGCAACGAATGAGGCTTTAGAGACCAGCCATGGTTCGACGGAGCACTCGCTTGTAAGAGTGCAAAAGGAGCACTCGCTTGCTGGGATGTAAATAATTGAATAGTTTTTGTAAACACGATACCTAAATTGTGAGGATTCAAAGTTTGAATAAATAAAATATATTAGTATATATAAAATATATAAAAATTTATATACATACATAAAAATATATATGTATGTATGTATATATAATTTATTTTTATATTATTTTCTTTATGTAAAAATATTTTTATTTGCGTAAATATATTTTTTATTTATGTATGTATGTATATTTTATTTATGTATGTATGTATATTTTATTTATGTATGTATATATGTTATTTATGTATGTATATATAATTTACTTATGTATATATTGTTTATTTATGTATGTATATTATTTAATTATTTATAATTTATTTATTTATTTATGTATATATATTTTATTTATATATATTATTTATGTATATATACTTTCTTATCATAGCGATCAATATCCTAAGGGTGGTCATCTTCATTTTCTTTATTGGCTTTTGTTGTATAGATTTCAGAGGAGCAATGGAAAATAATAATGTAAGGACCACGACTACTAGGGGCTTGGAGCGGATGTCATTGAGAGCTTTCTAATACTCAACTACAATATGGTGAAAGCACATGCTAATGGATCTGAATGTGTGGTCTGCCTCAATGACTTTGAGGATGAGGAAATGGTACACTTGCTACCCAAATGTAACCATGCATTTCATCTAGAGTGCATCAACATGTGGCTTTGCTCTCATACCACATGTTCAGTCTGTCGGATGAGTCTTCAACCTACCGATGAGTCCATCCCCTTGGGAACTGCCATTATTGTCATCGACTAGCAGGCGATTGACAAGCGAGTCATTTGCATAGATATTTCAAATCACGAAGCAACAAATGAGGCTTCAGAGACTAGCCACGGTTCAACAAAGCACTCACTTGCTAGGATGTAAATAATTGAATAGTTATTGTAAACATGGTGGCTAAACTGTGAGGATTCAGATTTTGAATAAATAAAATATATATATGTATGTATATATAAAATATATATGCATGCATAAATATAATATATTTATGTATGTATATATATAATTCATTATATATTTTTTTATTTATGTATTTATATATAATTTACTTATGTATATATTGTTTATTTATAAATATATATAATTTATTTATTTATATTTTATTTATTTATATTTTATTTATTTAGTTATGTATATATTTTTTATTTATGTATATATTATTTCTTGTCGTAGCGATCAATATCCTGGGGGTGGTCATCTTTGTTTCCTTTATTGGCTTTTGTTGTGTAGCTTTTAGAGGAGCAATGGGCAATAATAATGTAAGGACAGTCATAACTAGGGGCCTAAAGTGAAATATTATTGAGAGCTTTCCAATACTCAACTACAATTTGGTGAAAGCACATGCCAATGGATCCGACTACATGGTTTTCCTCAACAACTTTGAGGATGAGGAAATGGTGCACTTGATACCCAAGGGCAGCCACACATTTTATCCAAAGTCATCGAAATGTGTTTCTGCTATCACCCCACATGTCCAGTCTGTCGAATGAGTCTTCAGCCTATCAATGAGTCCATCCCCTTGGGAACCACCATCGTTGTCATCAACTAGTAGGAGATTGACAACATAGTCATCTGCATAGATACTTCAAATGACGAAGCAACAAGTGAGGCTCCAAATACTAGCTACGGTTCAACGGAACACTCTCTTAAATGAGTGTGAAAGGAGCACTTGCTTTCTAGGATGTAAATAATTGAATAGTTTTTGTAAACAAAATGCCTAAATAGTGAGGATTCAAAGTTTGAATAAATAAAATATATATGTATGTATATATAAAATATATATACATACATAAATAAAAATATATTTATGTATATATATTTATTTATATATATTTTTTATTTATTTAAATATATTTTGATTTATGTAAATGTATTTTTTATTTATGTAAATGTATTTTGTTTATGTATATATATTTTATTTTTATGTAAATGTATTTTATTTATGTATTTATATATATATTATGTATATATTTATATTTTATTTATGTATGTATGTATATTTTATTTATGTGTATATATACTATTTATGTATGTATATATAATTTACTTATGTATATATTGTTTATATGTATGTATATATATTATTTATTTATTTATATTTTATTTATTTATGTATATATACTTTCTTGTCGTAGCGATCAGTATCCTAGGGATGGTCATCTTCATTTTCTTTATTGGCTTTTATTAAATAGCTTTCAGAGGAGCAGTGGGCAATAATAATGTAAGGACCATGACAATCAAGGGGCTGGAGTGGAATGTCATTGAGAGCTTTCAAATACTCGACTACAATTTGGTGAAAGCACATGCTAATGGATCCGACTGCATAGTTTGCCTCAACGACTTTGAGGGCGAGGTAATGGTGCACTTGCTACCCAAGTGCAACCATGCATTTCATCAAGAGTGCATCGATGGGTGGCTTTTCCCTCACACCACGTGTCTAATCAGTTACACAAATCTTCAGCCTACCAATGAGTCCATCCCCTTGGGAATCGCCATCATTGTCATCCACTAGCAGATGATTGGCAATAGAGTTGTCCACATAGATATTTCAAATGATGAAGCAATGAATGAGGCTCTAGATACTAGCCATGGTTTGACAAAACACTCGCTTGAAAGAGTGTGAAAGGAGCACTCACCTGCTAAGATGTAAATAATTGAATAGTTTTTATAAGCACGGTGCCTAAACTATGAGGATTCAAAGTTTGAATAAATAAAATATATATATATGTATGTATATATAATTTTTTATTTATGTAAATATATTTTTATTTATGTAAATATATTTTTATTTATGTATATATATTTTATTTATGTATATATATATATATTTTTATGTATATATTTATATTTTATTTATGTGTATGTATTATTTATGTATGTATATATAATATTTATGTATGCATATATAATTTAGTTACATATATATTGTTTATTTATCTATATATTATTTATTTATTTATTTAGGTATATATATTTTATTCATGTATATATTTTTTTTTTGTCGTAGAGATCAGTATCCTGGGGGTGGTCATCTTCATTTTCTTTATTGGCTTTTGTTGTATAGCTTTCAAAGGAGTAGTGGGCAATAATAATGTAAGGACTACGACAACCAGGGGCCTGGAGTGGAATTTCATTGAGAGCTTTCCAATATTCAACTACAATTTGGTGAAAGCACATGCCAATGGATCCGACTACATAGTCTACCTTAGCGACTTTGAGGACGAGGAAATGGTACACTTGCTACCCAAGTGCAACCACATATTTCATCTAGAGTGCATCGACATGTAGCTCTTTTCTCACACCACTTGTCCAGTATGTCGGATGAGTCTTCAGCCTACCGATGAGTCCATCCCTTTGGGAACAACCATCATTGTCATTGACTAGCATGCGATTGACAACATAGCTATCCACATAGATATTTCAAATGACGAAGCAATGAATGAGGTTGTGGAGACTAGCCATGGTTCGACATAGCACTTTCTTGTAAGAGTGCGAAAGTAGCAATTGCTTGCTAGGATGTAAACAATTGAATAGTTTTTGTAAGCACAATGCATAAAATGTGAGGATTCAGAGTTTGAATAAATAATTTATATATATGTATGTATATATAAAATATACATACATAAATAAAATATATTTATGTATGTATATATAATTTATTTATATATAAATTATATATTTTATTTATGTATTTATATATATATTATGTATATATTTACATTTTATTTTTGTATGTATGTATATTTTATTTATGTATGTATATAGACTATTTATGTATGTATAAGTAATTTACTAATGTATATATTGTTTATTTATGTATATATATTATTTATTTATATTTTATTTATTTATGTATATATATTATTTATTTATATTTTATTTATTTATGTATATATGTTCATCCAGAGTGGATCGACATGTGGCTCTACCCTCACACCACGTGTCTAGTCTGTTAGACGAGTCTTCAGCCTATTGATGAGTCCATCCCCTTGGGAACCACCATCATTGTCATTGACTAGTAGGCCATTGACAAAGAGACATCCACATAGATATTTCAAATGATGAAGCAATGAATGAGGCTCCAAAGACTAGCCACGGTTTGACAAAGCACTCACTTGTAAGAGTGAAAAAGGAGCACTCGCTTGCTAGGATGTAAATAATTGAATAGTTTTTTAAACATGGTGCCTAAACTATGAGGATTCAGAGTTTGAATGAATGAATAAATAAATATGTATATATATATATGTAATACCCCTCTGTTTTTCTCTTGGCTACAGACAATGTCCTTCTTTGCTATGTTTTGTTTTCTAGTTACTTAGATACTTTGATATACTCTGTTATGTTGTTTGTTATTTGATCGCTATTTATAGAGCGACGTGGACTATTTGTGGTGGTGTGATGTACTCTCTTTGATGTTTTATTTGACATGCTTTGATTAGTATAATTATGGTTTGGTATAACATGGTTATTGCACATGAGTATTTTATTTATGTTAGAACTGTCAGTTCATGATAAGTGTATTGGTGAAGGGAACGGAATTGCATCACTCACTTGTGAGCGCCTTGCGATTCCGCGACTTCCTCTTCACGGTGTGTTTTACTATGTTATTTACATACATGTGCTATTGATGCCTCGTTTATAGGTTTGCAAGTACAGGACATCGACTCCACTTGGCTTCACAGGTTTGAGCGTGTCAACCCAACGGTAAAGTTGAATGGGAGATAGTAGCTAGGTTACTTGTGTCAGGTCTACACCCTAGCCTCAGTGTGTCGTCAGGTTTAGTCAGTTGTGCTTGTTATAATGTGTTTATTATTGCTTCATATTATCATGATTAAAATGTTCTAAAAGAGGATTTACTGAATTTCATTATTAAAAGTTGAATATTAGATTATGCTTATTTTAAATGTTAGAGGTTTTTGAAATATTAAATTAATTAATTTAATTTAATTAATAAAAAGATAATCCTTGGATTATTTTATTTATTAATTAATTAAATTAATTAAATAGTTTATATTTGAAGGGAAATGTTTTAATTATTAAAATATTTAATTTGATTATTAGAATCTTTTATGCTAAAAGGGTTGTTGAAAGATATTTGGAAAACGCCAGCAAGTGTTAGACAAATTAATGAATTTTGTTGGGGAAATTAATTCCCGGGAGATAATTTTGGCTTTGGGTGAGGAAGTGGAAAGCTTCTTCATGGCAAGGCACTGGGTATTTTGCATGTTGGAAATTTATGGGAAAAAGGATTTCTTGCTATGATCTGGGGATTTTTGGAAAAGAATTTGGTTGTAGAAATTGTTTTGTAATTCTTGCATTTTTAGAAGATTGCTTGGAAATTTCTTGTTGTGTTGGGATTACTCTTGTGATCGGGAATTCAATTTACTCAGAGGAAGCCATTGTTGCCTAGAACATTTGCTTGAAGTTGTGGAGGAGGCTCTGTACCTAATCTTCAAATACTCAAGAAGCATTGGTTTACAGGTTCTTTCCTTTAATTTGTTTTGTTAAGCTTTTAATAGAAAGGTTTCTAGATTACAATTCTCTATAGAAAAAGATTGTCTGTGTGAGGAAGTTTGTATTGCCATAGTAAAAATGCTTTGTAATTTAATTTCTCTGTAAGAGGCTATTTATTTTGTAGTTGAAATCAATTGTGGAAAAACCTTAGTTAGTGTTTGTCTAGTAATTTAGGGAAAATTAGTGAGACCTACGAGAAATATTTAGTGATCTGGAAATTAAATCCCTCTAGAAGAAAATTATAATTTTACTGTAGGAAGAAATTTTCCCGTAGGTTGTCTTTTCTCAAGAAAATTTCCTAGATTTAAATGGTAGAAATGTTATTTTAAATCTTCAAGATTTGTTTCCTGATAGTTGTTAAAAGTTATCCTCTATGTTGGAATCGGGAAAATTTTATATGTTTAATTTCCTCTATGAAAATTTGGTTTTTTCCTATAGATTGCAAAATTTTGCTGTAGAAACTCTTTCTGGAAAATGTTTTCTCAATTTTAGTATTTTGGTGTTTCTATATATATATATATATATATATTGTTGAATATATATATATTATATATACTATATTAAAAAAAAAAGATTTATTACTTTCTGATTTGAATCACCGTACGGCGAAATGCTTCCTGGGAAAATTGTATTTTAAATTGGGAAATAAAAAATTAAATTTTGAAGTTTTAATATATAGTTTGGGTGGGGGTTATTCCCCCCCACTGCTCCCCATACATTGGGGGGGGGGGGTGCACTGCCCATGGCAGCGTCCTCCATTTAATGGAGGAGCGTTGCCATGGTAGCAGCGCTGCCTCCCTCATAAAAGGGGTGGTCGGTTGTACGTTTGTACAGTCCAACATCCCTTAAAGAAAAGTTCACAGTCTTGAAAATATAAAACTCGTTTGGCAGTCCTTTAATTGTTTCGATTTTATATATATAAAATTTGATTTATATTTAATAATATATGTATAATATATATATTATATATATACATATATATTATTTGGGATATATATATATATATATGTTTAATAATTTATTTTTGTGTATTACTTTGGTTTTATATTTAATATATATATAATAGGTATATATACATAATTATATATTTAAATATATAATTATGTATATATTTCATGTATATATATATTTAAATATATATTTAAAATAATTTTGTTTTTAAAATGGTAGCATGCTTATATGCACTAATGGAGGAAATTAGTTGAGCACCAGTGAATTTTTATATTGCTTTTAAAAGTAATCAAAGAATTTGTTATTTGTTAATTAGTATTTCCCTTCTCTATATTTGAAGAGACATTAAAATTATTTTTATTTATTTATTTTCTATTAGGTCAATTGTAATTACTGTGAATTCATTAGGAAAGGGAAATGGATTGTATATCCAAAATTAGATTATTTCCTTTAAAATTGTCTTTCGTGTATTTCCTTTGTATTTTGGTTTGGGGAAGTTGTTTTAGAATTGTTTAAGACTTCCAGTAGTAAAAGGGAAATGGGGGTTGTGTTTTATTTTGAGTCAACCCAAAGGGAAATGGGGGTTGTGTTTTATTTTGAGTCAACCCAGTTATGTTACCCATGGATTAGTGCTTATATTTTTGCCACTGTTACACAGTTTCCACGAATGAGAAAGTGTTACCCTAAAGGTTTTAAGTGGGGTAGTTGGTATTTTCGTAGTTGCACTAGTATGCCTTGGGTAGTGGAACTGTTCCACTAGGTTGTCTTAGGGGAGTGGCTTGCAACGAGCACCAACACACAAAGGGATGCCAGGTTAACTCGTTGTAAGTTTGTAATCCAGTTATAATGTAATTAAATTGTTAGGGGTTGGATAGCAATCAATACTTAATTAAGATTAATGTGCCTCGCTCATCGACCCTTGTGCTAGTTTAGACTTGGGATGAGACGGGAAGGCCTGGAATGGCATGCTTGGTATCTTGTCTTCACGAAAGATACTCGATTCCGCTTTGGACTGCATGTGGGGCCGAGAGTCGTGAGAGGCTACCAGGAGATCCCAAGTTGGGGGTCGGGGCCTAGGAAGACTTACCAAGATGTCTCTTGTAGCATTGTGATGAAACTCCTCCCAAGTCAGTTGTATGTTAGTTTGTGAAATAAAAGACTGTGTAACACTGGAAGCAATGTGACCTTGTGATTGTTTGGTTCATGTGTTTGGTTGAGTCAGTATGAGTCAGCCTATGTCTAGAGGTAGTAGGTTTGGCCATGTATTCTTGTTACTATCTCCTAGTACGGGGGGTGGACCTACGGGTACCACTTGGTTGGGAGGAATGTGCACCCTACGCCGTTGGGTCCCCCTTTGATATATAGATCGTGATGGTGAGATTTCCAGTTGGAGAGCTCGTGGTATCCAGATTATATTTTATGCTTTGTAATTATTTCAGTTGGATCTTGTTATTTATTACCCCTCAGTTGTATTTGAGGTGGTTGACTGTATTAAGTAATCACATTTGTATGTACTAACTCATTCAGGGAATGAGAGATGTAACTTTATTTGTTAAGTTAATGTTATATGGAATCTTATTGTATTTATTATGGTTATGATGTAATTTACATGTATGAAATGTATGAGCATTTAATTCCTTAAGTAGTTAAAATAATATGGATGTAATTATGATGTATGTATGGGTTTAAAAGTAACCTTAGTCTCGTAGCCTTAGAGGTTGTTGGCATTAGGAAGTGAATTTTACATGTTTAATATACTTTAAATAAAAAAAAATTGGTGTGTTTGAGTAGTTAAGTGCAACTTCCTCTAGGGTTACGTGGCAGGGCACTACAGTATATATATGTATATATACAAATATATACATAAATAAAATATATTTATGTATGTATATATATTTTTATTTATGTAAATATATTTTTTATTTATGTATATATATTTTATTTATGTATTTATGTATATATTTTTATTTTATTTTATTTTGTATGTACATTTTATTTATGTATGTATATATACTATTTATTTATGTATATATAATTTACTTATGTATATATTTTTTACTTGTGTATATGTATTATTTATTTATGTATATACTTTCTTGCTATAGCGATTAGTATCCTAGGGGTGATTATCTTCATTTTCTTTATTGGCTTTTGTTGCATAGCTTTTAGAGGAGCAGTGGGCAATAATAATGTAATGACCACAACAACCAGGGGTGTGGAGCGGAATATCATTGAGAGCTTTCCAACACTCAACTATAGTTTGGTGAAAGCACATGCTAATGGATCCAGTTGCGTGGTCTACCTCAGTGACTCTGAGGGAGAGGAAATGGTGCACTTACTACCCACTTGTGCAACCACACATTTCATCCAAAGTGCATCGACACATGGCTCTACTCTCACACCACGTGTCCAATCTGTTAGATGATTCTTCAGCCTATCGATGAGTCCATCCCCTTGGGAACCACCATTGTTGTCGTCAACTAGCAGTCGATTGACAACAAAGTCATCTGCATAAATATTTCAAATTATGAAGGAATGAATGAGGCTCTGGAGACTAGCTACGATTCGACATAGCACTCACTTGCTAGGATGTAAATAATTGAATAGTTTTTATAAACACAATGCCTAAATTGTGAGGATTCAGAGTTTCAATAAATAAAATATATATATATATGTATGTATATATAAAAGATATAAAAATATATATACATAAATAAAATATATTTATATATGTATATATGATTTTTAATATATATTTTTATTTATGTAAATATATATTTTATTTATGTATGTATGTATATATACTATTTATGTATGTATATATAATTTACTTATGTATATATTATTTATTTTTATATATATATATTATTTATTTATATATATATTATTTATTCATGTATATATTTTATTTATGTATATATACTTTCTTTCCATAGTGATTAGCATCCGAAGGGTGCTCATCTTCGTTTTCTTTATTGGCTTTTGTTGTATAGCTTTCAGAGGAGTAGTGGGCAACAATAATGTAAGGATTGCGGCAACCAGGGGCTTGGAGTGGAATGTCATCGAGAGCTTTCAAATACTCAACTACAATTTGGTGAAAGCACATGCCAATGGATTCGACTGCGATGTCTGCCTCATCGACTTTGAGGATGAGGAAATGGTGCACTTGCTACCCAAGTTCAACCATGAATTTCATCCAAAGTGCATCAACATGTGGCTCTACTCTCACACCATGTGTCCAATCTGTTGAACAAGTCTTCAGCCTATCGATGAGCCCATCCCCTTGGGAACCACCATTGTTGTCATCGACTAATAAGCAATTGACAATAAGAGTCATCTGCATAGATATTTCAAATGACAAAGCAATAAATTAAAGAATACGATCATGGCTCAAAAATCAAAGTTTGAGTGCCTATTGGAAAAGATGGTGAATTGTCACATTCCTATTCAATTTCTCGGTTTACAGGTGACGTAGCACATTACAAATGTGGCCAATTTCCATGAAGCCTCATTTGTTGCTTTGTCATTTGAAATATATATGCAAATGACTCTTATTGTCAATTGATTGTTAGTCGATGACAACAATGGTGGTTCCCAAGGGGATGGGCTAATCGATAGGCTGAAGACTTGTTCAATAGATTGGACACATGGTGTGAGAGTAGAGCCACATGTTGATGCACTTTGGATGAAATGCATGGTTGAACTTGGGTAGCAAGTGCACCATTTCCTCATCCTCAAAGTCGATGAGGCAGACATCGCAGTCAAATCCATTGGCATGTGCTTTCACCAAATTGTAGTTGAGTATTTGAAAGCTCTCAATGACATTCCGCTCCAAGCCCCTGGTTGCCGCAATCCTTTATTTATTTATTTATGTATATATACTTTATTGTCGTAGCGATCAATATCTTGGGGGCGATCATCTTATTTTTCTTTATTGGCTTTTGTTGTATAGATTTCAAAGGAGCAGTGGGCAATAATAATGTAAGGACTGCAATAACCAAGGGCCTAGAGTGGAATGTCATTGAGAGCTTTCCAATACTCAACTACAATTTGGTGAAAGCACATACCAATGGATTCGACTATGCGGTTTGCCTCAACAACTTTGAGGATGAGGAAATGGTGCACTTGCTACCCAAGTGCAACCATGCCTTTCATCTAGAGTGCATCGACATGTGGCTCTACTCTCACACCACGTGTCTAGTCTGTCAGACAAGTCTTCAACCTATCGAAGAGTCCATCCCCTTGGGAATTGCCATCATTGTTGTTGATTAGCAAGCAATTGAAAACAAAGTTATCCGTATAGATATTTCAAATGATGAAGCAATGAATGAGGGTCCAGAGACTAGCCATGGTTCAACAAAGCACTCACTTGTAAGAGTGCGAAAGGAGCACTCGCTTGCTAGGATGTAAATAATTGAATAGTTTTTATAAATATAGTACCTAAACTATGAGGATTCAGAGTTTGAATAAATAATATATATGTATATATAAAATATATAAATATATATATACATAAATAAAATATATTTATGTATGTATATATAATTTATTTATATATATTTTTATTTATGTAAAGATATATTTTATTTATGTATTTGTATATATTTAATGTATATATTTATATTTTATTTATGCATGTATTATTTATGTGTATATACTATTTATGTATGTATATATAATTTACTTATATATTGTTTATTTAAGTATATTATCTATTTATTTATTTATATTTTATTTATTTATTTATGTAGATATTATTTATGTATATATACTTTCTTGTCGTTGCGATCAGTATCTAGGGGTGGTCATCTTCCTTTTCTTTATTAGCTTTTGTTGTATAGCTTTTAGAGGAGCAATGAGCAATAATAGTGTAAGGATTGCGACAACCAAGGGCCTAGAGCGAAATGTCATTGAGATCTTTCCAATACTCAACTACAATTTGGTGATTCAAGCACAGACCAATGGATCTGACTACATGGTCTCCCTTAGCAACTTTGAGGAGGAGGAAATGGTGCACTTGCTACCCAAGTACAACCATTCATTTCATCCAGTGCATTGACATGTTGCTCTGCTCTCACACCATGTGTCCTATCTATCAGATGATTCTTCAACCTATTGATGAGTCCATCCCCTTGGGAACCACCATTGTTGTCATTGATTAGCAAGCAATTGACAATAGAGTCATCTCCATAGATATTTCAAATGACAAAGCAACGAATGAGGGTCCATAGACTAGCCACAATTCGACAGAGCAATCACTTGTAAGAGTGTGAAAGGAGCACTCACTTGCTAGGATGTAAATAATTGAATAGTTTTTGTAAAAATAATGCCTAAACTGTGAGGATTCAAAGTTTGAGCATTTTAATTTCAATGTTGAAATTAGGATTTTTTAAATATTGTTATTTTTGTATTAGGGTTTCTCAAGCATTAGAGTTTCTATATTAGGGCCTTTGACATAAGAGAGTTCTTGTAGTAGTGTTATATATATTCAAGTTTTTGAATTGCAGTTATGAAAGAATACGATCATGGCTCAAAAATCAAAGTTTGAGTGCCTATTGGAAAAGATGGTGAATTGTCACATTCCTATTCAATTTCTTGGTTTACAGGTGACGTAGCACATTACAAATGTGGCCAATATATTCCTAATGTTGCCTCTGCAAAAGAATTGTCAAAATCTTCAACTAAAAATATTTTATGATAGAAAAAAGAAAATGAGCCATGTAGCTTGTGGGGAGTCCACTAATGGGGACTTTTGGTATGATCACATGGAATTGTTGAATGACACTAGTATTCCAACAATATTCATGATTTGGATGATATGTACTTAATGATAGCATATTGTTTAATAAATTAAAATAGTACATGTTTTTTTAAAAATAAAATATATATACCAATTAAATTTTATTGTTTGGTTTTTATCTTTTTGTATTGTTCTAGTAGGATTTTCTCAAAGTTAAATATTTTTTTTTATAGTTTTTTTTTATTAGTTTATGGTTATATAAATGATTATTGTTGTTTCTTTTATGTTTGTCGTAAGTGGTGGTAACGATGGTGAGTATGAACATTTATCCCAAAGGTTTGTGATTAGGTAATACTTAAGAACATAAGGTTATTTTCTCTATTGATGCTAAAATTGTTTTGTAGTTGGTATGGAAGTTACAATACTATTTCTTATTATATTGGTCATGTATCATGTAAGAAATCCTTGCTTGTTTAGGTGCATTCTTGGGAACCCCATGACATTAAGCTCGATGTGGAGTATCTCTCCAAATGAATGTACTATCATGGACTATGTGTTTCTTACATAAGGTTCACATAAGCTCTTTGTACATATCATTTGCCAACAACATGGCCCTTTTGATATTATTTATTTACAATACATTTAGGTTTCTACATTTTCACTTCATACTACCGAAAGGACAATTTGGCCTCAAGCTACTAAACTCACCACCTCAGATGGGGATAGGCATGGTAGAATGGGAATGCTATTTTTTCCTTCTCTTGGTTCACCCAATATTGTAATGGTATAAGAGCCCAACCATATGTCATGTTGATTATTCTTAACATTGATCATCACGTGGTTGGCATCATCAATGCTTATGTGCTTGATGATAGCCTAAAAAGAATGAAATTATGATAATTGCTATATAATGCTAGTTTTTTTCTAATTGGCTTATGTGTGATGACTTCAATGTGGTGGATTCGCCTGATGATAAAGAAGGAATGTTACCTATGCATTCGTGCATGTGGGAGAACATGAAATTGGTTGCTCTTTAAAAATCATTAGTGAGCATTGGATAATAATTTTCAATGGAGGTTTAGTTCATACCTATCATTTGTGTAGTCTAACATATGGTTTGGTGCTAACAAACTACTCAAATGCTTTCACCATGTCATAATTTATGAGTAACATGTGCTTCACCTCATTGAGCATAAAGGATGATGATTGATTTTTCATCTAGAGATTATTTTTTAATAATCATCCCATCACTTTTAGTGTCAAGTGGGTTAATGTGACATTTAAAATTCCACACACTCAATTCTTCTTAAACACATAGCTCTTGAATCACAAAGATACCATCCATCTCATTTCTTGGATATGGAATTTAATGTCATTCCCTCCTCAAAGTACAAGTGTCACCCAAAGTGACATTATGATATAAAAATTAATAGAAAAATGTAAGACCTGGAGGTCTACTATAGCTTTGTCTTTTTATCCTCATGTGCATTTTCATCTTTGTTTTGTCATTTACCAATTTCAATCTCATTTTTCTTTCAAAATTTTACGTTTCATATATTGTGATGAAACTACCAATGATATCAAGGTAGTGGTTACAAAATCATCACAATGATCATGTAGTCATTATGGTGGTCACTTAAGGCCAATGATACTTTCAAAAGTATTTTTGAGAACCACATAACCATTGTGGTGGTTTCAAACTTGTTGCAGTAGTTTCAAATTCACCCCTCTATGAAAATAATGATTTCACCACAATACATGAAAATATGAATTTTGAATTTTTGAGCTCCTTGTCTCTCTTTTTGCTTTGTCTGTTGAATTTTATTTATGTATGTATAATTTTTATTTATGTATGTATATATATTTTATTTATGTATATATACATTATTTATGTATGTAAGTATATTTTATTTATGTATGTATGTATTAGACTGCAGGAGTCGGGTAGCCCCCTATAAACTGTAGTGCGCTTGGTAAACTTTTTTCACATGATCAGTGATGTTGGCGTGACATGCCCTCCGGTACCACAGGGATGAGGGGAGACTAGACCTCGTGATGTATGTATATATATTTTATTTATGTATGTAAACATAATTTATTTATATATTTTTATTTATGTATATATATTTTATTTATTTATGTATATATATTTTTATTTATGTATATATATTTTATTTATTTGTGTATATATATTTTATTTATTTGTGTATATATATTTTATCTACGTGTTTATATATTTTATTTATGTGTTTATTTATATATATTATTTATGTCTATATATTTTATTTATGACTGCATATATATTTTATGTCTATATATATTTCATTTATGATTGCATATATATTTTATTTATGTATATATATTTTATTTATCTATGTATATATATTTTATTTGTGTATACTATATTATTTATGCATTTATATATATTTTATTTATGTATTTATAGATATTTTTTATGTATGTATATATATTCTATTTTTATAGATATGTATATATATTTTATTTATATATGTATATATTTTATTTATTTATGTATATATATTATTTATGTATGTATATATTTTATTTATGTATGCATATTTTATTTATGTACATGTATATATATAGCACGCATGGGTAGCGGAGTTGGCTTGGGTCATGGGTTTGCTCCCCACTGGTTCTGGGTTTGACTCCAAGGCTTGGGCTTACCCGATGCATGTGGTTTGCGGGCTATTGCATGCATCCCTAGGGAACTAGTCTCGCCTTAGCTCACCTCGTAAAGGGAACACGCTAGGCTGAGTCGTGGGGACACCCTTGGGTTACCATATATATATATATGAAATTGGCTTAAGAGAGCCATACTCGTAGTACAATCTAGGGATATTCCCATTTTATATTATGTTGCAGTGGGTCTACAATATTCCTATCCTACCCCATCCTCTTAAAATTACCCCTAATAGGGTACATGTTTCTTTCTTTTAAAATTTCAAAAAATTGAATTATGACCATCACTGCTACACACGTCTCCTCATCGTCGTCATTTTCCAAAGCACCATATGCCACCATTCCTACAACCATCTTTATTCTTGAGTTCTCTCATCCAATCCAACATGAAGTTTATGCCTTCCATCGCTTGTTCCCACCTCAGATTCATGCTCATGTTGGACCCCCATATAAGGAATGGCACCAACAATGAGTTGTAATTATAATACAGGTGTCAACAACCTCTTTTTGGTTTTAAGCCCCACGATCGCCAAATCCAATACCTAGGTCATGCCTACTCTCCACTTTTCCCTCATGAAGTAGTGCATTATGCTTTACACTATATTCTTATCTTCCAATTCCAACATCCATGCCATGGAAACTGAATCCACATCCATACTCATTCAATATTTTTGCATAAATTCAATATATTTTTCCACCAACACCATCTTCACTGCTTGCATAACCATTAGCGAGTGACATCTGAAAATAGTTCTTAATCACTTGTCTATAATTCTCCCCATGAAAACCACTTGTTGCCCTTAGGATTTTAGGCTAAAAGTGACCTCTATTTTTATGAATGTCCCTCTGCACCCTCCCATCTGATTGATATAGGATCCACATTAATTCCCACTCGTGCAAGTTGCCTTCACTGCCAATGTTAAAATGGATTTCACCTTAATTGTATTCTTTTAGCCTACAACATCTCTCTTCATTTCAGGTCTTTCATCATCATCCTTCTTCAAACTTTTCAGCTGGTTCCAAATGTCTTCCTCACTTAATTCACTCCTTTCTATCACCTAGTTAGCTAGGTGATCCACTATCTTATTCCCCTCCCTATAAATGTGCAAAATTTTGAAGTCATCAAATTCCTCTAGAAAAATCCAAATCGGCTTAATAAATTTATTGAGCTTCTAATTTGGAACTTATTTTTCCTTTGTATGGCATTGACCATTAGGAGCAAATCCACTTCTAAGTTGATCTTCCTTAGTTGCATAGATGAACATGTTTTTAGTGCCAACAAGGTTTCTTGGAACTCAACCTCATTATTCATTTCCACCACTATGAGTTTATCTTCCTTATCTCTCACTACACATCTCACCCTAGAGACACCTGGGTTCCCTCTTGCCACCCTGTCAAATTTTACTTTCCACCATCCTTCATTAGGAGGAATCCAGATTTGGTTTCCTATTCTTTTAAAAAATGGATTAACATGTCTAACCCCATGAAGAGGGGAGGATGTGTCCACTTTAAAAATAAGTTAAAAATTATATATTCATTAGAAAATTAGCAAAAAAATTGAGCATAAACTATATGGTGTTAGCTATATTTTCATCGAAGCAATTTTTTAATACTAAAAAACACATTTTAGGAGGAAAAGGAGCACTTTGTGTGGTCCCCCTATTTGAAACCCATAATTTGCATCATTTTCAAATTAATTTAGTAGTTTATAAAGTATATTTAGAGCACTACAACTCTTATTCTTATTGCATCTTCAAATTTTGAGCGTAAGTATCTTCAATTTCTTATCCAAGATTGGCTATTTTTGATTTCAGAAAATAATAGCCCCTTAAGATCCTTATTTGGTCCCCTATTTTCCTACACATACCCTTTTAGCTGAATTCAAACTTCCAATTTATAGTCGTTCACCTTCATTTCTAATGGATTTAAGAGGAGTTTTTTTCTTCTAGAAACTAAGACATAAGAATGATAGTAGTAAGAATTAGGGAAAAATAGAAAACATTAAGATCCCACCAAAGGGAGGGATAAGTTTCATGTCAAGTTCACCATAATGTGTGCACTAAGGAACCAACTTTGCTAATTCAAACTTTGAATAAAAAGTGGTAGAATGCCTCTCTCAATGTGTATTCAAAGGAAACCATGGAAGGGGATTTAAGTAAACATGAACATCAACCAAGGGCCATAAACAAGATAGTGCACTAGGCAATGAGACAAGACAATAAAGTATGATAATATGCAAGGAAAAATAATCTAATATATAAGGAAACTAGAAAAATAAATGTGTGTAATAAGCATGCAATTATAATAAACCCATAAATAATCAAATCAACAAAATAAAACAATTAGGATAGAGTGATACTTAACTTGGTCGCTTGTTAGCACATTAATCTCCCCCCTTGGCTTGAGCACTTGTGGAGAGATGTTTTAGATGGAGTTGAGAAGGATAGAACTATAATAGGAGACTCCTAATACTTACTATACGTTGTTGGTGGATTTTCTAATCTTTAATCTCTACAACCTTTTTTTGCAACTTATTTTCCTTTAGTGAAGTTGGTTTACCCTATAACATTTGAAGTTGTGTAGGAAAGTTTGTTGATTTACAAGTGTATACACCTAAAATCGGTTTGGATAATCTAATTAATTAAATACAAGTTATTTAATTAATAAACTCTTTCTAATTCCTTTACTTATAAATAAATTCTAAATTTATTTATATGGTTCACATTTCTTAATTCTTCTAATCTAATTAATTAAATATAAGTTATTTAATTGATAAACTCCATTTGATTCATCTACTTATAAATAAATTCTAAATTTATTTATATAGTTCATCTTCTAATTCTTCTATCTTAAATCACATTCTTCTAATTCTAATTAAATAAACAAATTCCAATAGTTTGTTTTATTTAATTATCTTTCCTCTCACTAAAATTAAATCCTAAATTTAATTTTAGTCACATGTCTACAACTTTTCCATTTTCCACTTCATCATGTGTCTCAACAAATGCTGAAACAAACCTGAGACACTTGGATCTTCTATTTCATTTCTTCTCCTCTACACTTGGCAGATTGTTTTCATGCAAGGGAACACTCTCCCTATTTCTCTCTAAATTCTTCATCCTCTACCATTCATCTATCCAAATCAAATCCTGACCGTTGTTTGTTGCCTCATCACAATATGCTTTGGAAAATCTATAAATGTAGCCTCATTCTACAACAAATGCATCCCAACTTTGAGCAAACTTACTCTGTAGAAATTCCATTAGAGCATTTCAGTATTTAGTAATTAGCAATTAGAAGCATATTAGTTTAGGATCATGTCTTTAATGTTAGCTGCATTCTAATTACTATAGTTTTCTTCATATCATTTTCATAGCATAGGTTTCGTTTTCATATAGCAACACCATTATCATATAGCTCATAAATCATCATGTAGGAATAGATTTACTGCATTTCCAACATCTCGTTCTTCAGTTTGTCATTCTAATAGTCATAGTGCATACACAATCTGAGAGCCATTAGGATTTAATGAATCCTTAAGGATAGAGAACAATGAGACAGTTTTAGAGACTTTTGTTCATTTCAATTCAGTTAGATTTGTCATTTAGATTCTTTAATATAATACGTTTCATTGATTGTGTGTTTTATTTCTTATTTACACATTTTACTATAACTCACACAATACATTTTGGTGCCCACTATGGGGCGTAGCCCCGTTTTTATTAATCTTTTTTATGGAAAGTGTGTTTACAGGTTCAGACGTGAAATTTTCTAGCACGACTGTGAGTTCTTTTAATGCATATGAAACATCTTCTGGCGCATCCGATCCTTGTTGCGATGCATCCAACCCATATTTCAGTGCATCTGGCTCATCTTTTAGCACATTCAAGGGTTTTTTAGCGCATTTAGTATTTCTTTTAGCACATTTTGTAGTTTATCTAGCGCATACGATAGTTCTTTTAGCGCATCTATGTGATTTTTTAGCACATTTGGTCTCTGTTCTAGCGCATCTGTTTATTTTGCAAAAAATTAACATTCTAAGAATTGATCAATATTTTTTGTGTTGCAAGTGTTTAATACGCTTGTCAAAGATAAATATTTGAAACTACTGACGGTGTCTGCAAGGGCTGGAATTGTTTTATTGTCTTCTTTTGATTAAGTTAGGCACTTAGTTAATTAGAAGGTTAATGAACCCCTTTGTTTACTGTGCTTGTAAAGTGATAGGCCTATGCTCTCCCCTTCACTGGGTGACCAAAATGCCAGACTCACTCTTTTATGCTTTCTTAACACCTTTAGAAGGCCTTTTGTATTGGGAAAAATTACTCACCCTACGGGAATGACCTAAGTGGGAACAACTAAAGCCAAGTTTTCCGACCCACTGTAATCAAAAGTGAATTTGGGGAAACCCACAATTCAATGGTAGTGTGCAAAGATAACCATCCCCAAAGCCTTTGTTCTAATGGTTGGGAGGTCTCTTGAGGGAATTTATCATTTGTCGCACCAAACAAAAACCCTTACTATGAACCTTAGGTGTAAAAGCTAGTCGAGTTAGTCTCCGAACATTTTCTATATCACAGTGCAAGGGGAGGGAAGAATCTACCCCCAAGATACTCACCATATAACTATCAAGGATTACTGGCCAAAAGTGGAAGATTCAACTTTGGTTAAGACCCGGGAAAGGCAAAAACATGGGCGCCCTCTAGGGGGTGACACGACTGTGTGAGCTAACATAGTTCTAAGATGTGGGTTGTGATATTTTAAATGACCTCTTGACATTAGAAAAGTGTTTGATCTATTTTCTCTTATGCTATACCTGTGGAAATCAAAGGAATCAAACCAAATTCTTGAACACACACTTAATGTTTTAGTTCCTAGATTGGAAACAACTGTTTTACAACTTCTTGTTGTATTTGAAGTCGTAATTCAAGAAATCATCCATTTAAGAACACTTAATTCACAAAATTCACTAACAAGAAAACCAAACAAACAATCATTGGTCAGAAAGTTATTCCCTAGAAACATCCATTTCACTGATTAAAAGCAAAATAACCAGTTAGACTGTCAAAACAAAGAACATTTTCTAGATTAGTGCATGCATTCCCTGTTCCAACGTATTTGATCCATTTTCTGGTGCATCTGATTCATTTTCTAGCGCATATAATCCCTATTCTAGCGCATCTAGGCCATTATCTGACGCATTTGTTCCACCTTCCAACGCATTTGCAAATCCTTTTAGCGCATTCACCAATAGAGAATTTAATTGAAATCACCTTCAGGGGCAATCTAGCGCATCACTAGCTTGCTTCAATGCATATAACCCATTTTCTGGTTCATTTGAGTCATTTTCTGGCGCATATAATGCATCTTTTAGCGTATTTAGTCCCTGTTTTGGCGCATCTGAGTCATTGTCTAGCGCATTGAGTCCATTTTCTGGCACATCTAGGGGACAATCTGATGCATCCAGGCCATCTTTTAGCGCATCTGTACCCTATTTTAGCTCATCTAGTTAATTCAAAACCAGAGAGCAAAATTCATTGTTTGTCCAAAAATTAAACTCATATTTCAAGATCCTTTTCAAAATAGAACCATTCCTCAGTCACAAAAGTGTCTTAAAATTGCTAAAACTGGTCTTTACAAGTGAAATTATCTTAATTAAACTAAGATCTACCATCTTAAAGTGTCTAAATCATCAAACACATCTGATTGCTAAGCTAAGTTTCATCATCAGGATTTGTCATCCTCCATCACAAAACAAAGGTGTATAATCAGACTTAAATTAGTCTCATCAATATAATTTGTCATTCTATTTGACTTAGTTATTATCCTTGAAACTCTTCCAAACCAAGATCCAAGTTTAGTGAGAATTATAACACTTGTATGCCCATTTTAACAAGGTCCCAAAAGCAAGAAATTGAGAAAAAGGAAATTGAAATTCAAAACACCATGGTTGAAGGTGAAGAAAATCCATTTCATAGGTTCCACCAACCTGAAGGTGATGAAATAATTGAGGAAGATGTCCAAACTGCACAACAAGATCCTAACTTCCACAAATTCATGGAGAAAGTTTTGGAAAAAGATGGAGATAAATACTTGTTAATTCTAGCTAAACAAGGTGTCAAATTGCTTGATGACTTTGATGTTACTTAACTGAAAGGAACACCCAAAAGGACTGAAACTAATCCACCAAGCACAGATCCAGTGGTTGCTTTGACTAATTAGATGAGAAATATGCAACAACAACTTCTTGACATGCAAAGAGGAACCACAAAAAGATACTTGTTGCAAGACATTTTTCCATATCCTTTTGATCAAGTTGTGAACATGATACCCTTTCCTAAGCATTGTGAATTCCCAAAGTATGATAAATATAATGGTAAAATTGATCCTATAGATCATGTGAGGGAATTTTGAACAATGAGCTTAGAGTTTGCACATGAGGAGACTTACTTGATGAGATTGTTCCCATGAAGCTTGGGTGGACAATGTATGCAATAGTTTTCACAACTTCCACTAGGAATAAGATCCTTTGAAGAGTTGGTTAACAAATTCATCTCTCAATACTCTTACAAGATCCAACACAAAATTACCATGAAAGACCTTTGCAATACCAAACAGAAAAAGGGTGAATCATTTCTCATATTTTTACAAAGATGGAGGAAATTATTTGCAGGATATGCTCGTCCGATACCTGAAAAGGAAAAGATGGAAATCTTCATTGATAATCTAAATGATGATATGAGCTATAGACTTGAGTTACAATGCCCACCTACCTTTGAGAAAATGATTGAAAATGGAGTTAAAATTGAAGAAGCCTAGGTCAAGAGAGGAGTTTTAAAAATTTACATTGAAGGATCAAATAACGCAAACTCTTCCAATCATTACAACAACAATGATAAACCAAAATTATGGCAAAGAAATAAAAATGCTGGTCATAATGATGTTGCGGCTGAAACATAAAATGCAAAACCTATATTTAATTTGACAACAACTACCACCAAGACCAATCAAAATAACAACCAAAACACCAATCAAAATGCTAATCAAAACAAAAATTGGAATAATGTTGAATCTAAACCACTACCATTTCAAAAACCATCAAATCAAAGAAGGTTCACACCTTTGGGATAGTCACTCGAATCAGCATTAAGAGAGCTTCTCGCACATAGACTTGTAACATTACCAGAAGTAAAGAGATTGGACACCAAGAGTTAAACCATCTTGGTGGAATGATGCATACTATTGTGATTTTCATCGAAACAAAGGACACAAAACAAATGATTGCATGCAATTGAAACATTTGGTACAAGATTTGATTGATAACAAGACAATATTTGTGGAAGGACCTCAACCAAACAATGATCATGGAGTATTCAATAATCCTCTACCAAATTATGAAAAGGGAGAATCTTCTTCTACAAATGACAAAGGCAAAAATGTGAACTATGTTTATGATACCACTATCCTTCATATTTCTGCAGTTGAAGATAAGAACAATGACATTAAAATTAATGATAGAAAAAATGTTGTTGCTACTGGTAATTAGACTAATGACATCATTACAGCTGATAATCAAACTCATGACATTGTTACAACTAAAAATCACCTTAATAATATCAATATCAACCTCAAATCATATCAAATCAATGACATCATACCATTAAATTTGATCACAAACATTGTTGCAACTAATAATTAGATTAATGTCATTAAAATCAGAGAAAAGCAAGACCATCGATCAGTCAATGCAACCACAAGAGGGCAGGCCAAATTAATATTGAAAGGAGCTACATCTAAATCACCTGTTGTCCCTTCAACTAAACACAACATAGTTGATCAATTATAAAAAAATCCCAGCTCAAATATCAATATTGGAACTTCTCAAAATTTCTCAAGCTCACAAGGAGATTCTAGAACAAGCTCTGGTAGCCACCACAGTACCAAATAATCTGGAAGTTTTTCAGTTCCAGGCTATGGTGGGACACTTGACCGCACCTCATTACCTATCATTTTATGAACATGATGACGTATCACTTACCCATCCACACAATGTTGCCCTCCAAATTGAGGTTCTAATTCACAAACATCGGGTCAAACGTGTTCTAATAGATGGAGGAGTTGGTTTAAATATCTATACTTTAAAGCTTGTCCGTGCACTAGGATATTTTGAAAATGCCATTGATGCTAAAAGAAAGATCACTATAAAAGCCTATGATGACGAAGAGAGATCCTCCCACAGATTGATTGTGTTACCAATTCAAGTGGGGCTGATTGTGAAAGATATAGTTTTCCAAGTGTTAGACAAGGAGTTGAGGTACAATACACTCTTAGGATGTGATGGGACTTTTAAAATTTGTCAAAATTTTGCCTGGTTTGGGCATGTTTGTTTACCTTTTATGGCTGGGGATCTAATGCTTAGGGTTTAGGGTTTTTTGTTACCCATGATAAAATTGATTGGTACCTTTTAAACCCTCATGTTATATTTTAGCATTGACCTGTTATTGGGGGTCACCGGTCTCTTAAGTCATCCAACTGATCCTATTTTTTCGTGTTGTTACCGACCCCTTTTCACCCGACCTATCGGTCTTTTCTTTCTATTTGCGTGTTATTATTATTTTACCTAAGTTGGGTGGTTTTTCCCTAGGTTTGGGTGGGCCTAAATTATTGTGCCTCCGAGGGTTTTTTTCGATCGGCCCCACTATTATAATTATTTTTCCTATGCAGTTTGGTTGATCATCGGATCACAGGTTCTGATCTAGACCGTTCCTCGTAGACCTCACAAGGTTTCCTATTGATGTCACTAAAGTGGTGCGAGGTGTGTGAGATGCTGCCATCTGTCAAGTACGGTAAAGTGGGGCCTATTTCGATGTGCCAGCAGTGACAAGTGGGTGTCTTTTCAACAATGGATATCAAATGACAGGGATTAATTATGACCGTCCCTCGCAGACCTCGCACGAATGGATTAATGTTTTTGAAAATGCCACGAGGTTTGCGAGTCGGTGACATGTGGTTTGGCTCCGCGGAACAAGGGGGTTGGGTGGGGCCTGCTGCTCGGTCACGTGTTCCTGATTGCGAGGGGTGTGATTGGTTGTTGTTTTTCCCAGGTGGTGATGTGGATTCTTCAACAATCATTGACTCAATCTGAGTCATCCGACTTGCTAGGTTTTTCCACATTGACGGTTTGAATTCAAAGGGTTACAATTCACCCATGTGAGGATTATTTGCGCTCCGCAAGCTAGTCTCATTAATGGCGCAGGTTTTTCAGTGGATCTCATCCTGATTTTCTTTGCGTGTGAGCGAAATTCACCTAAAAATGCAATGATGGGTTGTACGCTGTTTTCCATGAGCTCAGAATTTTTTTGTGGTGGCGACGTCAGCCATTAATCACTCGTTTGCTTGTACTACAATTTGGGCAATTAATATTCCCTGCATCGGCTTGCTCTATAAATGCCTGCTAATTTGCTCGAGTATCATTGCATTTTGAGTTTTGTTTGTTTGTAGGTGATTGTTTTCTTTCTAAGTTCAAAGCTCACAAGCCCAATGGATAAGTCAGTAGTACGACAAAGTGCTCGGGTAAGTGTAACGAATTTACAACACAAGGAGAAACAAATTGTTCCTAGTACTTCTGGAAAAGTCACTCAAAGGGTGGAGACGAGGTCTTGATATTCCACGTCACTTGTTGAGCTCTCTTCGAGCTCTGATGGTGAGGGGTCTGCAACTGATTCAGACTACCGCAGTTACCTCACGACCTTGATTGAACTCATGGGAGTTGATGAGGAGGTGCTTGCAGTTTCTCCAATTACTGTGGTGGCACCATGTAATTGGGTCTAGTGTTGGTACAAGCAGGGGTAAAGAACTGGTCTTGCTTCTTACTAAAGCGAGAACTAGGAGCGATCACTTGTATCGGGCCCGTGTGACTGCTCAGGGTGTTGGGAAATGAGTGGCGTTGTTGGGGTGGTGTTTTTTGTCTTTTTTGGCTGGTTACAGTGGTGTAACCATTTTTTGGTTCCCCTGTGCATATTGCTATCATATTTTTTTTATGATGGCGAGTTTTTTGAAGTGAATTTGAATTTATTTTGGTTAAAGTGAAATTCATTTTGAAATGAACAATGGATCTTGATGCTTGTTGCTCCCCTGTTCTATAAAGGATATTTCACGGCTCATTGTTAGGTGTCATATTTTTTATATCGTAAGGCTTAGGCTATGTACATAAAGGTTATATTGTGGTATTTTGGAAGGTTCTAGTTGGAAAATCATTCCATGTCGGGTGTTGTATAAAATAAGCATGCTATGCTTTTTTAATAACTGATATCAATAAATCTACAAAATAATTAAGACAATTTCTCTCTTGTGTACATATCATGGATTATGAATGGATTTATCAATGGTTTCTTCATTCAGTTTCAATGGTGTATTTGGATGTGTAATTAGTTTTCTTGCTTTAACTTAATGCGTTAATCAAATGCTTGAAAAGGAATTACAGGTCTATGATAATATGCTGAGGATTTACTGAGTACTATTTTAATTAATGGAAAATCTCATAATGTAAGGCATTATAATGATGAGTTCCCTAATATCAGGGTTATGTTTTATGTGACTCCCGCCCGGTTGGATGAGGCACTGGATAGTTCATTCCATATCCCTTTTAGAAGTGCAAGACAGTAGCCCTAAGTGTAAAGGTTCAAGATCTGAACATCTTAAAAAATCACTGTTTATCTCTTTCGTAAGTTTTTTTTCCTAGCTCTAGATAGTCGTTATTGTTCTTTGTTTTGCCAAAAATAGGGTAATTGCTATCTAGTTGCATTAATAGGAATGTATCTATGTGTAGAAGTGTTCTTGAGGCATGAAACATTTTTATGAACACATGTAGGAAAACCCTCCTTGGTTTCATAGAGCCAAAAGTGTAGGAGATCTCAGTCTTTGACTGAATCTCGTTAGTTGGCCACTAACTTTTTTAATTCTTAAGTATAGGGAATTCACAACCCCTTAGAGAATTACAAAGCCTTAGCTGGAAAAAACACCAACAGAATGGCGACTCTGCTGGGGAGAATTTGTGAAAATTCTAATTGGAGAATCTAGACTTAAGAGTCATTGCATAGAGTCAAACGATTTGTCATTCTGAATTTGGTCCAAATATTGAAGGATTTCAACCCTGGAGGAAAAGTTGTTGCAGTGAACCTGAAAGTTTATAATTTGTGGTACTCCGCTGGGGAAAGACTCAAAAGTTTTATTTGCAGATAGTACTATTATAGATTCATTATAATACTGACATATTACTTGTAACCATAAGGTTAAACTTGATGAAATATGTTTTTTTCCTGAGTCATTAGCTGAATGGTGACTTTATTGGGGAGAAGTTCTAAGAAATTTAAAGAAAAAAGAGAAGAGAAAAACCACGGTAATAGGAGGTGGCTGTCCAAAATCATTTGTTTAGTGGACCTGATTTTTAATTTTGGATGGTGAGAGGTTATGGATTTGGAAATGGTCGGTAGCAATAAAATTTCAGAATATTTGAGGTGTGACTCTGTTGTGGACGAAGACCTAGGTAGTGACAAGTTTTGAGAAGGAATTTCATATTCTTTTGAAATTCAGTCCTTTGTTGAAGAGGTGGCGACTCCATCTAAAGAACCAGTTGATACACAAGGAAAAGTCCCAGATCTATAACATTTGCAATCAGGGAGAGAAGGTTGACAACTGCTACTTGGTTTCCAGGTATTCTCATTAAATCTAAACAAGTCAATATTTTGATTAAGAGAAACATCCATAACTAGGGATGATTAATGATTCCTAATTATATGTTCTAGCATTAAGAAAGGAAGAGTGACTAGCTTTTTCATACTTCTAATAATGCAATATGTAAAATGATTTGAGAAGTATGTTTATGTTGTATAATGCCTCTAAAAGCTCAAGGCATAAGTATTGTAGTCAATTTTTAGAATCATGGTTGAATTAGTAAATTATGTATTTGATAACCATGTATGAAGTTGATAGTGATTGAATGGGTATAAGAAAGTTTCTATATGAGATGTCAAACACAAATATGCAAAGGGAACAAGTTTCAATAAGCCCTTCAGGGGATCTTGTAATTCAAAGATATATGCCATTGGTTTTCAGTGGTATTAAGGGTTTCCCTAATTTAATTCCTAATAAGATTAGGAAATATTTGCCTAAATATACGGGGCAAAGTGCAGAATCTGCCTCTAAGCATCTGCAAATGTTCAAGGATGTGATGGGGGACTATGAGATAAATCATGAGGACGTTGTTATGAAGCTTTTTGTTCAATCCTTGAAGGATGATGCTAGGGATTGGTTTTCATATTTACCATCATGTTCTATACCTTCATGGTGCCAGTTTATGATAACCTTTGTGGAGCAATTTGGTGAAACGGTAAATCTAGGTGAGGTAAGGAAACAATTTATGGAGATCCATATAAGTGAAAAAGAATTAGTCCATGTTTTTAATCTTCGATTTGCAAAGGCTATCAAGGAAATCCTAGAAAGTATGCGGCCAAATGATGATGAATTCTTGGTTGTGTATCTTGGTGCATTTGACAATAAGATGGGATTCTTGTTAAGGGATAAAGAGCCTACAACATTACTTCAGGCATATCAAACTGCCATGAATATTGAGAGCAACATGAAATACTCTATGATGAAAGGGTATCTAGCTGCAAGTGTGTGTTATTCCAGCACACCTTATGCAAATAAAATTCAAAGATTAGATAATGGAAATAATTGTCGAGCTGACAATGCTTTTGTTGTTATGATCTCTCCATCACCAAAGTATGAGGATCATAGCGAGCCCCAAGTTGAATGTCAGCAAATTTTGAGCATTGTTGATCAAGAGTCTGTTGTACAACAATTGTATGAAATGAAGAGACAAGAGGGAGAATCTCCATATCAGTTATTTTTGATATTTTTGGATGCTTTGATAGAAATTCCCAAAGTTTTTAGACCTGAGGAGTCTGTGTGCATTGATTTTTTTTGTGAGATTTATGAACCCAGGTTGAGTACTTGGGCAGAAGAATTGAAGCCCTATAGCTTTGATCAAGTACCTGATTGGATAAAGATTGTGGAATCAACCGATTATGGTTATGTACTAAATATGGATTCTCAAAATGAAGACAATAGCTGTCATATCGAAAAAAATCATACAACAATGCAAACAAATAAAAATAATATGTTAGAAATTGAAGCTCCATGTTGTATGGATAAGGATGAACATTGTGATCAGCTAACAATCAATACATGTGCACATTCTTGCATTAGCGAGGAAGATGATGACACATGGGATGATAACAGAGTAGATGTGCTAGTAATGCAGCATGTCTGTTGTGTAAATTATGAGGAATGTGAAGAAAATAAGGTGTGTTCAATACTATGATCTAAAGAATAATACTAAAGGTAACCAACACATTGATGAATGTATTGGTGTCATTGATGATCTTGACTATTTGCATGAAGCTGAAATGGACTTGTTGTCACCCCTTGAGATGAGATTTTTTGAGGGTAATAATGAAAGTGTCATTGATATTGCTGGTGAAATTTTTTTAGCTTGTGCTGAAATTTTCACTTATAAATTAACACATACAGCAGGTGGTGTTGAACATAAGGAGGCCAATGCACACAATTGTTTACCTATTGCCCTTGTTGAAGTTGGTTTGCGAGAGCTTACCATTGAGGTTTTTTATTTGGAATTAAACGATGGGATGCAGGAGGAAGTACATTGTGAGGGGCCTGAAATGAATATGTTCATACATTTCCTAGAGCAAGAAGTGACTTATGATTCCCATTATCATCAGGGTGAGGATTCCCCAAATCATGCATCTTCTATTTTATGCAACAATGGTTTGTACAACATGCACAAAGTTTTCTACGAGAGTTTTTAGTTCGATGTGCAAATTAATTTTGATACCATATTTTTTGATGCCAAGTTGTGTGATGTCAAGGATCAGATGGATTATGAATGTTTCTATTTCTCAATTCCAGTGAAACATGCCCAAGAGTAGCCTAAGGTAGAAGGTCACTATGATTATGAATTTTAGTTGATGAAAAATTGCATATTGCAGATTGACAAAGTTATTGATGGCATTAGAAAGCACAGTGTCATAGTGGGACATGTCAATAACCAAGCTAATTTGTGGGCAATTCATGGTAGTGTTTACAGATTTGATCTACTCTAGGTAGTAGAGAATTTTGTTTTTGACAGGGGTAAAATTTGATTTCCCTTGTTTAGGGGCCTGGGGCCACCAAGTTGGATGTAAACAAGTTCCAATTTACAAACATGGTAAAGCATTCTTCAAGGTACTTGTGTGATTCAATGATCTGGTCTGTGAAACCAGAGATTCTGGAATCTTGCTATGCTCGCAAGGGGCATACATCACCAGTCAGAGCCACTGATGGGACTTTTAAAAAATTTCCTGGTTTGGGCATGTTTGTTTACCTTTTATGGCTGGGGATCTAATGCTTAGGGTTTAGGGTTTTTTGTTACCCATGATAAAATTGATTGGTACCTTTTAAACCCTCACGTTATATTTTAGCATTGACCTGTTATTGGGGGTCACCGATCTCTTAAGTCATCTGAATGAGCCTATTTTTTCATGTTGTTACCGACCCCTTTTCACTCGACCTATCAATCTTTTCTTTCTATTTGGGTGTTATTATTATTTTGCCTAAGTCGGGTGGTTTTTCCCTAGGTTTGGGTGGACCTAAATTATTGTGCCTCTGAGGGTTTTTTCCAATCGGCCCCACTATTATAATTATTTTTCCTATGCAGTTTGGCTGACCGTCAGATCACGGGTTTTGATCTGGACCGTTCCTCGTAAACCTTGCAAGGGTTCCTGTTGATGTCACTAAAGTGGTGCGAGGTGTGCGAGATGTCGCCATCTGTCAAGTACGGTAAAGTGGGGCCTGTCCCGATGCATCAACAATGACAAGTGGGTGTCTTTTCAATAGTGGATATTAAATGATAGGGATTAATGATGATCATCCCTCAAAGACCTCGCACAAACGGATTAATGTTTTCAAAAATGTCATGAGGTTTACGAGCTGATGATATGTGGTTTGGCTCCGCAAAACAAGGGGGCTAGGTGGGGCTTGTTGCTTGGTCGCACGTTCCTGATTACGAGGGGTGCGATTAACTACTATTTTTCCCAAGTGGTGATGTGGATTCTTCAATGATCATTGACTCAATCTGAGTCATCCAACTTGCCAAGTTTTTCCACATCGACGATTTGAATTCAAAGGGTTACAATTCACTCATGTGAGGATTATTTGCGCTCTGCAAGCTATTCTCATTAATGGCGTGGGTTTTTTAGTGGATCTCATCCTGATTTTCTTTGTGTGCGAGCAAAATTCACCTGAAAATGCAATGATGGGTTGTATTTCATTTTCCATGAGCTCAAAATTTTTCTGTGGTGGCGACGTTAGCCATTAATCGCTCATTTTCTTGTACTACAATTTGGGCAATTAATATTCCCTGCATTAGCTTGCTCTATAAATGCCTGCTAATTTGCTCATCATTATCATTGCATCTTGAGTTTTGTTTGTTTATAGGTGATTATTTTCTTTCTGAGTTTGAAGCTCATGAGCCCAATGGATAAGTCAGTAGTACGACGAAGTGCTCGGGTAAGTGTAACGAATTTACAACATAAGGGAAAACAAATTGTTCCTAGTACTTCTGGAAAAGTCACTCAAAGGGTGGAGATGAGGTCTAGACGTTCCACATCACCTATTGAGCTCTCTTTAGGATTTGATGGGGAGGGGTCCGAAAAAGATTCAGACTACCACAGTTACCTCGCGACCCTGACTGAACTCATGGGAGTTGACGAGGAGGTGCTCACAGTTTCTCCAATTACTGTGGTGGCACCATGTAATGTTGTTGGGTCTAGTGCTGGTACAAGCAGGGGTAAAGAACCGGTCTCGCTTCTTACTGAAGCGAGAACCAGGAGCGGTCGCTTGTATCGGGGCCGTGTGATTGCTCGGGGTGTTGGGAAATGAGTGGTGTTTTTGGGGCGGTGTTTTTTGTCTTTTTCGGCTGGTTATAGCGGTGTAATCATTTTTTGGTTCCCCTGTGCGTATTGCAATCATTTTTTTTGATGATGGGGAGTTTTTTGAAGTGAATTTGAATTTCATTTGGTTAAAGTGAAATTCATTTTGAAATGAACAATGGAGCCCAATGCTTGTTGCTCTCTTGTTCTATAAAGGAGATATCACAACTCATTGTTAGGGGTTAGATTTTTTGTATCGTAAGGCTTAGGCTATGTACATAAAGGTTATATTGTGGTATTTTGGAAGGTTCTAGTTGGAAAATCATTCCATGTTGGGTGTTGTATAAAATAAGCATGCTATGCTTTTTTAATAACTTATATCAATAAATCTACAAAATAATTAAGACAATTGCTCTCCTGTGTACATATCATGGATTATGAATGGATTTATCAATGGTTTCTTCATTCAGTTTCAATGGTGTATTTGGATGTGTAATTAGTTTTCTTGCTTTAACTTAATGAGTTAATCAAATGCTTGAAAAGGAATTACAGGTCTATGACAATGTGCTGAGGATTTACTAAGGAGTACTATTTTAATTAATGGAAAATCTCATAATGTAAGGCATTATAATGATGAGTTCCCTAATATCAGGGTTATGTTTTATGTGACTCCTGCCTGGTTGGATGAGGCACTGGATAGTTCATTCCAGATCCCTTTTAGAAGTGCAAGACAATAGCCCTAAGTGTAAAGGTTCAAGATCTAAACATCTTTAAAAATCACTATTTGTCTCTTTCAAGATACAAATCTTACATTAAGTTTGTTTTCCTAGCTCTAGATAGTCGTTATTGTTCTTTGTTTTGCCAAAAATAGGGTAATTGCTATCTTGTTGCATTAATAGGAATGTATCTGCGTGTAGAAGTGTTCTTGAGGCATGAAGCATTTTTATGAACACATATAGGAAAACCCTCCTTGGTTTCACAGAGCCAAAAGTGTAGGAGATCTCAGTCTTTGACTAAATCTCGTTAGTTGGCCACTAACTTTGTTAATTCTTAAGTATAGGGAATTCACAACCCCTTAGAGAATTACAAAGCCTTAGCTGGAAAAAACACCAATAGGACGTCCTAGGATTCACGAAGTGAAAGCGGTGCCGTCAACGTATCACCAATGCTTGAAATTTCCTTTCAATGGACAAGAAATCACCATTTTAGCTGATTCCAATAATCCTCAATATTGCAACACGCTTAAAACAGTCCAAGACACTTTTGTGCCACATAAAAGAGAAGCTCACACTTCTAGTTTATCAAACAGTGAAAGACAACTAAATTTTGTGTCAAAGTGGGTTGAGAAAAAGGGTCAGTCAAAAGATTAGGGTATCAATGATTCTACTTCATCAACTAACGAAATTCAATTAAATTCTTCGTCAAATCAGCTTGAGGAGAAGGTTTAGTCAAAAGATAAAGGCACTAGTGATTCTACTCCATCAAATCGAGAAAGTCAACTTAATTTATTATCAAAATAATTTGAGAAAAAGATCAAGTTGAAATACAAAGGCATGGGTGAATATTCAATTAAGCAATCCTTGTGTCTTTCATAGCTACTAACTTCACCAAGATCCTATGGACAACCATCAACACCAAGACAAACATCTTCACAACTAATCACACTCTTTGATGGTAGATTTATAAAAGCAAGCACTCAAGCTAATGAATCTGAGGATAAAGAAATTTTAAATTGGTTGTACAAAGATGAAGAACAATCACAAGCATCAACTTCCAATGTCCAAACAAAACAATATTGTAAAGGGAAAACAATCTTGGAAAATATGGGGTATGAAGGACAAGGTCCTATCGGCAAAAGAAAAGAGGGTATTGTAGAACTAATCCAGCATCTCACACTCCATGCAAAAGACAAGACAGGGCTAGGCTAGAAAGAAGAATCAAAGGAAGACATAAAAGAGAAGGTTGTTGAGCGAATCCTATAACTACAAGCTAGTTCTGAGACAAATTCAAATGAGTATGAATGAGATTCATTGTCTGAGGAATCTTGTCAAGATAAAGAAGTTGATGTAATACAGAGGTATACCCCCATATGGATGGAGGGACAAAGCTCAGGGTCTAGACCTCTTGAATTTGGATTACAACGTATCGATGGCTCAAGTGAGGACGAATAGACATCAAGCGAGATAGACGATTTGGAGGAGAGTAACATCATAGACCTTGAAATTGCTATTGAAACCTTTGACGATGTTTCTATCTTGACACTTACCGCCTTTGACTCAAACCAATCTGATGACTCTTTATTGTTAGTACATCTTGAACTCATTGACTAGGAGCAAATCGAGCCTCTCGACGTCACTATGTTTTGCAAAGATGATGCCATTGTTAACTTCCTGTGTTCTGACAATCTAGAAATGAGTTCCACCCATGAATCTCCTAATGGACTTTCAAGCCAGGAGGGTGCCAAATCTCTCAGCTGCAAAATCAAAAAATATAAAAAATTGATCTAATGGTGAAAACCATTTAATGGCAGTATTAGATCAAGAAAGAGTAAAAATAAAGAGCGTATCCAATGGTGTAAACCTCTTTGAGGCACCAACGGATGGGGTATTTGACACCCTTCTTGAACACTATCATGAAAAATCGTCAGTGTTGGTTGAATCTACACAATCCATCAATATCGACACAACAGAAACAGTGAAGACTATATATCTAGCAACATCCATGACAGATCAAGAAAATCCAAGCTTCATCAAATTATTTGAAGAGATAAAAGTCAACTTTACTTGGTCCTACGTTGATATGCCTATTATTGATCCCGATTTGATAATGCATCACTTATCTATACCACCTGGAGTGAAACCCATCAAACAAAAACTCAGGAAAATGCATCCACATATCGCCTTGTTGGTAAAAGCATAATTGAAGAAATTGTTAGATGCAGGATTCATCCGATCAATTGATTATGCTGATTGGATTTCTAACATCGTGCCAATTTATAAACCAAATGGAAGCATCATGATATGTACTAATTTTAGAGATCTCAACAAAGCATGTCCAAAGGATGATTTTCCTTTGCTCAACATTGACATCATTGTGGACTTGACAACATGACATGCCATGTTATCACTTATGGATGGATTTTTAGGATACAATTAGATAAAAATAACACTAGAAGATCAAGAAAAAACAACGTTTACATGTCCATTGGGTACTTTTTGCTGGAACGTCATGCCTTTTGGTTTGAAAAATGCAAGGGCCACATATCAACAAGCGATGACAACCATATTCCATGACATGATGCACACCTTCATGGAGGATTATGTGGATGACCTCTTAGAAAAATATTTCACCAGAGAGGGACACCTGGAAATATTAGATAAAATCTTCACTCAACTGGAAAAATTCAATGTGAGATTAAACCCAAAGAAGTGTGTGTTTGGTGTGACATCGACAAAACTATTAGGGTACATCATCTCATAAAAAGGCATCAAAGTCAATCCTGCCAAAATCAAAGCTATCTTGGAAATGCCACCACCAAAGAACATCAGCCAACTGAGATCTCTATAGGGATGTTTCTAATCTATCAGGAGGTTCATTGCACAACTAGCGGATAAAACTCATCCCTTTAATCATTTGCTACATAAAAATGTCTCCTTCAAGTGGGATGAAAAATGTGAAGTAGCTTTTAATCAAATAAAACAATGTCTAATGACTCCACCCATATTGGTGCCACCTACAAAAGAAAAACCATTATTACTCTACATAGCAACAACTGAAGTATCTTTGGGCACTCTATTAGCACAAGAAGATTTTGCGAGAAAAGAAAGGGCTATTTATTATATCAGCAGAACATTGAACGACTATGAAATCAACTACACCTTCATCGAAAAAGTTTGTCTACCGGTATTATTTGCTACTCAATAGCTGAGGAATTACATGTTAACTCATACTGTTAAACTCATAGCTAAGATTGATCCATTGAAGTATTTACTCAACAAAGTTGCCCTAACAAGAAGACTAGCCAAGTGGGTAATGATGTTGAGCGAATTTGACATCTAGTATGTAGACCAAAGAGATATCAAAGGTCAAGTGATAGCCAATCAGTTAGCTGAAGCACCACTACAAGATGATCATCCAATGCATATTGATTTTCCTGATGTAGATGCCCTTACCATATTAGCACAATAGTGGATGTTATATTTTGATGGGTCTTACACGCAACATAGATCAGGTGTTGGAATCTTGTTTGTCACACCTTAGGGACATACCATCCTGAAATCTTACAGGCTCATGTTTCCTTGCACAAATAACATGATTGAGTACAAAGCACTTATCATTGGAATCAAGGTGGTAGTCGAATGGAATATCATAGAGTTGCAAGTCTATGGAGATTCACAACTAGTCATTAACCAGGTGAACAATGATTATCAGACAAAGGATGATAAGTTGATGCCGTATAAGAGAATGGTGAATGATTTCAAAAAGTATTTTGTTGAGATCAAATTTGAGCAGATTCCGAGAGTGGACAACAAAGTTGTTGATGCAATGACAATAATTGCTTCTCTTCTGCAAATACTTGAAAAATGAAGCCGTTATGAGTTCATGGTGGAACAAGTGCTTAACGCTGCCTACGATAACCCTGAATCCCAAGTCATATGTCATCTAGTTGATGTTGAGTCCTCGATCTATGCAATGATCTATACCCATTTGAGAAAAAATACCCTTCCACCTAATCTATCTCGAAACCATAAACGTAACTTTATCCGCTAAGTTGCCCAACACACCCTAATAGTGGATATACTCTATCGACGAGGTCTTGATGGAACTCTCCTTCGTTGTCTTGAACGTAATGAATCTGAAACAACCTTACATCAAGTTTATGAAGGTATCTATGGAACTCATTCAAGTGGACTAACTCTTGCTAAGAAACTCCTACATTTGGCCCGTATTATTGTCTGAATATGGAGAAGGAGTCTTTTCGATTTGTCAAGAAGTGCAAAAAATGTCAAGTCCATGGAAACCCGATACATGCACCAACACAGGAGCTGCAACCATTTGCATCAACATGGCCTTTCTGTCAATGGGGATTGGATCTGGTAGGTAAAATTCATTCGTCATCATATAATGGACACAAATTCATCATCATGACAATGGAGTATTTTATAAAGTGGATTGAAGTTGTTCCCTTAACCACCATCATTGGAAAATAGATCAAATCCTTCATCCTAAATTACATCATCTGTCAGTATGGTATTCCTTAGTCCATTGTCACTAACAATGGCAGACCTTTCAAGAACCAAGATGTCTAAGAACTTTGTGAAAGGTTTCATATCCAACATCAGTTTTCTACATTGTACTACCCTCAAGGAAATGGCCAAGCAGAGGCCTCAAACAAAACTATTTTGAAATTTTTAAAGAAAATTGTGAATGATGGTGGACGAGATTGGCACGTTCAATTAAACCTTGCTTTGTGGGCATACCGAACCAACATCCAAAAACCAACAAGAGTTACACCATATGCCCTGGTATATGGATTAAAATTTATTTTACCTATCAAGGTTGAGATACCATCACTCTATGTATCTTTGAAGAGAATCATCTCAGAGGAAGACTATCGAGTCTCTAGGCTATAGGAGTTAGAACTGTTGGATGAGCGTCATCAACATGTAGTGGATCACCTAAAATTCTATCAATACAGGATGTCAAGAAGCTATAATCATAGAGTAAAACCAATAACATTTCAAGTTGGTGATTTGGTCCTAAAAGAAAACCCTCGCAATCAACAAGATTGAGAAAACAAAGGAAAATTTGAACCAAATTGGCTGGGTCCTTTTGTTGTTATATCAGTCTATGGACCTGGAGTTTATCAGCTGTCTACACCTGAAGGGGATTTGTTTGATGAACCTATCAATAGTATTCACTCAAGAAGTTCTATACCTAGCTCATCCGGTGCACGGTAAAAAGTCCTAAAAAAATACAAAAAAATCAAAAAATGATCAAAATCAGAAAAAGAGAAAAATACAAAAAAAATCAAAAATCAAAAAATCTGAAAAAGTGCAATAAAAACAAGTAGTGAAACCCAACAACAAGCGTTATTTGTGATAGATTAGCTTCTCCATCTATTTGAGCACGTGTCGATCATCCGCTTTCACCATCATTATGCCTATCATCGAAGAACCTCATGTAAATATCCCGGCGTCGCGGTCATGTCTCACCCTAGTCTGGGGGAAAAATCTTGAACTCACTGGGGGCAATAAACCTTAAGCTTCAACCAACAGACAAACAGTAGTACGACAAACACAACAAAGACAATAATCATAGTACAATCAAACACTGAACATCAATCATCACATTTCCAAGCAATATCACCCATTCACATCAAACAACCAGATCAATCAATTAAAACAAATTCAAATGGATGATATTCTTCTGAATCTTGGCTTTAATACTTTAGCATGAATGTTTGATGGTTGTACTTTGATTTTTGTTATCATATCTCTGGAGCACCTCGAGAATGTCTTGAACTAGAGAAGCAAGGATGGAGTATGATATTTTCTTTGTCCAATGTCTACGAGTTGATCGTCATTACTATGCAAATTGTCACGAGATGTGCTCTACAAAGTATCACTGATGACATTCCAAATTTTCATGGGAAAAGGATTAAATCTTGTTTGTTTACACGAGAAATGCTCAAGTAATCCTGGTTCAATTATTCCTAGATGCTTGTGTTAACTTGCAATATCAAAAATCATGGAAGTAGTACTCAGGTCATCATGGTCTAATTACACCATTGATGTTTTTACTCACTTTCAACAATTCAAAGGCTCAATGATGATAAAAAAACATGACAAATTGATTGACGAAATGACAACATTGCATATTTAGATTTGCATCGTTAAATTAGATTGCATTCATATTAGTTTTGCATCTACAGTATAGATTTTCCAAGGTTGGCAAAATTTTAAAATGATGTTATCTCTATCATTAACAGATTGAGTATACTTGACATTGACAAAAGCATATCATTCACACATATAGTTGCATAATCATTATTACATCGTGTATACATAGAAAACAATATCATATCACTCATCCATCCATACATTATATTTCATTTACATAATAAAATCCATTGCATGTTTCATAAAAGCATTATCCACAAATCATATAGGATCATCGTCTATGCATCACAATATCATCATTGCATCCATACATACATAATCATAACATAAGCATATAAAAATCACATAGCATATAAAGAAACAGGAAATCAAATTGCATCCATTGTAAGCATCCATCATAAACACATATAGACACCATATGGATCACTAAATCATCGTTGTATATCATATAAATCTCAAAATAATAATGTCAAAGTGTACAAGGATATCTAAACAGGTAGAGAAATACATCATAAAAAATGGCAATGAATCATCAAGTCTCTGAATTGGTGTATACAAATGTCTCAAATACATCAAAGGTGATCATGGAGCTATGAGGTGCTCCCCCTAGACGTCGCTGGCCTCACTAAGCCTCCTACAGCACCACCTGATGGACTTGCACCTGCACCTGGCCTTGCACCTGGATCTTTGCGAGGTGGCTGAGTCACACCCATGCTGGTGGTCTGAGACTGACTCCTGCCTGATCTCGACTGTGCATAATTGACCCGTCGCTCTGGAGGCACTACCTCATAATATCAGTCTCTGTAATACTCGACCTCTCTAGTAATCCGAGTAACCTCTCGGAGCATATCACTTGTGGTGGTCCCCTTGGCCACTCTCTTTAACCTATAGGCCAAGGCCTCTACCTGCTCACTTTGCTATCTAGCTGCATCTCTCTCGACTGTCAAGGTGGCAATATGTCCCTGTGCCTATGCTAGTAGAGCTTGTACCTATGCTAGTTGATGTTGTAAAGTTTGCACCTAAACCTGTAGTACAACTATCTATGTCTATTGTTGTTGTGAGGGTAACTGAATCTGCACATGCTGCAACCACTAGTGATCTCCTCCTCTGAGGTACCATGAAGTCTCGCACATCCACCACTGCTTTGCCTCCACCTCCACCATCACCACCATCTCCTCCATCACCATCTCCACCTCCACCTCCACCTCCACCATCTCCATCTCCATCATCTCCATCATCACTGCTCTCTCTCTCCTCCTCCTCATCACCTCCTCCACCCCTCCTTCATCTCGGTTCTTGCTCATCATCCAATAAAGGCACGGGCTCATCTAGGCTCGATATCCATGGGAAGGGATGTGCAAAGAAATAATGAGCATACTCCTTTGACAACACAACCTCTATAATCTTTGGATGGTACGCCCATATCACTGGCTATAATCCATAGTACTCTTGGCATGCTCCATCATATGATAAAATAGGCCCCCACTCCAGAATGTCCCGTCGTCTCCATGCATAATGAGCAACTCCCTGCGACATACCCTGTACTTGCCCGTACCTGTTGATGCACTCTCCAAAGAAGGAATCTCTTAATAATGAATAGTTTCCTCCTGATCAAATATCTAGCAGTACACACATATGGCATCTCTGTGTCATCCTTCGACCACTGCTCACAACCTGTAGGGTCTCCATGTCACGATATCCAAATAATTTAGAACCCTCCGCCAATACTCTAGTTTTCCTAACTTATGCTGGACAACTGGACTTGTATACCCATGAATGTAAGGCCTCCCAGTTGGACGCTATCTCTTTGCAACAGGTTGAGTGATAATTATGTGCTCCCACGCCCATATCTGTAACAATGTAACCCCAATTGATAAACTAGATGCTCTCAGATAAACCACCTGGTGAAGATCATGGTACAAATGTGCGAGCATGTAGGATCCCCATGCATATCTGGTCCCTTGTGTGATCATGCTCTCTAGTGTCTGACCCCAACCGACTGAGAGTCCCTTTGACCTATGGTCGAGACATAGGAATCCTTCAATGAATCCAACAAGAACACATGGCAGTGTCGCATATGCATCAACCATATCTTGCCATGGGATCTCATAACCACAAATCTGATCATCCTCGAAGACTCTCCTCAATGCATCGGCCCCTCCCTGCTTAGTGGAATCATATATAACCAGATCACTAATGACTGGAATCCGCAGAATCTAATAAATGTCCTCTGGTGTGACTGCCATCTCACCAGTAGGCAAGTGAAAGGTGTTATGATCATTGTGCCACCTCTCTACCAAAGCGGTCAAAAGCCCCCTGTTAATCCTATGTTGGGGCATGTCAAGCAAAGAAGTCAATTTGCATCGTCCAATCACATTTAGATCAGCCTGATTTAGATGTGGAATCAAATCCCAAGTCCTAAGGAAACACTCTTGCGACATCAGGATTGACGAAGGATCCTATCATCATAACATATTGCAAATTAGGAGTCTTGTCAATCAATCAATATCAATCAACCTATCAATCTAATAAGCTCTGGTGAGAATTTGATCAAATATCACGAGCATCTATCATTGATCCTCACCTATCATGAGGTTAATTATTATCATCCTATCATTGAATCTCACCTATCATGAGATCAATCATCTTCTAATCCATCAACATCATCAAACAACATCAAATCAAAGGCTGACGCAATAAAAAATCATCAAAATCAAGGAGTTTAATCAAAATTTCATGAATCTGGTCTAAATGCGTTAGAACAATGCTTCTATGCTCTAAAAACATGGATGCGCTAGAAAACTTCACAAATGCACTAAAATAGTTTATCAATGCGCCATTTAAATTCATCGATGCGCCATTTCATGGCACCAATGTGCCAAATGATTGTATGCGCTAAACTTTTGACTAAATGCGCTAAATCATGTCCTAAATGCACTGCAACTCTATATGCGCTACATTATTAATTAGATGTGCTATCTCTTGACCTAAATGCACTAAAAATATTGATGCGCCACATCATTGACCAAATGCGCTAAAAAATGACCCTATGCGCTATAACAGTGACCCGATGCGCTACATCGGGTTCTCTATGCGCTAAAACATAAAAAGACAAAATTCAAATGTGAAGAAAGCGCAAAAAATGAGATTCAAAATTTATGAGGTTTTTCGAGGTATGTATCGGAGGTCCATACGCGGTTGGGCGGTTATGATGTCGCATGTGCTCGAATCGGTGGGTCTGGATCGGAATCACCATCTTGCTCAATTTGCACTAGGTTGCTCAATCATTCCAATTTTTCATAATCCAAATGCACAAATGAATTTTATTTCACCTCTTTTTACCTTTTAAAGGATAATTAAGTGGGAATTTAGTGGGATTGAATTATTTTATTTTTCAAAAGGGGCCTTAATTAATCAATTCATCAAAGTTGGTAGGTTTAATATCATTTTTGGGAGATAAATCGTTGATATCATCCTAAAAATTTGAAAATCATAATTTTTTTTTTAATTTCAAATTTTTTAAAATTTCATCGATTTATCTCCCGTGGGGCATATATCCATCATCACTCGAAATTTCAGTGTTTGGGGCATCAATTTTTTTTGTCGGCACATCAACAAAAATTTCTTTGAAGCAATGTGTAAACACATCACTTCAAAGAGGGGCAAAATGTATACACCTAAAATCGGTTTGGATAATCTAATTAATTAAATACAAGTTATTTAATTAATAAACTCTTTCTAATTCCTCTACTTATAAATAAATTCTAAATTTATTTATATGGTTCACATTTCTTAATTCTTCTAATCTAATTAATTAAGTACAAGTTATTTAATTAATAAATCCCATTTGATTCATCTACTTATAAATAAATTCTAAATTTATTTATATAGTTCATCTTCTAATTCTTCTATCTTAAATCACATTCTTCTAATTCTAATTAATTTTAGTCACATGTCTACAACTTTTCCATTTTCCACTTCATCACGTGTCTCAACAAATTGAATATTCCAAATATTTAATTTGGATATTTATCCTCAACAAATGTTGAAATAAACTTGAGACATTTGGCTCTTCTATTTCATTTCTTCTCCTTGACACTTGGCAAATTGTTTTCATGCAAGGGAACACTCTCCCTATTTTTCTCTAACTTCTTCATCCTCTACCTTTCATCTATCCAGATCAAATCCAGACCATTGGTTGCTGCCACATCATGATATGCCTTGAAAAATCTATAAATACAACCTCATTCTACAACAAATGCATCCCAACTTTGGACAAACTTACTTTGCAGAAATTTCATTAGAGCATTTGAGCATTTAGAGCATTTGAGTATTTAGTAATTAGCAATTAGAAGCATATTAGTTTAGGATCATGGCTTTAATGTTAGCTGCATTCTAATTACTGTAGTTTTTTTCATATCATTTTTATAGCATAGGTTTCATTTTCATACAACAACACCATTATCATAGCATCACATCATATAGCTCATCAATCATCATGTAGGAATAGATTTACTGCATTTCCAGCATCTCGTTCTTCAAGTTGTCATTCTAACACTCATAGTGCATACATAATATGACAACCATTATGATTTAATGAGTCCTTAAGGATAAAGAACGATGAGACGGTTTTAGAGATTTTTGTTCATTTCAATTCAATTAGATTTATCATTTAGATTCTCTAATATAATACGTTTAATTGATTGTTTGTTTTATTTCTTATTTACACATTTTACTATAACTCACACGATTCAACAAGCATATGTTTTTTGGAAATGACTAAGGACAAGTTCATATAAGGATTTGTAACCACAAGTAGCAATTCTAAATAAAGTTAATATCATCATTATTGAATGGTGAAGTTAATTATACCTCATTTAATAAATAATAAAATTGAACATTTTCCATGGATGATGATATTAGCTAGGACACTTGTCCCAAAAACTAAGACAATAAAAAACATTCCTAAGGGTTAAAAGATATTATGGAAGTTAACTAAACATAATATGAGAAATAGTAGAATAAATCACAAGCACTAAATAAAGACTAAAAAAATTAACCAATAAGAAAAAAATGTTTGCAATAAGATTTATGGATTAAAATTGTGTCAAATTTTTACATCAACACTTCGGAACATACTCTATCATGCCAATTTTTTACATCAACATTTCAGATCATACTCCATGCCCCGAAACGTTGATGTAAAAAATTGATACACAATTTTAATGCAAAAATCTTATTGCAATATTGTTATAAACCGCAGAAACTTCATGATTTAAATTTTTTTTGTTGTATAACATTCATACACCACTTTAATCTTCAATTTAAGAAGATAGAGAATTTAAGAGTGTAAAGCATAGAGGGATTCCCCCAATTTCGAAAGAGGAAGGAAAGAAACAAAAAAAGAAAAGAAAAAGAAAAGTGCCATACAAGTTTAAATTGCAACGGCTTTGCCGCCCATTTTAACTATTTCGGTACAACAATTATAATTTCCTTAATTAAATATCTTTCTAATAGCAATCATAAGGTCAAAATTGTTTGGGATATACGCAGAGGAGAATTTACAGATCCGCAACGAGAGAGTAGCGGAGTTTATGTTGTGTGACGTCTGAATCTGGGTAATGATTTCGAAGCAATGGGATATCCAAGAAGCAGGCGCACCTCTACAGTAGAAATCACCCCTTCTTGCCATATAAATTCGCGGACCTCATCTAAAAGAAGACGAAATACTGATGACAAAGAGAATGCAACTGCTCTTAGGGTGAAATGCTCGAGCTCGGTTTCAGGGAAGGGTACGTCGAAAAGAAAGCGGACTTGCCTGCAGATTAGGGACGACAATTCTACGGCAAATAGTTTTCCGGAGACTCTAGCCGACAGAGAAACAGGGCTTGAGGCTAAACAGCAACAAGACGAGGGTTTGCAACAGCTTAATTCTAGAGACGAGGGCTCTGCCCGTGCTTTAAATGGTGGAAATGATGGCGGAATCGCAGCGTTTTTGGATGCGCAACCGAGCTCCGCTGAGTGTCGGGTCGAAGATCAATCGGCCTTATGTGCCACCTTGAAGGTATGTTTGCTCGCATTTCTCCTGTGTTATGAATTGTTTTGAACTTTTTTTAACTTAGAGTTGAAGAGACTGAGGTGATCAAGCCCTAGATTGTGCCACCTAGTCCTGCCAATGCCAAACACCCAATAGTAACTTCTCTGTGGGATCGGCAGGAGTTTTGCCCCAATTAATTGGCCCTCCGCTTAAAAGCATAGAGATGGATATAAAGGGAACTAACTTGGCCTCATGCTCAAAGAATAAAACTGATCAGATTGTAACTTGTGGATTTAACACATGCCTTACGATGTAATTGGCCCCAGGGATTTCCTTTTAAGACGCATATATTGAGTTTATGTCACAAGAAGCCAGAGCAGTTTGCTGCCTAAATCTACGTTACCTGTTGGAAACTGACACATTATATCATTAGTTGAAGGTGAAGACTTGCAAAAGAAATAGATTCATATCTTGGAAGAAATCATCGTCGCAATTAATGAACGAAGAGGCTTGAGTATAAGTTGCAGTTCCATTAGTGAACCCAGTGTTGACACCTCCTTCATCGAGCCACCATTCCACCTTGTCAAAACTTGCCGCCACATTACAATGCCTTTGTAATAGGGAAAAGTGTGAAGTATCCATTCATGCACCATTGGGTTTGCAACTCGCTCCTCAAGTTTAGAGGCGAAGTCCTGTGTAATTGACACCTTTGAATTCTTGATGTTTGTGTTGCCGAACCTATCCACATTAATAATATCTTTAACAAAAGCTGGGGAAGAATAATCCTTTCCAAAATATGCGCTTCAAATAGAGGCTACATCGAGACACTAATAGTCGTCAAACATGAACAATGGCTTTTGAAAGTGGGATGTTTTATTGCAAAGAATGGGGAACATTTTATGGAAAAAACTTAAACTCTAATTAAAAAAGCATACATTTCAACAAACTTTATTGTTTATTCCTTTAAAAAATTGTATGGTCACATATGTATGAATTGAACGGTGATTCAGAATGAATTTTAGGGTTTTTTTTTATGCTCATTAGATTTCAAAACTTTTATTATAAAAATAGCAAACTTTGAAACTTAGCTCACGACCATCCTTAAGGGAAAAGAAGCAATGCTTTATGCCTCTAAAGCAAACTCTAGCTACTTATTGGTTTACTTGCTTTTATTTGATTAATTTTTTTTGATAAGTGAAGTGAGGGTTAGGTCCCTCTCTCTTTATATTAATTAACAAAGAAATTTTACATATATTGTTTGATAATAACAAGAAAGCTAACGCCAAAACAAGACTAAACCAGAACTTACAGACATGAAAAACCCATAACAAACAACATCACAAAAAGAACTTGTTACATAGCAGCTGCAATATTTTTGTTTTACATACAAAACGAACAAACCATAACTTGACATAACCCTATTGATTGATTGTCTTATGAGCGACTTGAAGGACTAAGACTATTATCAACATATAGTTTAGAGAAATAGCAGAAAATAAACTAACTTTGAAGTACCCTCGCACAAGCTAGACCATAGATTTCTTAGCATCTTGGCTTTGGACCAAAGGAACCATCCTCTTGCTTGACCAACGTAGCTTGCCTAGAAAGGAATTTGATACCCTTTCTGGCTTTGGCATTGAACCTCTTTTGCGTAGGTGTAGATTTCATAGGATGGGTGAGCTCCTCCATTTCCATAGTAGGGTGGTAACCTTTCAGCCAATAGTTATCCATCAGGAAGTGTTGAAATGATGCAAGTTCCTTCATCATGCTCTCCATTGGGGAGTCAATTGTCCTTACCATTTGGATAGAGGCTAGCTTGCGAAATTTGTATCTTGTGCATGGGAGCAAGGATAAATTTGATTTGATTTGCTTTGTCACCATGTCCTGCAGCCCCATCTTGAATTTTTCCAAAACTTTTAAACAATAAGGTAGTGGGAAGGGAGAGTACCACGTTTGAAGCCTAGGACTCTAATAATCCTTTGTTGAGATCTTGGGGGTACATTGAAGAAGAAAACCCCAGATTTGAGATTCTTTATTTGTTGACCTAAAGTTGTCGTGTAGGAGTCCAATATACTTTTGATTGTATGAGCTTCCCTCATACTTGCATCCTCGAAAAAAATAGTATCATCTGCTGTCATATCCCCGAAATGGAACACTAAAATTACTAAGTATTGAAATACAAATACATAAATACAACACATATTAAAACATAAATGCAAATAAATAAATAACAAAGTACGTATATATATTAACAATTTTATTATAATTACAATTATCAAGATGATATTATAATTACAAAATATTGACACAAGAAAATAATAATATTATTGGCAAATCAATATTTATGTTTTAATAATAAAATGCCAAATATTTAAAATGCAAGTAAATCAATGTTAGAATACAAAATAATCAAAATACAAATAAATAAAATATCAAAAATAAAATAATGAATATAATCTAAAAATATCTTATAGTCACAATTATCAAATGATCTTTAAAATTATAATTATCCAATGATAATATTATAATTAAAAATATTATCATTGAAATAAACATAATTGTCAACATGCTGACCAAGATTATGAATCGAATCTCTAAGAGGCAAACGATTCCTAAAAGTTAAGACAGCCATAACAAATAAAGATTAAGTCAGCAATATTAGAAGGAAACAAGCCATAGATTAGAGGCAGTGGTTTGATGAGAGAGACACGTCCTTGGGAAAGGACTTGACTCAAGGCAAATATTTAAGAAGAACATCTTCAAGCAAAAAAATAGCATGCGGCTGAAAAGGAAGGTAGGTCTGTAGACGGATCAGGAAATAAAGAGGCAAGTATTTGTTCATAAAATTAAATAAGAAGTAATAAATGCTTATGTATTTGGGAAATGAAATCTGTTAGATATGTTGTGAACTTTGATATTGATAAAAATATTAATGTATATATTAACATTTGATAATTGATCAATATATATGCAAAGGTAATTATCGTCAATCAATTAGGAATAATTATATATAATGTACGATTATCCAATAATGATGCTTGCAACAATTATTGAGCCTTATAAATAGTTATGATGCTTAATATAATAATGGATAATAGATTCTTATCTGTTGAGTTACACTAACGATATCTTTTGAGTGCAAAGAAACAAGAACAATTGCATCTTAGGAAGATACATCATCGCATCAAAGAAAGACGATGGATTGGGCTCAGGGAAATAAGTCTAGAAGAAGTCTAGTTAGTTCAACGATCGGGGGATAAGTGAATGCATAGAGTGATTAAATGACACGTTGCAATCAATAGGTATATGTGTCTATATATTGAGTTCATCTCTACAGCGTAAGTGAATTTCACATATAGAAATATATGGATGATATTTGTCTAGTCACAATAATATTGCTTACAACAATTATTGTGTCTCATTGAGCTTTTATGACTTTACTTTGAAGGATAGACTTAGGCCAAACAATTCCCTTTCGCTAGCACTTACCAAGGATAGGGAGTTTGTGGAGGGAAAGGCTGGTAATTCGATCCATTAAAAGACGGTCCCAAGATGGGTGGAACACCTTGAGGGAGTCCCATTTGAGATCATTCACGCGCCCTTTGCATAGTCATTCTACCATCCAAGGACGTTAGGAAAGAGGAGACAAGGCGAAGATCTATTCCGATCAGGAGTAATAAGTCATATCAGATTACGTTAGTTATGCACTAGTTGATAATAATGCATTTCATTTATCTTATTCCATCAATCTTTCATTGCTCTTTATCAAACAATCTTTAAAATCAAAATTTTAATTTATGCATTTTATGTCTCTAATATGGGACGTTACATTTGCAAATTGGAAATGAGTGAAGGTCTCAAAATCTTTGATGGGTTTTATACTTGACCATCTATGGTCTGTTTTAGCTTGGGAGATGCATGTTCTCAACACCCTTACCATTAAGATGAAAAGGTAGGGAGACAATGGGGCTCCTTGATGGATACGAGCAAAGAAACCAATTGGTCCACCATTAATTAGAATAAAATAATTTGGATAAAGCAAAGTATTCATAAATTAACTCCATCTAGGGTAGGGAGAAACCAAAAATTTCCAATATCTTCATCAAAAATCTCCAATTCACTTTGTCATAAGCTTTACTTATATCCAATTTGATGATCATACTCTTCTCATTGGAGTTGGAGGTAGAATGGATGAGCTCATGGGTGGTGATTATACCTTAAAAAATGATTCTTCTTGGTACAAAACCACTTCAGGGATCTGAGATTAGGGTTGGCAAAATAGTTTCAATCTATTTTCCATTGTTTTCGCCAAAATCTTGTAGAGGGTATTGCATGGAGAGATTGGCTTGAAGTTAGAGAAAGAATTTGGGGAGGGTGATGAAGTGTAGTTGAGTGCTTTTAGAATCTTTCTTTACTTTTGTGACTCATTAATGCCTCCACAACTTCCTTGCCCAAAATGTGCCAACACTCTTGAAAAACGTTTTGGGGTAGCCATCTAGGCCTGGAGCTTTGTTTGGATGCATTTGGTTTAAGGCTGATTTAATCTCATTTTTGAGAAGGGACCAATCAACATTTATTGTTTGTGTTTGTGACGACCTTGAGGATTAATCCCATAAAGTCTTGCTGCTCTTTAAGCTTGGATGGGTCTTCATTGCCAAGGAGTATAGAAAAATGGAGATCGCCTCATTAATTTCTTCTTGTTTTCTTAGTTTCCCAACCTCAGGTGAAGTGATATTGAGGATTTTGGCTTCACTTCGCTTGGCATGGGTGGAGTCATGAAAAAAATTGTTGTTGTGATCTCCTCCTTTCAGCCAGATCTCCCTTGGTTTTTCCCTCCAAATATTTTCTCTTTGGCTTATAGGTTTGCTGATTCAGCCTTGGACATGCCACCCTTAATGACTATCTCATTGAGTTTGAAGAGTTCTCTTTCCATCCTTTCTTTTATTGAGAAAATGTTTTTAAATTTCTCGTTCCATTCCTCGATTCTTAGTGAGAGTGGTAAGCTTTTGAACTAGAGTGAACATTTTTCTTCCTTTGAAGTTGGGCATAGTATCCCACCAATTCTTAGCTTGGTCTAGGAAGGATTCATCTTTGAACCACATATTTTCAAATTGGAAAGGACATTTGGGATGTGTCGAGTCTACGTGCCATGCAAGGGAATTAGGAAATTGATTTGAACTAGACCTTAGAATAATGAAACCTTCAATGATATCATTTGGACTCAACCATTTGGCTGCAAGCAAAAATTTGTCTAGTCTTTCTGAGGTGTTGAGAGAGCCTTCTCTCTTATTGGTCCATGTGAAGGTCCCATTTTTTGGTTGCTTGTCAACAAGGAAGTTTTATTGAACAAAGTTGGTAAAATTGGATTGAGATTGAGAAATACTACTTATACCTCTATACATGTCATTTACATTCAACACAACATTGACTACTTATGCCTCTATGCTTGTCATTTACATTCAACACAACATTGAAATCTCCCTTCAAAAATATCAAGTATTTTTGGATGGGAGACATGACTTCTATTAAAGATTCCCATAAAAGTCTTCTTTTGAGGAGGGATGCTTGAGGCATAAACATTACATAGATAAAAAGAGAGGCTAGAAGAAATGGAGGTTACTTGACATAGTTGTCAATTAGAGCCTTGATTTAGAGGAGATACATTAATAGTTTTGTCAAACCAAAGGATAACTAGGCCTCTTTGAGCTCCATTTGTTGAGGTAAAATATATCCTTCCATTTAGGCGATTTTTGGGTTAGTTTACTAGCTTCTTTAATGCTTAAACTAGTTTCTTGCAAAAGGATAATATCTAGCTTCTACACATCTAGTTGATGCTTAATGAAGCATCTTTTGTTAGGGATGTTTAAACCTTTGACATTTCATGAAAGGATCTTCATTGGGCTAGTGAGGGGCCCTTCCCCCCTCATGTTTCTTTTTGTTTATCAAAGTTTAAGGTTGCTCGATCTTGCCTTAATCTCTTCCATGGTTAACTGTTTGCTTTTTTCCTTCCTTTGCTTGTAAAGGGCCGCAATTGGGTCTGGCCTTATTTGTTTAAAGTTGAGAAATAGAGCAGACCTCTAGGGAAACTAGTTTGCTCATGTCTCTATTCTGGTTAGTTGTCCCACCTTCGATATCAATTGAATCATTCAAAATATTGATCAAACTATCTCATGTAGGGTTGCAAACAAGAACGAAAGGTCGAGGATCGTTTGCCATTTTGGGAGTTGAGAAGGGGCCCATCAGTCCTTGGATTGATCAAAAGCTATCTTTTTTATTGGAAATGGGGATTGGGCTCTAAGCCATTTCCAAAGTTAAATGAGGGAGGTTTTTAGCTAGGCTTGGAGAGAACGGGCTATTGTTTTCCTTTGTTGCATTTATTGTTTACACTTTTGTGAATGGAATAATTGGATTTATTCATTACTCATTATAGTCATTTCCTTTGAATGTTGAATCTATTTTATTTCTTTGAGCAAATAGGTTGTTGTGAATTGCTTTAAGGCATTTATTCTTAGGTAGAGATTTTATGTTATAATTTGAAATTTTACTTGGTATTTAAAGCAAGTTTGCACTTGATTAATTTCTTTCCATTTTTTAGAAGTTATTTTGTGATTTGTGAGTGACTTTTTGTAATTTTTTCTTCTAAGTGATTGTTAGAGCACTTTGTGTCCAAAGGGTTTGAGAAAGCTGGTTTTACCTTTTGTTTTGTTCAAAATGGACATTTGAAGGCCAAGCTAACAAAGGTTTTAGGTTGCATTTTATATTTGATTTTTTTGTAGGTAATTTCCTTTCAGAGCATGCTAGTACAAATATGAGCTTACCCTTGTGGCCAAAAACCCTAAGATGGCCCATCAACATGTCCAAATTGAACATTTTCTTGGAAGCTCCATTTATTTGCTAATTTGGGTTGTGCAACATGCAAAGCAAGACAAATTTCTAAAAAAATAATCTTGCATTATTTTGCATGCATGTAATGTGTTGTTAGGGATGTGCGCCCCTATCACATCGTCATGGGTACCTACATTTTTTTGCAGTCACCTTTTCAAAGTCATTATCAAATTGGAACATTTTACTAATGCACCAAACACATCAGCCACATTTTAGATCTTGTCCATATAGTGGCCTTGTGAGCAACTACATCTACACTTTGCATGATCAAGATTTGCACATAACATGTAGATCCTAATCAATGTCCCTTGGATCTGCCACGTGTGTGCTATCCATGTGCCACCACTATTAGAGTGCCATTAGACTTCTTTTTTTGCCTACTAGGAGAGAGGAAGCATCGACAAAGCATAACTTTTGATCTATATGTTGGATTTAGTGTTGTTTTTTGAACATGTCTAGTTTTTCACATAGATTGTCTATGTTGTATCATATTTAGTTTAATTTTTTGTAAAATTGTGTAAAATAATTGTGGAGCATTAAGCACATGATTAGGGCATTCTTTAATCCCATGAAAATAAAGTGCCAAAAATTAGTCTTTCTAGGGGGCTTTACATTGAGTGGCTTTTTTAAGGGAGGCTCTTCTTTCTTTGTGTTGTGTTCTTGCTTTCATTGTGATTAATCAACTATAAAGCCCTACTCTCACATCTTATAGTTTTTTTACATGAAAGGTAAAATAACTATACTATTGTGGGTTAATTGCTTTGTATAGGATTCTCAGGGAACAAAACTAAAAGCATAATCAGATGCAGACAACTTAATTGGTTTAACAAATGTGATGAAACACATGGGTTCTTTTGTTTGGTGCAATGCTACATCAATAGTAAGTAATAAAGTCATACTATGTTATATAAAGGTTAGCAAATAAATATTTGTTAGTAGCTAGTGAATAGTTTAAGGTGGTTGGAGAGTTGGTTCGTGAGAAATGCATGGCTTTAAAATCCATTGGACCTTTTTAATTAATAACCTAAAAACTATACAATCTTATATAGCGTTTTGCACATTTGATATGGTATTAGAGTGATAGTGGCCATTCCTTGTGAAGCAACATCAACAATGGCAACTAACATGGATGTATGATGTTACAAGGGGAGTGCAAGTTTAGGAGCAATGTGTTGAAGGGGGAGGTACTTTGTTTTTTGTGAGTAGGAGTGGTAGACCATAGTAATGGCTTAGAGAATGTAAAAGAGAGCCACTTGAGGTGTTTGAGATTAATGATAATTATGTGCTTTCAAATGTAGTTTGGTACACTATATGTGTAGGCACAAACAAGACATTCTAGAGGGGAATTTCTTGTTTTATGTTTTGTAGATTTTATTAGTGCAGTTGTGCAACCACTACCCTTGAAGCCTTGCAAGGTTACAGTTTTGATGAAAATGAGTAGGATTCGCCTTCCCAATGCTTACAATTGGCATGGTTCCTCAATCCTAGGGGTGGGGGTTGTCACGCCCCTTCTTTAGTGTAAATTTGGGTTGTCACGTCCCCTTCTTTAGTGTAAATTTTTTGAAGACCCTTAGCCTATTTCCTCATTTTTTTCCTATAGGCAATAATTGGGGTGGTAAGGAGGGAGATAATTAAATAATTAAATGAGTAGTTGAAAAGTAATTTTATGTTATGTTCTAAAAATGCGATTAATATTTAATTATTTAAAAAGGTTGTTATAAGTGAGTTTCAAAATGTTGTTGGGCCCAAGGTTCTAAAAGTGAGTGTTCAAAAGGGCATTTTTTATCTTTTATAACTTTGAGGGATAAATGAAATAAAAGAATATAATACGTGGGTTCTCCTATTGCATAAGGACAAAAACCCTTTAGCAAGATGGTTTCAAGGATGAAAACTCTCCTAGCCATATGAGTGATTTCATCTAGAGATCATCAAAGTGTTGAATGCTTATAGTTTCAGAGAAAGTTTATTGTGTTGCTCTAATTCAGTTTCGTTTCCAGAATTTTGTTATTGAAAGTGAAATCATTTTGGTTTGCTTGCATTGAAAATTGTGCAAAGGATTATTATATTTATGTATGCTGTACACTAATTTGCTTTGCTGAATGAATGAAGGGGAAGACTTAATCTTGACCGTGCCTCTCCAGCAGGCTGTACAATAGTTGTTGAAGTGCTATAAATTAATTGTAGATGGATTAGTATGGTTTGGGGTGCTGAAATTGCTGGTAAACATCTCTGTTTTCAGGTTGTACATCTATTGTTGGTAGTACTTTCAGTCCTAGGTTGTACCATTTCCATAATAGCTCGGCCATACGTCATTTGGGGAAGTGGCGTTTGGGTTTGGATGAATTGCAACATGTTATTGCCTAATCTCAACAAGAAATCTCTGCTGTATAGTTTGGTACAATAGACATTTGTTTGTACATGTCTTTGCTTTGTGCTATTCCATTAATAGGGCCTTACAATTTGTAAAGACCATTGCCCAAAGAGTCATAGTTTTCATGAATATATCCAGTTTGACAATGCAAGCATTTTGTCAAACCGTTTGCTTGCTTGCTGATCTGAGTTGTTTTCAATGGGTATTCAAATAGAAATTGCATATATAAAATTCATCATATGAAGAACCTCAATATTATCAATGATTTAGCATTTCCATTTAATCTTGGTATCATAGAAATATATGAAATTCATAACAGCAAAACATTACTGGATAAATAACTTTCATGTTACAGTTGTCACCAACAATTGCACATATCTGATATTCAATTTACAATACAGAGCATTCAGTGTAGAAAGTTTTGAGTAAATAGCAGCACCTTATGAATTGCTATAGCCAGCATTACACAACTTCAACATATGGCAGGTAGATGATAACAATAGCAGATCGTCCCCTTCATAAAGCTCCACGCACCCCTTAGCAGCAAAGAAATATACATCAACTTCTGAAACTAATACTCACGCTTGGCACAAAGAAGGTTGTTTGGTAATCAAACACAGCTCTTCCAAGTTAGCTGCTACTCCCTCATATTCTTGAATCCACTCATGATGCAGTTGCTGGTATGTATGGCTGTAGATGTCTGGCTCCAGATTGCAGAAAACTCATGCCACTCCTCCATATGCGTTGGGCATTCGTGAATGATAGGCGATGCCAAAGGAAAGATATCGGCCCTTTGCAAGTGTTATCGGCCCTTTCAAACAACAACGAGGGTGGCGCCCAACATTATATTATGCGGATCCCAATTAATTCCCAATCATTCCCTTCACAATACCAAACTGTAATCTGAGCTAGTCGATGGATTAAGCTTTGAATGGCTATAGGTATATATGATAAATTATCTGATAGAAGCTGTGATAGATTAACTCCCATGTCAACAATGGACCCTTCCTTAGTGTACGACAACCCCCAATAAAGAGGTGCGATGCATATAGTGTCACGGCTTCTCCTTAATATGTTGTGGCTAAGGTATTGAATAGAGCAGCTGTCAACAAGCTCAAAACCCATGATTTTCCTTAACTTTGCCGTCCAAACTTACACAACATACATTATAAATATCAATTCCTTTCAAGGCAGTAACCTGCGGTGAGTTAAGTGCTACGAGTGCCCTTGTAGGTATAAACTTCCCCACTAACAATGACATTGGTATTAAAGTCTGAAAATGATGCAATGCACTGCATAACTGCAGCTATTAAAATAAAATATTAGAGGAATATCACTTGAGGCTTTTCCCTTAAAATAACCCGTATATTTATATTCTCTTGCAAACCTCAAATTTTTTTTTTGAAGAAGACTACAAATTTTGAAACCAAATGTTATTGTGCAAATGCGAGAAACTTGGATGATTTCTCCTACTATCAGCTAGGGAGGAATCTTTCACCACCAAAATTGATACACCCGTAGGAATTCCCACCTAGGGTTTCAAACTTCGAAGAGCTCCACCAAAATACCAATTAAAATAATAAGCCAGTATAATGCACAAATGAGCTCACTTCCCCTTTTATCACTTTTCGAAACTCCATTTGAAATTTCCCGCTCAAATCATTAAACTTCCTTTTAATAAAGTGACATTATAAAATACCTTTTAAATATTTCCTTAGTGTCACTTTATAATAATACTTTAATCTAATTATTTGATATTACCTTTTTAAATCGTAATGTCCCCTTTTTAGCCCTAAGTGTTTCAATGACCATTAGCCTATTTCCAAAGTCCCGTAGGCTATTTAGAGGCATTTTGAGGGGATTCCAAGATTCTTGGAGGTTTCTCGTTATCTTTTCAGGAGGTGGTTGTAGGAGTTTGCCAGAGGGTTTTTTGGGTTTTTTGAGATCCTTGGTGGGTAGTCATTGCTATTTTTAGCAATGTCTATTTTTAGTAAATCATAGTTGCATCTTAGAATGGAGACACTTACTATTGTGAGTTTGGAGACATTTACTATTTTTAGCAGTATGCTATTTTTAGTAAGTGTTATTTTTGGCAATGATCTTGGTAGTAGTTCAGTGCAAGGTTACTATTTCTGGCAATGGTGGTAGTTACAGTTGTTGGCATCTTAATATTTTTGACAGTTGGCTTCTCCACCATCCTCAGAGTTTGAAAAAGGAAAGGCTTGCAACTTAAGTTAATTTTATAATGTCAAAGTGGCCCCCTTGGACCCCACGCCTAGCTTGGGTGACTAAAGTTGTTTTAAAAAGCAAAATTAAAAGCATGACTAAGGTGGATGCCTAGAATGGTGTTTAAGTGATTTTTAATAAAGTTTATTTTCCTCTCCAAGTGTGGCATCCCCTTTTGGAGGGAAAAAGCATTCAAACTTATGAGTCTCAAAAGCTATATATGTATGCCCTCATTTGCTCTCATTTGGTTATGCTAATTTTTGATAACAAAGTGCTACCAAAATGCAAAGAGATCTCTTTGGGTTTGAGGACGAAATCCCTCTCAGTTGACTTCAGTATGGAGATTGCAAGATATCTCCTAGCTGAATAGTGGTATAGCTCCATTTCAGGGGTTGCAGTTGAGCTCATATTGGTGATGGCTTCCTTGTTTCTTTCAATTTTTGCTTGTTATGATGTCTTCTAGATATATTGTGGTGTGGAGTGTTGATTGTAGCATTGTAAGAGCTTTTGGAGTGTTTTATCAGACTTGGGTGTTGCTGGTTCGTGCCTTTCCATAGCCTAGCTGACCCACCTTTTCACTTGTGCTGATTAGAGGATCGAATATCTTTTGGTGGGTGTTGGTACATTGGCTCTCTCTTCCTAGGGCACCCCTTTTTGCAAATTTTGGGAACTTTTGAAGGAGAGTTGGAATTTTCCTTGCTGGTACCCATCTAGGGAGGCCGCGCTACTTGGCTGGGAGGTGTTTCTTGATGTGCATGTTTGCTGTTCAGACCTTGGTGGATGTTTCCTAGCTTACTTGGGACGCCTTGACTTGCTTTCGTATTTGCAAGTGGTTTGGAGTGATTCTACGGAAATTGGGGGAAGTTATGCTCATTTTGCCATTGTTGGTTGATGTTTTTAGCTTGCTGTTCATGCATATCAGACTGCTGTCCTGTGTATCAGACTTGTAACAGCAGCTTGTTTGATCTTCCATTGACCTCCAGAGGACCTATCATTGAGGTATACTTGTTATAGCTTGGGGGGGTGTTCTCATACTTTCATTGTAGCATCTTGGGGGGAGTTATACTTCATATTTCTATCATTTTCCTTACATAACAATAATGTATGATGGACTGATATACTTATGTTGAGCTTATTGTAACATCAATTGGTAGTACCGTTGGTGAATGCTCTTGTATTTGTCTTTGATGCTCACCCCATTGAACAAATGGTTGCTCTCGCTGAATAAGTGTTTGAGCCTTTCTTTATGTTACTTTTTACTCCCGTTGAATAAGTGGTCGAGTTCTTTATCTGCTTTATTGTTATGCCCATTGAACAAGCGGAGGATTGTGTGATTGGTTGGCTTGCCGCCAACTGCTATTTACTTTCTTGTGCTTCCTGTTGAATAAGCAGATGATTACTTTCATGCAATTGGTTGACTACTCACCCCATTGAAAAAGTGGTAGCATAGAAGATTTTAGTTTGTAAGCCTTCTCATCATATGCTCTCACCTTGCCCACATCGGGATTTGGGTGATAAAAAAGTGGAAGGTGTTTACTTTCAGTTAGCTTGAACTTCTAGTTAATGCAAAATCCCCTTTCATCGTATGCTCTCACCTTGCCCACATTGGGATTTGGGTGGTCATAAAGTAGAGGGTTGCTTATTCAGTTGTTTATTTTTGCATTTTGGCTAACATTATGGGTGTAATTTGGAAAAAATTAAGGGTGGGTTATTACATTAATATACTTTTTGCGAGGCAATATTAAATAATTAAATTAATGTTTGTTTGGCGAGCCAAAAAACGGGGACATTACACAATTCAATTAGTAGCAATTTAGTGACAGTTTATAGTTTGAGTTTTAGCTCCTTTTTTTAGAGGTATCAATTTTTATTTTTCAATTTTTAGAGCAGTGTTTTCCAATTTAGTGGATTTTGTAGAATAATTCAATAATCATTTGAAGTGTAGTTTACTTTCATTAATTCAATATTGTAAAAAATTGGACAATTTACTACCAGTAGTTTGTTTATTATTGTTAATACCTTGGATAGTTCCTTGGTGGATCCATACAATTATTGTAAGAAGATCCTGGATACTTAACTCTTGGACCCCTTTAATTTCATGTCAATGTCTACCAATTTGGTGTTGATTTAGAATCGAATGATCTAGTTTGGCATTTTGGCATTTTGGCATTTCTACATGTTATCTGCTCGTTTTGCATGATTGAAATTTGTATATCATTGTTTTCCATTTTGGCATTGATTGATTTTGTCAGTTTGATAATGTTGTAATTTGATCAAGTAGCCGCCAATAAGTTGCTTGTTATATTTACCGTCCTCATTCTAGTCTCTATATGCTCTCACCTTGTCCACATTGGGAACTTGGTGACTAGAAAGAGCTAGGATTTGAGTGGATTTGAGCTAATCGTTCTGCTAGGGACATTATAAGGGCTTTGCACATTATCATGATGACTATTGCCAACGTTGATTTCATTATATAATGATGAAATATGATTTTGATTGTCATTTGTGGGGCAAAAACCATTTAGAGAAGTAATTTCAAGCTATTCAAGATCAGGCTTATCTAGCGTACTCAAGAAGCGAAGTGTTCCTTGTGGTGTTGTGTAATGTCCCCATTTTCAGGTTCTTTTGCTTTGTAGTTGGAACTGACTTTTTGGGTTTGTGTCAGCCTAATCAGAGGGGTAATCTGATGTTTCCAATGAGTTTAGGTGGTCTATAGGACTCATATGCCACTTTGCAGGATGATTTATAGCTTCTAGTGTGCTCTCCAAGAATTGGAGAAGGTGTTTATTTATAAACAGTCGCCCGGTCAGCTCCATTTATCTTTATTCTTCATCGAGATCACTCTAGTGCAGTCAATTTCTGATTCCGATGCATTTCGATAGTTTTCGCAAAAATGAGTATATTAATGGCTTTATTTTAATAATTTTACTAAGCTTGCCAAATATTATTTAAAATATTTAAATGGGACCTTAGTGTTATAGCTCGTCGAAACCGAGATGAAATGTTTTAAATCATGGATGCATTAAACTAAAGAGGAGTTTAAATTATCATTATTTTAATAAAAAGGTCTTTTTTCGGAGCTAAAGCGGAGTTTAAATCAAAAGTGAATTTTAAATAGAAGCTTTTGGAGAATTTGGCGGGAAAAGTATAAAAGGAGGTTATGAGAGCTCATTTGGGGATGTTCAGTTTATTCTATTTCTCTAATTGAAACCCTTGTGGTTCTAGAGATTGAACCTGGTTCATCTCAAACTTCTAGAGGACGAAACCTGTCTTGAAGAATTTCATCCATTGTGGTGAAAGATCCTCTTTGGTTGATAGCTGATAGATTCATTCAAAGTCTATGCTTGGTTGATATCTTTGTTATTTTGTTTGAAGGAGCTGGTTCTTCTTCTTCTAGGGTTTGTGAGGATGAAATCCCTTACAGGCAACATTCTCTACGTTGTTGGAAGACACAGTTTGGAGGATTCTTGGTGATTTCACTTCAGGAATCATAGTTGAGTTTCATTGCAGTCAGAGATTTGTAGTTTGAGCTTCATAGATACATTTCGGATTTGAAAGGTCATCCTATTGAGCAGATTGGAGATCATTAGCAACAGATTTGAGGAGCAATAGAGGCTCTCATGTTGGCCGTACCATTTTCCATAGCTGGCCATACATTTTGAGAGGAGTTTGGAGTATTTGAAGGGGTGGCTAGCGTTTTGGAAAAGGGTGCTGCTTCTTGGAAGGTCGCCTAGGGCTGGAGAGCACTGTGTTGGCGTCATTTCTTCCATTATAGGTGTTACTTGTAGCTGGCATCCATTTTCAAAAGGTTTCAAGGCATATCTTACCTGTGAGTTCATGATTTGTAACTCCCAGGTTTTTTGGGTATTGTTGTTTTAGATAATAGGGGATATTTTATGAACTGGGTTTTCAATATTTTGTTTAAATTATAAGTATCTAAGTTGATATAAAAATCTGGAATTTTCAGTTGTGTATTCCCTATGTAATGGTCAGTTTTTGAGTTGAAAATATTATTGCAGTACCCTCTATTTTGCTGCATTATATTTTTTGTATGAAACATTGCAAATATATCACAAAACATTCATCAAAGCAAAAGAAACAAAGGCAAAACAGGGCTGCATATTACATGTTGATGGTAGTGATTTGACATGTAATGACACGCTTTATTCCCTAGATCGCAGTATTCCATAATAATATACACAAAGGCAATGCTGAGTTTGTGTGGCCGAATGGTTATTATTTAATAGTAGGCTGACACCTTTATGATTAGCATGAAGGCCAACCTTTATGGAAATGGAAATAAATTTAAAAATATTTATAGAGGGCGATCCTCATAAAAGTGGCCAACTACATAAGAAATCTTCCAACCCATGTTTTAAAGGGATGCGCTTATAAGGAAAGCACCTATGATTAAAACAACAATATTAGTAATAAAGGGATGCCTCCCTTAATGAGATATGCCTATTCTCATAAAGTCATCCCTTCTCATATGAGACGCCTCTCTTGGGAAAATAATATGGTATAAGAGGAAGATAGGATGGGAGTTAGAAAGGAAGAAAAAAGAGGATGGAACATAATCAGATTTAAAAGTGGGGAATATGATAAATCAGTCCAATTAAAGGCAGAATTCAAAAGTATAACAGCAGAAATATGAATATATTATAAGTAAATATGTAAATTTAAACAGGAAGATCATACAGATCAAGAAAGAGATCAGAAAATAAATAATCATCTGCATTCAGGAAGGTAGCAGCCATTGAATATAATAAGGGACTGGTATGCATCATAGTGGAGTGTAATGTTTATATATATATATATATATATATAATCTCATGTATTTTTAATCTAGTCGCTAATGGAAATTGGTAATCTATTTAAGGCTCTTATTATGATTGATTTAATCTATTAGTTTCCTATAAGCAACCAGGCATGGATCTGCGAGGGAACACAATCAAGGGAGGCAACAAACCGGCTCCACAATATAAGTAGACAACCTCATGTTGGATGGTAATTAAAGTTCTTGCCACTTGGGGCCAAGGGGTGATTGCCACGCTCTTGGGCTTAATTGTGATGAGCAGTCCTCGAGTTCCACAATGTAAGTAGACCAACCCCATGTTTGATGGTAAAGAAAGTTCTTGCTACTTGGTGCAAATGGGTGATTCCCACGCTCTTGGGATTAGTTGTGATGAACAGTCTCCACCACATAAGTAGATCGACCTCATGTTGGATGGTAACAAAAATTCCTGCCACTTAGGGCCAAGGGGTGATTGCCACGCTCTTGGGCTTAATTGTGATGGACAGTCTTCGGGCACCCTATCGTGCTTTCCATTCCAATTCTTTCTATGATTGGTTATTGGAAATGAAACTATAGAGTAGACCCAATTAGGTAATGTTATTTATATTAATTGTTCATTTACTCTTAAGTTCAATAACCTTGGTATGATTTAATTTTAGAGTACTATTTGTAAAACAAATTATATTGTTGGAATTGTTACTTTTGGGCAAAATTAGGCATACTCCAACTAGGGGACATTACATGACACAACCAACTAATGATCATGTCTTCGTACACTCCTTATTCATCCCTTGGTAGTTGATCTCTCTATCTATAGAGGTTTAACAATTTAGCTTTGAGTTGGATGTGTTGTGGATCCTTTTCTATTGTGTGTGCTCACATGGATTCTCTTACCATTGCTTGTTACAAAAGCTTCTTTGTAACTATTTTTCTTCTCTATGGTTCATTCTATAAGTCCTTTGTGTTGTTGGTTGGAGTTAATAATAATAGGTGATATTTAAGTTGTATGATCAAAGTTTCTTACCATTGCTTGTTACAAAAGCTTCTTTGTAACCATTTTTCTTCTCTATGCTTCATTCTATAAGTCCTTTGTGTTGTTGTTGGTTGGAGTTAATAATAATAGGTGATATTTAAGTTGTATGATCATAGTTTTTGCTGATCAAAAAGTTTCAAACTTCATGTTTTTTGAACATTTAAAGGTGCTTTAGAAGTATTGGAGTTTACTGAAATTATGTATTAGTCAAAGTATTGTTAAAGGGGCATGGTATTACTAAACTTGATCTTTTATAAGATTTTCAAAAGCTCAAAAGTGGCTGAATGTGTACAAGAAACATGTGCTGGTAAAAATCTAGAGGGATTAAAATGAACAAGGAGAAATAAATTGGTGGTGAAAATTTTAAAAGTGGTAATCGAAGATTAATGAATATGTTGAAATATGTTAATTGGAAGTGGAGACATTTGTTACTAAATTTTTAAAGTGTTGAAAAGATAAAGGGACGAGCTTAAGTATTGTGATCTAAAAAATAAAGTAGGTGTTTTTTTATTGAAAGGGGAAAATTGTTTAAATTTTTTAACTTAAGTGGAGAAATAAGATGTTAGGATTTGATTTTAAAAGGTTGTATCATTAGTAGGAGATGTGAAAGCTATATTGTAACGGATGGATTACCAAATGGACACCTTTCTCTTTTCGAAAATGGTTGGACTTTCTTATGTTTGTGCTATTGGAGATTCTAATGCTAGCTTTGGTGGATGAGATTAAAGAATAGAAGGAATATAGAAGGATGGAGGCACATTCCCATCTTGAGTTAGCTTGGTTCTTAGAGATTAGGTGCATTATTTGAGAGGCATTAGATCTTCATATTGTTTCCCCTTTTTGGAGCAAGGAGAGTTTGGGGATATGTTCCTTTGTTTTGTACTTGTATATATAGAGTATGTCTTAGTTGATAAGTAGAGTGTTGCATTTTGAATGGGGAATATGTTTTGGTTCATATGAGGAGTGTTGCATTGTGGATAATGTCTCAATTCACATGTGGAGTGGTGTACTCATGGATGGTGAGTGTGTATGGATTCATAGGTATTGATGGATAATTAGGGCATCCATTGATACGTTCAGTTAGGTGTGTCCTTGTTGGTGTGTGATATTTGGGCTTCTTTTTCCTAGTTCAGTACTAGTGTTCTTACCTTTGTTCAGAGTGATGTAGTAGGGAGCAACATGGGAATATGACATCAATGGTAAGTTAGTAATAAAATCATAGTTAGTATGTCAAAATAAAGGTTAGTAAATAAATGTTTGTTAGTAGGTAGTAAATAGTTTAAGGTGGTTAGGAAGTTGGTTCATGGGTAAATGGATGGCTTTAAAAGTTATTGGAACTTTATAATCAATAACTTGAGAAATAAAACAATCTTACATAGCATTTTGCAAATTTGATAATGTCTAGCTATATCTTTAGATCTTTTTCCCTCCATTGAAAATTTGGGCTTACCTAATGATGTAGGAGTCAAGCTAAAATCTTTGTTTGGGAATATAGATTAAATATGATGTCATTATCGAGAAAATGATCTCATTTGTTTTAATCCAAGCTATTTTGAGAAGATTCAAGATATCATTTCACAATTCAAATTACTAAGGTTGCAACTAAAGGACTGTAATATTGAGGAACAAAGATTCACAACTAGTTCTCAATGAACTCTCAAAACGGGACTTGATTATTTAGTATTTGTTTTTGTATTCTATGCTACTAAGGATGCTTTGAGTTTTGAATTTACTATGCCTTCCTTGGATGCTTTTACTAAGAGTCTCACTAAAGATGAAGACATTAATTTAGATGGGTGCACTCAATTGTTCTAAATTATATGCATTGGTTGCAAACCAATCTAAAAAAGGCTTAGAAGGATTTTGGTAGTTTAGATAAGAAGCAAAAGACAAAATCACAATCCTCTTTTGCTACAAAGACAAAACCATAAACCCCTTCTACTACAAAGACAAAACCATTGTCCTCTTATACTTAAAAGGCAAAAGAATAGATCTTTGCTTGAAAAATAGTTACAAAAAGCAAGGAAGGTCAAATGTGTTTATTGTATGAAAGGGTTATACCTTACTTGGCCAAGAACAATAGGTGAGGGTGATGGTATGTTCCTTGATTATGCCATTGACTGAGGTTCAAATCTCTTGGAGGTGCAATAAATAAGGGATGAGGTTGGGATCATGCCTTATGTGACTTTGGTGGTGTTGAGGATCGATTAAAGTCAATCTGTCTAAAGATCTTCGGCTAGAGATTCAATCTACAAGAGTAAAACATTTATTGATTTCGATGATTACTTTTGAAGATCAAGACTCCCATATATATGGTTGAGAAAAGATGCGACTTTTCGATTGACAAGATTTTTATATTCGAGCCGACAATCAATCATAATTCAAGACATATATATGTATCCGATTTGTTGAAAGCGGATTATACTTAGGACATGAGATTTGATATCAATAATGATAATGCATGAGTGCAATCATTATTGATCTTTGACCGAAGCTATCAGTTTTCAACACTCCCTCTTAGCTAAGGAAGAGAACTCCAATCAAGTACATAATGATATCACCTAACTTGTGATATTAGAAGATATGAAATGCTTCTGAAAGTGTCAAGTCTCATGACATACTTCATAACACATCTTCACTATTCAACACTCCCTCTTAGCTAGGGAAGATAACTTCCATCAAGTAAACGTGATATCACCTAACTTGTGATATCAGAAGATATGGTATGCTTCTGAAAGTGTCAAGTCACATGACATTCTCCATAACACATCTTCACTATTCAACACTCTCTCTTTAACTAGGGAGGATAACTTCCATCAAGTGAACGTGATATCACCTAACTCGTGTGATATCAGAAGATATGGTATGCTTCTGAAAGTGTCAAGTCACATGACATTCTTCATAACATATCTTCATTATGGTATGTGCACTGACATCAAGTCACATGATGTCTACCATAATTCATGGCATATCCACGGATATAAATATCCACCATGATTATCTCTTAAGGATCACAATGATCTACAGATGATATCAAGTCCCATGATATCAATCAAAGTGTCCAAGAGATACTATCATGACATGTCCACAGATATCAAGTCACATGATATCTATCATGATAGTTTATCATTGTAGAGTCGTCACTTTACAATGTCAAATACAAGTGTTCATTATTAGAAGGATCGTCACCTTTCAATAATGTACACAGGGGGAGTAGGCCCATAAGGTCATGGAGTCACACACATGACAAGAGTTCAACTTTAACTCTGGAGAGAGTTTGTTGAGTATGTCTGCTGTTTGATCATTTGAACTAATATACTCCAACTGGATTACATTCCTTTCTACCATGTCTCTTGCATAATGGTAGGGGGTTTCAATGTGCTTAGATCAAGGAGTCCCATAAGCAATTTACGAAGCCAAACTGTTTCTCTTGACCTCATAAAGGTTGCAATGTATTCAGTTTCTGTCGAGCTTTGTGCCATTGAAGACTGTTTTCTGCAGATCCGAGAGATCATAGCCGATCCTAAACTGAAGCAACATCCTGATGTGCTTTTTTGATCGGTTACACACCCAGCCCAATCTGAATTAGAGTATCCAGGTTGATCTAGTTGGTCTTTTCTGTAAAGAAGACCATATGCAATAGTGCCGTGAAGATATCTCAATATATGTTTTACAGCCATAAGGTGAATTTCCTTTGGCTCACACCTGAACTGGCTTAGAGCATTTACTAGGACCTTCCATTTGCAGCAGGAGTGCTCTATCAACTGAGCTACAAGCCCCTTGTGGCCAGCCCATCGTCAGTCCGGGTGTGGCTTATTTCCAACACCCCCCCTTAAGCCACACTGCTGGTGCTTGGGGCTCTTTTGAAGTTGGATCCTGGGACTTGTCGTCATGGAGTCTCTCAACATGACGCCTCATCTCAGTCTCAAAGATGAACAAGGGCTTTCACCTCATATCTCTCTATCTTAGAGAATTATGCATTACAACAAGTGAAGATGTTACTCCCTCTGAGGCCCTAATTACTTGCATCAGCCTCCTGACCTCCTCATCCAAAATCGTCTATAGTACTTGCTTTAGAGAAATGGTTTCCAATTCACACCTTTGTAGAGATTCAGGTTGTTCTCTTCAACCTCATCCCAGATCACTCTATTATGAATAGGTTTGCGGAGCTACCAATGTTAAATCCAGGTTGACTGATTTTGACTCAATTTTGATCTCAACTGTTGAAGAGGTACTTTAAGGCTTTAGCATCTGGCTTTGCACCACTGCAACCCCTACTTATTCTCAACAAGTCATAGAACTCCCTCTGAAGGTTAATTCTTCCTCTTTGAATAGATGACTTCAGCCATCCACTCAGTCTAATGGCTGCAAGCAATTTCCGAAGCCATCCACTTTGTCCCGAAAGCATTAAGAAGAGATTACTAATAGTTCATACCTATCCAAAAAAATATCATACAAAGTTTACTATCTTAGGTTATAGCAATAACTTGCAATGAATAGTTTGAATCTTCAAGGATCTTATATTAGTGAACACAATTTCAAGAGAAAACACAATCTCTCTTTACTCAGCACACAAGTGAATAACCAATGTAAGAGAATAACCCTAGATTTCAAAAGTATAAACAAGAGAATACTTATCTCAAAGAAATCAGAATCCTATATGCGGACACTAAGGGTTCGATATCAATTATCACAATATTTGCTCTCTCCGCCCTCTATAGTGGTGTCAATCACAACGGCACTCAATGCAAACTCTTGACTTCGATTGTAATGCTGAAACAAAGATCTTAAAAAACAATTTCTGGGGATCTTGATACAATCTCATTTCATAGATCGCTGTTAAGAGAGAACACGAATTTTAAACTATCCAACCAAAGATGCCTTTCAAAATTTGGTTTCCGAATTTCTTAGTTCCAGCTCCAGCTTCACTTGGATTTGCAAGAACATATTCCACTTTCTATTAATTTACCTCCAGGAACCGACATGATATCCTTAGATATGTATCTTATTCCGATTCCTTAGAGCATGACAATTCCAACACATCACAACACCCGACAATAACTCCTCTACCAATCGCCTTAATCTGTTTATGGCTTCAACGACAACCAGTGACAAACACCTGATAACCAATGTGACTCCAGCAAAAGAACAATGGTATCTTCACAAGAGCTCACGTGAATTTGAATATTGGATCGGAAATGTCCCAGCCCGTTATCGGGTACAATGAAATAACGAAATTAAATAATTCTTCTCTGGTTGCTTCCGCCCAAGAGGATGAGTTCATTAAGAGGAGTTCACAATATTCTTGATTAAGGCAGCAACAAGAATATGACATCCTAACTTTGCCCGTATATGTTAACAGAGCTCGAACAGAGCAGAAGACTCTACTCAGAAGTTTATATTGGCTTTCGACATGAATGACATGGTAGAAAATAGAAACCAATGATTTTCTTGTATTCTCGTCAATAGACTTTCCAGTATCAAAATGTTGATTAACTTCTCTTAACGAAAATCACGAAGGAGGATAACATGTTCCCTGAAGGTTGGCGGCAACTTATTCCGCAAACCAGGCTTTCGTCGACTGCTCGGATTCGATAAGGAATACATTTCACAGGCTCGACATCTACAATAATTGATTTTATCAACATTCGAACCTGAATATATAATCCCGTCTAAGCTTGATAACTCTCTGCAGATCGAACACATCAAATGATGATGCTAGCGTAAGAGCGCTCCTTTTTAGAAAATAACTTAAATTCCAGCATGCAATAGCAGAGGTTGGTCGAAATCTGCACCAAGCCGAGCTCTGTCATTCCCGTATGTGTGCAGAGGTAAATGCCCATCATCGGGATGTAGATGCAATACTGCCATGAACTCTTGCAGCTGGAGGTGATAGGGACGTGATCGATGATATCCCTCATCCTTCAGTGCCGAGTAAGGGAGATAGATTCTTCTGAGTAGATCGTTTATACATGCTCAGATGAATTCGCCTCTTTCGCAATTTCATGCTCATCCTATGCCATGAGACGAACCCGTGAAGAAGAACTGTCGGCCCTTTGGCACTTTGAAACTGGCGCTAATTGCAGATGGCGAGAGCCGGATGGCTATGCAGCTATCATGCCCATCGGAAGATTCCCTACTGCTCTGCGAGAGGTGAGCACCTGAACGAAGGGACCGGGTAGAAGCGAATATATAGAAGATTGGATGCCACCAACTAGCGATGCTCTCCCATGATCTCCTTTCAATACGGACAGTTGATGGCTGTTTCCCTAATCATCATTGAATGCCAACCATTTAAGGTAGACACCAATCGAAGATCATATTATTCTCGATATTCCTTCAACCAGACGTACTTTGGCTCTGATACCATGTTGAGGATTGATTAAAGTCAATCTGTCTGAAGATCTTCGGCTAGAGATTCAATCTACAAGAGTAAAACATTTATTGATTTCGATGATTACTTTTGAAGATCAAGACTCCCATATATATGGTTGAGAAAAGATGCGACTTTTCGATTGAGAAGACTTTTATATTAGAGCCGACAATCAATCATAATTCAAGACATATATATGTATCCGATTTGTTGAAAGCGGATTATACTTAGGACATGAGATTTGATATCAATAATGATAATGCATGAGTGCAATCATTATTGATCTCTGACCAAAGCTATCAGTTTTCAACAGGTGGAATGGATAACCTTTAGTCCTTGGCTTTTAGTCAAAGGGGTTTCAGCCAAAGGCTTCTGTTCTCATATTAGGTAGCTAAAACAATTTTTTTGATTAGATAGAAAACCCTCCAACAAAAACAAATCTGCTTAGTGTAAGAAGGGGCATGATGCATTCAAATATATGAAGAAATAGGTAGATTGGTTGACTAGTATTCTCAAGAAGAACACATAAGCCTTCTTGATTCTCATTCATAGGGTTCTTTCACCTCTTCTTCCAAATTTGATAAAGGGAAAGTAAGGCACTAACTGCTATAATCTCTTTCTCATCTAAGTGAATGCATTTTAGATTTTGGCGCTTCACATCACATGGCTTTAAAAGTCATGAGTGACAATACTTTAGTAGAAGTTTGTGAGACTGGATTTGTTAATGTGGGTGATGGAATGTTCAATGATGTTTTTTTGCACACTCCTTGTTAGCAAATTTATTTTCGATTTATTGGATCACTGCACATGTGTATAAATAAGAGAGTTGAATTAACTTAAGTTTTAGTTGTAATTTGGTGAATAGAAGTTGATGCTCTAGTTGTAGCTAGAAAGGTTAATCATTAGTCCAATTTGTATGCCTTGTCACTTTATGCCAAAATTGCCTTTCATTGCACTTCTTAGTCATGTTGATAATGCAAGTAAACTTCGGCATGAATGGTTTGACCATCTTAACTACTACTATCTTCAATAGTTGAGTTAACATGATATGCCAAAATCCACTGTTTTGATGGGTTGTGCCACAAATGTATTATGGAGAAACATCTTGAAGAGAAGTTTGAAAAATAAAAGTCCTGGCAAGCTTCACAAGTTTTAGAATTTGTTCATAATGATCTATTGGCCCCCTTCCCATCTTTGTTTATCAGCAAAGCCTGATATGCGAAAAATGATGATCTAGTGTTTCAAATGATGTTTTAGGTTTACCTTATTAGCAAAAAAATGTAATTTTCTTTTAAAAAAAAAGTGTTTTTAAAAAAAAATGGGCTTTTTTTTCATGTTTGGCTGTGGGTTCTTGTAGGCATGGTTCGGTGTTGCCATACCCGCAAGGTACCCAAGACAATAGGTCGTGCCTTGGGTGAACATAGATTGGACCTATGCCTGTACAAAAAGACCTGTCCCATTTGATATGATGATGGTGCCCAAAATAATAGAACTTGGTTGACCTACCCACAAGAAACTTGGGACAACAAGGCCATGCCTTGGGCAAACCCAAGTTGGATTGTGCTTGTACCCAAACCCATCTCATTTGGTATGGCGATGATGCCCAAAATAGTAGAACCTGATAACTTAGTCTTTTATGCGATATATTAACATAGATCTAACTTCAGTGGATTTTCTTTTTTTTTTTTTATCTAGTATCATTGGGTCAAGTTCAAACCCTTCTTGGTTCTTTAAAAATAAGTTCAAAGTTCAGACCCTTTGTGATAAAACAAAATTAAAGTTCTAAACCTTTTTTATTGATATCTAAATGCCAGCTTATCTCAGTTTCATATACATGTTAGTTTTCCTGTTTGGCTGGTGCAGGAGTTATACTCAAAGCTACATTTGAAGTATAAGCGATTAAAGGTTTGAATATCTACACTCACAGTTTTACATCTTGTGTAGGATGATATATATGTATATTTATTAACAATTAATTTGTGTAGTACTTTATGCTCTTTTTACTATGCCTTAGGATTTACTTACCTCTTTTTGGTACATCTCTATAAAGGAAAAAAAGTTTAGTGAAGTCGAGGAATATATTGAAGAGCAAAACAGGAATCTTATTGCATATGCAGAAGGTAATGATCTCCAAAACCTCTTTTTCTTGTATTTTGTAATTGGCTCTCTTAAATATGTATATGAATATCATGCGAGAATCATATTATTTACAACGAATCTTTGATTTCTTTCTCCTTATTAGATCTTGTTCTTACAATGAATGTCTGAGTAAGATATCCATGCTAAAACTTTGCAATGAGATTGAGCGTACATTGGCAGGTTTCTAGCACCTGTCATTCTCTGTGAAAAATTCCACTGTCAGGCATGATTACACAGATTTTTATTATTCATAAGCTAGATTAATTGCAATGTACAAGACTGTAATAAGTGAACCATTATTCTTTACATTATACAAAATACAAAGGTAAAATATTCTATGGACATAATACACTACCATTGAAACAAAAAAATCAAGAAGAAATACTGTTGTAATGATAGGTCACTTATGAATCCTGTTGTAAGTAATCCATTTCAGCACCCTCCATCTTTGTGATAACATAGTTCTCCTTTACCCTTAAAACAGTCAGAAATGGCAAGTCTCATCAAGCAAATGCTTCTCTTGCAAGTTTTTTAAAATACTCGCGACTGGTTCAAGTGTGTTGACTCTGATCAGTTCTCTTTTGGGACATCCTCTACTATTTTCTTTTTTCATTCTATGCTTAGTATATTCTATATTGTATAATGGGACTTTGTATGTAATTCCCACATGAATGTCCAGCTCTCTCTCTCTCTCTCTCTCTCTCTCCACAAGTAATTGGTTACATTCTATTTGTTAGTATTATTTTTTAATTTGTACCTCGTCTATGACTTCCTTGCACCGTTCTTATGTGTTTGAATATTTGATATCTGCAACTAAAGTTTTCTTTTGAACTTTTATACTTTCCCACAGAGAAGCCATGATCAGGTCTTGTTCTGTCTGCTTTGTTTTGTTGTCTTTTTGTCCTTTTCTGAATGGTTGCAAGATCATGGAATGAGGCTTTTGAAGTCATCTGTCATGGTAGAGGGAGAAAGTTCTTAACGGAGAAATTTGTTAAGGTTGAGATCAAGAAAACACATGGATACAGGGAGACAAAATTAGAGATAGCATTCAAAGTGGTACAATTCCGTGAGCAAACAGAGAAATAGCTCAAATTGAATGTGTGGAGTTGCAATTTCAGAAAGCTATTAAGAAGTACACACCACTATATGGGAATTCAAAGATGAATTCAAATTTCATATTTCTTGAAGAAGGATGCCCTTGTCAAGCAGAAATAAATGGTTTTCACAAGTATACAGAAGTGTGCGTGAGTTTCCAAGTTTTCAAAGGGTAATGCAAAATGCCCACCTATACAAGAAGGTTTTGTAGACTAAATAAGTTAATAAGTGTATACAGGTGCATACCTGGCTAGGAGCATTAGAAGTTCAATTTGGCTTTAACAAGGTGCACTTTATGAGTTTAAAAGTTCAGTCAAACTGCCCATTTAAATGTGTGTGCTTGGGGGAAAGGGGCATAGCTCTAATTTTATTTATTTTTGATTCAAAAACAATTTCAAGTGATCAATGAGCAGTTACAAGCAGCAGGAGCAAAAATGCGCTTGCATAAGCATATACCAGGTCCCAATTGTATAGGCATACACTTGGAAAAACAAAAGATTCAAACTTGGAAAAACAAAAGATTCAAAATTGTAAAAGTGGAAAGACAGTTCATAGGTGCACACATCATCATAGAGGAATCTGAGTTCAAATTCAAATTTAGAATGCTTATATATAGAGATGAGTGCCTTGTTAATTTGAAATGACTAAGGCATATACAAAAGTGTGCACTTGATTCTTTGAAAAGTGTGCACTTGTTTTTTTGAAAAGAAGATTCAACTATTAAGTTTCATGGGTGCACTTGAGGTGTAAGTGTGGCCCTGTACAAATAAATTTTCAAACATGAAATCCAAGCTAAAAGCGTGCACTTGAGGCAGAAGCATGCACTTCAAAGAGGGATTAAAGTTTCAAAGAAGAACAAGTGTTGTTTACAGGTGGCCTGGCAAAGAAGTGTACACCTCTGAGAGGACTCAACTCATTTGATCAATGAAAAGATGTTAGTCCATGGTGTGGGTCTGGTGGCTAAGCAAGCACCTCATTAAAGCAAAACATTTTACTTGTAAACCACAGTCTAATGCTAGTGTACATGTGCACATTCGAGGTAGACATACACACTTCAAAGGGAGCTTTGAATTCAAAGATAAAAACAGTGTTGACAGGTGTGCATGGCATGAGAAGTGCGCCCTTAACAAAGCAAAATTTAAACTATGCCAAGGCGTATTCTTAATAGGTGTGACTATCCAAAAAAATAGCCGACCAATCTAAGCTAATGAAAACCAGGATTTAATAAAATTTTAATGCAGCCAATCCAACCAGCTATTAAATGAAAGACAAATGGTATTTTTAAAGGCTAAAGCAAAGGGTGTTGCCTCTTTAGAAAAATATGACTTCAAATTTAGAGTCTCTATAAATCTGATAGTAACTCTAGTTCAAAAGGCATAAACCTTTCAAAACTGAAACAAGTCTGCTATATATGAAATGGAATAACTATTTTAGATTTCTCGTTTTGTAACCAAGAAAACATTGGTATTTTTAGGAGTTGGTGCCAGGTTTAGAAGGGGTCTTATGCATGAATAAACTCTATGCCTTCATTATTTTACACACAGCAACAGGGAATACACCAGCAGGCATTAATTTTTGTACAATTGTAACAACAAGCCTCAACAAGGTGCACAGGAGGGTGTTATCAATGTCTGTCTTCTTTTTACAGGTTTTTATCAGTCATCAAATTCTTTGGAAGAAAATCAGTCAATTGAACAAAATATAGCAGTTAGCACTCTTCTCTTTTGAAATCTTCCATTTTTCAACCAAATATCTGTGAAATCAAATCAAAATCAGGAGGGGACAGTTTGAGAGGGTTTTTTAAAGATTCAAAAAGTTTATTTATATCTGCACTTTTAAATAGGGTTTCAAGAGCATTCAAGATGGTGAGATATAGACAGGTTTATACATTTAAAAGTTCATCTTTCAAACATGAAGTTTCCACCATGGAAAATTCAATTCAAGTGTTGGTTTATCAATATGGTTAAAGCTTTTAGAGTGTCTTCAAAATTTTTCCATGATCAACATGGAAAAAATGTTTTCAAACTCAGTTGCCTATCTGGAGAAGTCTACTTTTAGTATGTGCTAAAAATAGCTTGTTAGCTGTCACCTTTTTTTTGGGAGAAAAGAATATTCTGAGATGCATTATTTTTAGCCATGCTATTGTTAGCTTTCCTTTATTTTTAGTGGTCTCTATTTTTTAGCGCAATGTTGGCTATTTGAAGATTATCTATTTTTGGATCTCTTGTTGAGCAAGAGATGTAACTTCTCAGTGTTAATTTGCAATAATCTTTGCCATTAGTCTAATTGGTAGTCACATGTTTTTAGACTTAGCATTAGTAGGTAGGATATTTTGTAATAAAACTTCATGTCATGCAAGTAATTGTTCCTAAATTAGAAGTAACATTTAGCTTTTTATTTATTTTCATGCAGTAGCTTTGTAAACATTATAAATAAGTGCCATTTGCACTTAGATTTCTTTTGGTAATTCTTGCACCTGTTTGTCGTTGAAACTATTGTTTATCAGTTGTTTAGTGTTATTTTTAATTCAAAATATGTTATTCATTCAATAAAATTTAGCATGCCCTTTTTGTTTCTAAATTAGTGTTGAATATGTTCTGCCTTATGTGTTTTTTTGTTTTTATGAGTTAAATATCGCTTAACAATTATTGAAAGCTTTGTATTGCAGTAGGTATTAGGTCAGTTCTCTTGTACCATTGAATGCAATTGTTGTGTTTAGTTTATATAGTTTGGTGTATGTGTTTAAGTTTATCTAATTTTTATGTGTACTTGCATTGTTTATTCTCTACTTTTAGTTGAACAAACCAAGTGTGTAGTCATAGGATTTCATTATAATTAGAAATATAAAAGCCTTTTTCCTTAAGTTGAAGAATGTGCCAACCTTTTTCTTTAGCCGAATCCAAAAAAGATACACATTTATTTGGATTCAACATGATTGTGAACCACTCTACAAAATGTTGCAAAGGTTGCAAATAACAAGTATATATTGTGCAAATTAGATTAGTTTTTATTTATAGGGAGTTTATGTTGAAGAGCGGATCTACCACACATCTAATCCACCTTGTGTTGCATTGAAAGGTGATAATTAAAACAATAACTTAGTATTATAGATAAAAATTGATTATTAGTAAATATTGATAATTATAACTTTATATAATATAAGTAAATAATTTATTTCATATATGTAAATGTTTTATTTATTTTTATAAATTGTTTATATGTATTTTATTATTATTTTATAGTGGATTGATTTAGGGAGACTATTACAGTGGTTGTCAGATTAATATAATTATTATTTCAATTAGTCAAGTGAGGGGTAAGGGCTCTCTCCCATTCTTTATATATAGAATATATCAAAAAAGTTTTACATGTAGTAAGTTTCCTTGTTAACATGGAATAAATCATCTTCTTAGAATATGATTGGAGTATCAAAAAAGGCCGAAAGAGCAGGCCAAACATATATCCAAAGAGTACAAAATGGCCTAGAGAACAAATCAATTCATCCAAGGCACATCTACATTATATTTACTAATATAAATCTATGTATTACCTATGTCATATCTACCTTGTGACTAGACATCATCATCAAGCTTGATATCCTTGGAGTTAAAAGAGCCATGAAGGCATTTGACTAGTCTAGCACAATGCTGTAATAGTTTTATGGCTTTCTCTATCCTTGCCACATTAAAATGCTCTAGGTTCAATGAGTTTTTGTAAGGTGTGTGCACCTCCATAACATTGATTTTAGGAGCATAAATGCCATCCTTTCTTGACAAAAACCCTTGTATGATAGCCACTTATTAGACCAAAGCTTATAGACGTGCCTTCACCTCCTGAACATTGGAATTCCTTTACTGTAATGGGAAATGATTCTCTAGAAATAGATGTTGCATTGTTAATTGCATAATCCAAATCTTCATGATGCTTCTCCAGTGTGTCCAAACCCCGCCGTCCCCGTCCTAGAAACGTCCCCATCCCGGAAACGTCCAGGGGGACAGCAACAATGTACCATGTTCTTTTTATTTTGATTTTCATATCGTAATTGAAAAAAAACTATATTGGCAATGAATTCTTAACATAAATGTTATATGCTAAGTTTCTATAATCTATGTTCCACCGAGTCTCCGGGACGAGGGGACGGCGAGACGGCGGGACGAGTTTCGGGGACGGCAATTTTTTGAGGGGATTTTAGGGGACGGGGGGATGGCTATATAGTATATATATACAGTATACTATAGATATATATATATAGAGAGAGAGAGAGAGAGAGAGAGAGAGAGAGAGAGAGAGAGAGAGAGAGATTTTAAAATATAGGGAAATTTGAATTTCGGATATTCATATTCATATGAGTAATGATAATCATAACAATGAACATTCATAAAGTTGCAAATGTAATCACCAATCATATTGACATATGCATCATAGAATCAAATTATCGAACAAATTAATACTACAACTACCTAATTGCTTCCATGGACCATAATTCATGTCAAATAGTCAATGTGCATATGATATAAAATAAATTTTAAATAATAATATGCCCAAAAGGCTACAAGTTTGTACTAAAAATGTCAAAATGACAGTCACAAGTGTCCAAAACATAGTAATAGAAAGTATGATGGCTGTCGCTACTTGGCATCTGCCAACATTGCATCAAAATCAGACTCAGAGTTTGAGTCATTGTCACTGTGAGGGGCTGGCTCATCTAATGGAACTCCAACCAATACCTCTTTCACTTCTCTTGCTGGTTGCTGCCTTAATGCTCTCATTTTTTCCTCTTAAATGCTGGTTTTTCTTTTCCAACAGCTCCTTCAAACCCTCCTCTTTCTCTTCTCACTTTTTCTTTTGGCTGCAATTTTTTTTTGGCAAGTTAAAATGAGGTCAAATGAAGGTAAGAAGATGTTTTAAGTGGCCATATTAGGATTGGGAGGACATAGGGTCCACAAAGGAAAGAATAAAAAAAATAAAATTTAAAATTACCTTCTTTTTTTGTGTTTAAATTGTTGTTGGGCAAAGGGGGACGGCTGGCTGTCCCCGGGACGGTTAGGGGACGGCTAGGAGTCCCCTATCCGTCCCCTGGATGGTTGGCCGTCCCCCTTTGTGTCCGGGACGTTTCCTCCAATTGGGGATGTCCCCGATTTTTGGGGACTTTTTGGGGACGACTGTCAGTTGTCCCCCAGGCGTCCCCCGTCCCCGAGACGTTTCCGGGACGGGTACAAGGGGCAAAAACCTAGGGGACGAGTCCCCGCGGAACATAGTCTATAATGTATATATGCATGCTTTATCCATGTTTTCATACAAATATTTAATGTTTCCTTATTATTTTAAATTTTTCTATATTTTATATAGTCGTCCCCTGCCATCCCTAAATTTGGCCTGAAAAATCGGAAACTTGGGGACTTGTTCCGCCGTCCCTTGCCGTCCCCGTCCCGGAAACTTGGGGTAACACTGTGCTTCTCCCATATGTAATGCAACCCTAGAGGCTTTGTCAATTCTTTATCCTTGGTGATTTCAAAGATATTGGAGTTTAACATTGATGAAATGCTAGAATTCGCATGATGTTGCTCAACTCCTTCCAGGAAATACCACCCTAGAATTTCTTTTGTGGCATAACTAATATATTTGTCTTGAAAGAAAAATACATTCTCCATCCTAATATCCAATATGTCTCCTAGAAAGGCTATCTCTTAACTCTCCCTTGCCAATCGAACATGAGGCTCCATCTATCAAAGATTTTATTAATCTTCCAATTTGTTAGTTCTTGTTTTCTTGATGCATGGTATAATTGTTGTCGAGTCCCTTTTTATTATGACCTAAGTTATCGATTTTGGTACTAGTTTAGGCTTAGGTTTGCATGTTGGGTTCATGAGTTTGGTAATTTTTTTTGGGTTTGGGCTCATTTTGTTTTGTCCATACAAAAACATAGAAAAATCAGAAATTTTACATATTTCCAATAGTTATTAAGTTTAGAATACCACACATCATAAAATAAACAAAATCTCCATCAAATATAAAAAAATCAAAATACTACAATATCAATTAGTCAAAATTGAATGTCACGATATATTAAAATTAAAAACAATAAGTTCAAGTGTCAACAATCTGGCATCATTGATCAAGCATTGATTTCTACCACACTTGCATTGGCACTCTTGTGCTCGCTAGTTGGCTCATCCTCAACATCAAGTGCAGCGAGGTGGGAAGTGGTAGCATCCAAGGCAGTAGGCTTTGCTCTAGCTTGATATTCCATTTCTTTGTGCCCCCTCGTAGCCACTTCTTTTGTGTGAAAGGAGAGAAAGGTTGGAATGCATATACATCAAGTCTTGCCTTTTTTGAGTGCAGTTGGTTACACTTTATTGAGTGGATAAGGAGTATGTGCTCCAATTCCTCTTAGATGTGGATGAACTAGCAGTCTATCAAGACAAAATTAGAGGGTTAGAGTTATAAATATTAAATTTTAAATTTTAAATTAAATTGAAACTTAATTTTTTTTTTCTATAAAACTTAATTTCGATAAAATTTTGATTACAACAAGTTGTAGGTGTGTAAATGATTAGCCATGGAAGCACCACCAATTGTGAGCATGAACCTTAAACTTGCCATGAAGAGCATTGATACTAATGTCATTGGAGTGTACACAATCCATGAACTCGAGTCTAACTATATCCCACATGTTAGGATCAATGAAGAGTCTATGAAGCGATACCTTGTTTCTTTGATTGACTTCAAGATTTGTATATGGATCAATCCTTGTCCACAGAACGGATCTCAAAGCTATAGTAATTGGGATTCAATGCAAAGACAAGAATATGTAGCAAGGTGCCATTTTGTTCCATCTCTAATTAGTTTTATTAAGTTGCTTGAAGAAAGTTCCTTTAGGATCTTACTCTTGCATTTATGATGGCTTTCATCTTCCTAATCATTAAATTGATGTCATCATATATCTCTCCCAAACAACGCCTATTCATGTTGATATAATAGATTATATTGGAAATGGGCTTGGTGAAACTGAGGAGATATTGAACACAATCCCACCAAATGTTATCTAGGATCATCCACTTAATATTTGCTGCCTATAGTGCTAGATTGCTTAAATATGGATCAATTTTGGTTGATGACCATCTTTGAGAGTAACTCTTAAATCATCACGTCATCTTAAGACAATTGTGTTGGAGGCAAAATGTGTCTCAACAACCTTTTCAATAGAAATGAAAATAAAAAAAATAAAAAAATAAAGATTGTTAACTTCTTTAAGAAGAAAACAAAAACTTAACTTTACAAAAGTAAATTTAAATTACTAAAGTGAAACCTAAATATTAAAGTTTAAAATATTTAATAAATCGTATTGCTTCACTTACCTTCAATAGTTGCAATTTTGAGAATGTTCTAAATATGCCTTTTGACACATGGTGGTTGGTGATAAATATTTGGATGGCTTCAATTCACTATACAATTTTTTGATCCAATCAATTTTTGTGCTAATTTTTTATAGTGTAAGGTTGAGGGAGCGTACCACACAAGGTGTCCAAAAGATGGAATGCTTCTCAACCAATGAATTAGTTGCTCTACAATTTTTGGTTTTGTTCGTTATGACTTGAACAACAGTTCAAGGCCCCACTTCCTCAATGGCTTGATAGAGAGTATTAGAAAAAACGCATTAGCGTTAACCTCCCCCTCACAATCTACTACGTTAAAAAACATTGCCCCCTTTAGGTGACATTGAAATAATATTGATCAATGGCTAATTTTTTGCATCCTTCCATATGTTGGAAACGATGGATACCCTTGCCTTGGCCCACAAATCTCATACGGGTTTCAATAAATACTTGCAAACTTCACCTCCTTTTCCAATAAGGTGCTATGCACTTGTTGGGTCCCAAAATTGTTGCTTGAAAATCCTAGAACACAATTTTACTTTAAGGCTAGGGGGTGGCTTCAAGAAGTTAAAACTAGGGTTCATCAACAAGTCATGGAAGGTTAAAGGCCAATAAGTGAGAGTGGGATAAGCTCTCTTGCACTTTAGGCTCAACTTAAGTCCAAGAGGATGTTCCTACAGGTATCTTAAATAGGAAAGAAGGTGCTGTAAACAAGACAATATAACAGTTTGCAGCTTTATCCAATGTGAGTTTAACTCCAAAGGTTGCCAATAAGTGAGAGTGGATATAATCTCTTACACTTTAGGCTCAATTTAAGCCCAAGAGGGTGTTCCTAGAGGTATCTTAAATAGGAAAGAAGGTGCTGAAAACAAAACAATATAACAGTTTGCAACTGTATCCAATGTGAGTTTAACCCCAAAGGTTGTCACTAGGTTAAATGTTGATTAGTTGCATTGATGACCTCTCATATAGTTGATAAGAACATCTTAGCAAGAAGTGGACGATGAAGGCAAGCATACATGATTTGTAAAGTGATTTACCTTATATGGTTCTCAAATATGCTTCCTGTTGATGGGTGTTTTATGACCGCACCAATACAAAATAAAGTTTCCAACGGATACTCTATCCTCTCTTGATCAAAGTGTCCCGCATGTTAAGATTGCGTGAAAGATCATGCGTTCAACTCCAAGTTTCCTTATGCAAGGGGATAGCCTCGGTTGGTTTGATGTGAATATGTTGGGTATTCCAAGGGGACTTACACAATTGTTCAACTTGTGAAGCAATTAAGACACGAATGATTTGACGATGATGCTTTGATTCCTAGATTAACCGGGAAAATGCCGAATTTAAAAGGAATGAGGGTAGGGATTCTATAATCTACTTCTAAAGGGTTTAACACAAGGATCAACTTTAACAAGCTTCGAACCAGACTTTGCTTCGCCTCCCTTCGGACAACTTTTACAAAATTGGTGCAATCTTCAAAGGATGAGAAAGGTGTTCAAATTATGACACAACATGCACATACCATCACAACGATGCATATGGACATATGAATCACAATAGAAGTTAAGTGCCAATACTCCAGTTGACCACGTAGGGCGAACTCATCGTCAGCGAGCTCGCTAGTGGTATGGATGAAAGAAGACTTGCTCAAATCAAACGCCACATTCCACAACTAACGACTACTTGCATGGAATAAAATCTACTTTACTCTATCTAATTTGAATTGGAAAGATGAAAGGGCCTCGCTAGCTGCTCATAACAAAAGAAGAAATCACCAAGCAATGAAACTCTTTATATTATGAAATGTGTTCACAACAACCGTTTACAAAACTTTCAAAGGGAAACTTTTCTTTCCTCTCCAATCTAAGCTAACTTATAACTATTCACTAAATGCCTTCTCTACTCTCTAGCTCAACTCTATCTCTGATTTTTGTCTAACTCTAATATATTACAAATGAGGGGGGATGCCCCTTTTATAGCAAGCCCAGTCCAGTGGACGACTTAGATTCAATTACAAAGAAGGGCTCAGATCGAGCCACATATGCCCTAATTAGGGTTTTTTTGCCCTAAAAACCGCCACAGAGGGGAGTGGGGCAATGAATGCACAAAAGATTCTCTACTCCCCTGTAGGAACCACTACGAGCAATTAATGCCCACTATCATCAGAAGACTCGTCCAGAAAGACTTTCCCACTGTTCTGCCTACCAATTCTGTTGCGCTAGGAGGAGGGTAAAAGAGTCTCTAAGATTGCCTCCACAGATAATAAAAATTGATAGGATCCGGAGTTCGACTGCTCAGTTGTTCGCGTTCAGCCCTCCTCTTGTTTTAATTCCTGGATGCATTTCTTCTTTGTAACTTTCATATTTCTCCAGCTCATTGCCTTGGGCGCATATGCCTCTTCCGCATCACGTTCTTAATGCCTTAGACAAATCTTCACTGCCATTTCTCTTTGCTTTGGAAAATTTTCACCTAATTTCTTCATCTCTACCTTGTCCCAACACTTAGCCATTTCTTTCAACATCTTCTTCCTGCAAATGAGACATCATGGAGGAGTTTGAAATGTGCAACTTTTCTCCCTCTAAGGTCATAACGTTGTCCAGCTTCATTACCTCAAGTCCTCATGTCTGGCTCTGGTGTTCATCCTGCAAAACAAAAGGAAGAGCGTCAGATCATTTATAATATAAGTTCACTTCACTTACCCAATTTTCACGTTCTGACTTCCAAGGTCTGCTTGATCTCCAGATTTGATAAAATTCATCACTTTTCTAGCAAACATTCATCATGGGTGCATGGTGTTCATTTCACGAGGTCTTCTTCAAGGGCGAATCCACCACCTTGTGCCTTAGAAAATATGTCACCTTGAGGACACATTTGAACGCTTGATGATCGAGCTTCATTTCATCTTCAAATTCTTCATACCTTAGACAAATTTCACCTCTTCCTTGTGAGTGTATTTGACCCCTTGCTGTTTTATTTTCCCTTTCCTTAGACAATTTTATCTGCTTTATAAATTTCATTCATTGTAATCTAGGCATTCATTTTGACATCACCAGCCGAGGCATTTTTTTGTAAAAACATTTCTTTTATTTGCCTTAGAAAATTTATTTTCGCCTAGGAAATTCATCAACATGCGCCAAACTAAAATCTCTCTCGAAAAATCTTGAGCGAGGTGTGGAAAATTTTAAAATCATCTCCCAGTGGGAAATGTCCAATACCCAGAAGAAATTTCCGCTCAGAAATCATCATTTTCATGTGTATCCGGACGAAGGGGTAAGTTTAATTTTTATTATTTTGAGAAAAATAATAAAAATTGCTAAGGTTTATTCCATTTTAATTCTGGGGGCACTTCACACCTGTAGCCTTTACTTTTCATGCTTGGGCGTTTTTCTTGACTTCCTGAAGAATTTCCCTCATGCTTCTGGACGCATATCACCTAGCACTTAAAAAATTTAATGTTACCCCTTATAGACGTGCTTGTCATTTTCACCTTAGAGAATGCCTTAGAAAAAATTAAATTCTTGCTAATCTTACCCTTGAAGGGCGCATTTTCATGTATCAACTTCCACTTTAATTCCTTAGGCATTTCCACGCCTTTAGCAACTTTCTCCCTTCAAGCTCCAACTTCCTTGGGCGCATTTGACATGGTGGGGAGGAATTCCCCACGCCAAGTCCTTACCTTGTCTTCATATATTCCTTGGGCGTGTTTTACCTAGGCTACTTCCATTCTTAATCTTGGGCGCATTTAGCATGTGGTGAGGGAAACTTGCCTCTAGCCCCTGGGCGCATTTGAGGGTGTGCGAAGGAACTTTCACACTTAGCGTTTTTCTTATAGCCAAGCCCCTTTTACCTTGGGCGCATTTCACATGTGGTGAAGGAACCTTTGAGCGCATTTCATCCTATGAGGGGGAACTTCAACACTTGAGGGCGCATTTGAGCATGTCAACTTCCATATGAGGGCGCATTTAAGGGGGTGGGAAGGAATCCCATGCCTTGAGCGCATTTTACCCTTGGCTCTTCAAGATGAGGGCGCATTCAGGCATGTCCACTTCCATTTTCTTCACTTAGAATTTTTTTATGTCACCACCTGAACCTTGGGTGCATTTAGGGGGGTGTGTAGGAATTTCCCAACACTTAGAATATTTTCCCTTGTGATTTCTCCACCTTGGGCGCATTTGAGGTAGGGTGGAGGAATTTCATCATACTTAGAATTTTTTATCATCATGTTTCCTCCATTGACTTGTAAGATGGGCGCATTTGGAGGTATGAGGAGGAATTTCATCATACTTAGAATTTTTTTAAGCCTCCTCCATGCCAAGGGCGCATTTGAGGGTATGAGGAGGAATTTCTCATACTTAGAAACTTTTGATGCCAACTTTCATTCTTGGGCGCATTTCATACTTCCTCCTGCCAATTTAACTTGCATGTCTTAGAATTTTCATCTAGGGTGCTAAGGAGACTTTTGGAGGTGGCTCTCGAATACTTAGCCACTTTTTCAGCTTGTTTGCCCTAGCTTTCTATTTTTAGTAAGCTTTTGATTTCTTGACCTTGGTAGCTCTGTTTGACTTGGAATTTTCACCACGTGGTCCTCATCGCTTGGTGAACCTGTTCACACTTGCTCCTCGTACTGACCTGCTATTTATAGCCCTGTTCTGGAGGTGACTTACTATAAATAGTAAGTGCTCGGATTGCGCCCAAATTTTACCTGTAGATTGCTTGAAGGATGCTGATCGTCGTGGGATACCTTCGTTTTTTGAAATTTTGGCCATTTACCCCTCTTTTTAGGTGCTAAAGTAGGAAACCCTAATCTGACTTGCATGTGCCCAAATGACCTCCGTTTGACTTCGTTTCTATTGCATGTTGCTCTGCTTGTTGAATTGAAGTGTCGGGTGGCTGCTAGAGTGAACCTGCTAAAAATAGAAAGTGCCTGAAAAAGTGATCAATCCATTGCCGGATGAGTTTGCATGTCACAATGATCGAGGGATCTCAAAAAACCCAAAAAAACCCAGAAAACTGGTTTGCATGCGTGCACTGGCTAAAAATAGTAAGTTCTTGAAACATGATCCACTCTGCTTGCATGTCATATCGTTGCGAAGCTCTTGAAAAACCCATAAGGAATATCTTGATATGCATCAAGAAATTACGCATGCAAACCCTAAAAATAGCCTTTGAAGGTTGAATTGCTAAAAATAGCAAGTTGTCCAAATCCGTTCAAATTTTGCGTGAGTTCCTTGAAGTACCTTGAATGTGATGGAGTAGTTAGGATTCCAAAATCCTGAGAAAAAGACCTCAAATTAAGTACTTACTAAAAATAGTAAGTTGCCAAAATTCAGTGAAAATTCAGTGGGATTCTGCTTGAAGCATCTTGATTGTAGTGACAAGGTTAGACGTTAATTTGCCAACTTGATTTGACCTCAAACAAGCCTGAGGAATGAAAACCCTAATTTCATAGACTTAGGCAAAATTTCAACTTAGGTCAAAAGATAGGACATCCCCAGAAAGACAGAAAGATCAAAGAGAGAGAGAGATGCAAAACCAAAGCCAAAAGACCAGAAAGGAGCAAAAATTAGGGGGTCCCCATCTGGAATGGGGTGATGTGTGAAAAGGTCACAACACTTTCCTGTTTAACTAGTAAATTTTGAATTGCAAATATACTAAGACTAATTCTATACCGTTGGTAAAGGATTTTGTTTTTTTAAGGAGTGTGATTGAATCACCTATTTCTTGGAATGATGCCTATCTAACGAGTTATAGAGTCATAGTTCATAAGAGGGGAGAAAAAGCAACTAGAAGCATAGAGGAGTTGATCTAAGCATAAAATGCATCAAGAACTATTGTCAAATACAAAAAATACTTAATAATCTAATAGTAAACTGCATAAACCCACATGTAAGGAAGAGACGACCATTACAAGCCTTGCAATGTTCTAAAAATATTGTTATGTTTATCAAATCTTCAATAAATTCATATCAGCAAATGCAATAAGAGGGAACACTGGCATAATGCTGCAAATACCCCTGAAAGTATAGAACAATGTTGGAGATATTCAATATCTAACAACCATAATAATATTTTAACTTGGACATGCTTAAAAAATATCTTGTAATTGGACTTTCAACACTTGAAACCCTAAAATCCACTTGGTATAGGAAGAAATCTGTTGGAAAATATTATGACTAACCTTCTCAATGGGAAACAAATTGATATTTATATCTACAAAGAAAATTGCACCCTTTGTCGCTTGTGGGAATCAACAAGAGATCAGGATGTTCAAAATGAGCTATTACATTGTGTTAGTGAACGCATTTGTCCTTTACAAATTTAAATACAAATGACTCTATAATGCCGAAGGACTAAATCAATGCACAACAGTTGGAGAGGTTACCATTGCATTGGGAACCTTCCTTTGAGTTTTGATTGAGGTACAACTCTCTCTTTTGATATAAATTTGATTTTTTTGAAAATATATGAATTCGGGGGTATGCTTTTGGCCAGAAAGCAGGAAAGGAAAACTAACACCTATTCATAGCCATGAGATGGGTGGTAAGAGAATGCATGAAATTAAACAATGATGTTGAAAATAAATGGACTGGAAAACAACTAATATCGTGGCTCACAAACTAGACTACCAATGCTTGTTGACTCGACTCAGTACAATCTTAATCACTTACTGCAAATAAATGAATTAAATACCACTGAACAACACATCCTTAGAGGGAAGGAATATCCACATGCTTGTCAAAGCTCACAGACTCATTCACAAGCATTAGCATCTAATTCACAATTTATTGCACACAAACAACAAACATTCACAAAAAAATGAATTAAAACTGCAAAACTTGATCCTTTATTATGATCGATTCTCACTCATGCATCAAAATGCAAGGGGGATCAAAATTTTGGACTCTTGCAACATCTTACAATTGAATATTTAAACTTTAACATTGGTAATGGTTAGGATTTCTTGAAACTAATTCTTGGACGCTAACCGTTATTTGGTCGAATAAAAGGTTGGCCGAAAATCGACTAACCTTGTCAGATTATGACAAGTCCTTCATTAATTGCTATTTTTAACGAAGATTATGATTACATCCTGTCTCCCGATTGATATGACAGGAGGATGAATCGTCGCTTATTGTAAGTAGAACACGCGACCCTCTCTCGTGCGAAATGTCCGCCACCTTCAATTTTCGGTGGCTATTGATATGCCACCTAAGATCATTCAATGCAGCTTCTTTAAATGTTGAGGATTGCTTGAATCCAACTCACTAGATCTCCATCACATCGCCTTGCTTGAGTTAATTGAGTTTGAAACAAATTGTATGTACTTCAACATTAATTACTTTCAAATAGGCTCCACCAATTTGCCTCTGCCTCTCTATAAATTAACTTCACCATTATTAGTTCTACACAATGCTAATTTCTACTTCCAGTATGTCAAGCTCATCAAATGAAGTGGTTGTGGAGGGTATCGAATGTAGTGCTGTCTGTAGGCTGGTGCTAGACCAACTGAGGGAAATCATCCTGATTTGCAATGATGTGGAGGAAGAAGTAATCCGTAAGATCATTGACAAGCACTTTATGGCTTAGGTGCACGTCCACAACTCCAATGTGCTTGAGCGTTTTCTATATAACATCGTGCGCAGCTCTGGGAGTTTTGGATGGGGGTTGCGAGTTGTTGGGCGTTTGGTTCGTTTGCGATATTTGCCCTTTGTTGAAGGCGCTCTAAGAGGCCTCTTTGTTCATTCGTGCGTGGGCTTAATTGGCGATGCAATTTGCATCACTTCTACGTTGCATAATGAATGGGCTGGTCAAGCCATTACGTTGCTTCGTGCTGGTTTAGAGAGCAACAATATGGAGATGTTTTCCCACTACGTTGAGTATAACGAGAACCTCTTCTCCCCTGTGCAGAAAGAGCACATGCAAGAAGTAATTGAGGCTATTAGAGTCCTCATGTTCACTCTCTGCGTTTGAATACCCCTGTGCTATGAAATCACTATTTTTTGGCAATGTAATACGAAACTTTTATCGATAAATATATGAATATATCTATCTTTTGGCTTTGTTAATTACTCTGTGTTATGAAAATGCTTTAGGAAATCTTTTGTCTACTTTGTATTTACTGCTTATAACTTTTCACTTTATGGTCATGTTGAATGAATGGAAAATTGTATTTTTCTTGCGAGCAACTTTTTTTCTTTTTTGTAAATACATCCTCGATAATGGAGTAATTTTTCGACCTCAAATGCACTGGTTGACTATTTTTGGGTAAGTTTTGGAAATATTTTGGAGTTTGCCACAGTTGTAGAAACTTGCTCTTATGCTGCGTTATAGAATAAACTTGGAAATTTTTAATTTTTCTGATAATGTTTTTATGAAAAGCACTTAGAGAATAATCATAGCTTATCTTTAAAATTTTGACGAGGATGAAGAAGTTTCGAGAAACCTGTTGGGAACCGATAAAGGTTTCGAAACTTTGTGATATACTGCCGAGCCTTTAATTACTTCTGTTGGCGTAACAATTAGCACCTCTGGAGTGCGAGTTGGTACGAACAACTATTCAGAGTGCGTAATGAATGCTCTTCAAATTAGGAGGGGAAGCTCTCTCGTTTGCTGATATATGCGTGAAAAAGTAAATTATTCTAAATCCTATCTTTTTGACTCAGCTGGAAGAGGCACAAGGTTAAGGAACCCAAGAACGTTACAGCTAAGGATTTTCTTTGGTTTTGTAGATCTTAACTACAACTAAAAACTAAATGCTTCTAATCTATCCTATTACCTCAAGAAAAATAGAGCATGGGAAATTAGGAGCAGGAATGTGTTTATACGATAAACTCTATAACAAGATTTCCAAGGAGGAGGAACCCCTTTCCGAGGTGTAGGCTGATACGAAGTTTATTAGGCACGACATCAAACAATAAGCTTAATCACTAAATTTCCAAGGAGGAGGAACCCCTTTCCAAGTCGTAGATATGCAACTAGCTTATTGGTAACGGCACATAGACGATAATTATTCTCACTAAATTTCCAATTCCGAGGCGTAGATTGAAAGAACAATTATTAACACAACACAAGGTAAGCAAACTAGGACAAAAAATTGCATTGGTGAGACACGCATACAATAAACGATCAAACCGGCAACCCCATTTAACTAAGATTGAACAAACACCATAATAATAACATTCGGGCAAGGTGGGCTCAGCTATTTATTATAACAGTAAAAGCTCGTGAATAGATACAAGAACAACAATATTACAGGCAAGGTGGGCTCAGCTATTTATTATAACAGTAAAAGCTTGTGAACAAATACAAGAACAACAATATTAGAGGCAAGGTGGGCTCAACATATATTACTGTCGTGTGCAAAAGTTATTTACAAATGAGCTGAAAGCTGTTATTTATAGACATGAAAGGTGTAGGGAACCCTAAAATCACCTTGAGTCAACTACAGTCCCGCAAGCATACGAGATTTTTATTCTCTAAGTCTAAATAATTGAAACTATACAGTTAATTGGAAAACTACCATCAGTTAACCGATACAAACAAGACTAAATGGACATGTGCAACATGCACGTCCTTATTGAAAGAGAGTTAACTGATATCTACCATCAGTCAACTAATCCTAACTAAAAGGCTATCCTCCTACGAAGATATCTCCAAGAATGAGACAAGCGTGCATGAGATCAACAATAAGAACTCAAGAAATGACGTTGAGTTAACTGCTGATTCTGACTTATCCTCGTAAATAACTGCAGGACCTAACTGGTTGTCTTCTACAAGCCTTCTCTATTTATCACCTCGTCCAGGAAATTGTCGATCATATCATCCTCTGGCACATTGACGCTATCCACGACGATGAATTGCCTGTCTACCTCCTTTTCTCCATCATTGATCGCCCTCTGATTATCTTTGATCTTTGAAGTCGCCTTGTTGAAACTGATAGTCAACATTGAGAAGTCATCCAACTTGGATGCCTCAGGCTCTCCACCTAGGTTATCACGAACCAGTTTCTCGAACTCAACCTGAATTGCCTCTAACTCAGCGTATGTACCATCCTCACACTGATAATGGCATGGGATTTGAGTGATTAACTCGTTGATAAGTCTGAGAGCTGTAACGACCTTCTCCTGAAGCACGACCATCTTTGCAGAAATCCTCTCATACGTTTCCACTTTGAACAGATGTTGTTCTCTCCAAGCAAAAACCTTCGTATGATCTTCTTTTGTTTCCATGGCATCATGAGCAACTGCCAGTTGAGATATTACTATCAAGTCTTTCGGCTTGTGTTCTGCTAGGAAAATCTCGAGTTGCTGAATCTTTTGACGAAGTTCATGTGCAAGGAGGTGCCGACCTGCCACAATGAAGTCTTCAATCCAATTATCCAGAAGCTTCCCTCGATTGACCAAGTGACCAAGTCTCTGCTTATCTGCGGCTGCTTGTCAAAGCTATGGGAGTAAAGGTGCCTATCCTGCATTTCCATGAAGTAGATCAAAGATATACTGTCGGAGTTGCCTGTTCTCAGCCTTGAGGGCTACCTTATCTTTCCCGTCCTTCATGACACGCTCCTCCAGATTGCTCGCGACGACCTTGAAAAGGCTCACGTCCACATGCCGAGTACACTTTCCTAGATTTGCCTTGACGAAGGTAAAATCACCAACTTCAATCTCATCCAGGTTCTTGCCTTATGGAGTTGTAGCAACTTCAATGATGATCTTCGCTTCAGGAGTCTTCTCATTGTTCACTTGTTTCTTGACTCTCTTGCTCGACCTATCCTGATAAGGATCGCCAAACTCAGACAAGTCAAGCTGATAAGAAGGCCTACGCCTTTCTCTCCCCAATGACCTCTTGAGCCAAGACGAATGATCAACGCTGCCCTCTCGAGGAGAAGCCGCTCTTGATGTGTTAACTATTGGCGGATCAACTAGTATGAAAGTCTCATGAACTGGAGACTTAGGCTCTGAATCAATGTTGATAGGAGACGATCGTGGAGAAAACGATGGACCTGGAGATGAATCGGCCTCGGTCTGTAATACTGGTTCCACTGGGACTTCAGTCGTTTTCTCAACTTGCTTCCGCTTTGTGATGCTTTTCCCCTTCGAATTTCCATTAACTTTGACTCCTTCAGGTGGCTTCAAGATAGTTTTAACTCGAGGCCTTGACTTGGAAGTAGAAGGTAATGAAGAAATCCCTGTTGGCGGCTCTGGAACTGGAATTGCCCTTCGTTGGTTCTTGCTCTCCAAGAAGTACATGCTCGTCTTAATAACTGATTTAGACAAGTTCTTGATTGAAGTATTCTCCTTGACATCCGAATCAGGTTGGCGAAGTGGCTGGCGAGCGACCTGGTCTTTAATGAACGAATTGAGAAGCACCTCTCCGTCATCATCGGACAAACCCTTCACATCTTCTGACAGGAAATCATCAATCTGTAGGAGAGTAAGCCTGCAGTAATGACGTCGGCGCACCTCAAACTCATCCTCGCAGTTGACCCATAAGTCCTCAAGTGCTGCCCTATGTGAATTGCTCCGCTCCAACCATGCTGAATAATGACCCAAAGGATCATAAGTATGCCTCTGAGGAAAATATTTGAGATGAAGTTTCTCAAGCTCGTTCGTCATTAACTTGCAATCTGCAGCAGCCTTACACTTGTAAATACCCAATCCGAATAGAAAGGTGAATGTCGGCCTATGTCGATTGCGAAGAAAAGAGTGAACCTCCTGTGCTTGTCTCATGAACTCTGAAAAGGACTTTGTTTGATGAATACCTCGGTAGCGTCAAAGGCTCTCCGGTGTAACCATACAATCAGATATATGTGAAAGTAGGGAATTGTATAAACCAATCTGCCCAACTTTCCATCGCTGATTTCGCCTTTGGAGAAATTTTGATATGCATCTCGTTATCTAGATCCCTGATTGTCTTCATAAGAAAGTAGCCATTCATCGCCTTAAAGTCCTGTTCAGCCTTCAAAAACTCCAACTGTGAGTAGTATTCGTGAACGCACTGAACAACTAGAGTTCCATTGGTCTTCATAGGTTTAAAATTGCCTTGAAACACAACCAAGTAAACCAGAAAAGTCACCATATGAAATTCGTGAATCTTGAGGAACTCTCTAATCTGCTGGTGAAGACACTCGTTGATAAACATTGCCCAGTCAAAGTTTTCCTTATTGTCAATAACCAGAGAGATGATATAGAACATCCATGGTCGGAAGATGTTTGCTTCTTTTTGACTTGAAACCCGGTTAAGCAAAGTTATTAAGATGGCAATATCGTCCTTGAACTCACCACGCCCAACTTTCTTCGGCATGTTGGTCTTCTGAATTTTCAACCATCGCTGAGCAACTTTCTTTTGTGTTCTGTCTCTGTCCTTTTCCCATATCTTCTTGCAATCTGGAATAGATATAGCAAAATTATTTGAGCGAGGAGGAATAGAAAAGCATTTCTCCATGTCTCTCGGCTTGAGGCTACAAACTACCCTCCCATGGGTTGACTTGATTTGTTTGGTAGACGAGTCATAATGCTTAATGCAAGTGATTACAAACTCGAGATCGACGATAGTGATGGGAATGGACGTCGCTGCAAGCAAATCGGAACACTCAAGATTTCTAATGATGGTGCTGCTGGTACCCTCCAATGTGTTCAGATTGATGACAGGAAATACATGACCCAAGTCTGTATCGGTAGTTTTCAGAAAATCATGCAAAAAGACCGTTTTGGTCTTGTAATCTTATGGGGTTGAATTGCATTCTAAAAAATTAGATTTTATTGTAAAGTTGGGTATGTTCGGACAACTTTCAGAAAAGGCTGAAAAAGCTTTGGGATAGGCTAAAAATAGCCGGTTGAATTGAATTTATCTGGAAAAATTCTGAGATATGGGTTTTGTGTAGAATCGAATTCTAAAATAACCTAGATTGACAAAACCTCAAAAAAGTGAGTTTTAGGCCCGCACGCAAAAGGTTTTTAGTTGAGATCTGCAGGGGCTGTAGGGGCACTGAGGGCAATTTTTTTCGAGAAAATCTGGAACAGGGGTTTTGAGCAGAACTAAATTCTAAGACAACCCAGATCGACAGATTTTGGAAAAAATGTGTTTTAGGCCCACATGCAAAGTGATTTTTGGAAAAAAAGCACAATGCTGTAGAATAGAGGCAGCATGGCAATTTTCACGAAAAATTCTAAGACATGGGTATTGTTGCTGATGCCGAAATAGATGAACCCAGAGGATTTGTTTCTGAAAATTTTGCCATTTTCTTTGACATGCGAAGAATACCTAAGATGAGAATAGAAGAAATTAAGACAAAAGATAGAAGTTTTTTGTTTGTTTTTTTGCTTCTGTAGAAATTCGCCTATGCTTGAATTGGAATCGATGTAACCTGCGTGCAAACGGAAAATGAAGTTTGAAATATCCTCCCTCTGAACATTTTGGATCTGACGCTACAAAAAACATTGAATTCTAACAACTGTAGCACCTTCAGATCATTATTTGCTCAAGAAAGACGTGTTTTAACCCACTCACAATGAAAACTAATGGATGCCATAGCCTTAATAAATAAGAATTTATCATTAAAGGCGTCATAAATGCACGCATAGTCTTGGAAATGGCGCTTGCCCTTTGATTGGACCTTCAAAACACACGCCTAGCTTGTGATTGGTCAACAAAACAGGTAACTGAATGAAGAATATGCCCTAATTAGGGCGCCACTTCAAACACTTCAGTTAACAGGCGCACGCAAAAACAACTCACCTAGTTACAAGCTTAAAGTAGGCCAAGAAGAAGTCGACTCGAAAAGAGTTGAATTGAAGATCCTTTTTCAGTTAACACTCTCCACCTTTAAAGGGTGCCATTGCTCAAATTCAAAAAGTCAAACTTTGACTTTAGGCGCCTCTTTCTAGACTTAGCCATTTTCTTGAAAATTTGGATTTGAAAACCTCACTGGAGCTCACGTTTGATCATTGATTCTGATTGATTGACATGTCAGAATGATTGGCTGACAGTTTCATTGAAGAGCATGATCAAATTTGATAGAAGTTTCCTTGAGGTTGCAAACCCTAATTCATTCATCTGAGGCCTCAATATGTAGGGCGCGCCTGGCCTTCAGGGGCCCTTTTGACCTTAGACTTACCTAACTTCACTTCACTTCACCTAACAGTGAAAATATTTTTTTATTTTGACCTTAGATGATTCTGACCTAACTTCACTTCACGTTTCCCTGTTTCCGACAAAACTTCAGAACTAGCTGATAGGCTCACTGCGGAGTTGGATGTATTCTGAACAAGAGCTCTTGGAGAGCACTTCTCATAAAAATATCATTTGACAGCCTAAAAACATGGGCGCCCTTGGCCTCCAGGGGTGCCTTTCCTCCCAGACTTGAACCATTTTCCAAATTGGCTGAAAACCACTTAAACTCCCTCTACAGGCTGCCGACAAGTCTTCTGACCTGGTTGAGGTATTCAACGAAAAGCTGGAACTAACACAAATAGGATGAGTATCTGAGATGATAAAAAAGACTGAGTTTGAAACTCCAAAACCTTGGGCTAGGGGCGCTTTTGCCATTTCTGGACAATTATGAATGACTGAAACCCTATGTTTGACTCCTGATACTGACAACTCAACAACTCTAATTCACCCGTTGATGGATGCGTTGCAAAGCCAGACCAAGTCTGAGACAAACATCCCAGGTGTCATTTGATCATAAAACTTCATTTGGTGCTTCAAAAAGAAGGGCACCCTTGGTTAAGAGGCACGCTTTGCATTCCAGTGTTAGTCATTTTTCATCTACCTCGTTTCACGTTGAATCTCCCGTTTTAGGTGCTAGACAGATCTGTTGGACTGGCTGGCTGGCACATCGTGAAGCTAACAGGATTTCAGAGAAGTCCTCTTGGAAGTGATAAGTCACAAAAAGTTGATCTAGGTCTCCAGAATCAAGGGCGCCCCTGGCTCATAGGTGCGCTTTTGCTCTAGAGTTATAAAATTTTTCAACATTTTCGCCTTGACGAAAATCCCCTTTGAGACGAAGCATCAATTCAGACATATCTCACCATAAAACCTTCACCAAAGTGTTTTAAGCTTAGATTTCGACATTTGGTACCCGACCATTTGCCATTGTGGACCTAGGAGATCCCAACTTTTCACTTGAAAAAACGAAAACTACCCACCAAGCTTAAATTGAGTTTTAATTGAATCTGACTTCACCATTGTGATCATGAAGCAAAATAAGCCAATCAAAACAATTTTTAGTCAATTTTGACAAGTTTCAATTTTTAGGGTTTTTTGACCTAAAAATAGGGGTCCAAAAACCCTAATTTGCAATTTTTTCAAATTTTGCCAATATCTTCTTGACATCACACTGACTCAAAGTCCATACTTGATTTTCCCAAATGCTATGTTTTGACATCATTTTAACAAGGTTTAGACCATTTTAAGCAAAATGCCTTAATGAAGCAAAATTTTTTGTTTGGGTACAACAACTTCAATATTCGCCCATGTGATTCTCTTCTTCAATTACAAAGTACTTTATAATCTCTCGAGCTCCAAGACCAACCCGTGTACTTTCAAAAAGTTAAGCTTGTCGGGTAAGATGTAAGTTCTAAAACCGCATCGGTACCCGACATAGTTATGAAAACTTGGTTAAAGATTGAAAAACATAACCCTTTAATTTACCCAAGTATTTTGAAGGATATTTTTAGGGGGTGGGGCTAAAAATGACGACAACACATTGATGGTGGCCTGTGCGCGGGTTTACAATCCACTATAGAAAAAATCATTTGAGATTGCACCCAAGAGATTAGATCTTGTTTTTGAGCAAGAAAAAAACATTTGAAACATTGTTGAATCAAATTTGGCATTAATGGAGAGATTTGGAAGTTGTTGGGGGTGGTTGGACACATGTTCCAAGGATTTTTGAGTGCTATAGGGCCTTTCAGTTGGTTTTTGGGTCTAGGAGGGACCTTATAATAAAATCTGGGAGTTTAGATGCTTGGAGGGAGTTTGGGTTCGGGAGGAACCTAAATAATAGCACGTGAGCGGATGGGAGTCAAGAGTGGGAAGGGGAGTGGAAATGGAATCACTTGGGAGAGAAAAGAGCAAGTTTGGGGCTCAAGTCATAAGAGGGATAATGAACCAGGAATGAGAGCATTATGGGGATCGAGGGAATGTTGCGATTAGGAACTAGGTCTAGAGAGGGAGTTGGAATAGAGACCATATGAGGGTGCAATGTGCCAATTGGGGCTCGAGTTCTGAGAGGGGTTGTGGACAAGGGATTCAGAATTGGGACCAAAGGAGGGTGCAAGGTGCCAGTCAGGGTCAAGGTCATGGGAGTGATTGCAAACGAGGGAGTTAGGCAGATGTGTGGACCAAGAACTGGGTTAGGGAATGAGATAGGGAAAAGGAAATGTGGGTAGGATTGAGCAATAGGGGCATGGTGCGAAGGCTTGGGATTTGCCGACAGGCTCAAGTATTGATGAGGAGGAGGAAGGAAGAGGGAAAATTGGGATGTAGGGTGCCAGAGCAGACCTTGCACTTGGGACATGGTGTAAAGGTTCGAAGCTCCTCCAAAGATTTGGGCATCCAAGGGACAAAGGATAACAAGAGTGTTAGGATTGGGAAGTTGAGAGCGATGTGCAACTTAGAACTAGGTTTAAAGGTCCAACATCCCCACAAAGACCTAAGACTTGAGCAAGGATAAAGGGATAAAGGAATGGAAGAGAAGTGAGGATTGGGACCCTGTGGGGACCAAGAACCAAGGGATTATGTCCCTTGCTCTTGAGCCCGTCTACGGACTTGGGACTTGAGAAGACAAAGAAAGGGTAGAAAAGAAGAGGGGACTTGGAACCACAAAACTAGGTGCCAAAGTCAATGGTTCCTCCATGAGTTTGAGGCCTAGTAGTGAGGAACAAAGAGTGAGAGACAACATGAGGGCAAGGACTAGGGTTTTGGGGGAACTCAAAACCTTGGGAAGAGAGAAACTTAAAAGAACAAGCAAGCACTAAGACCCCACATTGAACACATGACCTTCAAAACACATGGGGAGTTGCATAAGAACATCACAATGTGAAATTGGGCAAAATTTGCAAGAACTTAGTTGAATTTTATAGATTTAGAAGGGGCCCCAATTGTTAGAGTAATCATGCATTAGTTAATTAATCCTTAATTAATTATTAGTCTAATTTATTCTCATGCACTTAAGCTAAACTTAGGAGTGATTTACTATGTTAGCTAGAGAGCTATTATTAGATCATTTTTGTCTCATTGCAAGAGATGTTGACACTTGTCATGATCTAATTCTTTTATCATTTAGGGTTGCTCCTATATAGCACTCAACCCTCATTGTATTATCATGCCTTCTGAATAAATTTGGAAACCTTTGAGGACTCTAGCTTTCCTTAAACCTTCTTGAGGTTCATTTTGTAGCTTTTTCTTGGTGAGGAATATTGCAATTCTTTGTTTGCAAATCTCTTGCGTGGTAGATGTCTTTGTTTGTTGTTTGATCTTGTGGCTCGTGTTTTTCACAATTCTAACATGATATCAGAGCATGGATTCATGAATCCCTTCTCGATTTATGAGGTATTTTCTTCAACAAGGGTTATAGGCTTCAAATCATGAATCCCCTTTGTTTGTTTTTGTAAATTTTGGAGGTGGGTGAATTTTGGTGCATTTGAGATCAAAACATAGTCCTCCATTGGATTCAGAGCCTACATGAAAGTCAATTTTACATTTTGTTTGGCTTGATTTGGATTTCTAAAGTTAAGTCTACAAAGTTTGGAAGTAGTTTTTTTTCCAGATCTGGAGGGTAGCTGCGATTTTGGAGCATTTTGAGTTGAAAAGAACCTCATGGTTGCTTTTAGGAGGTTGATTTGATGAATTTTGACTATAAATTTGCCCTATTTCGTCATTAGGTGTTTCTGAAGGAATTTCTTTTGCCTCATGGGTTGTACGGCTCTTGTATGTTCCCTTTGGCACAAAAATAAAAAAAATTATTAAAAAAGGCGGAGGTGTTTTTAAAATTTTTTCTTTTTTTTTTATATTGTAAAAAAAATATATATTATTTTTAAAAGCAAGCGCTAATGTTTTTGATGGGGCAGATTTATTAAAAAATGGTTTGGCAACGTATTTTTTGGGCCACACAGTTTGTGGGTATCTGCAGGTACCTTCATTGCAGGCCTGTGGGCCCCAAGTGGCGACCACAACATTAATCATCTGGCCAATGGTTTATCAAAATTTCATCGGCACCTAATCAATTTTTTTCGGCATCAGCAAAATTTCTCTGCCATCGAGAATTTTTCCAACCTCAACAAAATTTTTTCTTGGGGCCTTAAGAATATTTCGACGATTTCCAAAATATGTCGGCGATTGGTTTTTCCATGTGTCAAGATTTTTTTCCGGCAACAAGGAATAGTTTGTTGACATCAGCGGTATGGATGTTGGCAGGGCCCCTTTGAGAACCTCTTTGTGCCCTAAAGGAGGTGTTTTTTTCTTTTTGCCGTAACTTGGGCGTATGATATCGAAATTGGGTGAACAAGATATCGTTGAAAAGTTGGTTCTATCAACTTTCCAATGGTGTATGTCTCATCGCCATTTTTTGTTGCTGGTGCATTCTACAACCTGTTGAAGTCACAGGGGTGTTGTTTTCAGTCTCGAGCTCATAACTGTTGACGTGTTTTTCCGTTTTTTGCGATTCCAGTGGCATTGGGACGGTTTTTAAGATCTCTTTACATCCATCCATGCCATTTTCCAAATTGCTCTCCAAGTACATTTTTATTTAGTTTTTGGTGTTTTCACATTGTGGTGAATTACTTGGCCATCTTAGCTCTTGGGAACTTTTTTGTTTGGATGGAATGACTCAATTTTGGCTGCTCTACATGTATTTCTAGTATTTTGTTCTATTTGGGCATTGTAGACATCTTTTTTATGCACATTCTGTTTTGTATATGCATTGAGATAAAGTGCCATTTTGGTGTATTCTTTTTGGGGATTTTGCACATCATGTAGTGCCTTTTGTACTTGCACTATGATATAAAGTGCCATGGGGGGGGTTGATGTTGGCCTTTGGTTTTCCATCACACCTTTGTCAAGTGAGTGTCCCTTCCACGACAACAGTGAATCCACGTGATTCTTGCCTCATGTGTGTTTGCCTTTGCACACCCTTTATTTACAGGTTGTTTCTCCTACATGCACTTCTTGGTTTCACACAATTGCAGTGTACTTGTCTTGGCTCTCCCTTTTCCGCATTATGGGGGGGTTTCTACTATTGGTGCTAATGCTTCTTTGGTTTCGCGGTTTGGAGTGGTCTATGTATCTAGTTCTTGCTCCTATGTACTAGTCGAATGCAGCGTACATCAACGGCTGGTTACCCATGCATTTCGGCGAGATGGATCATTTACCATATGGACACTCTTGCATTCTTGTTTTTGGAGGTTCTTCATTTCAACACTATATCAGTCATCATTCGACAACACTCTATAGCTTCTTCGTGCTTCAGTGATGTTCTACATGTTCCTTTCCTTTTGGGACATTGGTTTTGTTGGAGGCTTCTTAGTCCTTATCCTTGATTTGAAGGTTTTTTCAATCCTTCATTCGCCTTTCTCTCTTTTGGAGAGGAGTTTTTACCATGTGGTTTTCACCTTTTTTCCAATTGTGAGAGATTAGATTGTTTGTACATGGGTACCTCACCAGGCCTTGTTTGTCGAGACCCATCATGCATTCTCTTTTTTAGGGTTTTTAACTACTCCCTAAGTTCATTTTAAGGGGGTTGGTAGAGTAATCATGCATTAGCTAATAATTAATTAATTTTTAATTAATTATTAGTCTAATTTATTCTCATGCACTTAAGCTAAACTTAGGAGTGATTTACTATGTTAACTATAGAGCTATTATTGGATCATTCTCTCTCATTGCATGAGATGTTGACACTTGTCATGATCTAATCCCTTTATCATTTAGGGTTGCTTCTATATAGCACTCAACCCTCATTGTATTATCATGCCTTTTGATTACCTTTGGAAACCTTTGAGGACTCTTGTTTTCCTTGAACCTTCTTAAGGTTCATTCTGTAGCTTTTTCTTGTTGAGGAATATTGCAATTCTTTGTTTGCAAATCTCTTGCGTGGAAGGTGTCTTTGTTTGTTGTTTGATCCCATGGTTAGTGTTTTTCACAATTCTAACACCAATGACACCTTCTCTAAACTTGGACCTTTGTATGTTTTTGGAGTCTCATTAATTGCTTTCAACATTTGTTGTCAATATGGTGAACGAACAATAATGAAAGACCTATTCATTTGCATACACACATCACACAATGTGATGATCGAAAATCTCATGAGACTCATTGTGAAATGCCATTTCCATTGGTCCCTTTGATCTCTTATGTGCTACATGCTCTTTAGGTGGGGCCAAAAATGGGTGGCTCTTCGTAGGTTGAAGATTAGATGGTGGTTGAAGGCTTCATTCCTTGAGATCCTTTCTTTATCAAAGGATGATTTGATTTATGACCTATTGCTTTATTTGCCTTTTTTTGCTCATTAATATATGCTATGACTTGTTTTGATGGAGTGGGTGCACTATTTTTCTTAGGGCAAGCCTTGATGCCCATCCCAAGTATGTGACTGAAATGGGCTTTCACCTGACTATATGAGCTAGAATATTGAACATCACACCCATTGCATATCCAAATATAACACCCACCACTTGGAATTGGCTATATATACCATATTAACATATTTCCAAATGTGTGAATTTGGGTTTGTATTGAAGCAGGGTTGGCTCACGATGGTTGACTTGGCATCCATTGTAATCCATAGGGCAAGAAGTTCAATAAACAACACATTCAAAACAAATTAAAAAAATGGTTATATAGAATGTAATTGAGCTTAAAAAATTTAAGCATATGCCACAGATTTATAGAAGAAAGGAAAAAAATTCAAAACAAAGCAAAAATGTAGAAAAAAAGCAAAAAAAATCTTCGTATACAATTCCCTTTGTAGTGAATGGGCTCTTGGACACACATAGAAATATCAAAACAATGACTTCGGAACCTTCATTGATCGATCTTAAAGTCTATTCATTTGATGGCAACCAAGAAGGAAAGTTGAGCGAAAATGAATGACTTTTGTGTTTTGCATTCACAATGAGGTAGACTATGTTGTCTTAGTCTTTCAAATGCCCTAGAATAATCTTTTTTCGGTTAGGGACACATTGAAGTCAAATTCAAATGTGTTAAACACTAAAAGTAACCAAAAAAAGAAGAAATTGTCACTTTTTGTCTTGTGTTCCATGGGGATGCGTCCCCCTCTAAACCCTATGTCCCCATCTCTTGTGGCATTTCGAGGACGGGGGGACGTCCTCTAGGTGTTCCCTTCGATTTTTGATAACTAGGAAACGAGAAACGATAGGAAACACATCCCCAAAAAAGGGGACGGCTGCAAAATGAAAGGGGGCGTTTAGCCGTCCTCGAAACGGCTAGGGGACTTCTAGGAGTCCCCCAACCCTATTGGAAACGCCCAGGCGTCCCCCATTATAATGTCCCTTACCCGACTTTGCCCTAGAATTCACTTGTTGATCAGGTTTAGGGTTTCTTCTTTTTCAAATGAATGTTCTCTTTGACTAAGTAATCTTGGATTGAAGTTTGCATTTAATATTTCCACATGTACATATATCTGTTAGCATTAATATCTAGATATCCAAATATAAATATAATCAGAAATCAATAATAAAGACATATGAGGAGTGGCATGGGTAGAGCCACCCAAAGCTATCCATCTAAGCCCAAGAGCACAAGCGTCCTATCAGGACAACCCACCCCTTGGCCCCGAGTGATATGAACATCTCAGAGTGGCGTGCTTAGAGGAAACACTTGTACCTTCTTTCTCTAGCTGTGCCATCACCTCGAAAGACACTCAACCTACTGGGGGAAGCCAACGGAGTTTATAAAGGGTTTCAGGCCTACCACCCCTCCATGGCCGCAGCGGATTGTTAAGTGGGACCCCCACCCCTCCATGGCCGCAGTGGATTGTTAAGTGGGGTTTTTAGGCACCACCTATCTCAGGCCCTTCCACCTTAGTAGGCTTACAAACACAGAGAAGACAATCTTTTAGCAATCAAATACATTGGCATTTATTACTAATTCTTTAAGTTAATATCAGCATCATTATCATCATGATAATACTAAAGAAAGCATTACACCAATAATCAAATTAGAAATATCTATTTTTTATATTCAAAATATGTTAAATATTATTGCTAAGTGAGTACATCACCTGAGTTGCTATATCTCTCCATGTTTCCTTACTCGCCTCCTTCAACCTTATACTAGGATGAGGACAATTCATAAATATACATAGTCTACTCATGTTTATATTAAAGAGTCATCATTACTTATAAGTATCATTATTGCATAATCATGTATATATATATATATATATATACTTTATATACATATATATAATTATTCTTTTACTTAAATCCATTTGTATTCATATAATTATTCCTTCCTTATTCATATATATTCTTTATTTATTGAATATTATTCATTAGAAAATTTATCTATATCTATGCATATATACTTGTATGCCTATTAAATTATATATATATATATATATATATATATATATATAAAATGACTATATTCCAATGCATAACAATCATTGTTGCTGCTGTTCTAAATTGCAAATTGTATTTCTCAATGTTTTCCCTCCCTTCCTTATTTTCCTTCCTTCTATTTATACCATTCAAGGTAGGTGACTCATGGGGGGAATGTATTGTTTGGTGAAAGAGGTGACTTTTCATAAAATACATCCCTTTGTTAGATTTAATTGCTGCCTTTATTATCATAATAATATCTATTTTTAAAATAATATATTATTACTATAATTATGATATTTCAGATTTCTATTTATTTTATTATTTTATTTTGATGTTTTATTGAACATATTTTAACATTAAAGTATAATAATAAAACAATTTGCTAATATCTTATTATTATTTTATTCTAATGTATTACAATTTTTGATGTGTAATGATTATAATATTTATTTATTATTATTATTTTTGATATTAAGTTATTTAATAATAGAATGTAATAACAATAATTTGCCTATATATTATTATTATATTTGTTATTTCATATTTATATATTTTTATATTGATATGATACACATTTATTTTATATTTTAATATTAATATTGCTATTTATTTTATTTATTAATTTATTTGTATTTTAACACTTGGTCTTTATAGTTCTGCTATTTCGGGGACATGACACCCATGGCGTCAAAGTTAAAAATGCTTAGATTTTTGTTAAATTAAATAAAAACTACTTTGATTTTTTATTTTTGTCTAGTTGTTTTAATCGCCAAGTGATTTTTGTGAATGGTAAAAGACTCAAAGTTAAAACAATTTGTTTTTTAATCCCTATTCAAAATGTTTTCCAGGTGAAACATTAGAAATTATAATTTAATAATTTATAAGTATAATTTAAATTATGCTTAATAACTTAAATTATAATTTAATAAGTATAAGTTTATATGTTATAAACTTATAAGTATAATTTACTAAATAATAATTTAATAATTTATAACTTGTATAAGTTTATAACATATGGCATTGACAAAAAATTTACGCGTTCAATTTTCAAACTTCAACCTTTATACTTTATATTGCTGTTATACTGCTGTTATATTGCTGTTATACTCTATATCTATGCACATATTGTCATATTGATATTGTTGCACATATTTGATATTTCGAATTGCTCTCTTTCTCTCTTTAATAGTTAAGTTATTGCTGTTAGTGTTTACCTTTATACTTTATATTGCTGTTATACTGCTGTTATATTGTTGTTATACTGGTGTTATACTCTTTATCTATGCACATATTGTCATATTGATATTGTTGCGCATATTTGATATTTCAAATTACTCTCTTTCTCTCTTTATATATAATATATTTTTAAAAATTCATACATATATATGTAATGGTATATATATATTGAAAAATTCATATATTGCCGTCCCCAAAAATTGGCCCTTGGATTGCTGTCCCCGAAACGCGTCCCCTATCGTCCCTCCGTTCCCATTCCCGAAACGTCGTGGAACACAGTTTTTGTCAAATTTGTTTGCAGGTTTTGCAAAATGCATCAAACTAGGATTCAAATCTGGAATGGATTATATCTATATCCTCTAAGTGCCAACAACAAATTAGTATCTTAGATGATGATTGAATAAATCTTGCATGATTGAACTAATTGGATGCTTGGGATGAATGTTAAGGCTTCCACTTCATTATTAGTCCCATGCAAGAGTTTCTTCTATGCTACCTCTATCAAATTTCCATTGGAGTCCATTATTTTGTAACCTACTCCTTAGGGTCTTGGGTTGCCCTTTGAAGCACCATAAAAATTCAGATTGAACAAGCCAACTTGTGGAGTATCCATTTGACATGATCCCTCTTAGGAGGACCTTTGAACCCAAAAGACCCATTAATAGGGGACAAGCTTAATTTTTCCCATTTCTTCAGAATGTCCTTGTCCAAGGTTGTGAAGAAGCCTTTCTTATGCGATTTTGCTGGAGCCTTGCTCATTATTAGGTTGAATATAGCAATTTCCAATTTTGACATGAGGGAATTGCATGCAAGTACTACGTTCAAGAAAATATGTTTGTTCCTTTCTTTCCAAATGCACCATATGATCAAAGATAGGCATCCAGTCCAAGGATTGGAGAATATGGCTTGAGGCTTTGAAATTGGCCAACCCTTGAATAGTTGGAGTAAAGAGTTTCAGAGATCCTCCAAATGATTCAAATGAGCACAACTTCATCTCCAACATTTTATAGAAGAGGGACAATGAAGGCAAAGGTGGTTCCCAAATCCCCTAGCTTGTTTGTAGAATAGGCGTTTTATAGTTGGAGGCTTTGAAATTGGCCAACCCTTGAATAGTTGGAGTAAAGAGTTTGACAGATCCTCCAAATGATTTAAATGAGCGGAACTCCATCTCCAACATTTTATAGCAAAGGGACAATGAAGGCAAAGGTGGTTCCCAAATCCCCTAGCTTGTTTGTAGAATATGCATTTGAATGGACCAGCAAAGCCCATTTTCATTAGCCTATGTCCAATCAATACCTTGTTTTGAATGGTGGCCCACGCAGATGCACCCACCTTTGTTAAACAATCCTTTTGCCAACATTTGATTGTTTGCCAATCTTGATCCGTAAGAAGCTCCATTAGGGAAATGTAACCCACTTTGACAGAGTAGGAGGCATTCTTGGAATGAACTCATCTCACTTCATCTTCATTTTCAATGATGGAAAATATTTGAGCATGAGGGATGTCTTCAAGTGTCTCAAGTTGATATTTGGGAGTAGGCATAGAAGAGAGTTACTTCCGTTGGCATTACTACTGGTCATTAATGTGTATGATTGAAACATAGTGATGCAGACACAAACCTTCGTCAACTGTAACACCACAACAAAATACTAATTGTACGGGCAAATTGTCTGCCCAAAATTTAAAATTTTATCCAAAAGAAAAACTCAACACACATTCATCAACTCAGACTTCATTAACACCGAAAACCATTAAAGGCACAATACAATTATTTTAATTGCTTCCCTTTTAAAAAAATACAGTTTATAATTTATCAGTTCAATGCACAAATTCTCTTTTCATGATTCTCCCTCTGTTCTTTTACTCTGCAAAACAACTTGCATTCATTTATTACTATCCTCTAATATGTGGCTGTATAATTTCATTGTCCAGATATTTACTGTTATTTTTGAATAAACCTATCAGATTAAATGCTTAGAATTGAACTAGATATAATGAAGTTGATGTCAAGTTGTTCTGAATTAATATAAGAAAACTAAGTCTGAAATTCTGTTGCAGATTTTGATCTTCAAGAGCAGAGTAATTTATTAATTTCGATTATCTGCTTTGATGTTGGGAACTCCCATAAATATGGAGAGGGGGAGTCATGTCCCTTGTTAGAGGGACATGCCTTTAGGGAGGCGCGTCTCATGAGAGACATTTCTCATGAGGGACGTGTCTCATCTCTCATGAGGGACGCGTCTCAAGAGAGACACGTATCATGAGAGACACGTCTCATGAGCAGACGTGTCTCCACAAAGTGGAGACACGTCCGCTCATGGGACGTGTCTTAGTTAGCGTCCCTAAGTCTCTCTTAAGTCACTCAAATTTAATGTCATCAAACAAGAGTTCAATCTGATTTATAAATATAAATCGAAACTATGGTTGGATGAGGCGATTGGATATAAATGATGATGATGAATAACTTTAATCATCATTTATATCTGACTGATGCTATCTGGTTTCAACACTCCCTCTTAGCTAGGGAAGATAACTCCAACCAAGTATATAGTGATATCACCTTACTTGTGATATCAGAAGATATGAAATGCTTCTAAAAGTGTCAAGTCACATGACATTCTTCATAACACATCTTCATTATGGTATGTGCACTGACATCAAGTCTCATGATGTCTACCATAATAAATCATGGCATATCCACGGATACATTTATCCACCATGATTATCTCATAAGGACCATAATGATCTTCAACTGATATCAAGCCTCATGATATCTATCAAAATGTCCAAGAGATACTATCTTGACATATCCACAGATATCAAGTCACATGATATCTATCATGATAGTTCAACTAATCATATTGTAGACTCATCACTTTACAATGTCAAACACAAGTGTTCATTATTAGAAAGATCGTCACCTTTCAATAATGTACATAGGGGGAGAGAGGGCCCATAAAGTCATGGAGTCACACACATGACAAAAGAGTTTACACATTAAACATCTTTAAATACATTAGTACAAAATAAACAATTTGAATCTCAATCTCAATAACAAATTACATTTCAACCATACCAAGTTTCTTCTTGAAGTGTTCAACTTTAACTCTGGAGAGAGGCTTGGTGAGAATGTCTGCTGTTTGATCATTTGTACTAATATACTCCAACTGGATCACATTCCTTTCTACCATGTCTCTCACATAGTGGTAAGGGATCTCTATATGCTTAGATCTATCATGGAATACTGGATTTACTGAAAGCTTAATGCAACTCTGATTATCACAATGGATAATAGTAGGATTCAGGGGGTCACCAAATAATCCCACAAGCAATTTCCGGAGCCATACTGCTTCTCTTCCCCCCATAGAGGCTGCAATATATTCAGCTTCTGTCGAGCTTTGTGCCACTGAAGATTGTTTTCTGTTGATCCAAGAGATCATAGCCGATCCTAAACTGAAGCAACATCCTGATGTGCTTTTTCGATCGGTTACACTTCCAGCCCAATCTGAATCAGAGTATCCATGTAAATCTAGCTGGACATTTCTGTATTCAAGAAGATATCCAATAGTACCTTGAAGGTATCTCAATATGTGTTTCACAACAAGAAGGTGAATTTCCTTTGGCTCACACATGAACTGGCTTAGGGTATTCACTGCATAGCAAATATCAGGTCTGGTGTTAACCAAGTACATTAATGATCCAATTATTTGTCTACAGAGAGTAGGATCTGCAAATTTTGATTCTGCTGTTGCTTCTTTCAATTTGTGTAAGTTGGTTTCCATAGGTGTAGACATGGGTCTACAGTCCAACATCCAAAATCTCTTCAGAATATCAGTAGTATACTTTCCTTGATTTAGGATAATGCCATCTGATTTCTGCCAGACTTCTAACCCCAGGAACTAATGTAAGATGCCCAAGTCTTTCATGTCAAATTCTGAAGTCAAGTCCTTTTTACCTTGAGGAATAAGGTGATCTTCTTTTATTATCAGCAGGTCATCAACACATAAAATTATTATTAGCATATCACCTTTAATTACCTTAAAATAGAGATTTGGATCTGCATCATTCTTGGAAAATCCTAGTCCCAAGAGATAGCTCTCAATTCTTTCATACCATGCCCTGGGAGCTTGTTTAAGTCCATATAGAGCTTTCTTCAATCTGCATACATGTGAGTCAGATTTATGTATCACAAAATCTTCAGATTGCTCTAGATAGACTTCTTCTTCAATGGTCCCATTCAGGAAGGCAGTTTTCACATCCATTTGATGGATCTTCGGGCCTTTAGCTGCTGCAATAGCTATTACTGCTCTCACAGAGGTGTATTGTGAGAAACCTCTGGCCACAAAACGTGCCTTGTGTTTTTCTATACTTGCCATCAGCAGCATGTTTGATTTTGAAGAGCCATTTGGAAGAGACAACGGATTTCTCTTTTGGCCTAGGTACTATATCCCATACATTATTTTTCAAAATGGGTTGATACTCTGCTGTCATTGCATCTTTCCACACTAGATGTTTGAAAGCTTCCGCAACACTAGTAGGTTCTGAATTAATGATCTCATTCATTAAGGCAACATAGCTTGAGAATCTTTTGGGTCTCTTACTTTCTCTAAAAGTTCCTTTGGGTGTTGTATGATTATCAGCTTCTTTAATCATCTTCCTAGCCCAAAGTGGTCTCTTCTTGCTGTTGTCATTTGGATTCTGTTCTGGAGCAGTTTGGTTTTCACTAACGATTTCTTCAGGATACTCCCTTTGAATCTCTGGAGTAGGCTCCTCTTCTAAGACTTTAGGAGAACTTTGAATTTCTATTTCACTTGAACTCTTTGCCTTTTTGAAGGCAATGTCTTCCTCAAATATGACATCTCTACTTAGTTTAATTTGTTTCTGCCCGGATATGTATATTCTATAGGCTTTTCAGGTTTCACTATATCCCACAAATACCCCCTTCTTTCTAGAAGGTTCTAGTTTGGATCTCTTTTCTTTAGGTACATGAATGTAGCCAGGGCAACCAAAGATCCTTAAGTGACTTATGTTAGGTTTTATATCAATAAATGCTTCTTCAGGAGTCTTGTTATCTAGATGTGAGTGGGGACATCTATTTTGCATGTAGACAACTGTCCTAGAGGGTTCTGCCCAAAATGAGGTTTCAATGTTTTGGTCAAACAACATTGCTCTAGCAGCTTCTACAATAGTTCTATTTTTCCTGTTAGCAACACCATTTTTGTTAATGGTTGTAGGCTATAGTAAACTCCCTCTTAATCCCAGCATTTACACAAAATTCCTTAAAGATTTCTAAGGTGTATTCCTTCCCATTATCTGTTCTAAGGATTTTGATTTTCTTCTCGGAGAAGTTTTCTGTAAGTGCTTTGAACTCCTTAAACCTTTTAAGGATTTCTATTGACTCTTTACACTTAAGAAAATATATCCATGTCTTCCTAGAGAAGTCATCTACAAATATTACATAATATAAGAATCCCGCCATGGAGGGTACAAACATGGCTCCACATAAGTCAGAGTGTACTAATTCTAATACATTTTTGGTTTTACTCAAACTATTTTGGAAGGTTCCCTTTGTATTCTTTCCTAGGGCATATCCTCTGCATGCTCCTTCATGGATTTGATTTAGTTTGGGCAATCCTGTTACTAATTTTTCTATAGAAGGTAGGGCGCGGAAGTGAAGATGTCCTAATCTTCGATGCCAAATTTCATTTGAATCAGAGGTCTCATGAATAAGAGCTTGTTTAGGATCTGTGCACAGTTTGTAGAGATATCCTTGTCTTACTCCTATAGTTTGTGCTTTCTTTATATTGGAGTTGTTTGGCCATGTCAGAACTTTTCCATCCATAAAGGTAACTCTATATCCGTTGTCTTCAAGAGCAGAAATGGATATTAGGTTCCTTTTTATTCCTAGTACAAACAGTACTCCGGTGAGTTGTATAGAGAGGCCAGACTTCAAATTTATGGTGCGAGTTCCAACCCCTCTTACTCGATGTGCAGAATCATCTCCAATAGTCACTTCTTCGTCAGATTCTTCTTTCATAGTATCTAGGTGTTCTCTGAACCCTGTGATGTGCCTCGATGAACCATTATCAATTACCCAGTTGTTGACTTGGTTTGATACTTGACTTGATAGTGTTGAGTAGAAGACAAATTTCTCAGAGTGATAGTCTGTATTTGTTTTTCCAACTTTAGCAAAGGATGCTTGTTGTTTTGTTCTATTAGGGCACTTCATTGCATAGTGTCCATATTGATCACATTTGAAGCATTGTATTTGAGAGATGTCTTTCCTCTTCTTGAATGATCCTTTTCCATAAGAATTCTTCTTTCTCTTGAATGATCCTTTTCCATAATAATTCTTCTTACCTTTCTTATGAGAATTTGTGTTTAGCACATGAATATCCTCATCTATGGGTTTCTGATTGTTTCTTTTTGTTATCAGTCTTGTTTCTTCTTGTAAGCAATCTGTTCTTAGCCTATCAAATTTAGGGAGTTTAGATCTCGCACTTATTCCTTGAACAAATGACTCCCATGAGTTTGGTAGGCCTCCTAGAGCTATTAGTGTTAACTCCTTGCTATCAATTTGATATCCATATGTTGACAGTTGATCTTAGTTCAATGATTCTCATGAAGTATGCATTAATAGATTCTCCCTTGTTTATTTGAACATGGTTAAGTTGTCTTTTTAAAGCAAGGGTCCTACTAGTGTTGTTTATTTCAAAGGTGCTCTCAAGGGATTTAAACATTAGGTATGCAGTCTCATGTTTGGACAGAATAGGTACTATATGGTCCCTAACTGCATCTACTATAATTTTCATAGCTTTCTCATTGTTCTCAATCCATTGAGTTTTCTCTGGATCATCCTTTGGTTCTCTCTTGTTTTCTTTCACAAATGAGTCTAACTTATTTTCTTTCAGGATCATCATGATTCTGAATTTCCATGATGTAAAGTTGTTTGCACCTTCAAGACGATCCTCGAATCTGATCACACTTGACATTATGAAGAATGGAATGTGTTTGCAATTTTAGGAAGAAATGTGATTTTAAATAATCTGATATTTAAGTTTAATCCTGATCTTCCTAACGGGGCTCAGATACCATGTTATTTTTGAATAAACCTATCAGATTAAATGCTTAGAATTGAACTGGATATAATGAAGTTGATGTCAAGTTGTTCTGAATGAATATAGGAAAACTAAGTCTGAAATTCTGTTGGAGATTTCGATCTTCAAGAGCAGAGTAATTTATTAATTTCGATTATCTGCTTTGATGTTGGGAACTCCCATAAATATGGGGATGGGGAGTCACGTCCCTTGTTAGAGGGACACGCCTTTAGGGAGGCGCGTCTCATGAGAGACACGTCTCATGAGGGACGCGTCTCAAGAGAGACACATATCATCAGAGACACGTCTCATGAGTGGATGTTTCTTAGTTAGCGTCCCTAAGTCTCTCTTAAGACACTCGAATTTAATGTCATCAAAAAGGAGTTCGATCTGATTTATAAATATAAATCGAAACTATGGTTGGATGAAGCGATTGGATATAAATGATGATGATGAATAACTTCAATCATCATTTATATCTGACCGATGCTATCTGGTTTCAACATTTACCACTATCTACAGCCTATATAGTCCTTTTAAGAAACTTTTTTTTTAATTTTAAATTCCAATTGCCATTTTATATGGCACCACTCCCTCGTGTCTTTTAGGTGCTGGTTATTCCTTAACCAGTTGATCTTCTATCAATTTTGCCAGCACTAGCTCCTTAATGGACTCTCTTTTCTCTGTGGATGCAACCCCTTTGATTTTATTATTAAAGTCCTTCATTGATAATTTCTTGGTTGTCCCTTCAACCTATATCTGCATATTCTTATTCTCCCTACTGATGAAGTGCTCTCTCTGCCTTTTCTCTTTTTGTCTGCTCTTCAACTTTAAACTGCACTTCCTCCTTTTTCTATCACAGCCCCTCTCATTACCTTGCACGACATTCTCTATCTCTCTATGCTGTTCCTATGCAGCCCCTATGCTCTCCACCTTTGCACGCAACCCTTCCCCTATGTTCCCTTCACAATCCCTCTACCTTGCTTCTCTAATCTGCAACTTGTTAATTTATTTTTTGTTTTGCCCTCTCCCTGCCAGCACAGACCCTTCAACTCTTTTTTTTTCTCTTACACTTAATTTTTCTTGTGATGTGCCCCTGCATTTTCCCCAATCTGCCAATTCAAAATGAAGCGCTGTCTTTTATTTCCTTTGATTTGTTTTTTCCAGCTGAAAAACAAATTGAAAAAAATCTCCCTTATGAATCGACCCATACACTGCCCATGTAATCACAAGTTTTTAATTTTCAAATGTATTAGCAAACATGAGTTTGTTTTCCTCATGTTAACTTGCAAGATGATCAGCCTCTCAAAGCAAAAATAAGGACCGCCACATGCTAACTGCCCCATCGTGGGTTTCATTTTTCACACAAAATTACATTTCTGGATTGATATATTGAATCACTTTGGTCACCCCATCAGCTTTGACCCCATATGCAATGACGTTTCATACCTCAAATGCTTTGCCAATACAATGTTTCAGAAACATGAATCAATCATTTTCTTTTTGGGCGATGTAGGATCGTCGGTTCACCCGCGATGCTCCTACATCACATAGCTATGTACATGGACTACCCAAATATTACATATCAGATTTTTAATGCTCCGCAAGTCATCCTTGTCCTGTATAGGCTTATGTCCATTCTAAGAGTTCTCCCAAAATTTTGCTCTTTGGCCATTCTTGACCTCCTAATAGAGATGATCGGTGATTATTTGTTTGCATTTTGTCATAAAGTTCCAAATGCGCGATGCTAGGGGGGATTGGGCATGGTGAAGATTCTAGCACTCTTCACAGAATCTAGGTCACTTTTTTGCGAAAGAATGCTCCACTTGGAGCTCAAATTAGCAAGATATTCAAAACTAACTTTGCCCCAAGCGCAAGATTTTGTACTAATAACAATCTAATCTTGGTAGCACCCAAAGATTGAGGTAGGCAAACTTTATCCCAAGCCACCAAGTCTTAGAATAGGAAATTCATCATTGTTTTTATTGTGCAAGGCAAAGCAAAAAGCACAAAGCACAAACAAGAGATATTTGGGGAATGCACACAACACAAGCCAAACCATTGTGATTCTCCCAACAAAAGACGACCAATTGCTATGCTAAGAGGAATTATGTTATTTGAATGCCTCAATCAATGAGTTTTATGAGGAAGGTTTGGATGCCCCAGAGAACAAAGGGACCCTAAGGTATTTGTGTGGAAGTTTGGTTTGGAGTCTTTGAGAGGTGTTGGAGAAAAACACTTACAATTTATCTTCATTGGTTTGTTGAATGGAAGCATTTATGTAGGCTATAAGGATTTTCTTCATGGTTGTGGTGTTTGTCACACTAGCCTCATCGAATAAAGCATAATTGGAAAACTCGGTAGGACTCGTTGTGGACTCGGTGATCTTGGGAGTCCTAAGCTTGGCCAAGTCGACTAGGCACAAACTCGCGAGCCCAGTCCTAGGCTTAGATTCTCGAGTCCTAGGCTTAGATTCTTGAGTCCTGTGCATGGACTCTTGCCGCGGTCGGAGGTTGTTTTCTTAGCTTTAAAACATGATTTTTTTTATTTTTCTGCTTTTGTTTGTCGAGTTTGTGCAGAGTCCCGAGTCCGAGTCCTATTTTGGGCTTCTGAGTCTGCGCCGAGTTTGAGTTTTCAAACTTTGGAATAAATTATTCATTTGCAAATTGGACGTGGGTAAAAACATCTACATGATTAGCGGCCAGAATACCTTTCGATCTTCTATTGGAGTGAGTTTGTAATGTATTGGCCCAAAGCTTTAGTCATGAGAATGTATAAGCATGGCCACAAGGGATTAGCTTGAAAAAGGCCTTGTGAAGCCTCAAAAAGTTAGTAGGCTTTCCATTCAAGAGGATGGAGAATTGAGGCATGGAAATGCACTTGAAGTTTCCACTCCTGCCATTGTAGAGAAACCAAACCTCTCTAATATTTTCAATAAAAATCTCCAATTGATCTATCATATACCTTATATCAAGTTTCACAATCGTTTTTTTTTTTCAAATTAGAATTAGAAATTGAATGAATAAGCTCATGGTTGTGATGATTGATGATACCTTTAGTGATGGCCTTGTAAGAAAGAAAGCCACTTGTGCTCTTGAGAATGGAGGAGGGGATAGGATCGAGTTTGTTAGCCATTGATTTTGAGAAGGTTTTGTTTAGTGTTGTATAATGAAATTGGTTTGAATTTTGCAAAAGAAGAGGGAGAAGTAGTTTTTGGTATAAGAACACTAAATGTGCAATAAGGAATTTGAGGAGTGTCTTGTATCTGTGGGCCTCATTGTAGATTGTCGTACTCAAAATGAAATTTTTGGCATTTTGCCTAAATTGAGCTAGACAATGTAAAAATGCCGTCGAGAGTATGTTTTAGGTCAAACCAAACTTGAAGTCTTTGTGGGTTTTTGTCAAGGAACCTATGGTTAAAATTCTGAAAATCTGTAAATTAGGGTTTTATGCCCCTATTTTTAGGGAAACCCTTAAAAATAGGACCTTCCCGGAAATGATTGAAAACGATTTTGATAGGGTTAATTGACTTCACAATCACACTGATCAAGTCAGAATCATCAAAAGACATATTTTACTTTGGTGGGTCTATTCTTGTTTTTCAAGAACAATGTTAGGAGCTTCGTAGCCATTAAGGCAGATTGGCCACTACCAAGTGCTGAAAGCTAAACCTCAAGAATTCCAACGAAGAAGCCATGGCAGAAAAGGATGAAAATGATGTTGTTCAATGAAGGAGATTCTCAAAATGGAAAAGGCCTAAAATTGGCTAACTCTGGAAGATGGGCGTTTTGCTACCAAGGCAAAACACAGTCTACAGTTGAAAAAGGCGCCCCTCTTGAAGAAAGGTGCTTGGATCTCAGAGGGAAAATTTAGTCACCTAACACCTTCAGATCGATCGTCTCCTTCACGTTCATGCTGGCTCGACAACGCAACTATCAACAAGATCATCTGTTTCAGGGATCATTGGCGAATCGTCAGCGAAGCATGGATAATCTATAAACAATGAAGATGCCAAATCAGAGAGCCTCAAGCTAAAAGCACCCTTGCTAGCCAGGGGCGCCCCTCAGTTCAAGGTATCAGATGAATCCATTAGCAACTGCTTCATACATGACATCTTTTCAACTTCCTCCCAACTACGTGATTGATCTGACAGTAGGTTCACAGGACACGCCAAACGATCACACATTGAAATCAAGCAGAAAAAGCCAGAATTGGAGATTGAAAAGACAAGCCAAAAATTGGCTAAGGATAGAGGAAAAGCGCCCCTCTTGGAGAAAGGCGCCCTTTCTTTAAGGCATGCAGAAGCAGCCTGAATGCTTACTGCTCTCCATAACAACCTTCTCAACTACGATCAATCTTGACAATGAGATTGTCAACAAAAAGATCCGACAACTGGATCATACAACGATGGAGATCACAACAGACAGTTTCAACATAGATAAAATCAGTCAACAAAGCTAAAAGTGCCCCTGCTGGCTAGGGGCGCCCTTGAGTTTGAAGGACATAAACTCACTGTCATCAACTGAGAAGTCAGTCATCCTGAGAAGGACCGTGCTAGCTACCTGATGCATCGTCAAGCAGAGTCATTCGGCTCATCCATCAACGGGAACGTCAGGTCAAAGCACAGAGGGTTTGAAAAGGCCAAAACGAAGAACAATCAATGAAAACTGACTAAGGCACAGCCGGGCCTCTTGAAGACAGGGAACCTTCATTCTGGAGGATCAAACTCAGTTTTCTGAGTTAATCTCTCCTAGGCATATCTCGTCAAGCTGATCCCATCTCAACAACGGATTTGTCAGCAACTGTTGAAGATCAACTGAGCAGCCAGGATCGAAGATCAAATGAAGGCACTTCAGCCTGCAAAAATGATCAAAACTCCAAAAGGGATGATTAAGAAAGTCAAAAGCAAATATTGACTTGAGTTAACAAATTTTGGAGGCAAAAAAGAGGCCAAACACTCCACAATCAATGGAAATCACCTTTTTGAACTCCAAATCAGGCTCAATCATGAGTTGGATTCCCAATTGATGCTTGCAACTCCAAATTGACATATCAAAGCATCTAGGCATCCATTATTCATTATTTCTTTGCAGGTTAAGGAGCTCAAAAATGGATATTTTTCTTCTCCAACATTTTTGAAGATCTGACAAAGGGGTTTTCATCGTTCTTCATATTTTTGAAGATCTGTTGCACAAAGGGACTATTTATCAGAGTTTGCATCAAAAGGCATAATTCTTCCAGATTGACAGTCGATAACTTCCAATCCACCTTCTGTCTACTTTCTCTATTTCTATCTAAAATTCTTGCATGTCCGAGAAAACAACAGATAATCATAGATCTGGCCAATTGGGTATAATCATCACAACTTTTTCAACAAAACCCACATGTTGGATTTTTCCAAAAAAAGTAGCCTTGGTACCCCTATTTTTTAGGGTTTCCGGAAAAAGTCATAATTTTGAAAAATAGACAAATTGGGTTTGTTCGACTTTGAAGCACGAACAAAACCCATGTGTTGGATTTTTCTGAGAAAAATCACTTTCTAGTGCCTCGCTGCCTCAGCCACCGAAGGGCTATTGCATGTCATAGAAAAACACGTTTTTTTCGAATTTCTGACGATCTGGGTTTGTTTAGAGAATTATTCTTAACAAAACCCATGTCCCAAAATTTTTCATAAAAATTACCCTCGACGAGGCTATTTTTAGCAGTCCCAAAAAAGGTTTACCAAGCAGCATTGTGTGCACAGTCAATCTTCAAGGTTTTTGGAACGTAGTTCTCCCAAGACGAATACAAGACCAAAATGGTCTTACTCCATGATTTTCTGAAAATGATTGGCATCGATCTACGTCGGGCACACCCAAAGGTCAATCTAGACAGATTGACAAGCATAGACACAAGTCCACAGGTTCCATAATGGTTTCACCTCGTATATCTGATTACCTTCCAAGGCCAGTTTAGAGGATTGTAACCGTTGGAATTTTACACATGCAGCAATTTCATGTGCATTTCTCATAGTTGGAATGATCGGGGTCAAACTTCGCGGTTTCATCATCAAACTTCGTAGTTTCATCATACAACACTCTTCCATTGAGAAAGATCAAGGAAAATGTCAAAGCTGCAAAAGAACATGGAAGGTAGTCATTCCCAACACAGAGCCGCCATTGGTTAATACTACACTACCTTCCACGTCAAAGTGGAAACACTGACAAAAAAGAAAAGGAGTAACCCTCCTAAGGGAAGCAAAATGAAGGAGATGCATACATGAAGTTGCTGACAAGCGATAAGCTGACAATTGACAGACATGTAACGACCTCCGTATGAAGAAGTCAACGAGTGAACAAAAGCACCGTTGGCCAATGGTGATGAGGTGTCAAACACCTCAAGAAGGACGTCCTACCCTCCAAAGTAGCAATAAATATGACTAAAGTCAACTTGATGCCCCTTTCCAAGTTGGCTCCAGGTCTCCACAGATCATGCATGTCAGATCCCACTAATCTAGGATGTCTAATTGACTCCCATGATTTGTGGATCTCAAATCTCCTTTAAAGGTGGATGTCTATTTTGGAGACACATTTGTAAGTTGAGTTCACTTTTAGTTAGGTGTCAGTTAATTGAGGTAGACTCCCAGTTTGACTTTTGTTTAGTTTCAATTAACTGAAGTAGATTTCCAGTTAATTGCTTGCTCACCTACTTTTAGACATAGGAATAAATCTTGCTGATTGGCAAGAACTGATTGTTTACTCAAGGAGATTTTAGGGTTGCCTACTCCTTTGAGTTTCTATAAATAAGAGCCTTAGGCTCATTATTTGTTTAACCTTTATTTGCTAAGCAAAATTGTTGTGCCATTGTTGCTAGAGTTAGCTTAGTTATATTTGTTCACTCTTGGATGAGAGTTTGTTGGTTGATCATAATTGTGCGTGATTTCGTGCCTTTGCTGTCCCAACCTTTCTAATTCTTTGGAGAAGCTTGAAGAAATAAATCAGATGGCGCATGCTTGCTTGATCTAAATACTTGAGTTTTTTCAAAGTCTTGTTTTCAAATAGTGTATTGTTTCAATCTCCTCCTCAGACAGATGTTGTCGCCTCATTTCTATATTTTGTTGTCGATTATTATCGTGTGATGTTGTTTAATGAGTTGTCTTTCAGCCTACACTTTGGACAGGTGTCGTCACCTCCTCGGGAATCCTGTTAGGTGAATCATTGAGCTTTGTTGTTTCCAGTGAGCTGTTTCCAAGCCTATACCTCGGACAGGGGTTCCTCCTCCTTGGCAAGTCTTAGATCTAGTTTACTGTAACAAGTGTTTACTTGTGTCGAACCTTATCTTGGCATATATCCGAGAGTTCAGAGTCTCGACCATATCCCACAAAGACGGTGGATTCAAGTGATCCAATCCATCCATTTCGCTCCTACACCCTCATGCTCTGTTTATCTTGAGGAGGTAGGATAGTCTAGAAGCTAATTAGTCGTAGTTAAGATCTGCAGAAACCAGAGAAAAGCTTAGCTATGGCACATTGTGTTTATGCACCCTTGTGTCCTGCCGCTGAGTTAAAAAGATAGGAACCTTAATACACTTTTTTACATAGAAAATCAACAAAGAGAGATCGTCTTCTCTATAATTCGAAGAGCATGTACTAACACACTTGCAATAGCTGTCCGTTTCCAATAAGCACTCCAGAGGTGCTAATTGAAATGCCAACATAGATCACCACCAACTTTGTCCCATTAAGTACCAATAGTTTTGGGAAAAGGTTGCATGGAATCCATTTGGGCATGGAGCCTTATTTTCATGCAACTGAGAGACTTCTAGTTTGATTTCATTCTCTGTAGATGGAGGCATCAACATTTGATTCTAATCCTCAAAATCTATATTTGGGATGACTTGAAGGAATTTTGCTTGAGCTGTTAGGTGGGAAGCTTCGTCACATTTGAGAAGATTTTTAAAGAAGGATACTACTTTTGCCTTAATGGCTTCTGGATCATCCAAGGAGATCTTGGAGTTGGCTTTAGTGGAAGAAATTTTATTGCAATTATGAATGCATCGGTGGAACTATGAGAGAATTCAATGTTTTTATATCCAAAATATCCATTGATTGAATTTTTGAACCAGAGGATGCCAAAGCCAATAGAAGCACCCTCCTGGAGAAAATATCCCTTTGATTTGTGTCATCTGAAAATGAAATGATTGGGTTCAAAGATTCCAAGGTTGGTTTCTTGCAATAGTATGATATATGTTCTTCGAAGATCTAGTTGACATTTAGTTAAGCGTCCTTTGCTAGGGTAATCGAGGTGCTTAACATTCCATGGTAGGATCCCCATTGCGACAAAGGGGCGAATTTCACCCCTCGTGTAGACCTTGGATTAAAGTTGAGAGTTGTTTGTGAACCAAATTTGGTTTCTTCATTTGTTACTACCACCATCGATTTTCTATGCCTCTTGGTTTTGGGGCCTCAATTAGCCTTTGTCTTTTGTAATTCATGTTGTGAAATTGTAAAACATTCATTTGTTACCAATTATTTCTTAGATTCGTGGGAGAGAAAGCTCATCTATTTCCATTGTTGGTTGAATGGGTGGTTCCTTATCTAAATTACATGTTGTGAGAGCTAAATGCTTGGTTGAAGGAACCACATTTGTAGCCACAACTTTTGCAAAGATAGGATTTGTATGATTAAGTCCAATAGAAGTAGATTTAGTGGAGTTTGGAAGGGAATTTGTAGGAGAATCTAATTTCCCCACCAAATCCCAATCCAAATTTTCTTTATTGCTCTTTTTCCCTTTCAAATAAGGTCTTTTGATCCATTTCCAATTGCTTCCTTGGACTTCTATGGAGTAATTTTTTGTAGCAACCTCTAGATTTACATTGGATGCCATACATAGTATTTTCTTCCAATTCAATCTATTGTTTCTAAATCCTTTATTTCAAGTCCAACATAATGTGATTTGGGAAAGATGTCAAGATGGCTTTCCTTATGCAAATGCATGCATAAAGCCTTGAGTTATTATTCAAGATATTTTGATCCACAAATGGTAATGTCTTGACGATTTTCCAATTTGCTCCAAGGTTGAGGTGTCCTAGTATTCCTCTAAGAGATTATACAATTTTAGCCAAATTGGAATTTCTTGGATTTGGCATGTTAAAGGTTTAAAATTGGGTGATCACTCCCTTAGATATAGGCCAACCCCTTAAGACAACTAGGGACCACCATTAAGTACTTTTACCTTTTTGTAACAACTAGAGCATTCCACCAAAAGAAAAAACCTTTAGGAGGAATTTGATTGAGAGATTAATAATTATCACCCTAGTTTTCTTTTATCTACTTTTCAATTCCTTCCCTAGCCAACCATATTCCATTGAATTTGTCAATGTGGGTAAGCTAAGCCAAGATAGATTTTTTCTTTTCTAACACCAATTTTTGAATGGAAAGCCTCATTTCTTGATCATTGATTTGTCCATTGTTGTGGATCAAGTTATATCTATTTCTTGCATTGTCGATCAAAATTTCATTTCCTCCAATTGGATATGGGATTTTTGTGTTTTGTTGAGGGAGGGCTTCCTTGTTTTTTCCATATTTTATTATTCCTATTGGTGTGAATGGGGTATATTACTTGTTTGGTTTACCTCCCAGGTCCTATTCCCACTAGTTTACTTAGGGCATCTTTAGGTTATTTGCTTTTTTGTGTCTCATGTCATATGATTAAGACATTTGTCATAATCCTATGTTGTCCTATCTTGTCACCTTGCCTATATAAACAAGGTCCGTCATTTACTTTATGTATCCATTTGTATCCATTGTATAGCTATGGTATCATAATATCATTTTGCATCTAAAATTAAGTAATTCATCTTCTTGCTACTCTGTTGTGGAAGGGAATCTCTAGTTTTGGAGGTGATTGTTGGAGCTTGAGTCCATAATTGACCCTTTCATGGTATTAGAGTTTTAGATTTGCAAGGCCCTTCTCAAATCAAGGTGTGATTTAGATAAAATCTTTTGTTGGTGCACTTTTTGGCAAAAAGGACCTCACTATTGAATCTAGAAGGCCCCAAAAGCCCTACTTTCATATAAGGCACTCTATATTTTGGAGAATTTTATTTCACCATTTTTGAGGGTTTTTAAAAAATTGCAGAAAATTTATTCTATACAGTCCTATGGAATTTGTATGATTTGTACCATATAAACTGCTATGGACATTGTAGATTTGAATGACATCACATCATCTTTGTCTTTGGAGCTTGTTTTTCATCAACATTCACAAGATTCTAGATTGACATCACTTGATTTGGACATGTGGACATTTGATCAGTTTTTAGAGGCATCCATCATGAGACTTCTTCCCTCATCTCTCTTCTTGGAGATGGAGTTTCTCTACATACACAACGGGATTTGTTTTTTTCCCACAAGGAGGATTGTTCTTTGTAGGCAGTGGATTGTATTTTGTCTTTGAGCATTCACTACTGGTACATGAGTACTTTGTGGGAGGGATCTATCATTTCACTCTTTCTTTCCTATGGGGGATTATTGATTGTACATTTGTGTTGGATGTAGTCCTTGGGTGGTCCTATTGAGTCTTCCTTCCATCACTTATTTTATGCATTCTCTCTTTCGGAGAGGGATTTTTTCTTAGAGTTTGTTCTCCTTTACTCTGTTTGTGAGATTTTTTTTGTACACAGTTACTTAACATGGCCTTGTAGTTGTGACTCTTCCGTCATTGCATCCTTGTGTCATTTGCACCTATATATTCCTCCTTAAGTTGAACTTAATAGGGGGTGTTGGTATGATTGGGGTATATTATCTATTTGACTTACCTTCTAGGTCTTGATAACACTAGTTTACTTGGGGAATCTTTAAGTTAACTTTTTGTCTCATGTCATACGATTAAGACACTTGTCATAATCTTATGTTGTCCTATCTTGTCACCTTGCCTATATAATCAAGGTTCCTCATGTACTTTATGTATCCATTGTATACCTATAGTATCATAATATCATTTTGCATTCATAATCAAGCAATTCATCGTTTTGGAAGGTAATTTTTAGTTTTGTAGGTAATCTTGGGAGCTTGAGTCCATCATCGACTCTTACATTTCCTTTTTCCACCTTGGTTCCATTGTTTGAATTTGCTTTGACCATGCATTTCACATCGTTTTTGCTCTTTGCTCCCATCTTGCCCATAACAGTCTGCCTTTACAAAGCTTTGCCCTTTTTGCATTGCTCCCTAAAACTTTAGTGTAAATTGTATGTAAATATAGTTATTTATTTAGTATCATAGATATTTTAAGTACATCTATATAAAGGACTTTAAGAGATATAAATTTTAAGGTGCCTATCTAGCCTACTTAACAGATCCAATATACATGCCTCAAGATTGATATATCTCAATGCCTTTTAGATATATGTATTTAAGATATCTATGCTAGTTAACTCCTAATTTGTTGAAAGCTTAAGTTCTTCATATTCCTTCTTGTGTCATGTCAAGGTAGTGATATGTATGTGATCTTTTTTGGTAATGTAGATGTCTCATTTTGAAACCTTGAAGGATTTTCTGTTAGTTTGAAAACTTGCAATATAGCCTAGTGAAGTGTCAAGTTGAAAACCCTTTTGGGGTGGCTTGACACAAACATTGTTGCATTTTCTTGTGCTATAAAAAAGCTTCAACAATGGAAAGAACTTCAGAAACAAATAAAAAAAGAAGATTTAAGGCTCTGGAAATAAATTCACAATGCTTTTGATACGTTGGTCTTTGCAAAATATAGAAAGGGAGTTCTTTTACAAGTTTCCAAGGGTTATCAATTTGACTGTTAGTAAAGAAGATTTTATTTTCCATGTGGAATATTACAATATATATGTATGTATGTATATATATTTATGTGTATGTACATTATACGTACATACATACATAAATACATATATTTTAAGGCTATCCTATGGTTAATATTAATTAATTTGTTTTGTTATTTTTAAATTGCTGATTAGAATTTAAGGTCAATTGAATCAGGGTTTAATAGGGTCCCTCTCAAAAGAAAGCACGAGACACGAGAGTGATTAAATTGGTAAACATCCAAACAGAAATAGGGTAATGTACAAAGAAAACTGCGAAAGACCAAGATATAACTCCCATATTTAGAACAAGAAGTCTCAAAGGAAAAACCAACACAAGCATGCTAAATATGCTTTCGGACAACATTAAAAAATACAGTTTTTCCCAAAATTAGCAAGTGGTAAGCAGTACAAATTTCTAGGTTCCCTTCTGAATAGATAGCTTTCAACTTCTCTAGAAACAGTGCAAGATCTTGGCAATAAACAACCAGGTTATTTTGATGTTGAGCAAGGGAATCACACATTTTCTTCCTATTCTTTGTCTTAGAGGCCAACATAGAAACCTGATGATAAAATTATGAAAAATGGCTTTAGGAAAAAGTAATAATATTGAATATGGCTTGAGGAAAAGGTAATAATATTGAATATAACAGTTCCTGTTTTAAACCTTCGTTTCCATCCTTATGCATACCTAACTCTGAAGGATTGAGTCTTGGATTATATATGGACTGGTAGGGAAGGTGTAAAACCAGTGACAGAAAGGAAATCACTAATAAAGAAATCTTATTTGAAAACAAATATGATAATAAGGAAGTAGCAATACAGAATTAAAAAGGAAAACATCTAGTAAACCTAGAAGATCTGTCACAAGATAATAAGGGGATTAGCCCCGATTTGCTATCCGTGGCTAAATATTATCATCCTGTTGGACAGGAAGAGGAAGTAGACAGTATGGAAATTGAGGAAAACAACACAGATGATATAAATAGTGAAAGCCCATTGGTTTAAATAGGCAACATGCTCAATATGGAATGTGGAGAAATGTTTCCATTCCCCAGCTTTGGAGAAGTTTCAGTCAATTGTGAGAGTGGAACTCAAAAGGATGAAGGGTCCGATCCTTCAACAAGGGGGTGGATTAAAATAAAAAAGAAAAAGAGAAATTTGAGAAGTAATTATGAGACTAAACCAGTCTTAAAGAAGTTAGATAAAGAGGGCAGAATCCCTAAATGCTTCGAGAGATTTGGGAATCCCAAAAGTGGCACTCATCCCTAATACAAATGGAAATTAATTGTACACGTTGGAATGTTAGGGGGTTAGAATCCCCTGACAGGGAATATGTGGTTAGAAGATATTTAAATCTAATGCATAATAAAGATGTGGTCTTTATGCAAGAGGTAAAATCCATCAAATTCACCTTACAAACCAACCTTAGATTCATCTGGAAAGATGCCAAACAATTCCATACTGCTCATGATAAAGGTAGAGGGGGAGTTGTCATCTTGGTATTAAACAAGTGGGCATCATATGTGATTGAACATGGAACATCTCCATGCAACATGTTAAGGATCGTATAACTCAAGCAGGTCTGATTATGTTTGTCAAAGACGTTTCTCATATTTCTTCTCATGATGTCAAATGTGCTGATTGCAAAACATTAATAAATTTCTATATTTTGCATATCGATGACAGAACTGTTATAAGTATAAGGAGACCCGCCTCAAGAGACGTGTCTCATGAGAGGACGTGTCTCCACAAGTGGAGACACGTCCGCTCATGGGACGTGTCGCTTTGGGCGTGCGGGCTTCTCTCATAGCCGATTAACACTCGATTAAATATCTTAACACATATGTGTGGTGCGTATATTTATTCATGAGTTCTGATTTAATATTTCGAATTTATGCAAGCTAATAAATTCGATTTACTTATTTTCTAGAATTGTGTTAGAGACTAATATCGATCTTATATAATTTATGATAATGTTATATAGCAATCATCTATTATATTCTGACCGAAGCTATAATCATTAACACAACAGGGCAGTCTGGATTGTGATTGAAAAAGACAATAGGAAATTTGGACTGTGTTCAATCTATGCCCCTAATGATCATTGGGAGAGAATTGAATGTTGGAAATGGATGCATGGACTTCTAGACATCCCTTGGATAGTGGGAGGTGATTTTAATATGATTGAAAATAGGGAGGATAAATTTGGGGGGAGTGAAATGGAGCGGAAACGTAATGAAAAATACTTTTGGTACAAAATGAAGAACAAGCTTAACCTTTTTGATCCTCTTGAAGGTGACAGGAAAGGAAATTGACATATTTGGTTAACCTAGTGTAACTACTAAAAGCGAAGTAAAAAGATTATTGCAGATTGGATAGGTTTTATGCTAACAAGGACTTTTTTAGCTTTGATCAAATAGGTTGTGGTTATAGAGTCAAGGTTACCCCTTCTTCTCTATCTGATCATCATCCTATCTCTTCCAAGATTTATGTATCTAAGGAGAGAATGCAGGCTAGTAAAAAGCGAAATAAATTCATACTAAATACCAATTTGTTAAAAGATGAAGATTGTAGTGAAGCAATCTTCACCCTTAGAAAAATTAACAAGTGGATGTTAAAGGACAAATTTTCCCAGAAAGATGGGATAACAATGTTAAAAGCTAGGCAGTTATTTTCCAAACTATTAGGAAAAAAGGGCCTTGGATAATAGGAAAATAGAAAGTGGCTTGCAGGATGGTCTGGTCAAATTGGAAAAGGAAATTTAAGTGGACCCCAAGAACTTAGGATTGAACGAGGAATTAATCACAGTAAAAAACAAATTGAGAAATCTGCAAGCTAAGAAGATTCAAGGTTTAAAATAAGAGCCAAAATGAATTGGCTAAACAATAGGATAAGGGATCCAAATTCTTCTTTAGGTATATCAAAGATAAAATCTCCATAGAGCAAGTGGACCATATTTGGGATGATAACAAACTTCTAAGTGACCTTGAGGAAATAAAAAAGTTTTTCCTCAACTTGTACAAGACTCTTTTCTGAACTGAAGGGATCAATCCTCAAAGCGATAGTGCTAGAATCCAATGCAAAAAAATTAATTCCTAAGAAAATCACTGAAGATATTGCAAAAAATCTAAATCAGAAAATATCTAATGAAGAAATTGTTAAGGCTATTCAAAACCTGGAAAATGGCAAGACCCTTGGAGCAGATGGGCTCCCAATTGAGTTCTAGAAAAAAAAACATAGTTTGGATTGGTGATGATCTGCTGCAAGTTTTTTCAGAAGCCATTGACAAAGGTTCTTTAGGTTGTAACATCAATAAAGGAATCATTAAACTTCTCCGTAAGGATGGGGACAAGACATTAATTAAGAATTCAAGACCTATTACCCTACTTGATGTCTCATACAAGATTTTGGCAAAAATCTTGGCTCTTAGACTTGTGGATATCCTACCCAAATTTATCAGCTCTACACAAACAGGATTCATTAAGGGTAGATACATATTGGAGAATCTCATAACTAGCTAGGAAGCTATTTATTGAGGTAGAGCCTTCAACCAAAATACAAGCGTTCTCTTACTAGATTTTGAGAACGCTTATGATAGGGTTGAGTGGTTATTTCTTATGGCGTCATTTGAAGCCTTTGGATTCCCTAGTGGATTTTGTCGAATGGTGACAACACTATTAAATGATGTTGTAGCTCAAGTTGACATTAATGGATCTTTGTTAGATCAATTCCATCTGCAAAGGTCAATTAGGCAATGCTGTCCTCTTGCCCCTGCCTTATTTGTGATAACCTCTGATGCTATCTTCTACATTCTAAGAGATACTGGCTTATCACCTAAAGTAAAATGCTTACATCTCCCCATTGGAGATGATCTTTTAAACATACAGTTTGTAGATGATACTGCAATCTTTGTTAACCTTGAGGAAAGAAATGTTGATCATCTTATGCACAAACTTAGTTTATTTTGTGAAGCCGCAAGAGCCAAAATATCTAAGGAAAAGTCCATAATGATTAGTTGGGACAAGTAGCCCCCAAATTGGTTCAGTAAGTTTGAGTTTCGATGGGGAGGGCTTAACAAACAAGTTAGGTACCTTGGCATTCCTTTTAATGTTAACCCCTATTTGAAACATATGTGGGATTGGGTTGAAAGTAAAATAGATAAAAAACTTTGCCAGTGGAACAAGCAATATCTATCCCTGGCTAGCAGGTTTCAGGTGTGTCAATTTTTTTTATCATCCTATAGCTTGATTCACTTCTCAGCCTAGTTATTTTGTAGCTATGAGATAGATGAAATTCAAAAAAAGATTAGGCAATTCCTCTGGTCAAATGGGAAGGGCAATAAGAAAAAGCATGCCATTAAATGGGAATGGTGTTTCTTAAACAAATTGGAAGGAGGGCTAGGAGTGAAAGATCTCAAAAAACATGGCATCTCCTTGGCTGGTAAATGGATCCTTGAAACATTAAATGGAAATGAACCTTGGAAGGTTGTGGTCATGAACAACATCATTTCAGTTATGATATTGCTATTAGGATTCAACCTTGTAGTTTTACGAGTCAAACTCATTGACCCATGTTTCATGAGTCGTGGTTGACAAGAATCCATCTCTCATGATAATGAATGGTCCACTTAGCAGTCATTGCATCATTTCAGTTGTTCCTAAACAAGGTAAAAGTTGGAAAAAAATCCCCATAAATGACATTCTATTTGGAAGCTTTCCAGTAATGCCTGCTGGATCAAATGTGTTCAAGAGTTTATGGAAAGCATGGGAGATCGTTAGATGTCAAATGGTAGGTCAATCAGGTGGAACCTCTCTAAAAAAAGACAAACCCCTTGCTTTATTACAAGGTTGCTCAATTAAAACCTGGCATTGAAAAGACATTAGATGCTTTGAGGATATATTGGGTAATAACCAGATATAGTTATGGATAGATTGAGTACATAATACAAGCTTCCTCCATCACATTATATAACCTTCTCTATTCTTAGGGAAGCTTGTAGAAGCATTAAACTCTTAGGTTGCAATGTAAGGGACAATGAATTCCTTGAAAATATCACTTGGGCAGATGGTTCTAAGATTCTAAACTTAAAACCTAAAATAATATATGAAACCTTAACTTTCTCTCAAGACCTTCCGAACTATCTAAACGGATGTTGTAATTTAGATCTCTCAGGAGCACAGTAGATAAAAACCTTCAAGCTGCTGTGGTCTAATATACTTGAACCAAAGATTGCTTGCTTTAAATGGTTAATTATGTTGCAAAAACTTCCCTTTGCTCTGTCCACTTCAGTGTTGAGCATATGTTCTACATGTAAACAACCTGAGAACATTAGGCACATATTCTTTGAATGTTTGTTTGGAAAAGAGATTTGGAACATGTTTTTGGCTAATCTTATGGGATGGGGGGATAAAGGTAAGGTCAAATGGCAAGAGATTCTCTTTGGTTCTACGGAAAACTTAAGTAATTCATGTAATTTTTTTTGGCTTATTTTGTCATTTAATATCTTATGGGCGATCTGGAAGGCTAGAAGTGAGGATATTTTTTAGGGTACTAGGAGAGTACTTACCGAGTCTTTTAGAAGACTCATGCTTCACAATATTGCTGTGCAGGTGACAATCACTAAGGAGATCTCAAAGGACAAATTTGTGAAGCTGCTAAAGGAAGGATCTGTGGATATCAACCGGACAGAGGTTAAATATGGAAGGCATTGGCCTTTCAATGATGCTGATAACATTCCCTTCATTAAAAGCTACCTAGAATTTCAAAAGAAACACAATAGAAAGTACCTAACACACACCTTGGAAAAAGAGTTAAATTTCCAGAAAAGGCAGAGGCTTAATGTAAATCATGAGGAGGTTTCATGTAGACCCAACAATGACAGTTCAGTTTTTCATGTTGATAAGACCCTGCGTGGTCTAGTAAGTATTTTGTTTTATTCATAAGCTGATGATTTTTGTAACTATTTATGGTATACGATATTTAATACAAAAAAAATTGCTGATTAGAATTTGAGATCAATTGAATGAGGGTTCTATAGGGCCCCTTTCTCAAAAGAAAACATAGGGTACAAGAGAGTGATTAAATTAGTAAACATCCAAACAAAAATGGGGTAATGTACAAAGAAAATTGCCAAAGACCAAGATATAACTCACATATTTAGAACAAAAAGTCTCAAAGGCAAAACCAACACAAGCATGCTAAATTTGCTTTTAAACAACATGATAAAATACCTATGTTCCACGGAGTTTCTTGATGCGGAGACGGGGGGATGGGGGGACGGGTTTTAGGGACGGGGGGACAAAGTTTGGGGACTTTAGGGGGATAGTGGGGGGTGAGGTGGGGGCGGTGCTTAAATACATATAGTACTTGAAAAATTAGCTACAAAAAGATGTATAATTGTAGAAGCCCAAGGAATAAGTAAAGTTTCAACACATTGCAATGATTGCATTGAACTAGTAGTTGTTTTAAAATTTTAAAATTAAACTTTAATAGTGAACACTGAAAATCAAAATATAGACATTGGAACGAGAACTAGAAGTTCAAAATTTCATAATCATGATTGATAATTACAATCAACAATGTTCAAAGGTCAAACTTTAAAAACAAAATAGTAAATACGAGAAAGTAATACTAATGACTCATGACTCATGAGTCAATGGCTAATGGTCTAATGCCTCTAATCATCCACAAGCTCCATGTCAATCTCCTCATCACTGGAACTGTTGAACCCCACATGCTGCCCTCTTCCCTTTGCAAGAGTGAAAAAACTCCTTTTGGCTTGCTCCCTTCTAAGCTTGCTACTAACTTCATAAGTCTCCTTGCAAGTTGAGGTTAAAGCCTCAAGCTCAAACTTTCACTTCACTCTTCCTCTTCAAGTTTAGACTGTAGCGATGAATTTGTGAATAAGATTGAGACAATATGTCTCTCTTATAACTTTTTTGAGAGGCCTTGGGGGTTGGGGTCAACTTAGGGTTAGGGTTAACCCTTTGAAGTGATCTTTTTCCTTTTTTTTTGAAGTGACCTTTTTCCTTTGTTTTTAAAAAAATCATCAAAATAAACTCTGCACCATAGGAGTCTTCTGCGAGTTTCCTAAGGTGTTGAGGGACGTCTAGGAATCTTGGGGATGTCCCAAAGTCCCCTTTTGGAGTTTCCCAAGAAAAAATGTCCCCCTTTTAAGGAAACATTTGGGAAATGGTGGAGGAAACTTGGAGGCAATGGGGAGCTGGGAGTCTTCTTGTCTCATAAATGCTTGGTTTTTCGGGGGAGGAGGTGGGGAGGGGGGGGTGCGAGGGGAGGTGGATGTGTCCCATGGAACATTGTAAAATGAACTTTTTACCAATATTAGCAAGTGGTAAGCACTACAAATTTCTAGGTTCCCTTCTTGATAGATAGCTTTCAACTTCTCTAGACACAGTGCAAGATTTTGGTAATAAACAGCCATGTTATTTTGATGTTGAGCAAGGGAATCACACATTTTCTTCGTATTCTCTATCTCAGAGGCCAACATAGAAACCCGGTGATATAATTATGAAAAATGGCATGTGCCATGAATATAAGAGTGGTCTCAAAGGCCTTAAATTTTTTTTGTCCATAATATTTTCTTAAATGAGTATTTTTTACAAATTTCTCATATGTCAATACTTATTGCTGATATATTCTTATGGAAATGCACAGTATGGAATATGTGATAGTTTTGTCGTAGAATTTGTCTTTACATCTTACTCATCAACAAAAATATGAACATAGATCCTTCCACTTTGCATAAGATAGAATTTAAGAAAATGTACTGTGAAAATGAATTTAAATTTTCTTTTTCTTTTATGTCAAGTGCAACTTACGTAAAAGGTTCTGACCTGAGACTTATTGCAAGTTTCTTTTTGTTAAAGGCTTAGTGTGAGTACTTTAAAATAAAATTACATGAATACTTTTAATTCTTTTGTCACTATTGTTCTACAGCTCAGCAAGAGTTGCTTGAACAAACAAGAAGGGCGAACAATTGGTTGAAGCTAAATGCTGATGAGGAAAAGATTGCAGTTTTTCTTAACAGGCACATTCCTTATTTATAACTGGTTTGTTCATTTAAATATTTTTTCACTGTAGCTGTTTGGTTTACTTTGTTTTAATACTGCATTTCCTCGTAATGGTGGAAATTGAATATCTTGTGTTTGTTGTGGTCCTGTTTTTGCAGGTTTAAGTTGTTAGAAATGGAAAAGATAGAGTGGCAAAATAATTTGCTTGTACAGCATTCAAAGAGTAAGTTTTTTGTCTTTTTTTAATTTTCCTAACTGTTAATCTAGTCTTGTTATTATGATACAATGCAGATGCATCTAATGGCTGTTTGTAAGGCAGAGATTAAGTTCTGTGATGTAACTGTCCTTCACGTTTTCTTTGTCAGATTTGGAGTTAAAAAATGAGGTGAAGAGACTTCAGTCGTTGCTATCGGATTGTGTGGAAGTGAGCAAGAAGACTCGGAACTTTAATGTGCTATGCCAACGCTGTAAGGCTGACTGTTCTATTACCAAGGGGCAGTCTTCTCTCTCCCAAGATATGCTCTCTGAAAATTGTGGTGGTAACCTAGTCCCACATGATGCTGGCTTAGAATTGAATTTGGCTGTCCACAATTCTACCATGCAAACAGAAGGGTTTCAATATGGTTGTCAAGCTTGTGGCCATAATAACAGAGTTGACTTTGGGGAAAAGGAAAGGAAATTGGTTGGAAATGGAACAAGTCAATCTGTTGATGACATTGTTCAGGTAGGAATAGTGGGATTAAAAAGGTACATTGCTAGTTTTGATTAAGTGATAGTTTCCCTTGTTATTTTTCTTGCTGACATGAACAAAACTTGTATCAAGGCTGGATTGATTAAAGGCATTATGTATAGTGACGATCAACGAGGAAAGGATGCTCAGAAAGGTATGATATCGTACCAGATTCTTATCAGCCTTCCTAAGTTAGTCCATGCATACATTTTGTATTTGTTGTGCAGATAGTTTATAAATCTATTTGAAGTTCTGACATTATTTCTCTAGAAATAAATAAATATATGAAAATGTTTATTGAATCCTCAGGGGAAGCAACTGATATGGTAGTGGAAAAGGTAAATAGTTTTGTAAGAGTGCTATTACAGGGCATGGCTGGGTTCAAGATCACAAGTGCTGATGAAGTGGAATCACCAAAGTTATTTTTTCTTCACCAGTCAAGTGGTATAACACTTCTCTTTTTAGTTCTTTTATGCATAAAAAATATTTCCACATCATGTTTCTCTGCTGCACTTGGCGTTTAATATGATTAGCTAAATTTGCGTTCTCATTTCTATAAGATACTAACCATCCTTGTTCTTTTATATATTGCTTACTGTAATAAATGAGAAATGTTGCACACTTGTTTTATAGCTCATTCTATCACGTCTCCCTAGAGATTTGAGGGCTCAACTTATATTGAACAATTTCACAATGTGAATATCCTAAATTTTTCCTGAATTCTGCTTCTAAGCATAACACTAAGTTCCTAATTAAGATATTAATCATTATGAATCTTCCAAAGAAATGAAGTTTCAAGTAAATGATTGAGTGTGTTATGGTGAGGTTTGACGCTAGAAAAGAGAATTATTGAGGTTCAATATCATTGAGCTCATATTTCTAGATTTTAATGCACCGAGTATAGACAGGAATTTTAGCAGTTCAATTATGTATGGTATTGTATCATTCGATATTCAAATTGAAAGCAACTACGGTTGGCAGTCACAAGAATATCTGTAAAGAGATTCATAGAGTGCTATATTTTTCTTTTTTTCTAAATGGAAGAAATTTTAGTGTCAAATAAAGTACTTGGAAACTGTGGATGTACTCCAACAGTTGTGAGGAGCTTTGAGTTTTGGGTAGTGGTATAAGCAACATGCATTCTTATATGTGGGCTGAAATGAATGCATGTTTGAGAAAAAATTCTGGAAAACATTATTTTCTTAACAGTTAAAAAATAGGACAGTATTCAACAGTAAAGGATGAAAGTTTAATTGAGTCAACGTGATTTTTTTGTAGCTGTGTATTTGTTAATATTTGAGATTCATAAAGCAATATAGATATCTGTTTTCTGAAATGGAAGGAATTTGGTTCTCACATAAAGGACTTGAAAACTATGGGTGTATTCTGACTTCGAGGTAGAGCTTTGAATTTTTGGCTAGTGATATCACCATCAGGCATTCTTGTATGAGACAAAGATTAACCTCTCAATAGTAAACAATTGGACAATTTTCAACTGTAAAAGACTAAAGCTCAATTGAGTCAATGTGGAATTGTTTGTAGCTGCCTTTTTTTTGTCATCTTTAAAAAAGTTTAAATCAGAATAGATTGTGGGATCAAATTGAACAAAATTTGATGGTTTTCAATACCTCTATTCTAATTGGGGTGATAGATAATTGATAATTCTATTAAGCCTAAGAAAAAAGATTCTTGTAAAAATCAGACGACATATTATACTCGGGAATTGGAGGTCGTGTGGCTGTTCCAAACGTGAAATGCAGATCTAGAACCCTCGAAATCGCGCAGAGAAACGTCAAAAACTAGAGGGTTGCACACCAGTCACAAGAAAAAACCAAAAACTTGCTAGACGTGCGTGCGATTCCTTTTGTAGACACCCACAAAATTGTTGCGATTCTTCAGATGCCATCGCGGAAATCAAAAGAAAACTTCAGAGACACGCAAAAATAAAAAACCCTTGTGTTTTCTTCGTGTTTTTTCCAGCATAAAAATGGCACGATTTTTAGACAAATTGCCCACGCAATTCCTTGAAAGAAATCCGTGGGTTTCTTTAGAATAAAACCCTCGCCTTTTCGCTTTGCTCTGCCTATGAATTTTGTCGGAAGAACTCACCAAAAACCCTTGATATTTGTAGGAAAAAATAATGCTATGTTTCTTAGCCAAAAAATCCATGATTAAAAATTGAGCAAAAACTTCTAAATTTTTTTCCAAAAGTTTCTTAGGAAAAACCACAAATTTGTATTGCCCAAAAAATTCGCCAAAAATGAGACTATGCTCTGATGCCATGAAATAGTAATTGATTATCATTATTGGTTATTGAACAAAGGAGAGGAATACTTCTTATATAATAAATTACAAGATGATGTTTCTAAAAAGAACCAGTCGTGAACTAAAGTGAACAAAAACAATAAATTTAAAGTTGCTAAAACTAACTAAAGCAAACTAGCAACTAATAAACAACTAAGATGACCATTAAATATTACAATAATACTTTAATAAAATTAACCACCATGTGGGGCACCTATGCATATAAGTGAATGGAGTCTTGATTATTAAATGTTGAAGCAACTTTCTAGAAATATTTCGACATTCCCTTGAAAGGGCTAAATTAATAATATTGAATTGGTATACCTAGACCATATTATTGTGTTTTTAAAACTAGGTGTGGGTTTGGTGCAAAAATTCCATGTCCAATCATTACTTTGTAATTGTATGTCATGCAAGTAATTGATTTATAAAAAAAATCTTAGAATTGTGAGTCATATCCCTATATTTGTTAATGTTTTATATTAGCGAATCGTCTACCTTTGCCTAGCGAGTGAAAATCATATTTTGTTGTACTAGATTACTTAAATTGCAAGACACTAGAGATGAACTTGACAAATCTTTGCAATATTAGATTATTGATGCTTTATCCTAGTTATGCAAGGCAAAACCTTTTTTGCAAATAAATAGGGGGTGATGGTAGTGGACTTTATTGTTCATGGACGGAATGGGTTTTAAATTGTGGTGGATGGGACAACATCCACTTGAGATGCAGCCACTATAGTAGCACATGCTAAGGGTGGAAGCTCAAAGAGCCTTCTTGATGATTAGAGTATGAACCTGGAAATCTAATAAATGGGTGTTACTACGCGACCCTTGAACATCACCAACTTAAAATGATAATCATCCTAGTCATTTGTAATGTCCCATTTTTAAAAATTAAGCCAAGTTGAAACCCAAAACACCCATCATACATTTTTCATGAGTTTTTGGAATTTTGCACTAAGGAAATGGGATTGAAATTATAATAAAGACGGCCTCAATTAAAGTTAAAATATAAAATAAGAAGGTTCCTTATTTTTAAATTTTATTTTAAATAATTCGTCTCAAATATCAATCAAAGGTTATGAAAGAAACTTGAAGAGTTATGGATTTTGGAGGAAAACTATATTTAAGAGAGGCCAAGCAAGGAGAAGGAGGCATATTGATCAAGCATTTTGTTTTCTGATTTCTACTTGTTGTTGGAGCATTGGAATTTGGCTCAATTAACTTGAGGATGAAAACCTTGAAGGATTGGAATTGGGGGACGAAGACCCACAATTTCTTGGAATGATTTCACATGGAAATCATCATTGTGCAGATTTGTTCAAATTTTCAGTTGGTAATTGAAATATATCTTTCTAGATTTCAGTGCCACCATCTAGGGTTTCAAGTGGGCAACTTAGTGAAGGATCTTGGCAATTTGTAATTGGTTTATAACAGATTTAAAGGCAGATTTGTACTTAAAATCAGCACAGCCAGTTTAGGGTTCCAGCCGCTCTATTCTTGGGAAAGTTTATATACTTAGTGTTAATTCACTGCAAATTATATTAAATTTTGAGGTGTCGAAGATTGGGGTAGTGCACCATCCATTTAATGACAGGTTGATGCTCAATAACTGCTAAAACAGCACCATATTTTAGGGAGAAATCACTGTTTTTTGTGGTAAGAAACCACAGTTGTTTGATGTGTTTTGAATTAACCATTCATTGCTGGTTAGGGTTTGGTGAATTTGTGCAAAGTAAGAAGTTTTTTGAAGAGGATATTACATCATTAGTATCTATAAAAGCTTTTCTTTGGGAGGTCAATCTCCTCTAAGTACTCCAATTGCTTTAAGAACTCAAAATGTTCTAATACTCTCATGCTATGTTGATATCCATGTAAATGCGAAGTATCATCACTACTGTTTTTGTTCTCTTGAGACAATGGCTCATAGAATTGGCATCATTGACATTAAAAAATGCTATTGTAATTTAAATTGTCGGATTAACTATCTTGACAAGTCATAAATTGTGAATTTGACTAAATATCTCTCTAAAACATGTAAAATATTTCTCCATCACAACTCTGCATCAATCACATGCTGTTCTTTGATTCTTGAAATTATGTAAGTGTCCCATATGCAAGTCTGAAAATCAAGTCAAAAAATTTCGGGGATCGTATGGTGTGTGAATACAATATCAATAGATCTCTTTGAAGAATGTTTGGCTGCACATACACATCATAAACTTTGAGCTCACTCGATTAGTAAAGCTGGGTGCCTTGAAGCTGTTTGACAATGCAAAGTATCTTAAGCAATGACATCTCCTGCAATGACTTGTAAAGTGTTGAAAACAAGATGAAACTAAGCTCCAATGTTAACTTATGTATGTGTATTCAAATGTGAAAATAGGATTACCAATTCTGATTATATGTATGTGATTGCACATTCATCGCAATAGAAAAATCAGCAAACAAATATAACACCAGATTTACTTTGGAGAAACCCTTTCGAGAAAAAACTCCTCATGAGAAAAGAGGGCAAGTATATTATTTATCTTCACAAGAGAGATACACCACAATACATTAACTTGCTGATATCCTACAACCCGGATGCTTCCAAGTATCTTGAAGCTGTTTGACAATGCAAAGTATCTTAAGCAACGACATCTCCTGCAATGACTCGTAAAGTGTTGAAAACAAGGTGAAACTAAACTCCAATGTTAACTTATGTATGTGTATTCAAATGTGAAAATAAGATTACCAATTCTTATTATATGTATGTGAATGCACTTTGATCGCAATGGAAAAATCAGCAAACAAATATAACACCAGATTTATGTTGAGAAACCCTTTCGAGAAAAAACTCCTCACGAGAAAAGAGGGCAAGTATATTATTTATCTTCACAAGAGAGATACACCACAATACACTAACTTGCTGATTTCCTACAACCCGAATGCTTCTTGTAACGACCCGATCCTTCGGTAAAACAAATTTTTTCAACATTTCATTTCAAACATATAAAAGTAACAAGTAACAAAGACATTACAATAAAATTCCTCCTTTCTTCATTGATAAATACATGCAAGTTATAATATATTTCCACATGAATTCCATTTTCATTGCAAATATAAATTAGAGTACAAAAGTAAAACAATTACATACATAGCTCGTAAGGTTTTGCACAAATAGTAGAAAGACGGTCCAGGTTCCCTTCCTTTCAAATCTTGGTGTATCCATCGCTTGCTGTGGAGGAGAAGCATCACTCAGGCGCTTTTCCGCCAACCACAAACTATTAATGCGGTCCCCCACACATCTATCATTCGATAGATGGCCCTCCCTTCGAACGAAGAGATTGGTAGAGTATCCAGCCGTGACAACCCAATTGAGCATAGTGTTGTGTCCTATTCTCAACTAGAACCTTGCTATTTCACAATCTCATACTAGTACAAGGATCACGATGAACTGACAGTGTAGTCTCAAGCATCACACAGTCTAAGTGGATGTCGTACATTTCACTACTTTGGTCAAAGTATTCTCATTCAGTACTTCGAATGAAGGTCATCTATCATATACACTACTCAGGGCCGATTTGACTTAAGGCTATCTTACACTACGCATAGGTTATGTCTTTCAATGGGTATTTAGTCACCCCAGACTTCCTACATCAAACTATCTACTTAGAAATGAAACAATCTACAAGTGTCTTGTAACATAACTCCTAATCCGGAAATCTTTATCTTAGGAGTGCTTAGCTTGCCTCAGTTATCCTAATAACTTAAGCTTAAGACCATACTTGGTTCTGTCATCATTTCGATCCTAGTGGATAATAAATACTTCTACGTATTCTCCATATACAAAGATCATACACAAAATGCATCATTCATTCAAAATGCATATAAATCCTTCCCTTTTTATATTTTTCCATTATTTCCCTTTAATGTAAGATAAGTAAACTAATCCCTTAAGCTCTTTACTCATATAATCCCTTTTTCACAATTTCTTATTCATTGAATCCCTTACACGTTTTCTCCTTCAATGCATTGCTTTAAATATTCATCAAAATAGTTCTTTCCTACTAGAGCTAATTGAAACAGCAATCGCAAGACCAAAAAGGAAACAACACTTCAGTAAAAATTATAAACTAAGGAGGATTCATGCCTGATTTAAATCTTCTCCTTTCGGAATTGCTCTTCTAGACTCTCCTTCAAATAAGCTTACAGAATTCCAACTGAAAATGGCTTCTTTGTGATAGTATTTCACTCTAAAAATGAGCTTTCTAAGTCTCTTCTCTCAAATATGTTTCCACTAGTAATTTCTTACTCAACTATAGCTCACAATGACTTCACTCACAACTTAAAATGGGATATTAACTGTTAATGGCAATTGCTGGTAAAACTCACTGTATTTTCAACTCAGCAAAACAAAAAATACAAACAAAATAGAGAAATGGATATGGAGCTCAATGGAAATGATAAACTCGGATTTCACAAGTGATGATACACTAAATGGCAAGGCGTCTATAAATAGGCCCGAAATGCAATGAATTCCACTAATGGAGGCATGTGGGTTGATATCAAAGTGCCCAGAAATATTCAAAATGAAACCTGGTGGGTTTCTAAACCCTGAATCATCAAAAATAAGAGTGAATCGACCTTATTTGAGCCAGCATTTCAAGACTTAATCAACTCAGAAAAGAAGAAACAACACTTACAGGAAAATAACAGTTTTGGTGCTCAAGAGGTAATGAATCACCATTTCAGTGAAGTGGTCTAGATACTTCTGGCAACACATCATACCCTTCAGCTGCGTCGCCCTCTTTCCAGCTCTTTGAAATTTTCTTCTAGAATTCCATGCGTTTCTCTTCCACGCCATTTCACGGGAAATGAACTTCTTCAGAAATATTTTGTTCACTTTTTAAATGTTTCCCTCAAATATTTCGATTTCACTATGGCTTATTTTTCTCCAAAGGCTCAATTCAAATAATAAAGATTTGATATTTCATCCTTTGATTTTAATTGATTTCCATAGTTATGGATTTCAATATCTCATGAATTGATTAATTCATTGACTTTGATATTTGACAAAAATATCATTTAACTTATGAGATATATCAATTCCCATTTAATTTCAAATTAAATAATATATATATTTATATTTAAATATTAGAGTAATTTTAATATCCATATATATATATATTAATCCAATTACTTCACGTAATTTAAATATATATATATATGAATATTATTTACTTACAATATTTAAATATGTTTTATAATATATAACCTATATATATATATATATATATATATATATATATATATATATATATATATATATATATATATATACATATATATTCCATTGTGAGTATATTTTATGCCAGTCAGCATCATATGACATTCACATGTATTTATACATATATAAATATATAATAATAATATCATAATATTAATATTTCCACATTATCGGACGTACGCTTATATACATATGTATATTGCAGTATAATCCTCTATGTACACATATACGTACGTATACCATATCAATACATTCGTATGGCAAGACCATTAGCCACTTACGCATGTATCGATATGTTTATACTTATGGATACTTATATATACTATACATGTGTATATATGCTTACTTCCGACGTTCACATCAAAACATGATACCACCATGATGATCATAATCTCACAATCAAGCTCAAGGATGAAATTCACACACAGAAGCAGTGAAGACGTCTACTTGCAAGACATACAAGTTATGGATGAATTACCTTATACTCATACAAAACTGACTTGGTTTACTCAGTCTAAGGTGAGTGTGTGTATGCTCAGATAGTTCACTTTACCGGTTACCCGACCAAGCTTCTCTCCCGAGTAATGTTTCCCCTCCGCTTGGAGGAATGGTTCATGTACCTGCACCCATAGACATATAATCTCGGCAGTTACTTGTTCACAACATTAACAGTATACAAAACATCTTAAGTTAGAATATTCACAACTCTATAACAATGCATTCAACATTCATCAAGGATATCATCGATAAAAGTAGCATAAAATGAGACATATTCATTGAATGGAAGCACACTCGTATTGCTAATAGAAAACATGTTTTATTCATTCTCCAAAATTCACTCATTACAAACAATTGCCCTATGAAAATAGTAGTGTAAATGTAATCAAATCTTATCAATTGTATCCTAAGAGGAGAATCTATGGAAATTCTAAGTCTCAATTTCTATGCATAAATTCTAAGTCAGATTCTATTGTTTGTATTTCAAATCTTCTGATTGCAGAACATTTATCTATTTCGATGATTACAAATAGAAGATTGAATTTCCATTTATATTTGTGAGGGAGACATGCCTCAAGGAGAGACGTGTCTCATGAGAGGACGCGCCCCTTGAGCGTGCGGGCTCCCTTAACAAACCAAAAATATTTGGTATTTATCATAAACTAATTCGCATGCTTTAACAAGTAGAGATCATATAATATGAAGTTCGATTTTATTCATTTACAAATTTCGATCAACTAAAATTTGAATAACTTATTCGTAGACATTATATTTTAAGAACAGTTCGATTAAATATAAATGATGATGATGCATGAATGCAATCATCATTTATATTTCACCGAAGCTATCTTAAATCAACACTCCCTCTTAGCTATGGAAGATAACTCTAAACAAATAAGTAGAGATATTACCTTACACGTGATATTGAAGATATGATATGTTTCTTCAATTTTTTCAAGTCACATGACATTCTTCATAACACATCTTCATTATGGTATGTGCACTAACATCATGTCTCACGATGTCTACCATAATAGTTCATGGCATATCCACGGATAAATATTTATCCACCATGATTATCTCATAAGGATCACAATGATCTTCAAATGATATCAAGTCCCATGATATCCATCAAAGTGTCCAAGAGATACTATCATGACATGTCCATAGATATCAAGTCACATGATATCTATCATGATAGTTCAACTCATCATTGTAGAGTCATCACTTTACAATGTCACATACAAGTGTTCATTATTAGAAAGATCGTCACCTTTCAATAATGTACATAGGGGGAGAGGGCCCATAAAGTCATGGAGTCACACATATGACAAAAGAGTTTACACATTAAACATCTTTAAATATATTAGTACAACTTTTAAACAATTTGAATTTCAATCATAATATCAAATTACATTTCAACCATACCAAGTTTCCTCCTGAAGTGTTCAACCTTGACTCTAGAGAGAGGTTTGGTGAGAATGTCTGCTGTTTGATCATTTGTACTAATATACTCGAACTGGATCACATTTCTTTCTACCATGTCTCTTACATAATGGTAGGGGATCTCAATATGCTTAGATCTATCATGGAATATTGGATTTACAGAGAGTTTAATGCAACTCTGATTATCACAATGGATGATAGTAGGATTCAGGGGTTCACCAAAGAGTCCCACAAGCAATTTCCGGAGCCATACTGCTTCTCTTGCCCCCATAGAGGCTGCAATGTATTCAACTTTTGTTGAGCTTTGTGCTACCAAAGACTATTTTCTGCTGATCCAAGAGATCATAGCTGTTCCTAAATTGAAGAAACATCCTGATGTGCTTTTCCAATCGGTTACACTTCCAGCCCAAGTCTTTCATGTCAAATTCTGAAGTTAGATCCTTCTTACCTTGAGTAATGAGGTGATCTTCTCCTGTTATCAGGAGGTCATCAACATATAAAATAATTATTAGCATATCTCCTTTAATTACCTTAAAATAAAGATTTGGGTCTGCATCATTTTTAGAAAATCCTAGTCCCAAGAGATAGCTGTCAATTCTTTCATACCAGGCCCTGGGGGCCTGTTTAAGTCCATACAAAGCTTTCTTTAGTCTGCATACATGTGAGTCAGGTTTATGTATCACAAAACCTTCAGGCTGTTCTAGATAGACTTCTTCTTCAATGGAGCCATTCAGGAAGGTAGTTTTCACATTCATTTGATGGATCTTCTAGCCTTTAGCTATTGCAATGGCTATCACTGCTCTCACAGATGTGTATCGGGCAATAGGTGCAAATGTTTCTTCATAATCAATGCCTTCCTTTTGTGAAAAATCTTTGGCCACAAAACGTGCCTTATGTTTTTCTATACTGCCATCGCCAGCATGTTTGATTTTGAAGAGCCATTTAGAAGAGACAACATATTTCTCTATTGGTCTAGGCACTATATCCCATACATCATTTTTTAGAATGGATTGATACTCTTCTGTCATTGCATCCTTCCATACTTGATGTCTGAAGGCTTCTGTAACACTGGTGGGTTCTGAATTTATGATTTCATTCATTAGAGCAACATAGCTTGAGAACCTTTTGGTACTTTTACTTTCCCTAAAGGTTCCTTTGGGTGTTGCATGATTCTCAACTTCTTTGATCATCTTCCTGCCCAAAGTGGCCTCTTCTTGCCGTCGTCATTTGGATTCTCTTCTGAAGCAGATTGAAGTTCACTTGTTATTTCTCCAGGATACTCCCTTTGAATCTCAGGAGTAGGTTCCACTTCTAAGACTTTAGGGTAATACGTTTCTATCTCACTTGAACTCCTTGCCCTTTTGAATGTAATGTCTTTCTTTAAAGATGGCATCTTTGCTCAATTCAATTTGTTTCTGCTCGTGTATGAATATCCTGTAGGCTTCAGAGGTTTCACTATATCCCACAAATACCCCTTTCTTTTCGGAAGGTTCTAGTTTGAATCTCTTCTCTTTAGGCACATGAATATAGACTAGGCAACCAAAAATCTTAAAGTGACTAATGTCAGGTTTTATGCCAGTAAAAGCTTCTTCAGGAGTTTTGTTATCTAGATTAGAATGTGGACATCTATTTTAGATGTAGATAGCAGTTCTAGAGGCTTCTGCCTTGAATGAGGTTTCTATGTTCTGGTCAAGTAACATTGCTTTTGCAGCTTCTACAATGGTTCTATTTTTTCTTTCAGCAACACCATTTTGTTGAGGGTTGTATGCTACTGTAAATTCCCTCTTAATCCCAGCATTCATGCAAAATTTCTTAAAGATTTCAGAGGTGTATTCTTTCCCATTGTCTGTCCTTAGAATTTTGATTTTCTTCCCAGAGAAGTTTTCAGTAAGAGTTTTGAACTCCTTATACCTTTTAAGGATTTCTATTGACTCTTTACACTAAAGAAAATAAATCTAGGTCTTCCTAGAGAAGTCAACTATAAATATAACATAGTATAGGAAGCCTGCCATGGAAGGTACTGACATGGGTCCACATAAATCAGAGTGAACCAGTTCTAGCACATCTTTGGTTTTACTCAGGTTGTTGTGAAAGGATCGCTTTGTATTCTTTCCTAGGGCACACCCTTTACAAGCTCCTTCATGAGTTGGTTTTAATTTAGGCAATCCTGTTACTAGTTTTTCCACAGATTGTAGGGCACGGAAATGAAGGTGTCCTAATCTTCGATGCCAAATTTCATTTGAATCAGAAGTTTCAAGGGTAAGGGCTTGCTTGATGTCAGTGCACAATTTGTAAAGATAACCTTGTCTTATACCTATGGTTTGTGCTTTCTTTATAGTGGAGTTCTTTGGCCATGCCAAAACTTTTCCATCCATAAAAGTAACCCGATATCCATTGTCTTCAAGAGCAAAGATGGATATTAGATTCCTCTTTATCCCTGGTACAAAAAAGACTCCAGTGAGTTGTAGGGAAAGACCAGATTTCAATTTGATGGAGCAAGTTCCAACCCCTTTTACAAGATGTGGAAAATCATCCCCAATAGTTACTTCTTCATTAGTCTCTTCAGTAATAGTGTCAAGGTGTTCTCTGAACCCTGTGATGTGCCTTGATGAACCATTATCAATTACCGAGTTGTTGATATTGTTAGATACTTGACTTGATAAAGCTGAATAGAATACAAACTTCTCAGAGTCACAGTCTGTATTTGTTTTTCCTACTTTAGCAAAAGATGCTTGCTGTTTTGTTCTATCAGGGAACTTCATTGGATAGTGCCCTAATTGATCACATCTGAAACATTTTATTTGAGAGATGTCTTTCCTCTTTTTGAATGATCCTTTTCCATAGGAATTTCTCTTTCTCTTGAATGATCCTTTCCCGTAAGAGTTCTTCTTACCCCTTTTATTAGATGTTGTGTTGAGCACATGAATGTCCTCATCAATGGCTTTTTGTTTGTTTTCTTTTGTTGAGAGTCTTGTTTCCTCTTGTAAGCAGTCTGTTCTTAGCCTATCAAACTTGGGAAGTTTAGATCTCGCAGTTATTCCTTGAACAAATGACTCCCATGAGTTTGGTAGGCCTCCTCGTGCTATTAGTGTTAACTCTTTGCTATCAATTTGATATCCAATTGTTGATAATGGATCCCTTAGTTCAGTGATCCTCATGAAGTATGTATTAATAGATTCTCCTTTGTTTATTTGAACATTGTTGAGTTGCCTCTTCAATGCAAGAGTCCTACTGGTGTTGTTTATTTCAAAGGTGCTCTGAAGGGATTTGAACATTAGATATGCAGTCTCATGTTTTGCTAGAATGGGTACTATATGGTCCCTAACTGCATCTACTAAAATTTTCATGGCTTTTTTATTGTTCTCAATCCATTGAGTTTTTTCTGGATCATCCTTTGGTTCCCTCTTGTTTTCTCTCACAAATGAGTAACTTATTTTTTTTGAGTATCATCATGATTCTGAATTTCCATGATGTGAAGTTGTTTGCTCCTTCAAGACGGTCTTCAAATCTGATCACACTTGACATTATGAAGAATGTGATGTGAATTTCGATTTCTTAAAAGATACGATTTTTCTAAGTAATTTGATATCTAGATTTGATTTTGATTCACTCAACTTGGCTCTGATACCATGTAAATGTAATCAAATCTTATCAATTGTATCCTAAGAGGAGAATCTATGGAAATTCTAAGTCTCAATTTCTATGTATAAATTCTAAGTCAGATTCTATTGTTTGTATTTCAAATCTTCTGATTGTAGAACATTTATCTATTTCGATGATTGCAAATAGAAGATTGAATTGCCATTTATATATGTGAGGGAGACACGTCTCAAGGAGAGACACGTCTCATGAGAGGACGTGTCCTTTGAGCGTGCGGGCTCCCTTAACAAACCGAAAATATTCAGTATTTATCATAAACTAATTCGCATGCTTTAACAAGCAGTGATCATATAATATGAAGTTCGATTTTATTCATTTACAAATTTCGATCAACTAAAATTTGAATAACTTATTTGTAGACATTATATTTTAAGAACAGTTCGATTAAATATAAATGATGATGATGCATGAATGCAATCATCATTTATATCTGACCGAAGCTATCTTAAATCAACAAATAGCTATACAATCGGTGTGTAACACTTCCATACACCTGCAAATAACACAAAATGATACTACCATCTGAAGGCTCAAATTTATAGAACTTGTGGGAGGCAAAACCACAATGGTAAACCAAAACAAGAGGTGCCAAAACCACTTGCAAAGACCCTCACCCCTTCCTTGGAAAACAAAGAGTCCTTATAATTATTATGGTAAAATCTCAATGTATTGAATGGAAAGAGGCAAATACTCTTATAGATTTTACAATAAACAGATTTAGTAATAAATATGAAAGATTCTAAATCTAAACTAAAGAACAAAAATAGAAACAGGTATGTTACAATTACATTACAATATTTGAGCATTAATCAAAGTAAATAGATACTATTTTAATACTCTCCTTTAATGCTCAACCTATCAACTACACCAAGATGCCCCCTAAATTTGACAAACTTATCCAGGCAGAGAGACTTGGTGAGAATATCAATAGCTTGATCGTCTGTTGGAACATATTGCAATGCTGTTGATCCATCTTCGACAAGCTGTCGGATGAAATGACAATGAAGTTCAACATGCTTTGTCCTTTCATGGAAGGCTGTATGTTTGTTGAGTTTCAACACCCCTTGATTGTCACAATACAAGGGGGAAGGCGCTGCTTGAGACATTTGCATGTCAGAAAGCATCCTTCGAAGCCAAACTGCCTCACAAGCTACTTTAACCGCTCCTCGATATTCAGCTTCAGTTGAGGAGAGAGCCATTACCTGCTGCTTCTTGCTGGTCCATGTGATTGCACTTGTGCCCAAACTGAATACAGAATGCCAAAGTCGAACTGCCTTTGACATATCTCAGCACACGCTTCGCTGCAACAGAATGTTTAGCTTTAGGGGTTGTCATGAAGCAAGAGACGTAGCTCATTGCAAAACTAAGATCAGGTGTAGTGGCAGTGAGCTAAATGAGCCTGACCACCAGTTGCCTGAATGTTGATTCATTCTCCACAGGTGAATCTGATTTGGCTAATAACTTCAGCCCTTTCTCCATAGGTGTAGATGCAGGTTTGCAATCTGTCTTCCGAAACTTGTCCAACAAGCTCTTGGCATACTTCAATTGAGAGATGAAGGTACTGCCATTAGTTTGCCAAACCTCTACACCAAGACAATAATGGAGGAGCCCCAAATCTGTCATGTGAAATGATTGACTGAGATTATGTTTTATCTCCTCAATCAGATGATCTGAGCTGCTAGAAATGATTAAGTCATCAACATAGACAACAAGCAACAAGATATAATTACCCGTTTGTTTGACATACAAATTAGAATCAAAAGGACTAAGCTGAAAACCATGATCCACCAGCCACTAGTTACTTATCAATTTTCGTGTACCATGCCCGTGGTGCTTGTTTAAGGCCATAAAATGCTTTCACCAGTCGGCATACCTGGTGCTCTTTACCAACAACCTTGAAGCCAGGAGGTTGTTTCATGTAAACTTCTTCTCGCAAATCCCCATTAAGGAATGCACTCTTGATGTCCATTTGATGGACTTTCCAACCAAAGTGGGTTGCAATAGAGAGAACAAGCTGAATGGTACTCATTTTAGCTGTAGGAGCAAAAGTCTCCTCATAGTCAATGCCCTCTTTCTATGAGAACCCTTTGGCTACCAACTGGGCCTTATACTTATTAAGGGTTCCGTCAGCCTTATACTTAACTTTATACACCCATTTGTAGCCAATGGGTTTCTTCCTAGGTGGAAGATCAGAAAGCACCCAAGTGTTGTTCTTCTACGATGTTCAACTTCCATAGCCTGCTCCCACTCAGGTATGCCTTTAGCCTCTGTGTATGTCTGAGGCTCTGAGATGCTTTGAAGGTTGGCCATTAGCGAAAAATTGACAGTATTCTGCTGCTTGCTCTTTTTCCGAGTAGATCTACCGTCGACCAATTCATCATCAAGAAGATCACCGATGGTCTTAGCCCACCATTTAGGCTGAAGGGTAGATGTACCAACTTCTGAATCAGGAGGAACAACATCAACTGGGTTAGTTGGAACCAAATTATTTGGAAGGGGATCCAGATCATCTCGGGGAGGGGTGCGTGGTGGAATATTCTGCTGAGGAGCCTGAACAATTGCAAAATCCCTCCCATCACGTGGAGCTAGGGGAAGATAAACACTCAAATCAGAACCTTTCTAAGATTGATCCTCAGGGCTCACAAAAGGAGAAGACTGAAAGAAGGGTCCACTATTTTCATCAACCACAACATCACGACTGAAGATGAGACAATTTGTATCTACATCAATCAGTTTGTATGCCTAATGATTCTCATTGTAACCAGTTAACATGAGTTTTTGGCTTTTGGAATCCAACTTAGTGCGCTTGGCATCTAGAATCCACACATGAGTAGTAGAGCCAAAAGCTTTCAGGTGGGTGATCTTAGGCTTGCGTCCAAACTAGGCTTCTTTAGGAGTCAACTTCTTAACGACATGAGTAGGAGACCTGTTTAGAAGATAGACTGCAGTATAAACTGCTTCGGCCTAGAATTTCTTAGGAACATGTCTATGCTCTAACATAGAACGAGCCATTTCAATAATGATGCTATTTCTACGTTCTACGAAACCATTCTGCTGAGGGGTGTATGGTGTGGTAAGGTTGCGCTTAATGTCATGTGCAACACAAAAATCAGAGAAATCAGTAGAACAAAATTCCCCCCCATTATCAGAACTAAGAGTAACTATTGGAGAACTAGACTCTTTTTCAACTAAGGCCTTATACTGCTGAAATATTCCAAACACATTTGATTTGTTTTTTCAAAAAATAGACCCACATTTTTCTGCTGAAATCATCAAAAAATAATAAAAAAGTACTTGCAACCAGTAATTGAAGGAGTATTCATTGGGCCACATAAATCAGCGTGAACCAACTGTAATACCGTGGAAGCTCGCCATGAGTCACCATCTGAGAATGGGGTTCGGTGTTATTTTCCAGCCCGACAAGCTTCACACATGCCATGATTATGAGTCTGAATCACAGGTAGGCCACCAACTAGGTCATCTCGAGATAGCTAAGAGAGATATTGCATGTTCAAGTGCCCATAACATTGATGCCAGAGGCTACTGATGGAATTACTCTTGGTTGCCATAGTGTGCTCTTGAGAATCACAAGAATCAACAAGTCTATATAGACCATGATCCTCAAGTCCCTGAACAACTATAGTGGGAGTCTCTCAACCAACATGCTGCAGGTGTGCATGTTGAAAACAATATCTAGCTGAGGAGAGTGAGTCATAATCTGACTAATTGAAAGTAAGTTTAGCTCCATGCTAGGTACAAAGTATACATTGAAAAATATTAAATTTCCCCCTCCATAATGAGTGCACGTTTCCCTTGCCGACAATAGTATACTCCTCACCTCCTCCAAAGATAACAAAATCTCTGAAAGGCGTGTACTCAATGAACCAATCTCGACGATGTGTGAAATGTCGAGAAGCACTTGAATCAATATACCAGGCAGAAGATTTAACAAGATTTGTTGGACTCTTGGCCATAAAAGAATAGAACACAGACTCTTGCTCAGTGTGCTCTGCAACATTGGCTTTAGGCTTAGACTCTCCTTGCATGTTCTAATCAGAAGCCAAGCGTTTTCGACAATCTTTCTTCATGTGACCATGCTTATCACAATAGTTGCACTGAACATTCTTTTGCTTGGAAGAATCTTAGGATTGCGCTTGACTAGTTTGTTGAGAAGGCTGATTTTTGCCTTTATTCTTCTGAACGGTCTTGGCAGGAAATGCATGCTCTGTGGAGGATGAACTAGCACCGCTACCGAACTGTTGTATCCAATGATCTTGCTGTAAAAGTATGGTGCAAAGATCTGAAAACTTTAAATCAACATTAGTTGATGTAATGTTGAGGGTCTCAATAAAGTGCTCGTAAGATTTTGGTAGAATTTTCAGAGTGATGACTACCATATCTTCTTCCTCCATTTTCCGACCAATGGCCTCGAGATGATCATGGATTTCGTTGATTTTTGTCAAGTGCACCTGCAGAGTTGTCTTCTCATCCATCATGATGGAAAACAAGATGTTCTTCAGAAAAAAACGCATGACTCTTGTTAGATGTTTCATGAAGATCTTTCAAAAGATCCCAAATTTCTTTTGTTGATTTTCCAGACGATACTTGAGGCAGCTGATCATCGGTGACAGATAGTTTAATGAACATTACAACTTCTCGATTTTGCTCATCAAACTTTTCCCGATCTTTGTCTCTTGATGCAGGTCGTGTCTCTTTGCCAAGAATAATTTGGTCAAGGCAACGATATTCAAAAATTATCATCATGTGCTACTTCCAGATGTTGTAGTGCGGCCGTTGAACTTTTGACTGCCCTCCAGCATAATGTGCAACAAAGAGGCCATTTTGTATAGACAAAATTTGACAAAAAAAATGGCTTAGCTCTCGAGGTCACACAAATCCAGCACTAGAAAAGATACGGTCAGAGTTGGCAGAAGATATGCAGATTGCACAAAAGAGCAGACACTTGTAGGTAAAGATGTCTTCACACAAATCTTGATGTCTGTAGAGAGTCACCCACGAATCTACAAGAATACATGCACAAACAACCTCCACAAAATGTGTTTTTTCACAGATGCATAAGAACACAAAACACCCAAAATGTTGAAACAGAGGTACACGATCTCAAAAGATTGCAAATCCTCGATTTTTGAAGGTTGCAAGCACAATGAAGGTAGCACAAAATGAAGGTCGCGTAGAATGCTTCTCCAAAAATGACGAGGAAATCTTTGCGTGTAGGAGAAAATGCCCAAAACAAATGTCTTCACATGAGGTTGTGGCTCATGTTTTTTAGGAAGACAGGCAAAAAAAAATCTTGCACTAAAAAACACTCAAAACTGTGGGCGGAAAAGGAGAAGCCCAGGTTGTGCGAAGGGAAGAAAGACGTGCCCGTCAAAAAGAAAACATTAGTCCTAGATTGCTTTGGAAGAAAATGTGATTTCAGACTTGAAATCTTCACACAAACAAAATCTTCACTCAAACACGATTTTTAACAGGAGGAAAAACTCTTGATTTTTTTTTCAATATCCTTAAACGCGAAAAAAGCAAAAGAGAAGGCGCCAAAAAAATTTAAATTTTTTATCTCCCAGTCGACCTGCTTTGATACCATAATATGATAAAATCTCAATGTATTGAATTGTAAGAGGCAAACGCTCTTATAGATTTTACAATAAACAGATTGAGGAAGAAATTTGAAGGAGTCTAAATCTAAACTAAAGAACAAAAATAGAAACAACTATGTTACAATTACATTACAATATTTGAGCATTAATTGAAGTAAATAGATATTATTTTAATAATAATAAATAAATAAATGTGCACAAGGCTTCAACATGGGTGCCTAACCCATAGCCCCTTCAACCTCTGCCATTCAGTATGCTTTGTTGATTGTTCAGCTTCCAGGTGGCAAACCATTGGACACTTTTTTCCCTCCAAACTTGCTTGCCCACTAAAGACTTCATATTCCCAATTTGAACGCCTAAGAGGGATAATTTTGTCCTATAGTGATGTGTAACCTCAATCAACATTAAATTCCCTCTTGAAAATGTAATTACAATAAGCCAAAATTAAATTCATTTCTCACATGTCCCCTAGGACAATTTCCAAGAAATATGGAGACATAAAAATAACATAGGTTTGCAAGGTTAATGTCACCTAACCCAACATTCTCCCACTTGACATTATTTATTTCAATTACATCCAAGGGATACAAATAATAATTCAAATACAATGATCAATGGCCATGGCCTTCCTACACCAAGAGAACTTATCCGAGGTCATTGGCTTTTTAAGAGAATTTGCAACATTATCGAAAACGTGAACCTTATCAATCAAGACCTAACCATTCTCAACCATTTCCCGCACAAAGTGATACTGAACATCAACATGCTTAGTACAAGCATGATAAATAGGATTTTTGGCCAAACAAATAGCACTCTAATTGTCACATCCAATCCTCACTGTCTTGCAATCAAAACCAATGCCATTACCAAGTCTCTATAACCATACTATCTCCTTAGAGGCATTGTCTAGTAGCCATATACTCTGCTTCAGTGGTGAACAAAGCAATTGTAAGCTGTCTCTTACTCATCCAATTCATTGCTCCTCCAAACAAAGTAAATACATAGCTGCTAGTGGTCCTTTGACTATCCAAGTCGTTTGCCCAATTTGCATCAACAAACCCCTGTACGTCCAATGACTTGACCACATCATCAGTGCCATGATACACCAAACAGTAATTTGAAGTACCACACAAATATCTAAACACCCTTTTAACAAAAGTCCAATGCTCTTTACCAGGGTTAGAGATAAACCTACTTATAACTCCCATTGCTTGGGCTAAATCCGTTCTAGTGCAAACCATTGTATACATTAGACTACAAACACTAGCGTAAGGAACCTTGGACATATCTTCAAAATCATCATCAAAATTAGGACATATATCTAAGCTCAACTTAGTACCAACCGAAATGGAATATTAATTGGCTTACAATCATGCATATTAAACCTTCACAAAATTGTATCTACATACTTACTCTGACTCAACCAAAGATTTTTGTCAGCTTGATCTTTGTTGATTTTCATCCCAAGAATATATTTTTCAGCCCCCATGTCCTTCATATGAAATGTGCCAGAAAGTTGTGTCTTGAGCTCCCTAATCATCACATTACTATTAGCTATGAACAACATATCATGAACATACAAGACAATGATTAGAAACTGATCATCAATAAATTTAATATAAACCCAATGATACGCCTTGGTCCTAAGAAAACCCAACTTCAATACAAAAGTATCGAACTTCTAGTACCACATCTTGGGTGATTGTTTCAAACCATACAAGGATCTCTTCAACTTGCAAACCAATTGTTCTTTCCCTTTCCAACAAAACCGTCAGGCTATTGCATATAAATTTCCTCTTCAAGATTCCCATGCAAGAAAACAGTTTTAACATCCATTTGCTTTATCTCTAAATCACAAGCAACAACAATAGACAATATGAATCTAATAGAAGTTAATTTTGCAACACGAGAGAAAATTTCACCAAAATCAACTCCCTCTCTTCGGGAGTAGCCCTTAGCCACTAATCGGGCCTTGTATTGCTCTAACTGATAGTCTACACCAAATTTCTTTCTAAGTACCCACTTGCAACCAATGGGCTTTCTTCCTTTGAGTAAACTAAGAAGATCCCAGGTGTCACAACTATCCAAAGCCATCATCTCCTCTTGCATGGGCTGCAACTAAGACTCACTTTCCTTCAGAGAGAGAGCCTCCCTGAAAGATCTAGGTTCATTTACTCAACAAAACAAATACACAACGGTGATTTGATGGGCTATACCTGTCAACTAGATTTTGTTGCCTTGTGGACCTCCTCAAGGTAGGAGTAATGGGCTCTACTTGTTCTTCTGTGTGCTCTTCCTGCACATCCTCTGAATTATTTGAACCGTCTTTTTTCTCCTCCATCCCCAGATCCATCTAATCATTCTACCACATGTGCATCATCTTGCTTCTCAATCTTTTTCTCGAAGTGCGCTATCTTTGTCTTATCTTTCTCCTTTGGTTGTTCTTCTCTCGAGTAAGCTCTAAATTCCCTAAAAATCACATCTTTAGACAAGATTATTTTACAAGTTAGAGGATTCCAAAGCTTATAACCTTTTACATTCTCACCATAACCAACAAAGATGCGTTTCTGTGCTTTTGGATCCAATTTAGATCACTTCTGTTGAGGCACATGAACAAAAGCCTCACAACCAAAGACCCTTAAGTGTGTAACAAAAGGCTTTCTACCTGTCACAATTCATAAGGAGTTTATCCACGAGAGCTAAACAAGGAGATTTATTAATTAAATAACAAGCAGTACCAATCGCTTCTGCCCAAAAGCATTTATCAAGCTTAGCACTACTTAACATATTCCTAGGTCTTTCCATCATGGTTCGGTTCATTCTTTTTGCTACGCCATTTTGTTGGGGAGCATATGGAGTTGTTTTTTGCCAATCAATACCTACATGCTTACAAAATTCATCAAATTCTTTGGAACAATATTCACCTGCGTTGTCAGACCTCACTTTTGTCTTATTAGCTATTTGCATTTCAACTAAGGCCTTAAATTCCTTAAATGTTGTGAAAACTTCAGATTTTGAATGCATAAAATAAATCTAAGTGTATCTTGAGACATCATCAATGAAAGAGATATAATACCGAGATTTACCCAAAGAGACAACATCCACTGGTCCACATACATTCGAATGAATGATCTCTAATAATCTCTTTGCCTTATTAGTAATTACAAAAACAACACATAGAAGGTTAACCAAGATTGCATAATAATGTATTAAGAAATAAGGAGCAAAGGCATCCTTATAATGGATTACAAATATCTTATCCACAAAGAATAAGGATGGCAAATATCTTATCCACAAAGGATAAAGATGACAACACATAAAGCAAAAAGGTAAATCTTATCCATAGAGGATAAGGATGGCAAATATCTTATCCACAAAGGATAAGGATGACAATATCTAAAGTCAACATGACTTTATTAAAGAAGATTCCTAAAGCCTATCTTAAAAGCTAATTGACCATTACAAAATAAAACATTACTTTAATACCCTCCCTTAATGGTCATTATACTAACTACACCAAGTTTATCTTGAAATTTTTCAAATTTGTCAACACTCAAAGACTTGGTAAGAATGTTTGCAGTTTGGTCCTCAGTTAGTCAATATTACAACATCACTGATCCATTTTCTACAAGTTGCCTGCTGAAATGACAATGAAGCTCCACATGTTTGGTACGCTCGTGGAAGATTGGATTCTTGGCAAGCTTTAGCACCCTTTGATTGTCATAAAACAAGGGTGAAGGCCCTACTTGAGACAGTTGCATGTCTGAAAGCATCCTCCAAAGCCATACCGCCTCACATGCTGCTTTGGCTGTTCCTTGATACTTTGCTTTTGTTGAGGAAAGAGCTACCACTTCTTGCTTCTTATTGGTCCGTGTGACTACACCCATACCAAGATTAAAAACATATCTGAAAGTGGACTACCTGTCATCAAGACAACCTGCCCAATCTGAATTTGTGAACCCAACCAGCTTAGGATCTTTCCTTCTGCTATATCAAAATGTCAAAGGCAAGTGTCCTTTTCACATATCTTAGTACTCGCTTTGCCGAAACCCAATGTTTGCCTTTGGGGCTGTCATAAAATGGGAAATGTAACTCATAACATAACTCAAATTAGGTCTAGTGGCTGTAAGATAGATAAGACTCCCCACTAGTTGTCTGAATGTTGACTCATTGATTACTTTTGAGTTGGTTTTGGCTGAAAGCTTCAGCTCTTTCTCCATAGGTGTAGCCGATATTTTGCAATCTATTATTCTGAACTTGTCTAGCAAATTTCAGGCATATTTAGATTGGTAAATAAAAATACCACCTTTCGTCTGCCGAAACTCTACACCTAGGCAATAATGTAGGAGTGTGAATGTGAAGACACAATGGTAAAATATTTAATGTATTTACAATGAGCAAAAACGCTCAATAAATAAGTTCAAAGATTTACAAAATAAGAAAGTTTTTAAAAGAAACTTCAGAAGATAGAAGAATCGGTCTTATCAAGAATAATTAAATATAATACATTATTGAGCATTAAATAATTAAATAATAAATATTATTTTAATACCCTCCCTTAATGCTCAATCAGTCAACTGCACCAAGATGCCCCCTGAAGTTTACAAACTTATTTGAACCAAGCGACTTGGTGAGAATATTTGTTGTTTGCTCCTCTGTCGAAACATACAACAACTGAATTGATCCGTCTTCAACAAGCTTCCGAATGAAGTGACAATGAGTTTCCACATGCTTGGTTCTTTCGTGGAAGATTAGATTTTTGACAAGTTTGAGAACTCCCTGATTATCACAGAACAAGGGAGTTGGACCTGCTTGAGATATTTGCATATCCGCAAGCATTCGGTGAAGCCAAACTGCCTTAACTGCTCCTCAATACTTTGCTTTTGTCGAGGAGAGAGCCATTGCCTGTTGCTTCTTGCTAGTCCATGTGATTGCACTAGATCCCAAACTGAACACATACCCAGATATTGATTTCTTGTCATCAATCGAACCTGCCCAATCTGAGTATGTGAAACCAGAGAGTCTAGGATCATGACTCCTAGTGTAAAGAAGTCCATGATCAAAAGTGCCCTTCACATAACGCAGCACATGCTTCGCTGCTACCTAATGATCAACCTTGGGGGTTGTCATGAAGCATGAAATGTAGGTCACTGCAAAATTGAGGTCAGGTCTAGTGGCAGTAAGATACATAATGCTGCCCACTAGTTGCTTGAACAATGATTCATCTACTACTAGTGAGTCTGACTTAACTGACAACTCGAGCCCTTTTTCCATGGGTGTGGAGGCAGGTTTGCAATCCTTCATTTGGAACTTATCCAGTAGACTTTGAGCATATTTGGATTGGGAGATGAAGATATTGCTCTCAGTTAGTCAAACCTCAACACCTAAATAGTAATGCAAAAGTCATAAATATGTCATGTCAAATGTGTTGCACAAATTCTATTTGATATCGACGATCAAATGTGCCGAGCTACCAGTAATGATCAGGTCATCCACAGACAACAAGAATAATAATATCACTACCATTATGTTTGACATATAGATTAGAGTCAGATGGACTCCTTTGAAAGCCATGATCTGTGATGTACTTGTCAATCTTAATTTACCAATCCCGAGGAGCCTGTTTCAGACCATAGAGTGCTTTTACCAATCTGCACACCTTGCGTTCTTTACCAACAACCTTGAACCCTTGAGGTTGCGTCATGTAGACTTCTTCCTTCAACTCATTGTTGAGGAAAGCACTCTTAACATCCATCTGATGGACTTTCCAACCAAATTGGGCTGCTAAGGCAAGGATGAGCCTAATGGTACTCATCTTGGTTGTAGGAGCAAAAGTCTCCTCGTAATCAATGCCTTCCTTCTGTGACAACCCTCTAGCAACGAGATGAGCTTTGTACTTGTCAAGGGTTCCATCAGCTTTGTACTTAACCTTATACACCCATTTGTAGCTAATGGGCTTCTTCCCTGGAGGAAGATCATAAAGGACCCAAGTGTGATTCTTCTAAAGACTGATATTCAACCTCGATAGCCTTTTGCCACTTAGGAATTCCTTTAGCGTTTGAATATGTCTGAGGCTCATAGACACTATGAATGTCGGCCATGAGAGCAAAATTAATTGTATGCTGTTGTTTGCTCTTGTTTCTGGACGATCTACCCTCAATGAGCTCATCATCACGAAGATCACCAATAGTCTTAGCCCACCATTTAGGCCGGAGAGTAGAAGTGCCAACATCAAAAGTAACAGGAGGAGCTGGAACTGGTTGTGGATCTAGAACATGTTCATCAGGTGGAAGATCAATATCATCCGGAGAAAATCAGGTTGAGCATCATCAAATATAGAATCTTGATCATCCCTCCCATCAGGTGGACCTAACGGAAGACAGACACCCAAATTTAGAAGCCTTCAAAGGCTAATCTTCAAAATGCTGCACAAACGAGGAAATGTGAAAGGGTCCTTGTTCTTCATCAAAAACAACATCCCGACTAAAGACAAGACGTTCAGTGTCTACGTCAATCAACTGATAAGCCTTATGGTTGTCACTGTACCTTGTGAACATAAGCTTTTGACTCTTGGAATCCAACTTTGAGCGCTTGGCATTTGGAATCTATACATATGCTAAAGAGCCAAAGATTTTCAAATGACTGATCCTAGGTTTTCGACTAGTCCAAGCTTGCTCAGGAGTCTTCTGCTTAACAGTGTGGGTAGGAGACCGATTAAGCAGATAGATAGTAGTGTAAACTGCTTCTGCCCAAAATTTATTAGGAACACTCTTGTGTTGTAACATGGAGCGGGCCATCTCAACAATTGTACGATTGTGCCACTCTACAACATCGTTTTGCTGAGGAGTGTAGGGTGTGGTTAACTAGCGTTTGATTCCATGTGTATCACAAGAGTTGGAGAAAGTAGTAGAACAAAATTCCCCCTCGCCCGCCCCCCCTATTATCTGACCTAAGAGTTATTATGCAACAACCAGAATCTTTTTCTACTAAGGCCTTAAACTTCTGAAATATAGTAAACACATATGATTTCTGTCTAAGAAAGTACACCCACATTTTACGACTGAAATTATCAACAAAAAGCAAGAAATATCTGCAACCAGTAACAAAAGGTGTATTCATTGGTCCACATACATCAACGTGAACCAACTGCAATACCTTAAAGGCTTGCCATGAGTCACCATTTGTGAACGGTGTCCTGTGTTGCTTCGCATCTTGACAAGCTCCACAAACACCATGATGCTGAGTTTGGATGTCAGGTAAACCAACTACAAGTCCCTCCCGAGCTAGTTGAGAGAGATAGTGCACATTTAAGTGCCCATACCGTTGATGCCAAAGACTAGTAATAGCAAAATTTCTGGCTGCTATGGCTAACTCCGGAGAATCACCTGTATCCACAAGCCTGTATAGACCATGATCCTCAATACCAACAGCCACAGTGATGCGAGTCTCCCGATCAATAATGGAACATTTGTGTGCACTGAATACCACATCCAACTGAGGAGAGTGTCGCATAATCTGACTGATTGAGAGAAGACTTAGTTCCATGCCAGGACTGTAGTAGACATTGAGGAATATGAGATTCCTCCCACCAGACTGAATCTGAACAGTGCCCTTACCGACAACTGTGTATTCTTCACCTCCTCTAAAAATAATTGAGTCAGTGAAAGGAGAGAAGTCTGTGAACTAGTCACGTCAATGGGTGAAGTATCGTAAGCACCTAAATCAATGTACCAGGCATTATTTGTAGGTCTTTTAGGCATAAAAGCATAAAAGGCAGATTCTTTCTGCTTAGTGTGCTCGACAACATGTGCTTTCTGCTGAGACCCTCCTTGCTTCTTCTGTTTAGAAGCCAAATGTTGACGACAATGCTTCTTCATATGACCATACTTGTGGCAGTAATTACACTGAATGTTCTGTTTCTTAGGGCTGCCCGGAGGTTGACTCGAGCCTTTCTGTTGCGAAGGCTGATCTTTCCCTTTGTGTTTAGGTTGAGAGTTAGCTGCAAAAGCTTGTTCTATAGAGGACAAGGAGGCACTACTACCAAACTATTGTTTTCAACTTTCCTATTGCAAGAGGATGGTACAAAGCTCAGGAAACTTCAGATCAACATTTGTGGAAATAATGTTGAGAGTTTCAACAAAGTGCTAATAAGACTTCGGTAGACTTTTCAAAGTGATAACTACCATGTCTTCTTCCTCCATCTTCCGACCAATCGCCTCCAACTGATCACGGATGTCCTGAATCTTTGTCTGATTCTCCTGTAAGGACATTCTCTCATCCATCATGATGGAGAACAATTGGTTCTTGAAAAGGAATGCATGACTTTTGTCAGAGGTCTCACGCAAGGTTTTCAAGTGCTCCAAAATCTCGGCAGCTATTTTGCCGGATGGTACATGTGGAAGCTGATCATTAGTAACTGAAGGCTTAATGAGCATCACCGCTTCACGATTTTGCTCGACAAACTTTTCCTGGGTTTTATTTGCCGTTGTGGGGCGAGTAGTATCGTCGAGAACAATTTGATCAAGGAAGCGATATTCAAAGATGGTCATTATTCGTTGCTTCCAAGTGTTATAGTTTCTATTGTGGAATTGTTGATTGCCTTCCAACATAATGTTGGTCAAAGATGTCATCTTGCATGTTTTTCAAGGCACAATAAATAAGACAAATTGAGAAGGCGATAAAACTGATTGCACAAGACCCAAGACACGAATTCCAACACATTGAAATCAGAGGTAGTTTCAGGCAAAAATTTCAAGATAACTTGTTTGCACATATTTCATGGCACGAAAGTCGAGACATCGAAAAAAACGGATAGTTACCCAAAAATTGTCTTGAAAAACCCAAAAGGAATCTATGATCAATTTTTTTTTCGGCTTCACATAGAGAGTTTATTTAAAAACTCTAGCTCGAATGTAGAAAACGTGTTTTTGAAAATACTCAAAATCCTGCCCAAAATGGGGAAGCTTCGTCAAAAAACGTGCCAAGAACACAACCAGAAACACGAGATCGAAAAAAGCCCTAGGCGACAGCACGAACAGGAGAAGAAATAGGCTGTAACAGAGGGAAAATGTAGAAACCCCTATTCTCATTGTTTCTGAAATTGTTGTTTTTGCTTGTTTTTGAGTGTTTTGAGTTTTTTTTGTGTTTTTTGCATACAGAGATAAAATGCGATTTTTGGAAAGAAATGATATAAAATTCTCAGATAAATACAATAAGGGAAATACTAACATAAATAGACTCAGGAAACGATTGCTGTTGTTTGTATTATTCTTCCTCAGCAATTACAATATTAAAACCCTAACATGTAGACCAAATCACAAAGTTGATTGGTGTTATTCAAAAACCTGGTTTGCTGATTGCAGCCGCCTGGAATGAAGATGAAATGCCATGGCTACCAATGAAAGGTAACTTCTCCCTCCGTCAGATGCTAGCAAAAGACTCCAGTGATATTTCCGCCCCAAATGGTGAAGTCAGAACACAAAAGGGTGAGGTGTTTTGTCCCAGAGGAAAAGTACGGCCTGTACTTGGAGGTACGGCCCTAGCAGCAACAGCAAAGTACGGCTCCCAACAGCAATAAAGAAATCCGTACGCCTTTGATGAAGACACTAGATGTGAATAATATAGGCGCCCTTGAATATCTTTTTGTCTGTTGCTTCCCGGATTCAAACTCTGAAGAGATGATCTCTGTATAAGTTCTGTAATAACTTCTGGATGAAGCTATTTCTCTGACAGACAATAAATCAGCTGATATTTCATAGCCTCTGAACTGCAACACTGAAGATGGCTCGTTCTCCAACGTAAAATAGATAACTGAAACCCTTGGCTCCGTTCTCTGAAGGAATAAATTATCAAAGTCGATTTTCATAACATAATGATCTCTTTCACAATGGAAAACCCGTATATCCCCAAGAAAGTCGACTTTTCTCACAAAGGCATCATTTAAATAAAAGTTGAATTCATCTTTTAATATTTCCATAGTTTGCACGCACCTTTAATTATAAAATATAATTGAAAAGTGGCCCCTTCTTCATGTTGGTCAACCCCTTCCTTTAAGTCACTTAAGTTATAATATTTAATTATATTATAACTTTATAATATAACTTTTAATTAATTAATAATTATTTTAGCAAACAAATATTAATATCTCTCTCAAAACAGGTCCAAATGACGAATCGGCTGAAGCCAGATGATAAGTGACTGAATCCGCACACGACCACAACATACTGCTAAAAATAGCAGGGGTGCTCTGCTGAGTGTCTCCAGTTACTAAAAATAGTAAGTCAAGCAAATGGTGTCCGAACAACCCCGAACGAAAGCCAACTGAAAGATTCTGCCAACAGAAGCCAAGCCAAGCCTCAACCAGACCCTCTATCCACCCTCTCAGCCTATGAGGGTCACATAATAGGCTAATCTCAAGCACTGAGAGATGTCAATTGGAAGGGAACAGTACAGTCCGCCCCTCCCGAAATTGCTTGTCCTCAAGCAATCTCAACTCCGGATGCTGCAAAATATCCTCACTCTCCCATGTAGCATCCTCTACTGATAAGTCTCTCCATTTCACCAAATATTCCCTGATAGTCCTCCTGCGCAACTGTCTCTATCTGTACTCCAGGATCGACTTAGGTACTAAGATCAACTTTCCCTCATCATCTAAGGGAGGTAATACTGCCGAAGGCACCACACGATGTCCTAACGCCTTCTTGAGACATGACACATGAAAAACGTTGTAGAAGCTCTAGCTCATAAGCCACCTCTCCAACACGCCTCAGAATCCTGAAAGGACCATAATACCGCGGCTTGAGCTTCTCTGAACCACTCTTCCTGAGAGTAGACTGACGGTAAGGCTGCAACATAAGATATACCATGTCTCCCACCTCAAAAGACCTCTCTGTCCTCTTCTGATCTGCGTACTGCTTCTGTTGATTCTGTGGCTTAACAATATTTTCTTTGAGAGCCCTCATAGTGTCCTGACTCTCCTGTAATAAGTCTCCAACACTCGGCTTTCTACTGTCACTCAGTAGCAAATCCAGAAAACTAGGCGCCTCATAACCGTACAACGCCATGAAGGGGGACATCTGAATGGTCATGTGAAAAGTAGTATTGTAACAATACTCGCACAAATATATCCACTTGACCCATGCCTTTTGCTGCCCTGCAATGTAATTCTTGAGGTAACCTTCCACCCATTTGTTTACTATCTCCGTCTGACCATCAGTCTGCGAGTGGTAACAGGTGCTCGGTGTAAGCTCGGTCCCACAAAGTCTGAACACCTCCTGCCAGAAGTGATTCAGGAACCGACTATCCTTGTCGCTAACTATACTCCGAGGCAACCCATGTAATCTGAAAACCTCACGGAGGAAGACCTTTGCTACCTGTGTAGCTGTGTAAGTGGTGGTGATCGGAAAGAAGTGGGCATACTTCGTTAGCCGATCCACAACTACATATATGCAATCACGTCCCTAGGCTTTGGGCAAGCCCGTAATAAAATCCATCGATAGGCATTCCCACTTCCTATCAGGAATCGGATGTGGTTTCAACAATCCTGCCGGATACGTGTTCTCCTGCTTGTTCTGCTGAAAAACAGGGCACTCACGCACATACTGAAGAACATCGGCCTAAAGACCTGTTGGTGTGCGTTTTAATACCCACCGAACACAGAATAAAATGCCCAAAGACACTCTATCCTCTCTTGAAAAATCACCGCGTATGCTAAGATTGCGAGAAGATCATATGGTGATTCCAAGGTTTCTTTTGTCAGGTCTTGACGTGTGGATAAGATCAGTGGCGTTGTGATTTGCTGGTAATCACAAGGGGACTTACGTTAGAATTTATTTGCAAGCTAAGGACTTAGACGGTTTTGACATTGAAGGCTCTTTCTTTTTGGGTTTTCTCAATTTTAGGATTTCCAAAAAAATAAAAAGGATAAGGGTTTAGAGATTTAACTATGCCTAAGAATTTAAGAGACAGCAGCGACTAGATAAAATGGGTAACCATACTTCGTTTGGCCACCTTCAGACAACTATGCGAAGCAGGTGCAATCTTCAACGGAAGTGATAAGAATTTTCATATTTGAATCGGTAATTGAAACAAACAGAAGTTAAGCATCCACGATTTAATGGCTCAGACTAACTTTACACGTCAAATGCAAATCATCCACTCGACAAAAGTATGAGCAAAATTTTATCCACCACTGCGATCACATCTATCATTCATCTAACCAATGTATAAATGAAATGCTATTCTAGTTCTAATCTAAGTGTTGAAGGAGAAATATTAAACCTTGCATACTACTTGAAAATAAAAGTTGTTCTTAGCAAATCGTGCACAAGAGCTTTTATAAACGGAAATAGTTTCGTCGCAACAATCTTTTATTACTCACTTCACAAATTACAAATGAGGGGTGAGCTCAATTTATAGGCTCCCCAATTACAATTCAATGGCCAAGATTGATTTCGAATCAACGGTCGAGATTACAAAATAAAACCCTAATTAGGGCTTGTCACAATTAACTACCTCTCGACCAATAAGAAAATTACAATTTGGGACACTTGTCTTTCTTGCTAAATATAAACCAACCCCATGGATAAGTCGAGTTCATTGAACCTAGACATGTTGATTTGGAACAATTTGATTGGTTGGAAGATGACGAGGCACCACCTCAACGTGTTGGATGTCCTCCTTGGTCTCCTTGTTCTTTTTCCATGCACTTGCCTTAGAATATCTTTCTTTGCCAATGGCTTTGTCCTTTGTGTTTGTACCTTCCTAGCTTTGATCTTGGATTTCCTTCGGGATTTTGATTTCTTCTTCTCACTTGCATCAGAATTTGGAAGTCTCCCTTTTGAGCAGTTATTGAACTTTTCCTTCCTGATTGCTTTGAAGTTCCTTCTAGCGCCTTGAATATGGAGAAGAACTCGCCTATGCTTTCGCCAAAATGGAGGAAATTGGAACATTCTTTGTGAGCTATTTCCCATACTTATCCAAATTTTGGCTATTCAACTTCATTCTGTAATGCCTTCATGTGGACCATTCAACACTTAGCCAAGATTTTGGCCATCTCTATGCTCGAATGAAGTTTGCCTGTGGATTTGTCTTCAATTCTGAGTTTGGCTTGCGTCAAGTAGGGCAGACTCCATCCTTGGGCAAGAATTTTATTTATTTCCTCTTTATTCCTCTTCATTTTTCCCGTTTTCTTTCCGACACTTAGTCAAAATTTGATCCTTTTATTGTAGGAAAATTCCACACTTAGCCAATTTTATGAGTTTTCCTTGGCGGACTTCATAGTTGTTGCACCACTTTGCTCATTTGTTAAGGCGGAGTTTGTCTTCCTTGTGCTATTCCCATCTTGCTCTCAGGCGGACTTCATCTTCTCTTGGACAAGGCGGACTTTGAAGCTGGTTGGACAAGATGCATTTTCCTCTAAGAGTACTTGATCTTGTGGCTGGACTTGTTGGAAGGCGGACTTCACCAATGCTTGGACATGCTTCCCTGTTGGAAGGCGGACATTGCCTTGTGCTTGCCATTGCTTTGGGTGAACTTTGCCAATGCTTAGACACTTCATTTCTTGTGGCATACTTTATACTTAACCAAACATCTGACTTAGTCAAAATTTTCAAATTTTCTCTCTCCTTCTGGGTTGGACGGACTTGGAGGTTTCTCTGCCATTTTGCATTTATGTACATGCCTTAGAAATTTATTTCATGTTGAGTTGGGCGGACTTCGTGTTTGCCTTGCCATACACTCTTCCTTCTGTGCCAAAGAATTCTATTCCGTCATGCCGAGGAGTGGATTTCATGTTAGCTTGATCCCCTCTCTCTCTAGGCATATTTTTTTTTTTTTTATCCATGCCTTAGAAAAATTTCCTCTCCCAAAGTTGGGCGGACTTCAACCTCTCCTTGACATTGGCGCACTTTAGCCTTGCTTTGTCCAAGGGCGGACTTGGACATCTCTCTGACATGGGCGGACTTGGAGGCTTGTCTTTCCATCCACTTCTCTCATGGGCGGACTTGGAGCTTGTCTTGCTAGTGCCTACCTTTGGCTTGCCAAAGGCAAGGGCGGACTTGCCATGATTCTCTGCCATCCTCTACTTCCGTATGGCAGACTTCATCCTTGTCTTGCCAATCACATTTTTCTCCGTGCCTTAGAAAATTTCTATCATGCTGAGGAAGGGCGGACTTCATGATGGCTTGGCCATCTTCCATACTTGGCGTATTTTTGGCCAATGCTTTAGACAAATCTCTCTTCTCTCCTCTGGGCGAGCTTCACCTTCCCTTTTCCATCTCTTCTTGGCTTGGGCAAACTTTGGAGGCTGGCTTCCATTGACTTTTGGGGCGGACTTTGACCTTGCTTGGACAGGGGCGGACTTGGCAAGCTCTTTGACATGGCGGACTTTTGGCTCTCTCTGCAAAGGGCGGACTTCATGCTCTGGCTTGCCAGTGGCGAGTTTCTCCAAGACTTGTGCTAGGGCGGACTTTGAGCTTGGCCTGCCATTCCCTTCCTTTGGCTTGCCAGAGGCAAGGGCGGACTTCATGTTTCTCATGCCATGGCGGACTTGGAGGCCTCTCATGCCATGGCGGACTTCAGCCTTGGCTTGCCAGTGCCTACCTTTGGCATGCCAAAGGTAGGGCGGACTTCATGCTCTGTCTGCCATTCTTTTCCCATGGGCGCATTTCTCAGACTTAGCCATTTTTCAAAACTTTTGCCATTTTACCTTGATTTTCATGATTTCTGGAGGCGTGTTGACTTCATGCTCTGTGGGATCCGAAAATAGAAACTTTTCCCAAAATAGAAACTTTCCAAAAATAGAAAAAGCAAAAAGCATCCCTAAAAAATAGGAACCCCAGAATGGCCTAAAAACGCCAAAAATAAAAAAAGCAAAAAGCAAAAAAGCAGAATCCCTAAAAAATAGGAAGTGTCAGAATTGGCTGAAAGCAATGGCGTTCCTCGTCTACCGGGCCTTCTGAGCATTTCCATGACGTCTAAGCACAGAAACGGGTTCAAAATATCAACTTGACTAGGATGCCTCTCAAAAACTCAAACTCCTCATTGTAAATAAAAAGATGATAAGCAGTTGCGATGCCAAGGCAAGAAACCAAAAGCAAAAAGAAGGGGGTCCCCATTTGCAATGGGGCGATGTGTGAAATAGGTCACAACAAGACCCTTCCACGTAAACCTCTCCCGAATCTGCTTGTATGTTTTGAAGTACCCGGGATGCCCTGCTGTGGGTACATCATGAAAGGCTCACATAATAGTGCTCTTCATCTCGGATCCTAGGATCAAGAAAATCCTATTCTTGTAAATGATCAAGTCATTCACAAGTGTATACCTGGTGTCTACCATCGATCCCTCTACAATACCAGATGCCCAAGCATCCTTGGCATGCTCTGCCACAATCAAATGCCTCCAATCCTTTGCAATGTGAACCATAGAGCTCAGATAAGGCCTGCGTGATAGAGCGTCAGCCACTACATTCTGGGTACCTTTGATGTATGTGATATCAAAGCCATATGCCTGTAACTTACTCACCCACTTCTGCTGACGATCATTTAAGTCTCGCTGCCCCAAGAAATGCCTCAAACTATTGTGGTCAGTTTTAAAGCAAAACTTACTGCCCACGAGATATTGTCTAAATTTGGCCAAGGCATGCATTATGGCCAGCATCTCCTTATCATAAATACTGTAAAGCCTCTCTGGACCTCTGAGCTTCCTGCTCTCATAAACGATCGGGTGTTTATCCTGCATGAGCACCGCTCCAATGCCCTCACCAGAAGCATCACATTGAAGCTCAAAAGGCTTCCTAAAATCTGGTAGTGCTAACACTGGACATGTAGTCATCAGCTCCTTGAACCTCACAAAACACTCCTGTGCCTCAGGAGTCCAACAAAATGCACCTTTTTTCAACAAATCCGTCATAGGTGCTGCATGGCGAGAATAACCATTAACAAATCTGCGATAGAAACCACATAACCCAAGGAATCCTCGCAGCTGTGTAAGGTTCGTTGGAGTAGGCCAATCTACGATAGCACGGATCTTTTCAGGATCCATCCGCACTCCCTCTGCACTGATGATATGGCCTAAGTATAATAACTCAGTCATCCCTAAGTCACACTTGGACTCCTTGGCGTACAAGGACTCCCTCTCCAAAATGCTGAGTACTGTATCCAGATGAGCCAGATGCTCTTGCCAAGTCCTGCTGTATATCAAAATATCATCGAAGAAGACAAGTACATATCTCTTCAGATGCGAGTGGAAGACCCTGTTCATGGTGGACTAAAAAGTCATTGGAGCATTGGTTAGCCCAAATGGCATCACCACAAACTCGAAGTGTCCACTATGACAACGGAAAGCAGTCTTGTCAACATCCTACTCACAGACTCTAATCTGGTGATACCCCGATCTCAAGTCTATCTTCGTGAAATAACAAGCACCATGGAGCTCGTCAATAAGCTCATCTATACGAGGTATGGGATACCTGTTTTTGATGGTCCTCTTATTCAGGACTCTGTAATCGATGCACATACGAAGGGTACCATCTTTCTTCTTCACCAGGACAACTGAAGAAGCAAATGGTGATTTACTTGGCCGAATGTGACCCATAGCAAGCAGCTCCTTGATAGTCTTTTCTATCTCATCCTTAAGCCGCTTTGGATGCCTGTAAGGAGTAATTATGACGGGCTTAGCGCCCTCCTCAAGCTCTATGATGTGCTCAATACCCCTGTCTGGAGGTCTCCCTGGTGGAATGTCACGAAAAACCTTCTCATGCTTAATTCTCAATTGCTGAATGTCAGGATGATGCTCGGTCTTATGCTGTCCCTCCTGTATAGGTGTCAAAGTGCACTCGGTAGCCCACTCAACCATATCGTGTCCCATGAGTCTCTCCATCTGTCGGAAGGAAATAGTCTTGACATTGCTGTCAGGGATAGCCTTCAGTATGTGAGTCTTCCCATTCACCTCAAATCGGATCTCCATGTCTTTGAGGCGAAGTGTAACTTCCTCAAGGGAATGAAGCCACTTCATGCCCAAGACTAAATCAATATCTCCCATATTCACTACATAGTAATCAGCCTTGAATTCATAATTGTTCAAGCACAAAGGAAGATCCTTGATCATACGATCACACCTGAGAGTATAACCATCAGCTACCTTGACCCGAATGCCCTCAAACTCCTCAGTTATGAGTCCACGCTTCTCCACAAATCTAGCATCAATGAAATTGTGGGTGCGTCCTGTATCTAGAAGGGTAATAACTTTTTGACCAGCCAAGACTCCGCGAAGTCTGAAAGATCCCTCCTATTGAATACTCGACAACCGTGCCTCCTGGATTTGGAGCTCTGACTCTGCCTCTGCCTTAGGCTCTGAAGCCTTTGATTCTGACTCCTCAGAACTCTCCTGCTGTTCGGAATTCTCAGATTCCGAATCCTCATAATAAGCCCACATAACTCTATTAGCCTTACCCTTAGGCCGCAAAGGACAATCATGGTTCGCGTCATAGGGACCCTTGCAATAGAAGCAAAGCTTCTTCCTGCGCAAGTCATTAAGAGTCTCACAATCTAAGGGTGCTGCTGATTTTCCCTTTGAATCACTCTTAAAATCAGATTTCTCCTTATTTCTATTGAATCCCTTATTGTCCCTAAAAGAAGGAGTATTTTTGGAGTTGAATTTGTTGGATGGTGCTGCAAGTTCCCTACTGCGTGCCTTCCTCATAGCTTCCTGTAGCGAACGCGGATCAAATGCCTTGATCCAACCTCTCAGGGGTTCCAACAATCCTTCAACGAAGAGCACAACTATACGCCTCTCTGATATGTCGGGAACCATCACGGACAATTTCTGAAATTCACTAATATAACTCTCCAGGCTGCCAATCTGCCTAAGTTGGGCCAAATCTCTGAAATAAACTTCTGGGTCCTTTTTATCAAAGCGATCCACCAATCTGTCTACGAACTCCTGATAAGTGGTGATACGATCGTGCTGCAGTGTCACCATTCCCTGATACCACCAATCATGGGCTGCTCCTTCTAAATGTAACGTGGCAAACTTGATTGCCTCTTCCTCAGACATAGGTCGAAGTGTCAAGAAAGTGTCTAGCTTGTGAATCCAAGACTGTGCTGTTACCTTGCCACTGCCATCAAAATAGGGTAGGTTGATCTTGCTGGAGGCATGCTTCAAGTCTCTATTTTGGTTTCGAGGCCTATTCCCCTGTCGAGACCTATAATATTCAACTCTCGAATTCACAAATCGATCAAAATGCATGCGCTTGCGCACTTGTGGTGTCAATATATCCCACTCCTCGTTGGTTGCCATGATTGCATCAGCATATAATATGTTCCCAACCTCTTCAACGTTCTTCTCAACCTGTTCTCTTAGGAAAGTGGGTCTAGTAGGTCTATTTGCTGTTCGTGAAACAGTCCTGGGTACCCTCTGTGAACCTGCATCACTCCTGTCCTCATCACGATGTGGTGATGGTCTCCTTGGCATACCTATCCTCTGTATAACCATGGTCAACTGCTGTAATACATTAGTTACCTGCTGCTGACCTGTCCGCAAATCTCTAAGAGTCTGTCTAACCTCTGCATCTTCCTCCCGAGGATCTCGAGGAATCTCTGTTCTGTCACCCATGCTTGTATCCTGTACAGACGCTCTAGAAGAAGAACCAGACTGAACACCAATCAAACCTGTAGCCGTCTTACCTGTTGGGATAAGTGGTGGCTGCCAAGTTTTTCTGTTTTCCCTCTGATAATATCTCTTCTCTCTATCACTCTGGTGCATGAACAAAACGGTTTTCAAACCCAACAAGGATGGCAGGAAACCGCTCTGATACCACTGTAGAAACCCCTATTCTCACTGTTTCTGAACTGTCGTTTTTGCTTGTTTTTGAGTGTTTTGAGTTTTTTTTTTTGTGTTTTTTGCATATAGAGATAAAATGCGATTTTTGGAATGAAATGATATAAAATTCTCAGATAAATACAATAAGGGAAATACTAACATAAATAGACTCAGGAAACGATTGCTATTGTTTGTATTATTCTTCCTCAGCAATTACAATATTAAAACCCTTACATGCAGACCAAATCACAAAGCTGATTGGTGTTATTCAAAAACCTGGTTTGCTGATTGCAGCCGCTTGGAATGAAGATGAAATGGCACGACTACCAATGAAAGGTAACTTCTCCCTCCGTCAGATGCTGGCAAAAGACTCCAATGATATTTGCGCCCCAAATGGTGAAGTCAGAACACAAAAGGGTGAGGTGTTTTGTCCCAGAGGAAAAGTACGGCCCTAGCAGCAGCAGCAAAGTACGGCTCCCAGCAGCAATAAAGAAATCCGTACGCCTTTGATGAAAATGCCAGATGTGAATAATATAGGCGCCCTTGAATATCTTTTTGTTTGTTGCTTCCCGGATTCAAACTCTGAAGATATGATCTCTGTTTAAGTTCTATAATAACTTCTGGATGAAGCTATTTCTCTGACAGGCAATAAATCAACTGATATTTCACAACCTCTGAACTGCAACACTGAAGATGGCTCGTTCTCCAATGCAAAACAGATAACTGAAACCCTTGGCTCCGTTCTCTGAAGGAATAAATGGTCAAAGTCGATTTTCATAACATAATGATCTCTTTCACAATGGAAAACCCTTATATCCCCAAGAAGGTCGACTTTTCTCACAAAGGCATCATTTAAATAAAAGTTGAATTCATCTTTTAATATTTCCATAGTTTGCACGCACCTTTAATTATAAAATATAATTGAAAAGTGGCCCCTTCTTCATGTTGGTCGACCCCTTCCTTTAAGTCACTTAAGTTATAATATTTAATTATACTATAACTTTATAATATAACTTTTAATTAATTAATAATTATTTTAGCAAACAAATATTAATATCTCTGTGAAAACAGGTCCAAATGACGAACCGTCTGAAGCCAAATGATAAGTGACTGAATCCGCACACGACTACAACATACTGCTAAAAATAGCAGGGGTGCGCTGCTGAGTGTCTCCAGTTACTAAAAATAGTAAGTCAAGCAAATGGTGTCCGAACAACCCCGAACGAAAGCCAACTGAAAGATTCTGCCAACAAAAGCCAAGCCAAGCCTCAACTAGACCCTCTATCCACCCTATCAGCCTACGAGGGTCACATAATAGGCTAATCTCAAGCATTGAGAGATGTCAATTGGAAGGGGACATTACAGAAAAATCATGGCTAGAGAAATGAGGTTGTGCCCAAAATTCAGATGCAAAACACGACCAAAAGACCTTGCAAAAGACACGTTTTCGGGCACGGGTTTCTAAAAAAAATAGTCGCTATATTCGAATGCCAAATAGAATGGAGAGCAATCAAAAAATGCATTCAGAATCACGCCCAGGAGTCTTCGCCCATGAGTTTTTCTTTTCTTTTTAAACTTTTACAAAAAGAAGGTAGACGCGAACAAATAGAAGAGGCTCATGAAGAAGCGCGACTTCCAAAAGACAGAACCCGATGCCAACAAAGAAACGACTCTCTTTTGAAACCAAAACGTGATTTCTTCAAAAAAACAAATTTCTCAAAAAAACGAATTTTTCCTAGGCTCAAAACCTGCTATGATACCATGTGACTGCGAAAACACGATGGTAAAATATTTGATGTATTTACAATGAGCAAAAATGCTATAACGACCCGATCGTTCAGTAAAATAATTTGTTTCCAAATTCTATCAAAAGAGTAAATAAATGTGCTAACAAGTCATTGCAATATAATTTTACTTTCCTTTATTGATACTATATGAACATGACATCATATTAAAATTACAATAAAGATTTCATTTCATTACAACAACTTCACAAGTACAAGTAACGATTAAACATACCTTATCTAACTTAGCTCCAATGAGCTTTATAACAAATAGTAGTAAGAAGGTCCATGAATCTGCCTTTCAAATCTTGGTACTTCAGTAGCCTTCAGAGGAGGAGAAGCATCACAGGGGCGCTTTTCCGCCAACCACGGACTTATAATGCGGTCCCCTGCACATCTACTATTCGATAGATGTACCTCCCTTCAACAAAGAGATTGGTCGGGTAACCGATATTGTTAACCAACTGAGCATAGTGGTGTGTCCTACATAACTTGAACCTGTGCATTCGGCAGACTCTCGCTCTAGCATGTAATACGGGATCACGGTGAACTGACAGTGTAATCATCGCCTAATCTAAGAGGATGTAGGTACATTAACTACTTTGATCAAAGTGTTTCATACAGTATTTCTACTGAGGGTCAACTGTCACATACAGTATTCAGGATCGATTTGACTTAGGGCTATCTTACACTACGCGTAGGTCTTTGTCTTGTAATGGGTAATCCGTACGTCAGACATCCTACATCATTTTGTACTACTAGAAATGAATCAGCATAATCAAGTAATTCACATATCCCCTCCTATACTGGAAATTTTTATCCTAGGAGTGCTCAACTTACCTAAGTTAACCCAATAACTAAAGCTGAAGAATTTACTTGACTCCTGTCCTCATCTCAATCCTAGTATATAGTAGCTAATGAAAACAATACTCTCCATATATGGAGATCATACAATTTAATGCAGAATACAACTTAGAAAGCAACCATTCACTTCTTATGTACCAACGGAACATCCTACGTTACAACATCATTAGTATAATTAAATACTTATGTTGTGCCTTGTATAATATTGTTGAATTCCTCAATCAAGTACTTCCTACTGGTGAATCAACATTGCAAGTACCTCTCCTATTCTCTGCTATACGGGAATGAATATTTCCTAGGAGTTTTAGCTAGTTTTCTTGAGTTAAACTAATAACTTAGCTAGCTATATTGTACTTGAATCAAGCTCTCATCACAGTCCTAGTATTAACATCTAAGGCAGCGTGTACTCTCCTTATACGAAGATTATACAAATAAAACAATAATACAAAATGCATTATTTAGCCTTTCAAGACAAATAAATACTCTTTTAAACAATCATGCATTATCTATGATTTATTTACTTAATGCAACTTTTGGATAGTCTATTGCAAACATCATACAGCAGTATAATAACTTCATTTGTTTAACGAGACATTGAACATGACTTCACAAAAGATTAAAGATGAAATGAAATGAGAATAGTTAACCATGCTTGGATTAAGCTTTCCTCAGATGACGATGGTCTGCCCTTGCAGTATTCCAGACTACAAAGTTCCTCTGTTCTTTCTCACAACAAAATGCTCTCACAGAAAAATGGCTTCACACAGCAAAATGGCTTCTCACAGCAAAATGCTCTCTCACAAGTATCTACACAATTGGACAGCTTATGTCTAAGACTTAAAAATGGACAATTCAGATTTCTAACAGCATAAGTGACTAACTCAGATTTGCGCATAAATTACACTCCCAGAATTCAATGTATATTCTTGCAAATACACAATTAAATCTGCGATGAAAATACTACACAGTCTGATACAGAAATGAGTGATACTCAGATTGATAATCTGATGAAACAGAGTGACAACTTAACTAAGCTTGATAGCAATTGAATGCAGTAGGATAAAAGCTTAATGAGGCTCAATGAGTAAAACACGAATGCTAAGAATCGAATGAGTGAATAACTTACAGCAGGTGAAGGCCTTTTATAGAGCCACGAAATGCAATGCATTTCCTCACGGGAAGGCATAATAATTGACAACACACTACCTAGAATTGTTCAAAGGTAACTTGGCGGATTCTCAAGCCCTTACTCATCAATTTCAGAAGTGATTCGACTTAATTAAGAGCCAGCAAAACAAGAATTAATCAACTGATTAGAAGAAATCGCCACCTACAGGAAACTCCCCAAATATGGCGCCAACAAGAAAGTGATTCATCTTGCTGAGAAATGGTCTTGGTTGAGTTTCCAATAGGTATACTCCTCTGAGTTGCGTCGCCCTTGCTTCTTAGCTGCGTTGAATCTTTCATCGAGGCGAAGCGCACTTCACAGGTGCGTGAATGCCTCTTTCGCCATTTTCATATTTCACTGGAAAACTTCAAATATTTCAAAATGACTTTATTAAGTCTAAAGTTTATGAATCGCATATTTCTTTCCAACTTTAGGGAAGTCCTTCCTTACTTTTGATTTATTTCATAATGTAAGGTAGGAGAAATCAATTTTTATTATACTTTAGGAAACATTCGATTTCCTTACTAAGTGATGAGAACAAATAAACAATGATTTCCATTTATAATAATAATAATATATATATGTAATTATTAATATTATATATTTATATAATATTAAAATAATAAATAATTATATAAATACATATATATATTTTATTTCTTCCAGTAATATATATATATATATATATATATATTTTATTACTTCCAGTAATATATATATTTTTATGTTTATTATTTTTACTTTAATATTTATATATTTATTATATAATATTAATATATATATATATATTTACATGTAAATCAACAGGCAATAATAATATAATATTATTAATATCCTATACGTAATAGGTGGTGTATATACATATACATACATATACATATGTCCATATGTATTTCGATATACACGTATGTGTATGTATACCATGTTGATACAATTGTGTGGGCATATCCGTTTGCCAATCACACACTTGTATCGATATGTATATACATATGGATGCGTGTATATAATATATATGTATATATATATACCCTGCCTAATTAGTTGCATTCAAATACGATCCGTTGTAGTGAACTTAATACCATGATACAGTTAATAGATAAACATCACTTATAAAAAGTACAGAAGAAGACACGACTCCTAATGCCAATCTATGACTATGGATGACTTATCTAACATAACTGACTCAGTTACTCACTCTACAGTGAAGTGTGTGTATGCTCAAATAGTTCACATTACCGGTTAACTGACCAAGCCCCTCTCCCGAGTGATACTTCCCCTCCCCCTGGAGAATGACCCTTTTCCTGCAACCACTAGCACATACCTTTAGCAACATCACATATATAAACATCTTTAAAGTTAGAATAACTATACTTAATATCCATTTATTCATATATGCAGTATTTCACCATGAATAACGTCAACTGAGACAACCTCAAATGAAACAACATGAAGTGATATAACATTCATATTGATAACAAGGTACATGCATCATTAATTCATCTCGAGAATTCACATCACATTCACTTTTACCGCATCTAGCAATAGTAAATAGTAACCTCACATTTTGGGATGTAACAAACGCTCAATAAATAAGTTACAAAGATTTACAAAATAAGAAAGTTTCTAAAAGAAACTTTAGAAGATCAAAAAATCGATCTTATCAAGAATAATTGATTGTAATATATTATTGAGCATTAAATAATCAAATAATAAATATTATTTTAATAAGGAGACCTAAGTCTGTCATGTCACAAGCCTTACACAAATTACATTTGATTTCTTCAATGAAATGTGCCTCACTACCTGTAATGATGATATCATCCACATAAATGACCAGAAGGATGATTTCATTACCTATGCTTTTTGACGTATAAATTTAGATCTGAAGGACTTCGTTGGAATTCTTGTTTATCCAAATACCTATCAATCTTAATGTACCATGCTTTGAGTGCTTGCTTAAGGCAATAAATAATCTTCTTCATTGTGCATACCTGATGCTCCTTTCTTGCAACTTGAAAACCCCGAGTCTGAGTCATGTACACTTCTTCCTCTAAGTCACCATTGAGGAAGGCATTCTTCACGTCCATTTGATGGACTTTCCAACTAGACTGTGCTACTATGGCTAGAGCTAACCTGATGGTGATCATCTTTGTTGTAGGAGCAAAGGTTTCCTCATAATCAATACCTTCTCTTTGCGAGAACCTTTTAACCACCAACCATGATTCGTACTTGTGAAGTGTACCATGAACTTTGTACTTGAGTTTGTACACCCATTTGCAGCCAGTGGGTTTTTTCTCTGGTGGAAGATCTGAAAGATTCCAAGTCTTATTTTTCATAAGACTTTGATGTTTGGTTTCCATGGCCTTTTCCCATTTAGGTTTATCTTTTGCCTCAACAAACACTTGTGGCTCATACACTCCTTGAATATTGGCCATACGAGCAAAGTTAATTGTGTTCTACTTGCTCTTACCTCTGGATGATCGACTCTCGACTATTTCTTCATCTCGAACATCATCAATGAGTTTTTCCCACCACTTAGGTCTCTTTGTTGAAACCTTTCATGCAAATCAGCATGGTTATCATGACTTGGGCTTCCTATTGCTGTGTGATTTGGATGCTGATTTGGGTTATCATCAATAAAAATAGGGTTTATTTCCTTGTGCTTTGAATCCCCCCCTTCGGGTGGAGCTTCTTGAAGCTGAATACTTGAATCTTGAGGAAGAATAGGCTGGTTATCAATAATCTGTATCTTAGAAGATGTCGGAAAAGGCCTTGCTTCTTCATCAATCACAACATCTCTACTGAAAGTCAAGTGGTTAGTGTCAACATCAATCAATTTGTAGGCCTTATGATTTTCACTATACCTTGTAAGCATTAACTTCTTACTCTTAGGATATAGTTTGGTTTGCTTCTCATTTGGAATCCAAACATTTGCAATAAAACCAAAAGCCTTAAGATGAGTAATGCTCGGTTTCCTCCTAGACCATGCTTCCTCTGGGGTCTGATGTTTCACTGCTTGTGTGGGAGACCTATTGAGCAAATAAACTGCAGTATATACTGCCTTGGTGTGATAGACCTTATTAGTTTGATTATAGAAATGGGTAAGAATTTTGATATGAATATCAATATTTGTAAGCAGTATCAAACTCAGTTCATATTCAATTAGTTTTCTATCTCAAATAAATGGATTCAAATGTATCAATTCTTAATAACTCTATTCTTGATTAAATAATAATCTCAGAAGCCGAATTTCGGACACAAGACTGTAATTGTAAGAGTATGCTTAGGTGAAGACCCCTTTCAGTTGGATGTAGTATAGTGTTATAAGAATCTGATTGATGTCATAGGCAAGTCTTTGACTATCAAATTGTGACTTCTAAACTGCGATGGATCTTCTTCAAGAATGACGTGGATAAGACTGTGTCTGGCCTATGTTTTGATCGGAAGTTCTTCCCACTGAAGCGACTCTACCTGTAGATGCGATTGGGTGAAGTTGCTCTGCTCCACCCTTGGGGTCTAGGACTTGGATTGATCTGGGCGCCCTTATTGACTCCCGTGATCCCTTTGGGGATGATATGCAATGTCCGTGATATGGCGTTCTTCCTCCAGCAGAGTAGTGGTGGCTGATACTTCCCTTGATCGGCGATCTCTATCTTTTTCGGTGTGCATTTGTGAGTGAAGCGCTTTTCCTCTTTGAAGCGATAGTCACTATTTTCTCCAAAACTCCTTGCCTCTTCCTCCCGTCGCTTTGCCTTCCTATACCTGTGCCAACAGGCACGATTCCTCCTGAAAGACGCGTCAGTTTGTTCGTGTATTACCTGAGACATCCTTTCACGGGATTAGCGTCTTTTGTTTCAGCGGAAATAACCTTTAATTCATATCCTATGTATTGTTATTAATATAAACAAATAATTTAGATCTAATAAAATATTTTATATTTCAACTACAAAATGATATAATATTGATAGATATATAAATAATTGAATATCTTATATATCTAAAAAATGTTATACTATTGATATATATCAATAACTAAATATTTTAATTAAAAGAAATGTTATAATATTAATTTATGAAATGTTATAATATGAATATTTTACTTATGTCTATTTTATTAATTATATGAATATTTATATTTATTTTTTCGTGTTTTATTTTGAGAGAAGGGAAGGGTGCTTATCTTGATGGTTTCTGTGTGATGGGGACATCACACAGGGACATCACACTCGGCCCAAAATTTCTTGGGAACATTCTTGTTCTCCATCATACATCGGGCCATCTTTGTGATAGTACAGTTTAGTCTCTCAACTACTCCATTCTGTTGTGGAGTGTAGGGTGTGGTAAACTTTTTTTTGATGTCGTGTTTAGCACAAAAGTTGTGGAATTATTTACAAGAGAATTCGCCTCCATTCTTAGATCTAAGAGTGGTTATGGCACAATTAGACTCTTTTTCTACAAAGGCCTTGAACTTTTGAAACTCGTTAAAAACCTTGGATTGTAATTTTAGAAAATATACTCACATTTTTCTACTAAAATCATCCACAAACAAAAGAAAATACATGCACCCAGTGACTGATGCAATGTTCATTGGTCCACAAAGATCTACATGAACCAGTTGTAGGACTCTCTTGGCTCTGCAAGCTTGTCCATAATCAAAGAGTGTTCTATGTTGCTTCCCAACTTGGCAAGCCCCACACACACCTTGTATCTGTTGTTGAATGTTAGGAATGCCATCTACCAAGTTCTCTCAAGTCAATTGAGAGAGGTAGGACAAATTTAGGTGTGTACCGTTGATGCCGAAGAGTAGTAATGCCTGATGTACTCTTGGCTGCCTATGCATGTTCCTTGACCTGTCCATTTTCAACTAATCTATATAGTCCATGATCTTCTATACCAAGAGCAATGGTCTTCTTGGTATTCTTGTCAATGATACAACATTTATGTTTGCTGAAAATGACATCTAAATTAGGACTATGTCGCATAATCTGACTTACGGAAAGTAGATTGAGCTCCATTCCAGGTACGTAGCACACATTGAGAAAAAATAACTTTTTTCCTCTAGAGATTGGCTACACAACAATCCCTCTACCTTCAACTGTGTACTTCTCACCGTCACCAAAGATCACTGAATCAGAGCAAGCAGTGTACTCTGTGAACCAGTCTCGCCTATTGGTGAAGTGTAATGATGCTCTTGAATCTATGTATCATGTAAATGACTCTAAATGATCTACTGGTCTTCGGGCCATGAAGGCATAGAAAGCTGATGCCTTGTCTTCTGAATGCTTTGCGTCATGAGCCTTCTCTTGAGGCCAACCTCTTTTTGCAGTGCTTCTTCATATGACCCAACTTAGCACAAAAATGATGTGTGATGATTTTCAAATTCTTTGTTGCATCCTCGTTGTGACCTTGTCCTTTCTTGTGTGACCATTTGCCCTTGCCTTTGTCGTTGGCTGCAAATGCTTGTTCCACACTCGTTATTTCATTGCTGCTACGAAACTTTATCTTCCATCCATCCTGCTGTAAGAGCTTATTGCATAACTCTTCAAACTTCAGGTTAGCATCCGTAGTGGTGATATTGAGCATCTCAATGAAGTGCTCATAAGCACGTGGTAAGCTTTTCAATGTGATTACCACTGTGTCCTCTTCTTCCATTTTTCGACCAATGGCTAACAACTGATCCTTGATGTCCTTGATCTTGAATAAATGCTCCTGGAAGGACATTTTCTCATCTATTGTGATTGAAAAAAGCATATTTTTCAGAAAGAAGGCCCTACCTTTATTTGATGTTTTTTGGTCACGGAGATACTTCCAAATCTCAGCTGAAGTCGTCCCTGTTTGAACTTCAGGAAGCATGGCATCGGTCATAGATACTTTGATCAACATGACTGATTTTCTGTCACGTTCATCAAACTTGTCTTGGTCTTTACCTGTAACTGTTGGTCGGGTGGCAGTATCAAGGGCGCTCTTTTCGAGGCACTGGTACTCGAAGATTGTTAGCATGCTTTTCTTCCAGGTGTTGTAATTTGTGCTAGTAAAATGCTGACTGCCTTCCAACATGATGTTGGGTAAAGAAGCCATCCCTCCCGCAATTCAAAATCACAGAAAATGAAGAAGCTTGCTGCTGTTAGTTGGGGATGCTGTCATGGGACTAGTCAATTCATCCCACAATGAATGCTAATATAATTCAGTCAGAAATTCTCGGTTTGACACAGAAATTAGCATGCTTATATTTGATCAAATTTTTCCTGAATGCTCGACAATGATGTCTTAAATAAATTATCATGTCATGAGCATGATGGGGATATGAATAAATTTGGCAAAATGATGTTCTTTCTTATTTTATGGGGTTTTATTGGGCTTGATATCTCACACGTCCATGATCTTGAATATGTCCTTGGTGGTTTCTATATGATGCTTGGACCTAGCTAATGCCATAACATCCAACTGTTAATTGGCAATTGAGGTTTTCATTGTTAAGGATGTAGGTTTGCCTAAAATGTTTAAATCATGGAATATTGAATATAAGGTTTTGAGTGTTCTACATGCCGAAGTTTCACAACTAAGTTTTCTGTTGCATTGCTGTCATCTTTGATGTAGCTTGTTTGCCCAAGGGTTATAATTTGGTGTTCATATCTTGATCTCACATTGGGCTAGGTATATATGTTGCAACTATATTTATGCTTTATAGGCCTTTATTTTGTATACACTTATAATGGCCGTAATGTTTCTTAGATTTTGAACCAAAATTTCTGAGCCATACACTGTAGGCAGTTAGCAATATGCATCAACCTGATCAAAATAGAATGTTGTTATTTTTATAAATCTATCTAGGAGGGTCAAACATCTGTAGAAATTTGTCCATTTTTGGGATAAATTCCGAGTAGACGGAATTGTTTTACGCAAGACTTCTTTGAAGGTAACTTGGGCAGTTACCACAATATCTGGTTTCTGTATTTCCTATATTCAGTCAACAGTCATGTCCAAAGTTTATTTCCTTTCTAATTCATAAATATCAGCTATATTTCGTCTATAGAGGCAGTTACCTTTTATGCCCATGCTTTTTATCCTATCTTTCTGATATTAAATCTTTTGCATTTTCTGTACTCTGCACTTATTTTGGAATAACAACTTTCTAGTATTTAGATAATCTTTACATTTGACAAATGCAAAATGCCATCATTTATTTATATCTAGTTTTATTAGTTTGCTGAAATACATTAAAGTTGAAGGTTCCTTATTTTAATGTAGAAGCCTGGCTGCATTCATTAAAAACAATATCGAAAATATATATAATACTGTAACAATTGTCAATCTATATCATACAGGTTTGTCTTTCCATTTGAGATGGCATCACTCTGAAAACAATCTAAGTGAAGATGGGGAACTCATCTATCAGGTGGTCTCACTAGGAACATTGCACAAGATTGTGCCAGACTGGATGAAGGAAGAAATTATCTTCACTATAGCTCAAGTGGATGTGTTCTTTAACAGATTATTGCAAGTGGCTAATGGGCATAACTTTCGTGTAACTATGATGCGGTCACTGTGAGTTTTCGCTTACATTTGTGACTATTTATTCAACATATTTATTCAGCCTGTTAGATCTGTGACTATTTTGATCACTATCATCTGTAACTGTTCTGAGTGAAGAAATAATTTCAGAAATTCCTCTTTTGTTGTAGCAGTCTTTTTAACCGATCAACACTTGAGATATGTAACATGGTATAAGGTTGGTATGATTTTGCTTTCTGGATCTACCTTTGTGCCCTCGCTGCACAGAAAAGCATATTGCTTAGAATTTTGTACGACTGTTTCTTTTTCATTATTCAGATTGTTTCCAAATGCAATTAATTAATTTGACCAAGAACAATTCTAGAATCTGTCCTTTTGTGTCCCTGTTTGTTTAATAGTTACCACTTTATCTGAAACTCCTGCATACTGACAGTCCACTTTGTACTATTTTATTCGTTCTTTCTCCATATATGCTTCATGTTTTTCACCGAATTCCTCAAATAGTTGGGGTATCTTCTGGTACCTATTAAAATTCAAATATTATTTCCTTTCTTACAGGCTTTCCCTCAGCATATAGGCTAGAGGATGGCGATGCCAATAACCAGCTATAAAAATACAGGCATCATGAGATACAGTCTCAATACTTTAGATTATCAGATTCAATCATGGTAAGCTAAAATTCAACAGTCTTTATTTATTGTTCAGATGAAAACAATAAACAAAACAATGTTCTTTGTGGTATGATGCTTGTATTAAATCTGTATTTTGTGCGATGTCAACTGCCTTTGGAAATAGCCCACCTGGGGTGGATAAACTATTAGTAACTTGAAAACTGCTTCTTCCGGTTTTGTTGTCTGAAATTCAATTGGCCAGCTCAGAACATTTCGTATGGGACTATGTTTTGAGAATAACATGAATAAATTATCCAAGATTACTTCCCTATAATCTAAGTCACCAGGTTCGAATTCGAATTCGAGTTCGACAACATTGAAATTCGAATGAAATTCGACAAGGAAAAAATTTGAAAAGTATAAAATTTAAATTAAATTCGCCTTATGTAATTTTTTAATTTTTTTTATAAATATAAGTAATATCTCCATACAATTGTCTAAATAGTTTAACATTGATAAATAGATTTGAATCATTACAAAAAGATGACACATTTATAAAATAGGAACCATAAGAAACATGTGAAATCACGATTGCGAAGATGTTCTTTTGTCAAAAATGTACAATAATAGTAAAGACTTTAGAACTTCAAAAAAACTCCAAGTCATCAAGAGCACTTGGTTGAGATGCTAACTCATCATCATCTGTATCACTACTCAATTCATCATCTGCAAAGTCAGGCTCATCTGCAACTGCTGTTGCTATGTCTTCTTGAATTTGTCGTGAGGAAGAGTCCTTTGTTGATTTGTTCATGAGCAATTTTAAATTGCTGCGAACATAGACAAGATCTCCCAACTTTCTAGACAACAATTTATTCCTCTTTTTGGAATGGATGTGGTCAAAGCAACTCCAGTTCCTCTCACAAGCTGATGAACTTGCTCCCTGACTCAAAACTCGAATAACAAACCTTTGTAGCTCAGGAGTTTGTGCTCCATAGGTCATCCACCATGTATACCCAGGTAAATGTGCCATGTCATATTTGGCTGCTGACAATCCAAACATCCCTTCTCCTCTCTTGTATACCCAAAATTGACTTCTGATTAGTGCTGAAATTGTTTGATTTGATTCAAACTTTCCAACAGCTTCTAAAAGCCCTGCCATAATTTCAGTGTCACCTTCTCTATCAATAGAAAATAATTTAGGCTCGAAAAAGCAAGCTGCTGCATGTAAAGGTGTGTGCATCATTTTCCATCTGCAATCAACTACCTCCCATATCTCCATATATTCTGCTTCTACATTATTGAGTGCTTTTTGAATAGCTTCCTTACAACGGTCCATGCTTTCATAAAGCATGCCAAGGCAAGGAGTGTCACCATCAACCATACGAAGCACGTCAACAATTGGCTCACATATAAGCAAAACCTTTGCTGCACTTTCCCAAAAGTTGCTATTCAGAATGATTTGCTCTATGTTCTTCCCCTTAGGACCTTTAGAAAGCATTGAGTGTTCCCACTCATTGGAACAAATAACAGATCTCAAAGCTGCTTTTTCTTCAACCACTCTTTTCAAAGTGATATAAAATGAAGCAAATCTTGTTTCACAAGGCCTCAACAACTCCTTGGATGCATGTTGCCTATAAAGACTCAATGTGAGACGATGATTCCTTATGAAATTTGCAATTGCTCTCCCTCTGTGAATAGCTTCATGTACCCATGGGAATTTAGCCAAGTCATGAAGCAACAAATCGAGACAATGGGCTGCACATGGGCTCCAATATATTTGTGGGTACTTCTCTACAATCAGCTTCCCAGCTCCCACACAATTTGCTGCACTATCAGTTACCACTTGAACCACATTTTCCACCCCTACTTCAAGAATGGCTTCCTCTAATATTTGAAAAATGTACTCAGAGGTTTTTTTGTGGTTCATGGTGTCAATGACTTTTAAGAACACAACACCCTCAGGACAAGCCACCAAAATATTAATCAATGGCCTTTGACATGTATCTGACCATCCATCACTCAATATAGTGCAACCTGTTTTCCTCCAAGAGTCTTTGACAGTAGCTAATTTCTCAGTCACTCTATCTTTTGACCTCTGCAAAAGAGTTGTCCTAATAGCCTCTGAACCTGGGGGTGTGTACCCTTTTCCAAACTCTGCAATTTTGTGAACAGCATTGCGAAAATGTGAACTTCTCGCAACATTGAATGGAATAGCACTTGTGTAAAATAAATCAGCTACTGCATCATCCACCTCCTGTTTCTCTACTGGTTTCCAAAAGCTTTTCAATGTTCCACTCTCCCTCACCGGTTTGGATAAACCAGAAGAGGAAGATACAATAGATGTTGAGCTTGTGAATTTGGATTGAGACATATCTTCTTCAATTCTCTGTTTTTTTTGTGATTTCTTCATCTTTCCCACAATTGAAGAGGATTGTTCTTCTCTAAAGCAACTCTCATTTCTGGGGTAACTTCAGGACATGCTGTAACACCTCCTCTTGCACGATTTGTAATACCAAGTAAATGGTCCATTGCCCTTGTCAAACCGCCAATAAAAGGTTTATGACACTTGGTGCATTTGAGGTCAGTACCATTCCAAATGATATATTTCCATGCCTCTACAGTTGATTTCTGGGGAGCCATAATCTGTATGTTTGAATGACAAAATATTATTTAATATTAAAAAATTAAAACATTCACATAATTTGAGACAAAATATATAGATTTTTTAATTTTAAATCTAAAAAACAAAATAACAAATACTAGATCCTATTTTAATAATTAATAAACATAAAATAAATTCAATATATTTTTATTAATTTAAAAAACAAAATGAAAACACTAAATATTAATAAAGTAAACTGGAAATCTTTAATTTTTTAAATATATTAATATAATTTAAATTTTACAGTGAAGTAAATTGAACTGTAAATATTAATAAATAATAATGTAAACATTAATAAATAATAATAAACACAATATTAAATAATAAAAATATTAAATACAAAATAAAATAATGAAATATTAAATACTAAATCAAATAAAAAATATTAAATAAAGTTTACTTAATATTAAATATCAACTATAATAAACAAATTGAACCCTAATCTTGAAGAAAATAAAAAATGAACTCCCTACCTCTTTCAACGATAGAAGCTTGCGACAAACTGAGAATAGTGATTTGCGGGAATTGTAGAGAGACGACGTCCACAATTGAAGTTGATGCAGATTGCAGAGAGTGGCGAGTGTCCACAGTTGATGGTGATGCAGAGAGAGACGTCGAAGCAAATAGTGATGGCCGCAGGAGACGCCGAAGCAAATAGTGACGGCCGTTGTTGAGAGTTGAGTTGCTAGTAGATAGTGATGCCATCGGCGTCAGTTGAGAAGAGTTGCAAACACCGAAAAAGAGACGAGTTGCAAACGCCAGGAAAAAAATGAGTTGCAGACGTTGGAAATAAGAGGTGGTTCGATATCAAACATCACCGTCAGTTATATAATGAAAAAACCCTAATAAAACAATCGCTATATGATATTTTTCAACGCAAATGGTTGACCAACGAATTTGTTCGAATATGAACGAATTTCAACCTTTTTTTTTGAAATTCAACGAATTTTGAATTTCATGTTGAAATTCGGTTGAATATGGTGACTTAGCCTATAATAATGCTTCAGTAAAACATAGTAGTTGATACGGTGATTTCTTGTGACAGCATCAAGGAATATCCATAGCACAACACAAATTTTTCTTTCTTTGCTTGATTAGATGTTTGTTCTTTAGGGGCCACTCTCTTGAAGAAAATAAATTACTAAGCTGGGAGGGAAACCAAAAAAGGGTCCGAAAACACTACCGAACAAACACTAGGAAACTGACAGTGGTAACCATTAGATCAAACGACACCAAATACCACAAAACATACCACCAAATATCATGGATTGCCATACGACATAGAATTCACAAAGAAGGTATCATGTGGTCCATAACTAATTAGGTTGACAATCCTAGTTGTCCATCAACTACAGGTTTTATTGTGGGCACTGTACACTCTTAAGAATCTGCCTTGATGTCTTTTATCATGCTTGATGCAGTATTAAAATGCTTAAACAATAAACAAAACAGCTAAAATCAACAGACAATAACATAGCACAATGCAAGAAATCATTCACATGACATCATAGTTTTCTTTGGAGAAAAGCCTTTAGGGTATACATAAATCTATTAAGAGAATGTTAGTGGCACCTCATTCGCTCTATGGTGCAATTACATGAAGACCTTGCCATATTAATTGTCCTAGGTATATACAACAACACATAAGTACCCATTCTCCACAACTTTTTGCTTTTTTTGACACTTTACACTTTACAATTTGCTAAGTGTTTATCAACACAACAATAACATTCATATGGTGTGTTCTTGGGTTAAAAAGAAATGGTATCTGAAAGATCAAGTGGAGGTAGTGGCTATGGCTAAAGGTTTTTTCTCCTTTTCCTTCTCATGTGAAGAGGATGTGGGAAGAGCTTTTGCTAAGAGCCTGTGGACTATTGGGAGGTCGACTTTGTCTCTGTGCCCTTGGGAATTAGGTGTTGATCTTTCAAAATGTTTCTTCAATTTTGCACTAGTATGGATAAGACTCATTGGCATGCCTAAGGAATATTGGGATGATTTTTTTTCTGAAGGTATAGCAAGCTCCTTTGGTCATCTTGTGACCATTGATGATACGATTGTTTCAAGGAGTCTGGTGTATGCCAAAATATGTGTTATGGTGGATCATAAGGTGAGCTTACTAGATCTTATGCTATTAAAGTCCAAATTTGGTATATAGAAGGAAATGGTTGAGTTGGAAACCTAAAATGTGGGAAAAGGGAAAGCTTTAGGGTGGACCTCCCTATTTAAAGTTTTACACCTTTTTGATGCATATTTCATTAGATAGGGACAATAGATGATGGTTGGTGATGGGGGTTTGAAGGTCTTGAATAAGGTATATGATTGACTTACAACTTGAAAGGTGAGTTAACCAACCCTTGACCAAATCTAGGATGAATTTAGGGATGAAATACAATGATCTAACTAGGTTAATGATGTAAATTACTGTTTTGATGCAAGTACAACAAACACAAAAAGTCATCGACAAATTCAAACAATTGAAATGGACAAAGCAAAACACAATGCACTTGTGGTATGAATCTGGGGTTGAAAATGTAGGACTAATTCACTTTAGGCGTATGTGTCCTTGTAGAGGGATTTCATATCTGTTTTTGCAATCCTTTGGTGGTGCTAGATCAAAGCTTTCTGTTTTCGTCTGCAAATTTGTTGGATCATTGTCAAATATTTCGTCGAGTCTATGAGTGGTCAAGATGTAGGGTTTTGATTGCAACAATGGGTAATTGATCTTCAAATTTCTTTCAATCTTCTTCAGATTTGAAATCATTGTGCCATTTAAGGGCTTGCCTTAGTCAAACCCCATGTTAATGTTTCCACTTCCACAATTGCAATGCCAATGACAAATGGATAAATGATAAGAAGGAATGATGAATCAACATAGTGTTGCAAATCACCACCTTTGAATGGCTTTCTTGAAGGATTGAAGTCATACAAATCTCTTCAAGGTTTGGATCTTGCTTGCTTGGTTTGCTTGAATTGCTTGAATTGCTTGGAGACCTACAAAGGGGTTAGCATTCAAAAACAATATGATAACATAAACATGCATAATCTCACATTAGATTGGACATAATGCTTGGATCTTGAATTGCTGCAATAAATCGCTGAAAATCTTCTCTCGACTTGCTTGATACTGGTCTTTGACAAAAATTCTTGCACTTAGCTTTCTGTTAGTTTTGAAATGATGCAATAACTGTATTTATACACAATTATTCTAATTTCCCACAAATTAAATCCGATAGTTGACTTTGGACACTTGAATTGCAAATAATAAAGTGCTGACATCGACATATTTGAATTTGTAGCCAAAATAGGGGGAGTAACTCACCTTGAGTGAATGTGCCCCAACACCATTTTTTGGAAATTAAGGTGTTGCGGGCAAAGTATTAGATGAATGCATTTGTTTTCTACTTGCAATTTGTTGGTAATTGTTAAAAATGGGCCATAGAATGCATAATTTAGGAATTTAGGGGTTTAATTAGATCCAATAACTTAAGGGGGAGCGAAACATAGTGTGAAATTGTCAAGGGTGACAATTTACGACACTACAAAACCTTTCACTTTGCTTATTTTCTTTGCAAGTTGGGTTGTTGGGCGAAAAATTGTTCGTGGAAGGCTGAACGTTCTCCCCCAGGGTGTGGACGGAAAAGGGTGAGATGTTATGTACCTAGGGATATGATATTATAATGTATTTAGATGGATGGAGATGTTGACATGTGGCACACATCCCTTAAGTTAGCTATATTATGTCATTTGAATAAATTATGTAATTAATTATAGCAAGAGTTGAGTAGGCCTTCATTAGGATTACCCCTCCATTGTATTATTAGGAGGAGGTCTATATAAAGGAGGTGATTATCATTATAAGATGTGTGAAGTATGATAATATTTGGGATCTCTTGGAGATATATCGTGGAGTGGCTTCTTCCATAAGGACTATTGTATGGTGTTACCCTATTTTAAGGGTTTACTCTATTTCGACATATTGGATATTAGGGCATGTTGGTCCACAAACATCTCTTGTGTTGTATGAGATCTATTTTCCGCATTACATTATTTCCTTTATTATATGTGTGGATCTTATTAAGTGGTATCAGAGCATTGATTTGGGAAAAAGTAGTTGAAACCCTAGCTTTTGAAGATTCGCCTATAATTTTCAAACAACTACGAATTTTCTAGCAATTTTTTTAATTGAAGTTTAAGGATAATATAAAGAAGCTATAGTCCAAAAATTAGGTTGTTATCATCAATATTTTACGAGTTAGTGCAATTTTATGATTTTTCATAAATTCACCTTTTAAGCCGCAAATTAGGGTGTTTTTTTGAAACTTTTACATTTATGGAAAGGGCATCAAAATTCATTAGGGGTGTGTTAATTGCATTTTTTATTTTGAGGCCAAATTTATCATTTATCGGTTGGATCAAAGTTTGGTCAATTGGATTTGATACAATGGTTATCTATTGCAAGATTTTTTTTCCTTAAATCCTAGGTGCAATGGACGTTCCTAATTTTGATGGAAGTGGAGATGCATTGGAATGGTGATCAAATATAAAATATCTTATGGTAAACATATTTCATGGAAATAAAGTTTTTGTGATTATTAAGAGGTGAACCTTGCACATTGTATTTACCATTGGATAATGATTTTTATCCTTGGATGAACTAGAACACGCTTCCTTAGATAGATGGGCTGCAAAAGAAGAAGATGATGAAGAAAATAAAGAGGAAGAAGATGAACAAGAAAATAAAGAAGAGGAAGAAGAGGAGGAAGAAAATAAAGAAGAGGAAAAAGATGATCAAGAAAATGAAGACAAGGAAGAAGATGGTGAAGAAAATAAAGAAGAGGAGGAAGAAAAAGAAGATGGAGAAAACTTAAAAGAACAAGGAGATGATACAAGTACATGCACTTTAGGTCTAAGGAAGGAAGATTCAATCCTTCAATTTCATGTGTGCATTCAAAAGGAAAAGGTTATTGTCTCTATAAACCCTAGTAGCAAGTATAACTTCATCAACATGGAAGTAGCCAAGAAGCTACATGTACAAGGAAAGAACATCAAGGACAGTAACATATTGGGTATGAATATTCAAAATTTTGAAGATTTAAAGCTATTTATGGAGAAGTATGTTTTGCATTCAAATATTCATACATTGGATATGGATGGGTTAGATATTGTTCTTGGTTATCCTTGGTTAGAATCTTTGGGAACAATAAATATCAATGTGCAAAAGAAGTTAATGAAGTTTTGGTATAGAAGGAAAAAATTACATTATAGGATATTACACATAAAGAAATCCAAAGGAAAGTCAAGTAGAAAAATCATGAACCTCGTGAAGATTGTAACAATGAATTAGAGGAAAAGAAAGAGCATAAAGATATTGAATAAAATGAAGTGACAAATAATTCTACTAAGGAATCACAAAAACAAGTGGTAGGAAATGGTGAAGAATCAAAAGATTGGAAAGGGTGCAATATATAGGCATCCAAATCATTGTGAGAGGAAAGAATCATGGAGGAAATCGTCATGGATACCTGATAGTATATGGAATCGACAAGGAAATTGCTATGGACCTACACAAAATCAACTAAACAATTATACCAATCAGTGGTATCATAGAAGTAATGGCTACCTAGGGAAGGAAATGAGGACTTACTATGACAAGGAATGGAATCAGAGGGGTACAATAGAATATGTATCAAAGATGAGATCTAAGAAATATTAGGAAAAAGCAACAAGGATCAACTATGGATGGTTAGATGATTGGTCATGGCATCATATTTCTCATAACTTGCGATAGTCATACTATTTAGCTTCTTCTCATGTTTTGAGGACGAGACATGTCAATGAGGGATGACATGCTATGTACCTAGGAATATGATATTATAATGTATTTAGATGGATGGAGATGTCGACATGTGAGACACATGCCTTAAGTTATCTATATTGTGTCATTTGAAAAACTTGTGCAATTAATTATATCAGGATTTGAGTAGGCCTTCATTAGGATCACCCCTCCATTGTATTATTAGGAGGTCTATATAAAGGAGGTGATTATCATTGTAAGATATGTGTGAAGTATGATAATGTATTTGGGATCTCTTGGAGATATAACATGGACTGGCTTCTTCCATAAGGAGTATTCCATGGTGTTACCCTACCTTAAGGGTTTACTCTATTTTGGCATATATTGGATATTAGGGCATATTGGCCTACACACATCTCTTGTGTTGTGTGAGATCTATCTTCTGCATTATATTATTTTCATTATTATATGTGTGCATCTTATCATGAGAAGGTGAAGGTTGCTTAGTTTCCGTCCCTTGAGATTCAATCGGTTGGTGTTGGCCACATGGACAAGGTTCCCCTTTCTTCATTGCATATGGAAATCCCTACTTTTGCGGTCTAGGAGGGTGATGGGGTGAGGGATGACTTGAAGTTAATGGTGATTCAAATGGCTTGCCTTTATCTTGACATATAGATGGTATCCCTATCTCTTCTGTATCTTCAAAAGCTTTGGTTTGTAAAGATGGTGTAGAGGTTACCGCTGATGGGATCAATGAGGTTGTGCATCCTTTGTCTATCTCTTCCCTTTTAAGAAATGCGTTTGCTGAGGATGGGTCATGCAATTCCCAGGATGCTAATGGAACTTCTGACGTTCCAATAGGTAAAGAAGATGAGCCTTTAAATTCAGTGAAAGGAAAGAATAAGAAGAAAGCTCACCATTCTTCCTTTGGTTGGAAAGGTATGGTAAGAAGAAGACAAAAAGAAGATTGTGGTTTTGAGCATAGAGGGCAGGTAGGTCTTCTTCCCAAAAGCATATAGAAAGAGAATGTAAGATATTGCCAAAGAGGTTCAAAAAGCTCTCTTGGATGTGTGTTGGAACACGTTTGCTGTTGTGCCAAAAGATTGACTTGTTAATGCCCAATACAAACATTAGAGATAAACAAATACACAAGAGGCGGTTAGTCCATGTCCCTAATCTGAAGGGAGACGCTAGCGATTAGTCCAACAATTCCCCCCTCAACATCACTCGAGGGGATTCAAACACATGACCATTGAAGAGGCCATTGTGAAATACATGGTGACATTTAATGTTGGCCTAGGTGAGATAGTGGATCAGTTGCCAGATGAGCTAAAAGGAGTATTGAGTGCAAGAAGATAGGAGGTAGTTGCAAAAGATGCAAAGCTGAAATCTTTTGCTTTGGAGAAGATTGGTTCCTCATTAACTCATGAGGAAAAAGTTCAGCTATCTCAGTTGCAAGCCCTAGAATTTAGGACAAAGCAAAGAGTAAATACTCTTACGGGAAAAGATAAGAATGATATAGAGAAGTTAAGGGAAGAGACAATCAAATATGTTGAAAAAATTATTAAATAATTGGGAGCCTCTCTAGGAAATGAAGATAACATGCAACAAGACACATCCCTTTCGTAAAGCAATGAGCCAGTCAGAGCAACATGAGCATGAGCAAGGATAAATTATGACAGATAACACCCCTCCGGATGGGAAAACAACTACCAAGAAGAGCAAAGAAGATGAGCAAGGAGTCTCAGAGAAGACAAAAGCTCAAAAGGAACCAAGTATGTCTCCTCCGAGAGTTGATAAAACTGCAAAAAAGTGTTTTGATAGTGGAGAGAAGGAGAAGAATGATAAACATGTAGAAGAAAACACAAAAATAGGATTTGAATCCTCCGCACCCTTCGAAGATTCATTCAAAGATCTTCCGGATATGCAAATGTACTTTCAACCAGTGGTGTTTGCACAACTGCTACAAATTCCAATGCAACAAGGTCAAAGGATTTGGATAAGATTTCTCCTCTCAATAAGTTGCAGCCTGGTGATGTATTGCATTCCTCCACAAGAAAGGAGATACTACAAACTCACCATAAAGGCACAAAGTTAGTCGATGAGGTTGTCAAGGTTTTGCAAGAGGGCCTTCCCGAAGTATCCATTGATACTTCTTTATCAGGTGTACAACAATTGAAGTTACTTCTAGATTCTTTTAAGGAGTACTCTTCTAGTCTGGAAGAGAAGACAAAGAAGGAAGTAACAAAGAAATTGAATGATAAGAGGCTAATTGATGCCTAAGATAAATGTGCTATTGCACATACCAAGTTGCAAGGCAACTTGAAAGATGTTCAAAAGAGTTTGGAGGAAGCCAAACTATTGTTCCAATTTTGTTTGAAATGGCCATTGTCTATGAAAAGTATAAAGGGTCCGATGGACTCAATTGAGTCCCAAATTGCTCAGGCTTCAAGTGTGTATGATCCATTGAATGATGGGGATGGAGCAACTAGAGTGATCATTGAAAATCTACACACTCAATTCTTTTTATTGCGAGAACAAGGAGAAAATCATAATGCAATACAATCAACTTTGAGATATGGTAAGTCTAAGGCTTACGTCTTGAATTGAAACTTTGGCCAATTTTGAAAATGTTGTGCAAAAGACAACGGTGCGTAGCTCTCTGGAAGAAGGAGAAGACCTCTATGTATATTTTGAAAACTAGAGCTACATGTTTGCATCCGTGAAGAAGGATTGGGAGGCACACCTTGGAAAATTAAAGGCAACACATTAAGGGTATATTACCCTCATCCAATTAAGGTGTATATTTTTAAAATTGTATAGGCAATTTTGACCTCAATGTACATTTGTGGAGTTAGTAGATAGTGTTGCAGTACAATTTTGTCTTTTGGATGATGGATACCATTGTCAGGGGGAGCTATTCTCATTAGATATATTAGTAAGGCAATGTACAAATTTACTACCTTTTGCCCTTGATATCAAAGGGGGAGTGAAGCAGAGAAGTGTGTTTCCATCAATGACAAAGAGGGAGATTGTTGGCAACATGAGCATGATGGCTTAGTTTCTTTTGAGCAGAACAAGGAACTATGTCTTCAACATATAACAAATGCATTGTAAATAGTTCAAACTCTGGCAGTGAGCCATTTTTGTATGTTCATTTGTAACTCGGGAAGAAGTGATCTTCCTTGGGTAGCGAGCCCTACTATTTTCTAGAAAATGAATCCTTGGACAATCTGTCGTTTAATTTGTGATCTATTGTAATGGGTTTTGATATATAGTTAATTGTCACTATGGTTTTTCCCTTTGAAGGGTTTTCCACGTAAAATTTGGTGTTCATCTGTTGATTTTTGTGGTGCATGCTTTATATTGTTTCTTTGTATTTCCACAAGTTTAATGAGATGCTTTTTAATACACGTTATTGAATTTCAGGGAATATTGATTCACCCCCCCCTCATAGTATTTTGAGTGTTCAACAATGTCCTCAAAGAGCACACCCCATGTTTGCAAATGAAGATAATCTCATGGAATATCATGGGGTTAAACCATTTTCATAAACATGACCTCTTGAGAAATATTATTTGGGATCATCAACCAGATATCCTGCTTATTTATGAGACAAATATGTAGTGTCAAAAGATTGAAAAGCTTAAAAGCAACTTGTTTAATGATTGTGGTTTCCATGGTTTTAGTTCAGATGGTTGCAGGACAGTCAGAGGTATTGCACTTAGTGTTGATACTAATCATGTTGAGGCACAACTCTTCCATGTTAAGGATGATTCTTCTTGGGTCAAATCTAATGTTTATGTCCCGAATTTGAAAAAAACCAAGAAAATACTATGGGAATGCCATGGGTCCTTAAGACCCTCTTTTCTGAATTCTGCGTGGTTAGTTATGTATGACTTAAATATGCTGCTTAATGATAATGAGAAATTGAGAGGTTCTCAGATTCCTATGGATAAAAAATTGGATTTAAGGGATTTTATTGATGGTAACGCTCTTGCTAACCTTGACCTTCAGGGGGCTTCTTTTAGTTGGTCGAATAGGAGGGTTGGTGTTGGATGTTGTGGTTGCGTTGCTAATATGTGGTTGTCATTGATGTCAACACTATTAGCATTGGTGTTTTTGAAGGCTGTATATGTCGAGGAAATTGAGGAAATTGTAATAAATATATTGCAGGCAGCTAGTGAAGCTGAGAAAGTCAGAGTGGTGGCAAGTGCTGTAAGTTGATGAGCAGGTGGTGTGCACTAAAGGGTTTGTTGCTGAGTCTATCTAGTGTGTTGTCCGAAAGTTTCAGTGGTACACATCAAGATTTGAGAAAGTTATGAAGTTCTATGTTCCTACAGTCATTCTGTTACTGTGGCAGGTGTTCTTGGAAGAAGAGGATGAAATTTTGGCAATTTCAGTTGATGCACATGTTCCTGTGACATTCATGGGTGAGTCTAGATCGTGCTCTATCATTTCTATTTATGTATTGAGGCCAACAGTTGTAATTTATTCTTTATTTGTGGCCGACAAAGTAGTTGATGTAAATCTGTGTAGCGGATATATAAGAGCGTCTATTTTCCTCATTTTGAGGTATGCTCGATGTGTGTATGTGAAGTACATGTGCGAATAAAGGTCAAATCATTAAGGAGCAGAGCAGAGTGTGAAAGCGATTGAGCAGAGTGTGAAGAAGGTTGAGCGAAGTGTATTTGTGCCTAATCAGAACTGTAATCAGGCTTGTGAAGAAGCTAATTTCTCAATTCATGTTCATCAGATGGATTTAATCTAATTATTGTATGTAAGGCAATGAGCCTTCCTCTGAGCAGTGAGCTCTAGGCAGTGTGCCTGAAAGCAAGTGCATTCCTTATTTACTCTTCATTATACTTTTAACAGGGTATAATCTTGTGGACTAACATCCATCGTGGTTTTTCCCCTAACAAGGTTTCCACGTATAAAATCTTGGTGTTCATGTGTCTCTGATGTGTTATTGATTTATGCTTGCACTGTTAATTATCAGATCTGAGATTTAAGTTTGATTTTGGTAACATCTGATTCACCCCCTCTCTCAGTTGTCTATCGTTGTTTTGCCAACAGTTGGCTCAGATCTCATTCGAGTGAAGTTGGATAGAGCTCTTGTCTTTGTGGATTGGTTTTTGAGTTACTCTTGTGCTCTTTCCACTCTCACTAGGTATGGTTTTCATCACTTTCCCATATCTATATCTACGGATAGGTTAGGGAAAAAGAAGTGTTTCCCTTTTATATATGAAGCTATGTAGTTAAGACACCCTAATCTCAAGGATTTCCTTAAGAGGTGGTGATAGGTGAAAATTGAAGGAAGTGCTGTTTTCAAAGTGAGAAAGAAGCTTTCCTTTGTTAAACAAATGATCGGAAAATGGAACAAGGAATCTTTTGGTCAGATTTTCCAATTAAAGAAAGAGGCGGTTCAACGATTGGATGAGGTTCAACATGATATTCAAACCAATGGTATGAACTATGCTCTCTAATTAGAAGAAGACAATCTCCTTTCTCACCATCATGATATCATTTCTAAAGAGGAGGATTTTTGGAAACAAAGGTCAAGAGCGATATGGCTCAAGAATGGGGATTGTAATACCAAATTCTTTCATGTCTCTTCATTTTAACATAAGGCAACTAACAAGCTTAGTTCCATCTTAGTTGATAACTCTTTGATTGACGATGCAAATGCCATTCAAAGAGTTGCCTAAAAGTACTTTTAAAATTTGTTGAAGGATTATTTGCTTTATGATCAATAATACGGGGACAAGTTTCTGAAGGTTATCGCTAATCTTATTTCCAAGGATGAAAATAAAAAGCTAATATGCATCCTCTATGAGGAGGTGATATAATTGGTTGTTTTTTATTTTGAGGGGAATAAAGGCCTTGACCTTGATTGGTTTCCCTTCCTTTTATTTTAATCTTTTTGGGATATTGTTGTTGTGGATGTGGTTAATGCTACTAAGGAGATTTTTGGTTGCAGAAAATTGTTGAAAGAGCTTAACTCTACTCTTCTTGTCCTTATTTTGAAGGTTCTAGGTGCCAAATCTTTTGGTGAATTGAGACCCATCAGTATATGTAATTCTATATATAAAATCTTTTCTAAGGTCTTGGTTGTTAGACTTCAAGTTGTTCTTCTAATGCTTATCTCCAATAATAAAGTGGTTTTGTTCATGGGTGACAAATTTTAGATTCTATCATCACTGTTCATGAAGTTGTTCATTCCCTTTCAGTTAACAAAAAGGTTGGGTTTTTTCTTAAATTGGATCTGGTTAAAGCCTACGACAAAGTGAATTGGAGTTTCTTGCTCAAGGTGTTGTCTAGCTTTGGGTTTTGTTTCAATTTTGTGTGGCTTATTGATTAGTTGGTGTTGACTCCTTGTTTTTCAGTGTTGGTTAATGGCTCTCCCTCTCCTTTCTTCAATAGCTTGAGGGGCTTTAGCCAAGGGGATCTAATTTTTTCCTTTCCTTTTTATTCTAATGGCTGAAGTTTTGGGAAGGGGCATTCAAAAAGCAGTGTTGGAGGGTTCTTATAGAGGTCTCAAGCCTTCTTCTCTTTGTCAACCTCTTTCTCATCAACAATTTGTTGTTGTTACTATCATCATTGGGGAAGCTTCTTTCAAATAAGTTAAGGTGATTAAAACAATTCTGGGGGTTATGAAAAAGCGTTCGGGCAATTGATTAGTCTTTCGAAGAGCATGCTTTTATTTATCAATACCCTTGCTTAGCTTCAAAGTAAGCTTGTGACAGTTTTGAAGTTTAATCGGGGAAATCTCCTTGCCTCCTATTTGGGACTTCTGTTGTGTGGTTCTAAGATTCTTGAGTACTTTTGGCTTGAGTTATTGGATAAATTTTATAACAAATTGGCAGGTTGGAAAGGGGCTCTTCTCAGTCAAGCTGGAAAATTGCAACTTATTCTAGCTACTTTGCAAAATTTACTTGTGAATGCCATGAGATCATTTAAAGTCTTGGTGAAATTTGAGGAAAAGTTCGAACAAATTATGAAGCGCTTCCTTCGGGTTGGTTCTGAAGATAAAAATAGAATATCTTTAGTGGCTTGGGATCAAGTTTGCAAGACAAATAAGTGGGGAGGTTTGGGTATCGAGAGAATCAAAAATCTTAATATGGCTCTTTTATCTAAAAATATATGGCATCTTTGTTTGAAGATACTACCCAGGCTTCCATGTTAAAGAATAAGTACTTGTCAGAGTTCAAAAATTCTTGGGATATTTTGAAGGTTGATAATTTTCTAGATGTGTCTTGCTTTTGGAAGAGCATTAAGCTGGGGAGGAAGGTTATCGAGGAAGGCACTAGATGGCTTCTTGGAGATGGTAGTTAGATTCTTTTCTGGGAGGACATTTGGTGTGATAAAATGCCACTTATGTATCAGCAGTGGGCTCCCCCCCTTAAAGATTCTTGCTTAAGGCTCTTTGGATGTTGGGTGGTTGACTATATCTAGGATCGTAAATGTAAAAAAATACAAAGTTTGGTTTGGTGCTTCGCTGTACTTCAGGTTTACCTTTTTCAGATCCATATCCCCTCTTATCCTAAGGTTGATATGATTATTTGGTATCCAAACTCTAATGGGTTTTTTTCTGTTTCTTTTTCTTTTGAAAGGCTGTTGGATAATCCTACCTCGTGTCCCTTTTGGAGTGGTTTGCGGAATAAATTTTTAACTCCCAAGATCAATATATTTTTTTGCCTTCTTGTTCAAAAAAAGGTATTGACTGTAGATAACCTATGCAGAAGGGGGTTTTCTCTCCCTAATAGATGCGCCTTATGTGAATGTAATACTGAAGATGGTTTCCATATCTTCCTTTCTTGTAATTTTTTTGGTTATGTGTGCGGAAGATTATTTTCCCTTTGGAATCTTGAATGGTTGTTCCCTAATACTTTTAAGGATTTCGTGGATCAATGGGTGTGTCGTTCCTCTAATCCTCCCCTTTTGTTGCTTTGGTATTTGACAGATCCTCATATAGCTTGGGGACTTTGGCAAGAGAGGAATGATTGGATTTTTAGAGATGTGAAGCTTAAGGAGGAGGTTTTTTTTCCATAAAATCCAAAGGGCTATTAAAAAATTTCAGGACAGGTTTCATGATAGATCTTTAGATGGCCAAAAAATAAATATACATAAGTATGATTCTATGGCTGCTGTTAAATGGAACATTTTGTTTGATATTTCCTTTCCTCTCAAATGTTGAAAGAAGCTTAGAGATAATGTCGAGTGGAGAAGATCGCCAGAACGGTGGATTAAAATTAATTTTGATGGGGTGGCAAAGGGGAATCCTAGGCCAACTGGTTGTGGGGGGGTGTTGAGAGATGAAGATGGAAGACATTTATTAGCGGTGGCGCTTCTGTTGGGATTCCATACTAATCACCTTGTTGAGACCAAAGAAACTTTGAATTCCATTAAATTGGAAGTCACTAGAGGTTGTAAAAATGTTTGAATTGAGGGAGATTCCCTTAACATCATTAGATGTTTGCAAAATCTAAGTAAAGCAAGTTGGACTATTGAATCCATTATTCATGACTCACTTGGCATGATTCACACCTTTGAGGATGTCTGAATCTCTCACGTTTTTAGGGAAGGTAACTCAACAAATTTTTTCACCAATGAGGGGGTTAGATTCATGTCTACTAAATTATGGGATGGGTACAGGGAAGTACTTGTTGAAGGCATCTCCATATTGATAAATGATGCTAAGCACGAATTATGAGGGAAGATGGGATGACTATTTAGTATGTATATGTAGGTTTCCACTTTTTATGGGTATTTTTGAACCCATTTCCGTTGTTTATCTTTTGAAAGTGAGAAGTTTTTGGAACTTATTGTGGATGGAGAATTTCATGGAAATGGGAGGCAATTGCAGAAGAGTTGAGGTGATATCTCATGATGGTGTCAGAAGGAAGCACAATGTATGGCAGATTTTGGAAGAGGGGAGCCTCATGTCATATATCGAGTGGCTCCATGGCTTTGATCATCAAGCCTCAAATATTTTTGTAAAAGGGCGGAGAAACAAGACCCTTACTATGCATGGTATGGTTTCTCAATTACTAAGGAGGTTATCACCCATATTTTTGGATTGCAACTGCAAGGTTCTAATTCTTCATGGCTATGAAAGTGAATGAGGAAGCGGTGAATCAATTTTTTGAGGGGAATGAGAGGGAGAAGTTTATAAAGCTCTAATCATGGGGTTGTGATAGATTATCTATCAAACCCATTTGGGTAGAGGTTGCTAAAGTGATCATGTGATATGTCACCTTGGATGGTAGGTACATTACGATTCTTGGTGTGCACTTTAATTTTCTTAATCACTTTAGGCAAAAACTCCTTGTGTCATTTCCTTTTTATTTGCTTGCTTTCTTGAAATCTTCGATGAAGGTTCATAAGAAAAAACCTAAGTTTCCTATACAACACGAGGGCTTGATTTTGTTAATTATGGAGCATGTGAAGGCTAACACACTGGTTAAGCCTCCGAAAGGAAAGGGATTTGGTCGTAAGAAACAAAATCATAAAATTGTGCAGTATTTTGCTTCAAGTTTTGATACTTCTAACAATGATGAAGATGATGAGTGGCATGTGGATTCAGAGGTTGGGGCTGATTCGATAGAGGTTCTTCTTCACCATCCTTAGATTCTAGTCTATAGAAGAAGAGGAAGGTGAATGTTAAGAAAACCCCACCCAAGAAGAAAGCTAAAGAAGCTAGCTCTTGGTTAAAAGGTTCCCGAACGAGTGATGAGGTGGGTGGTCATGTGCAGAGGAAGAGCAATCAATAGGTGAAAGCCATTGGGATTGGTGTTAACAAAGGCAAAGAGAAGGTGATTAAGGAGGTTGTGACTGTGAAAGATGTTGGTAAAGCGTCGGGTGATTCTCCTATTCATCCCCTTTGTGAGGATTTTTCCTATCTTCATGCAAAGAGGGACGAACTCTATGATGTTTTAGGGTTGGCTAGGGAAGAGCTAACCTGTAATTTCAGATTGACTAAATGGTTCCTTTTGGAAGTCAATAGTCAAAGTCAAAGTCCGAGGAATACAGGGGAAGGTTACCAGTGAGGAGAATGGGAAATCTTCCTCAAAGTTGAAGGAGTTAAAAAAGAGATTGTTGGAGTTTGAAAAATCAATCGTGGAGCTCAAAAGGGACTATGATGATCGCATACAAGGCTTGGAAAAGAAGATGCAAGAGATAAGGTGTAATATTGAGAAGCTTTAAAAAATTAGCCATTGCTCTATAAAGAACAATGCGAAGACCCTTAAAGTTATCATGGAAAAGTTAAAAGAGCTGAAGGAAGTGAAAATGAGTGTGGGGCTTCTTGGGAGCAGCAATCTGAAGGAGCAACCTACGAAAGGGAAAGGAAAAAAGAATGTGATGGAAGGAGAGAAGGGTCCAAGTGCTAGGACCCAAGGGAGGAAGAAAAAATCATTTGATGATGAGAAGAATGAGTTGCTATCCATGGTCAATCTTCATTACAATAAGGAATTAGAGGTGGTAGACACCTTGAAGAACATGAAATAGTTTTATTTTAGTGCTTTTCTTTTGTTCAGAGTTGCTGTAGGTTAGTCGTTGCTTGGTTACTGTATGATTTATTTTTATTTTGACTTAGCAGCGGTTTGATATGAAGGGTTTCAAGTCCGTTAAAAACTTGTTTTTACTTTTAATCAAAATAATAAGAGTATTTTGGAAATTCCAATTGAACTTGACATCAAAGTGTTATATCACTTTTTATGTCCCTCCACCCTTCCCATGCTATGAGTCGAAGCAATTCCTTGGTGTGGGAATAGTTAGTCTTGCATAATTACTTCATTGTCCAACCATCCCTATGTGATCCTTCTAGCCTAACAACCTTCAATAAAGGATCACCACCAACTATGCATGGTTACCCACAACCCATGTTGGAATCTAATGGTTATGGTAGTAACTAAACTACTCACAACATATGATGTTTTCCATCGTGTCATAGCTCATGCATATATAAACATTAAAAAAACATGATCCCTTCCATGTCAATGGCTAATGTACGAATAAATGTGGTCTTTGGTAGCATTCACACATTTCAACATCAAGAGGTGCTCTTCAACCTCACTTTGACATAATCAAATACTATTAGGCAACATTGAATTCACTTTGCTAGCATCATGCTCACTTTAGTAGTTGATTTGCATGACTTCAGTAACATGTGTTCTTTAGTAGTTGATCTTTAGTAGCATTTTCTCACATGACTTTGACAACACCTTCATGACTTTTATAATTGATTGCCATATTCAATATCACAGTATGCCACAAAGATCTCAATGGTTAGACATGCTCTCAAATTTAGAACCTTCTCAATTTGAACCATTTAATCAATTTCAGATCATTTCCTAACTAGGGGTCATTTTGTCCCCAATAGTTTGAGAGCATTGGTTAAAATTAATTGGAGGACTCTTACTCCACATGCCTAATCAAGAGTATTTGTTTTGACTTGGTATCACCCAAGCTTGATCTACTCTTCAATCATATTTAAACCAATAATAGACATTGACTTGACCTATGAATAATCCACTTACCACATCAACAAAATTGAAATTGAAAGGAAAGTAACTGCTCACCTTTGTGGATTTCCTCAGAGTTATGCTCTTCCTCTTCCCTTAATTGAACATGCCTGCTTCCATGTGATGCCTTGTATTATTTTTCCTTTTAGCATGATATTCTATTTTTAAGTGAGGCCTTACAACAAGCCCAACCTCAACCTTTTCATGCCTATCTTGTTCCTCGTTCACTTGGGAACTAATTTTCCCAATAACATTGAATAATTTTGTGATATTTGATGTACTAGCAATGGCGAACTTGGACCTACTGGCAAATGAGTGTACACGGGTCTTACCTTTCAATGAAAGCTTGAGTTGTGTTTTTTTGCTTGAAGTAGACAACATACGTCCAATGTCATAATGTCAAATAACACTTTATACTTGTTCTTTAGATGTAAATTGAATGTTAACTTACATTGCTTAGTTACCTTCATGCCCATCTTGTGTTGCAACAACCCCATCTTTTCTCACCATTCTTAATCTCTTCAACTAGTCTTTGGATTCAATCTTAGGTTTGAAGGGTAGCAAATCTTTATTATTACTTTCTCTTATTGTTTGCATGAAATTACACAAACTACAAACTTAGGGTTTCTGATATAATTATTGTTTTGATACCAATTCATCCATAAGTCACCTGGTTGCTAACTCTAATGGTCCATTAAGTATGGATTTTACTATTGGTCCACTACTCTACACTTGAATTTTCCTTAATGGCTTTTATCATGCTTATAGTAGTATTAAAATACTTAAGAAATAAACAAAACAATTGAAATAAACAAACAATAGCACACAATGCAAGAAATCAATGACATGACACTAAATTTTTCCCTTGAGAAAACTTGTGAGGGTAAGAAAACTTCAAGAAGAGAATGTCAATGTCACCTCATCCATTATATGGGTGGAATTACATGAAGAGCTTGACATATAAATGATCTTTCTAGATATGTAGAACAACACATACACCTAGCCTTTCTCCAAAAAGCTTTCTATAGTCTACAACATTTTGTAATTTACTATCCACCTATCAACAAAAGAATAACAATGCTTTTGCATGCACCAATTGTACTTGAAATCAAAGTGCTTGATCCCCTATTATGCCCCTTTTCCCTTTTCCCATGATGGGAGTTGAAGTTTTTCTTTGGTATGGCAATAGTAAGCCTTGCATAACCTCTTGATCATCCACTTGCCCCAATGGGATCTCCAACTCTTCACCTTCTAGCCTAATGGCATATAGAAAATGATCACCACCAATGATTACTCACCATGGATACCTATAATGACCCATATTGGAATCTAGTGGTCATCATTGTAATTGAACAATTATTTGCATCCTATGGTATTTGCCACCTTGTCATTGCCCACACATATAGAAACATCAATAGAACACAACCCCTTTGATGTCAATGACTGGGTAAGGAGTAAATGTGTATTTGTCCAATGTGCTCTTGAATAACTCTTTGTTAACATAGTTGATCTTAAGCAACACTTCAAAAGCATTGAAGTCACTTTTGTAGTAGACTCACACGACTTAAAGTAACAATATTTGCTCTTCAACAATAGTTTAAGCAACATAATTGATCTTTAGTAGCAATAAAATCACTTTATCATCATGCTCACTTTGGGAACAAGCTCCCATAACTTTGGCAATTAACTGTCATCTTCAACAAGAATGCACTTCATGACGACCCTAATTGTATAGCTTGTTGCCAACCTCTCAATCTGAATCAAAATAAATTTTTTGATAATTTTGGTATGAAATAGAATAAAGTTGGGTATTGGAAAAAGAACCATGTGAGAAGGCTTGGATACCTATTGTCTCCCTCATTTAGTAATTTCCTGTAAATTATTAATACATTTGGCCAAATTATAATAGAACATGATGAATTGTTGTTGCCTCTTCTCAAACACGAATGATGACTATTGAACAAATCCTTTATCACTCTCGCAAGGCTAGAAAAATTAGGAGTTGGTAGACCACAAGTCGATTCCACAAGACATTACCTTCTTTGTTATCCAATGGAAGGTTGCATGGATTAAAATTGTTAGATAATTTTTCTTAAAATCAATTGAGATTGGTGCCCAAATTCTCTTGGTGCTAGTATTGACTAAATCATCTTCTCCCAACATATATTTTACAAAATGCGGTGTGGTATAGAATACAAAAAATGCCTCTCAAGTGTCGGTTATAGACCATGACTCCCAAAGGTGGATCCATGAGAGAAAATTAATGCAAAATAGAAAGGTTATTCAAATCCATTACTTTCTAAGGACATCAACTACCATCAAAATCTCTATATGAAACAATCACAATGAAGAAACTATTTTCAAATGTTGCATTTAGAACACTAGTACTGTGCAAAATAATCAAACCTAATCATGATGTTGCCACAAGCTAGCTCCGAAAAGGTGTCCTTCAATGAGCCGTATATTTCAATATTAATAAAATTAAATCCACGTATATCTATTAAAGGTTGCACGTTGGAGATCTAAAATGAAGCCTAATAAGGATATTGGGTAGGAGATAGTACTCTATTGCAATAAATGTTGAATAGATCAATCATTAGGAGAATCACTTCTCTTAGTCGAGAACTTGAGTTAGTCAATATTGATATAAGCGAAATAATTTATTGCATGGTTCATCTCTATCAAGTAATATATAAAATAATAGCTTTTGAATTTATGAGCAACCTCTTGAGCCTCCTCCAAAATAATACTCAAGTGTCAGTGTAAAATTGGCTTTCCTAACATATCTTAAATGACTCATAGAGAGTTTCCTTCCACATCCACATCTTTGCACATAATGGAAGCCACCAATATTATGCCATGAAAAAGGCTAACCTTGTTGCCTCATTATTAGATTTAGGATCTAAGAAGAACAAGGCATTGTGAAAGGGGCATCTTGTCTCTATTGTTAGGTTTTGTCACTCTTTAATAGATGTCATACATACACACCTAACCATATGCATCATTTTTTATAGTTGGACACAAGACTTGCTTGCAACACTTTTTTGTGTAGTCATGTGACTTTGGTAGTATTGAACTTCCCAATCTTAGTAACAATTACTGAATACTACTTTGCTCTTATGCTCTAGAACACATCTATGCATAATTTCATTAAAACCCATTTTATAAAGCTACTCATAAATTAGTTGATGTGGTGCTACGCTCACCACAAATTGCTTCTTTTATATAGTTGTATATGATAGAGGTTCCTACCTTGAAACTAAATAGGTTGCAATCTTAACCATTCCATTTAGTATCATTTCCGTTGTAAAAATTGTGTCTAGAAAACTACCCTAAATAGGCACAATGCTTTTTCCCTTTATTCAAACCATGGTAAATGATTAGGTTTGGCATGATGTGTGTTTGAGCATGCCATAATTGTAAAATGATACACTTGAAAGAGGATAAACCATTCACAAATGTGCCATGCAAAAATGACTTTTTCACCAAACACTTAAATACTTAATGATCATTAAAGAACACAAAGGGGGTTGCTAATGAATAATGCCATTTTTTTTTAAATGAACAAACCATGACTAGTGCTTCATGTTCAACAATAGTATAATTCCTCATCATAGCTATTAAATTGAAAAGTAAATTAGGTGTTCTAGGTTTCCCTTCCTTGATTGTGCAAGCATTGTAGTATTTGTAGTTCTTGGCACATTTACATGAACATGAAATGGGGTATTACAACTAGGAGACAAAGAATTGGTGCATTGGCCAATTTCTCTCTTAGTGTTTCAAATGGCTATTGATGTTCCTATATCGAGAAAAATGTTCATACTTCTTTAGTAGGTCCTCCAATGACATAAAAATATGCGTATATTTTTTATGAAATTTTAGTAGTAGTCCATGTTCCCCAAAAATATGTACACTTCATGTGACATCGTTATTATCTCTAACTACAAAATAATTGCTATCTTTACTAGATCAATTTAAAACATCTCTCAATCATTAGGTGTAAAAATTATTTATGGTGGACCACCATCCTATACACTATATAATAATCTGGTTACACCTATGGGAAGTCATGAATGAAATCCTTAAATGCACTTACAATGGTGTGCAATAACACAATGGGGAAATTGTTTAACCCAAAGAAGATGACATGTTATATGTAAAATTGCACCACTCAGTGGCAAAAGTGGCTTTCATCGTTTCCTACTCTTAAATTTTCACTTGACAAAACTTAGAGAAAGTATTGATGAATATATACACTTCTCTTCTAGTATAACCTTTTAGGATCTCTTCTATGAATAGAGTGGAAAATTGGTTTGTGATGCATGCATCATTTAGTGCATGGTGATCTACACATATCCTCATTTTCCCATCTTTCTTGATAGATATTACCCTAGGGCTCACCCATTTTCAGTCATTCGTAAAAAAACATCCTTGTATTAAGCATTTTGTCTATATCCTCTTTCACCTTAATGCACAATTTAGGGGTTAGTCTATATGACTATTCTTCACTTGTTTATTCTCTAGATTGAATCTAATTTGCATTTTCCCAAGGGATGTATGTGGGCCTTTTATGTCTTGACAACCTTTGGGAAATATGTCTTCATATTCATGCAAAAGAACAACTACTTATGCAAGTTTTTTTTCATTCTAATAATCCCTAATAGTTGCCATTTTGAGTCTTCTTCATTATCTATGTTTGCTTGGCAGAATTCGTGGTTTGATTATAATGCACCACATCCCAACTTTAGTTTCTTTTACCATTTGCTTACCTTCATAAGTCTAGACCTATAATTTGCATAATGTCATGAACCCTTCCTTTAGGTACTATAAAATCTTATAATTAATATTCCAAATAATTATTACGTGTTAATTAATTAATTAATGCTAATAATAATTTTTTTTGATAATATGTAAATATTATCTTGACATTCTAAAAGAAAATAGAATAAAAGAAAGATAAAACAAGATTTAAGATAAATATTTGTATGGGTTATTTTAAGTAAATAAAATATAATATTAATTGGTTTTTTATGTAAGTTTTATTCTCAAATTTCAATAATATTAAAAATAAATAAATAAATATATAGGTAAAACAAAATAAAACAAGATTTAAGATAAAAATTTATTAGATAAAATTTATATTAGGATTATTTTTAAATAGATGAAATTAAAGATAAAGTAATATTAAAAATAATGATTCTTATAATAATGTTTTAAATTATTTAGATTAATTTTTTTAATATAAAATTACTTTTTTTATTTTAATAATTAAAATAATTAATTTTCTAGCTTTATTCTCACGTGGATAATAAAAAACTAAAAATGAGAATAATAATCTTTATTCTTAAAATAGTGTTTTTAAAATGATCATGATTTAGATTTGTTTTATAAATTGATACTTATATATATTTGTTGGAAATATTGTCATTAATGTCAAAGGGAGAATATAGGAAATGGTTGTCATTGATGTCAAAGTAGGTGTAACACCCCTTCGTTTTTCTTTTATGTTTGGACTAAGTTGCTTTGTTATTTTAATTGTTAACTTTAGAGCAATATGAATTTTATGTTATGATGTGATGTTACTCTATTTTGATGTTATCATTTTAACATGTCTTTGATTAACATAATGATTATTTTGAATAACATGGTTATTTGCACATGAGAAGATTATATATGTTTGAATTATCAGTTTTGTGATAGTGTATTAGTGAAAGGGACAAAATTGCATCACTCGCTTGCGAGCGTCTTGCGATTCTCTCTTCACGGTGTGTTCTATTATGATGCATAGATGCATGTTCTATATATGTCATGTTTACAGGTATGCAGGTATATGACATCGACTCCACTTGATTTCACAGGTTTGATCATGTCCACTCAACAGTAATGTTGATTGGAAGATAATAGCTAAGTTTCTCGTGTCAAGTTTTTACCCTAGTCTCAGTGTGTTATTGGGTCTAATCGATTTTGCTTGTTAAAAGTTGTTTAATTTTGCTTTGAATGATTATGTTGAAAAGTTTGAAAATGAGAATTTAATGGATTTAATTATTTAAGATGATTATTAAATTAATCTTATTTTAATGTTAGTAGTTGTGAATTAATTAATTAATTAATTTTAATTGGTAAATAGTCTAATCTTAAGATTATATTATATTATTAATTAATTAAATTAGTTTAATTAAGTTAAATTTGAAATAGTAAATATTTAGAAATATTAAATGTTTTAATTTTAAATATCTGGAGGGTTTTATGCAAATTGGTTGTTAATTTTTTTTTTTGAGTTTTTAACATGTGTTAGAAGAATTTGTGAGGTTGTTGGAAATTTATTCACGGGAAGAAAATTGTGGCTTTAACGGAAGCTTCTTTACGAAAGAGGCACGAGGGGATATTTTGTGTTGGGGAAAATATTAGAAAGCGAGTCTTTCTGTGATTTTTTGTGTTGGGGAAAATATTAGTAAACAAGTTTTTTTGTGATTTTGCATGGGTTCTTTAATTTGTTTGGAAGAATTATTGTAGAAAGAAGTTTTGGTATTCTTGAGTTTTTAGAAAAGTTACGAATAGTTGTTGTATTCGGGAAATTGTATTGTTTTGAAGGAAGCTATCGTTTTTTTTTTGGGAGAAAATACTTGAATGTGGAGGAGGTGTTGCTTCAAATTACAAATTCACAGGCATTGGACAACAGGTTCCTTCTTTAATTTTTGTTTAGTTTATATTAAAAAGCTTCTTAGTTTAGATCTTTCTTTGTAAAATATTGTCTGTGTAAACTTTTAAGTTTGAGTTTTGTTTTAAAAATTGTAATTGTCATATATAAAATCTTTTGTAGAATAAATTTTTTTGTTGAAAATTGTAAATTGGGATTATTGCGAATTTAGAACCCAGAAGAATTCAATTAGGGATCTAAAAAAAATCATTGTCGAAAATAAATTTATCCTCTTAAAATTCTTATGTAAAAATTTTCTTTCCGAAAAATTTGGGATAAATGTTCATTGTAGAAGAGTATCGATTCAATTCTCTTTTGATTTCGATTTCGGTATTAAAAGATTGCTTCCGTTGAAATTAATTGTCTAAAGAAAAAATTAGAAAAACTATCTTTGTGTAGAATTTCTTCTCTCTGTAAAAATGATGACCATTGTTAGAAATTGTTGCCCAACTGAAATGTTTATTGAGATAAATTGGTATATATCTCTGTAAAAATTGGTGAAAATTCACCTGTAGATGACCATTGTTAGAAATTGTTGCCCAACTGAAATGTTTATTGAGATAAATTGATATATATATATATACCGTATTTATTTTGAAGTTCTGCGAATGTCTTTTGAAATATCCCGTGTCTGAATTCCGTACGACGACGAATATTGTAAATCGCAATTTTTATGAACCAAATTTTTATTTGGTATATTGTATTTGGTGTGAGGTGGGTGGAATTCCACCGCCGCACCCCCAAGGGAGGTGAACGGTGGTGTTTCCACCGCCACTTCCCCAAGGGAAGGGCGGTGGACTCACCACAGTCCGCCCCCCCAATCAATGGGGTTTGGCTGTGCTTCCACACAGCCCCACACAAAGCCTTGCTTTTGTCCTTCGTGCACCTTTTTATGAAATTCGACTTTTCATTTGAGTTCGGTTTCTTTTTATAATATAAAATATGACTTATAAATATATTATATATATACATAATTTTATGTATATAAATATATATAAATTCACATATATATTTGTATATGTACTCTTATGTATCTATATATGTATTTATAGATATTTTATAATTTGGTTTATATTTAGATTAAGAAATTGTAATTTAATGTAGAGATAAATAAATAAAACATTAATATATATATAGGGGAGAGGAGCCAATTGTCGTGCGGGGTCCAATAGTCGTGCAGTCAATTGTGATTATTCATATCAATATTAGAATGAATTAATATTATATCTTGTATATATTCATTTCACATGTTAAACAAAATATTATCAAATATGTGACATTATGGAACCAATAGTTGTTTAAGTAAAAAAACATAAGTACATTCACGAACAAGTGAAATAAATATTTTTTTGTCTCAAATAAAATATCTAAATTATCCATTATAAGTGTGTCATTTATAAAATTAAATGTTTATTTGATAAAATAAGACACTCATTTAAACAAGTATTGTTATCATATGAACAAATATTGTTCTTATGTGTACAACTATTGGGGTAGCAATGTACAAGCATTGGAATATTTAATATTAATAGTTTGTCCTATCACAAATTTAAAAGGTGAGCATAATAAAAACCATGTATTTTTTCAATAAATGTGAAGGATTTTCAAAAAGTTTTGAATGTTCAACTATTGGTCCATTTCTATTTGATATAAGTTGTAATTTAAATAATTATGTGTTGTTTTTATAACAACAAATAGTTTTTATGTGTTCAACTATTGGTCCATTTGTGTTAAATATATAAGGTAGAGAAAACAAAGATTTATGGTTACCAATAGGTATTTGGTCCATTTAAGTTGCATATAAGTTTAATTTAAATAAAAATATGATATTTTACAAGAAACAAATGATATTTTGTGTTCGACTATTAGGGGTAGCATGATTAAGTTTTGGTCGAATTTTTCAAAAGTCAAATTTTGGACACTTCTTAGCAGATGCGTTGATGTAGCAAGTTGCATGATGAGTCACACCTCCAAACCTTAGTTATAGATAGATAAGAGGCTAGTCTACATTTCAAAAAAAAACAAAGGTCCTAAGATATTCCAGTCAATCACTACATGTTGACGAAGTTAGCCCGCACGACTACTGGCCCCTCTCCCCTATATATATATATATATCATACTTATATAATTATATATAATTATTAATAAATATGTTTTAAATGGATATCTTATATTAAGGGTATGCAAAACACAAATTAGACGAGTTAAAATGAAATGATTATAATAGAGGAAATTGAATTTTATATTGAAGTGATTGTAGAAATTGAGTTAAATAATAAATTTTAATTTCTCCGTTGTTTATAGATGAAATGGTATCAAATTAGACTATTGTGAGCAATAAACTATTATGTCTCTTTGGCGTGTTTATGAATTCTTATGTTCACTTCAGTGGGGAAACTAGTTAGCCATGTTAGTAAGCCTTCTAGTTGTAGTATTTTCATTTGGGGTTGTTGGGTTTCTTGGTTTCATCCCTTTACTTACCTTGGGTAGTGTGTATTGCCGTGTTTTGTGAGTTATCCAATTTCCTTTAATGAGAATGTTTTTCCTCCTGGGTTTGGAGTGGAAATTTATTTTGTATTGGCTCTTGAGTTTGGAGTGGATTTGTTCCACATGTTGACAGTAGGAGAGTGATTCTTAATGGGGTTGGGGTCTGGGAAGATCTACCGAGGTAACCCATGCACCTTTGTGGTGACACTTCTCCTAGGTCAGCAGTATGTATTGTTCACTGGTGTAACTAGTTATTTAACTCTGGTAGCGTTGTACCCTTTGAGTTGTGTTGTTTTGGTATTTGTTAAGTTCAGTTATATGAGTTAGCCTGTGTCTAGAGGTAGTAGGTCTTGTCTAGGATCCTTGTTACTATCTCCTAGCACGGGGGGTGGGCCTTCAGGTACCACTTGGTTGGGAGGAATGTGCACCTTACACCGCTGGGTCCCCTTTCTTCTGTTCGTGATGGCAAGGTTTTCCAGTGGAGTGCTCGTGGAGTCCAACTTGTTTATTTCTTGTATTGTTTAATGTTACAATTGACTCTTGTACTTTTATTACCCCCCAGTTGTATTCGAGGTGGTCTCATGTATTTTGTAACTCATATGTATGATCTACCTCATTCTAGGAAAGTGATGTAAACTTTATTGATGAGTTAATGTATTAATGGAATCTTGATGTAAATTTTATCTATGTGATGTAATTTCTATCTTTGAATGTATGTACTTTAATTCTTGTTTAGTAATTAATTAAATGCTTTATTTGAGTATTGTACATGTTATAGATTTAGATGTAACCTTTGTCTCTTGCCTTAGAGGTTGTTGCGATAGTTAGTGCACCTTTCTTGTTAAGATTGCACTTAATAAAAAAACAAATTGCTTATGTAGTTGTTGCAACTTCCTCTAGGGTTACCAGGTGGGGCATTACAGTAGGAATATCATTGTATGCAAGGTGTAAATGTTTTCATTGGAATCATCATCATCATTCATTGGCATATCTAAGGGAAGTTGGATTAGTTTAATAAGACGAGTTGGATCAGTTGTTGAGTTGAATTTTTATTTATTGATGCTATGGATTGGATCAACTTTTGGGTAGAGATATAAGGTTGATATAGAATATTGATGGATCACATTAAAGTTTAACTTGAGACGAGTTAATGAGTCAAAGGCTTACAAATGGTTAATGAGAATAAACCTGACTATGAAAGAGACAAAATGATAATGTATAGCCTGACTATATGAAGATAGCACCAAAATAATGTTTACATTATTTAAGCATTGGTTTGTTTGGGCCAAGATTTAAGATATGAGAAAAGGTCGACTAAGAGAGCGATCATATCTAGTTTAAGTTGAAGATTTAAGCTATGTTTTTAAGAAGGTTGACTTGCCTTATGTTAGAGTTTAAATTAATAATTTAAACCATTCTAATAATGTGGCCACTTCCTAGATTAGTGCCAAAATGCGAGTTAAAGTTTTAATAAATATAAACCTTTGTTTAGAGGATATGACCTCTATATGGACCGCTCCATATATAAGACAAAAAGTCTTAATCAAATTGTAATAAGGAGGTGTGATTAATGTTCTATGAGGAGGTACAACTAAAAAAAATGAAGTGATGCAATTTTGGAAAGGTTGTTGTCTTTAATAAAAGGTTGCATCCACTCATGGATCACTGCCCTACATGAGGATATAATAGGTATGTGTGATGTGTGGAAAATAATGGAAGTGTGAATAATAGAGTGTATAACTCAGATCTGCATATGAGGGATTAAGATGCAGAATTAGAAGAAAATATATATGTAGATATAGAGAAGAAGAATATGCCAATATAGAAGAAGATTGTTCAGAGACAAAAGAAAAGATATATGTAGATATAGAAGGAAGATATTGATACTATGTATGATTAGATTTGAAGGAAATCATTGTCATGTATGTGATCAGCTTTTGTGAAAGAAGAGTATGCTTCATTTGAATCAAATTGTTGAAGAAAGGTGTATGTATGTGGATTTGATTTGTAAAGGAAAGACTTACATCATTCAAAATTAGAAGTTGTGATCAAATTTGTGTGCAAAAGTAAACTATATCATTCATTGAAGAATTTAATGGTTGGTGCCTATTAAAGAAGAGATTGGTGTGTCTTATTGAGTTGGTGCTTAGTTGTGGGGATAGGTGTCTCTAGTGGGTTGATTCCTACAAATTATGTAAGTGGGGATTGGTGTCCCCAATGGGTTGGTGCCTACAAAGAAGATCAATATATAAGAAATATTTTGCCGTAGTTTTCTTCCGCAAGGGTTTCCATGTAAATTGTGTGTTCTTTTTGTGTTTGTAATTGTTAGATCTTGCATGTGCGTTATTATTGTGGTTGATTAAGTTTAGAAAAGTAAAAGATTTTGTTATACTGACTCATCAATTTGTATTAGAGTGGGTTCCTTCGAAGATAGCCTAATTTCTTGAAGGTAGATCTTGGAAGCACACATGGCCAATCATGATGGATATGGGTTCTCAAATAGGGCACCAATGTTTGATGAAAAAAACTATGCCTTTTGGAGCATAATGATGGAAACTTACTTGAATGATCTAGGGTTTGATATTTGACAATATGTTGAAAATGGTTATACTGCTCTGGGAACCCCACCATCAGATCAAAGATAGAATGATGGCGAGAGAAAATAATTCCAAAGAATGCCATTTTATGTGGTTTGTCCGAATAAGAGTTTGTGAAAGTAATGCACTGCAAATCTACCAATGAGATGAGGGATAAGCTAAAGAATATTTTGAAGGAGATGATAAAGTGAAGAAGGCAAAGCTTCAAACCCATAGGGGGCAATTTTAAAGCTTTAAAATGAAAGAAGAAGAAAACATAACCTCATATTTTCTTCGTGTTGATGAGATCGTGAACACAATAAGAGGTCTTCGTGAAAACATTAAAAAATATGTGATTGTTCAAAAGGTATTAATGTCTTTACCTTTAAGGTTTGATTCCAAGGTTTCAACGATTGAAGAAATGAGAGATCTAGATAAATTGAAAGTGGATGAATTACATGGGATCCTCACAACATACGAAATGAGGATGAAAAAGGAGAAGTCATCAAAGCATGACACAAATTTCAAACCTTCGAAGAAGATGAAGAATAAAAAGTACGACTGAAGCGATAACTCCAGCTATGAATCAAATGCAAAGGAAGCCCATTTTGATGGAAAGCTTGAGAAAGGATCCAACATGTATAAAGTTAAGTACATAAAGTGAAAGTAGCAATGATGAAGAATACTAGAACTTAAAGAAAGGAAGAACATATCAACAATATAAGAAGAGTCACAAACAAGGAGAGAAAAACTTTTGAAAGTATAAGAAAAGCCTTTATTCTAAAAAATATAATAGCTCACGAAGGAAAGCAACAAAATAATTTCTTATAGTGATAGAGAAGAAACACTCTTCATGGATATAGAAGCAAAGAGCGACACCCTTGAAAGCGAAGACCAATGAAGAGAAGCGAAAGATTTAAAAGAATAATATGACAAAAAATGATGAAGTGGATCTTGAGGAGGACCTCCATTTTTCCTACAATGAGATCTAAAAGCTTCAAAGAAGAAACTCAAGACTGAAGTCATAACTTTAAGAAGACAATGAATACATGGCCAAAGCATCTCAAGCCCTTGAAGAAGCGAAAAATATTATTGCAGGTCTAAAAGTTCAAATTGAAGAAGCAAAAAGGATTGAGGAAGAAGTGAGTAATCAATTGAAGGAAAAGGAAGAAAAATGCGAGAAGCTAGAATCTGAGATTGTTTCCTTAAGAAAGGAATTGGAGAAATAAAATGCTCAATTGAATAGAGACCTAAAGACTGAGAAGAGTATCAAAATGCTGGATAACATTATCAATTCCCAAAGGCCAACATTAAATAAAATTGGTTTTGGCCTTGAATAATATCAAGACTACCAAATTGAAGGCTCAAGTTCTAAGGGTACAAAGCTACCGAATAAAACAAATGAGGAGAATCCCAATGAATATGAAAATGTGCTTAAGAGCTTCATTAATGGTGATAGTTCCAAGAAGAAAGAAAGTAATATCACTTGAAAATTAGTATTCCTCAGAAAGGCAATAATGAAAATTTCAAAAGATTGTTCCCTCCAATGGAATCACAAATGGACATGTTTCAACATTCCTTTTATGGTTATATATTCTTGTAATCACTTTGGTCATAAGGCAAGATGTTATAGAAAATGAGCAAGAAATATTGGTTGGAACAAGAATAGAAGTGCTTATGGGTTATCAAGAAGGAACTATAACTCCTTTTATCCTTTATTGGGTGTTATAAGTGCAACAACCATGGCTAGATAGAACAATTCGTTAGAAGTAGTTTTGTGGAACCCCCTAGGCAGAACAAGAAAGTGGAAGCCATGGATAATCAAAAGGAAGCAAACACAAAAGTATGGAGAAGGAAGCAAGAGAAGGATAAAGGGGATTTGACATCTCTCTGTCTATTTTATAGGTTTTTAGGTTGCTATTATGTAAAGGGGATTTGACATCTCAACTCCTTTGATGATCCCTAAACCCTAATTCACGTCTTCATGGATGTATCATCATCAAATTAGGGCATGCTGATTATTTAGACATAGTCGTACTTCAAATTGATATTTTTACTATTAGAGGTGCTCAGACGGCAATCAATCCATATAGGCTCTAAAACCCTAATTCACTTTTGCATACAGGTGCCCCACATTGGTGTCCTTTCTATTCCTCTCCATATTTCATCACTAGGTTCTTTATGTTCCCTGCTTAAATCTACTCTTTGTTTCTATTGTTTAGTTCTATAATTTTTGAATTATATCACATTTAGTTAATTTGATCACAATTCACATAGTTCATTGCATCATCATATCAATCAATCTACCCACAAATACAAAAAAGTGACAAAACCCTAACCAACCTATTTGGATCTCCTTTGAGGACAGCAACCATACAACATCTCTTGGTTGATTTTGTGTCCCTAATGTTTAAGGCTAAAATATTGATTTAGGTTAGGACATTTGGCCTAAATCCCTTTTCATAAACATTACATTTTGATGAATCCAACTACATTTCTAGATATTCTAATTTAAATTATATATGTTCTTTAATCTGATTTACTTGATTAAGGCATTAGATTATTTAAATATCTTATTTACATTTACAAACATTGTATGTTTAATTTAGAAAACAAAGCATTTTAATATTTGTTCTCTTATGTTATTGCAAAACACAAACCTAAAACACCTATTCTTCTAACATATCATCAACATATACGTCTTTTCATCACTTTCTTCTATCTTCTACTTGTTATAAATATTTATGTGTCCTGAAACTTGTACTTGATTTATGAGTTTCACGACTTGGTGTTCTACGTCCAATACTCTTGTGAGAATAAGTTATCGGCCTATGATTTCCCGCACTTTGAATAGCTCCAATATTTAGCCTGAGTTTGGTATCTCTTTCACTTGAGGAATGGTTACAACACAATCATCTTTAGATTCCATTCTTACCTTGACCATGATCTCCAAGTCACAACCTCCTCATGGTTCTCTAGGATTTGATAAATTTGTGGCCTATGTTCCCAAGGATTGACTTAAAATTATAGACAAGGACTTGGCTAGCCTCCAATTATTCTTGAGTATGAAACATTTGGTTGGAAAGTTGTCCCTCTTATAGAAAACCTTAGAATATTATCACTTCATGATTCACAAGGCATATAATTTCTACGTAGCCTAGCTCACATAGTGGATTCAACTATTATGATGTAAGCTATTTACACAAAAATTATTAACAATACGTCCCCTCAAAACCATATGGGGAGACATGTGTCAATACCCATGGTGACATCTCAAATTCCAACTTTCACTTCTTATGTTATAACTACTACTGCACAATCTAGTATTAATGTTAGTTTTGGGGTTATATGTGGGAATCCTATAAACTAATATAGATTTTTCCCATCTTCCTCCACCCTCCCATTTACTTCTAAAAATATTAATCCACTTATTTCCCAACATGTTATACAATTCACTTACCAAAATATCAACCCACCTATTGCTACCGCTAGTCCTTCATATTCTAAAAATTCTCAAACCATCTCACCTATCAATATTTCCATTAACCAACTCTTGCAATATAAGATCTCTTTACAACAAAAATATCCAATATGAATTAAAACCAATCTCGATCCAATCCTCCATCATACTTTACTTGTAGCCCATTGTCTTTGCAATCCTAAAAACTCTAATACTACAAAATAGTGAACCACCCATTTTGAGAAGTACAATGGAAACGGAGACCCTAATAACCATGTGTCAAATTTTATCACATTATGCAATGATTTACTCTTTTAAGATACTCTCCTAGAAAATCTCTTTCCTCGATCATTGAAAGACACGACCTTGGATTGGTTGTTTGCATCGCCTAACAACTCAATTAATTCATTTCAACAACTCGTCAACTAATTTATCCAACATTTCCAATCTAATATTGGAATTCAAGTCACATTGACTAATTTGGTTCATTGTAAGCAAGTAGCCAAGGAGAAGGTGACCGACTTTATAGGGTGTTATCAATCCCTTCTCTCAAAACCCATATTCCCTTTTAGATGTTGATCTACAATGAGTCTTCATTGGAAACCTACAGTCGCACATTCAAGATAAGATTCTATTGATGTAATATCCTTCATTCACACATATTTGCACGACTCTTTGTGATTACCGATTGTTGGTTAGCCAATATGAGGGTTTATCCTCATCAAATCCTATTGATCAATCCAAGGCTTCTACTCCTAATTATCAATAATTTAAGAAAAAAATTCATCAAGATAAACTCTCCTTCCAACAATATCCAAGCACAGTTTATAGCTGTAACACCTTTATTAATTCAAACCAAAGAAATGAAAATTATCAAAACTTTTTGAATCTCTTTATTCCATTATGCTACAACTACTTAACAATAAATTGATTGAACTTCCTCCTATTCATCCTATGGACAACCAAACCTTTACCTCCTTTCAACCTGAAGTCCTTTAGTCAGTACCATCAAACATGTGGGCATGATATCAAATGATGCATGCATCTTAAGAACCAAGTTTAGGACCTCATTAACTCTAATGCCATTCATGTGGCTAGTATAAATGGAAAGGAAATAAATTCATTGTACCTCCAAATCAAAACTTACAAATCTATACCAATCCATTACCTAGCCATTCTACTAATATTGTAGAGCCATTTGTTGACATAGTGCCTGCTTTGATAACCTATGATCATATGAGTAAACCATTAGAAAATATAACTGTCATGATCGATGTTTTACCTCACCAAAAATAAGCTAACCTCATTCCCTATATCACTTTCACCCACATCGATGCCTCTATTCATGCACTTGATGGTCCTCTTTACATTATTGCTAGAATTGATGACAAATCCACATGAGGAGTACTCATTGACCCAATATGATTTGTGAATGTAATCACATAAGAGTTCCTTTATGTGCATGATTTATATCAAGAAAAGTACAAGAAATTGGAAATATCAATTAGAGTGCATGATGGATCCACTTGCCCTACCATTGGTTCCTTGACCCTTCATGTCCAAGTCATACCAAAAATATTGGATTCACCTTTTTTAATGATTCCTACCTCAGACCAATTTCGTGTGAAGTTAGGTTATCATGGCTTAATTCCATGAGTGTGGTCCCCTCCAATATCTATAAATACCCAAAGTTTTCATTTGAAGGGCAAGTGCACATTATACATCATAGTGAGTTTAGGCCCTTGTTCATTCATGGAAAATTTTCATTTGATTACTTTTGGCCACAACTAGTCAAGCCCATTCAAACTAGTGATGATGTTTTTTTTATTTCTTATAAAAATTCAAATTTAGCCACATTTCCCAACTATCTATCAACAGCACATCATCTACCATTCTGAATGCTACCCTTGAGGCACCTCAGTCTCTTGTGGATATGATAATAGTTCCTCTTGATTGATAGGTAGTGAACAAATCATGGCTCAAACCGGGTATCCTCCCTCGACCCAAAGCATTTGGTGTTTATGATGAGGTTCCAACCCTACCATCCTATCTAGGACCACGAGGAAATCACTTGACATAGCCTAGGCCTTCTGACACTTTGGGGATTTATTTTTTTCTTCTCGTCTCTTCAAATCCTATAGGAAATTGATCTAGTGTGTGAAAAAATCCTCCTCTTGTTGTCTCCAAACAATTGATGGTTCCTTCTATTCCTCTTATAAAGGAAGAAAAGGAACTGACATTGGGAAACACCCAAGTCACCCTACACAATCTTCAAAATGTACATGACAAAATTTAAATGCGAAAGAACTCAAGAGACAACATGATGCTATAAAACTAGACTAATCACCATGCCAAGGCAAAAGTAGCTTACATCAATATCAAAGCAGCCTTAGAGAGGGGTGTCATAAGGGTGTGGATTGAGGGTGACTCACTTAATATAGTGAGGTGTCTGCAAGGTATCCAGAAGTTGAGTTAGATGATTGATTCTCTTATCCATGATTCCATAATAATAATGAGGTTATTCAAGGAGGTACAAATATCTCATACCTTTAAGGAAGGAAATTCCTTGGAGGATTTTTTTCCAATGAAGTTGTTAGTTTAATGAGTTTCAAGACATGGGAAGAGTAATCCCCTCTTCTCAAGAGGGCCAAATTTTTATTACAAAATGATAGCTAGGAATGAGTACTGTGTGGGGGGTGATTAGACATTCATCATATCCCTCCTCTTCACACATTTTATGGTCATTCTTTTTTCCATTTCAAAGGCTTTCTGTATATCTGGGTTTTGTCATAAATTCTAGTTGATCATTTTTATTCTAGGAAACTTAGTCATGGGGGTAGGGCTTGAACCAATTTCCTGTGATAAATAGAAGAACAAGCTGAAGGTTTGGAGGATTCTGTAAAATGGGAACTTCACGCCTTTTATGGAAAGGCCTCTGATCAGTTTGTTCAAAGTTGGCACAACAAATGTCTAAAGGTGAATGGGGAAAAATTCCACATCAATGAATATTTAATATCCTTTATTACAGGATTTCCAATTGAGGGGCACAAGTTTCATAAGGAAAGAAAGGCCAATGAATATGCAATGGACTAGCTTTTCAAGGGTAATGAAGATGATGATCTAATTAAACTTCCATCTTGGGGGTATGATAGAATTTTCCTTAATCACATATGGAAAAATGTGGCTGAATTTTTGATGAGGTATGTCACTCTTGATGGCCAATTTTCTACAATTTTAGGGTATCATTTTACCCTTCTTAATCATTTTAGACACAACCTGCATGTTTTTTTTTCTTTTGACTCCTTACATCCCTAGAGGTTTTGGTTTATGTCCACCTGAAAAACCACCAGATACTAGTGCTTCATGAAGGACTCATCTTGCTCATTATGGAGCATGTTAGGGATAACATTGTGGCCAAGGCTGTTAAGGGTAAGGACAAGGTCATTTCATCTGATTCTCCTTCTTTTGGGTTGGACATGGAGGGAGCTAGGGATGAGGACTATAAGATGAAGGATGTGATTGAGGTTTCCTCCTCTTCTTCTGAATATCCTAGTAAGAAGCAAAAGAGGGGGGCTTCGATGAAGAAGGTTTTGGCTAAAAAATTGAGTCTAGGGGTAGAATGTGGATGGGTCTTAGTCTGGTGATGAAGGTGATGTGTAGCTGAGAGGAGGGAAACAAAGGTGGGAATGTAGCATGAAATCCAAGGTGCAAAGGTTGGAGCATGGTGGTTTTGAGAAGGGAGGGGAGGAGGGTTCCCATTCACATCAAGTGGAGGACTGAGTGTAACTGGTAAATTTTCTTCATTAGATGTGGAAGACTCCTCGACCCAACAACTTTCTTAGCAGGATGTTTTGGATGGTAAAGGCAGTGATGGTAATATGGAAAAGGTGGTTAAGGAATCAGACTTTGATAAGTCTAAAAATGTGACCAATGTCCATCCTCTCTCGGAGTATATTTCATATCTGGAGGAGGATAATACCTCAATACTCGAGCTACTAGATATCGCTAAAAATGGGGCCACTTGCAATTTCAAATTAGCCAAGTGGGTGTTGAAAGAATTCAATGAAGTGAATATTAAGATTAGGAGTATGAATGTGAGAGCCATATTCGAGAAATGGATGCTCAAATTAAGGAGATTAATGATGACATCAAGAAGTTGATGTAGATTAGCTATATATCCATCAAAAACAACACAAACTCCCTAAAAGTGTTAATGGATAAATTAAGCCAATTTAGGGAGGATCAAATTTACTGTACTGAATTGCATGAGAAGGACCTAGACACCAAGGAAAAGGGAAAAAAGGCTGCAAAGGATGAGGTTAAGGGACCAAGTTCAAGGACTAGGGGGAGCTTGAGGAATACTTTCAAAGAAGAGAAAAAGGAATTATTGGATATGGTTAATATACACTATAACCAAGAGCTCGAGGTGGCTAACACCCTGAAAAATCTGAAATAGGTCTAGTGCATCTTGTTTGTTTTCTGTCTATTGGGTTGTTGTGTTTTGGCTGTTGGTTGGATGCTAATTTAATTGCTATATTTTTTGTATCAATAGTTTTTTGTTGTGTTTCGATGTAAAGGGTTTTGGGTCCCTTCAAAACCTATTTTTCCCTATTAATCAAAACATCATGCTATAACTCACTAGCTTGCTATAGGAGGTGAACCTTCTCCAAAGGATCCTTCTCCCATGTAGTTAGACCTTGATGAGGTTTTGCTTCACCCTCATTGCCTAAGCATGAAATTTAGCCCTACCTTTATCAACCAAGCCAAAAGCTAAAAATTTTAACACTTTTGTCACCATCGAGTCCACAATATTATTCCATGATTAATAGTGCTCATAATCATGCCGATAGTACTACCATAACACCCATTGTGGTATAATCTGATAGTGATTCAGATGACATGGTTGAACCATTTAAAAACCATTTAGAATTATGTTATATTTTTATGAAATTAATGAAATTAGCTTCTGGGGGCATGCATAATGATCCTTCTATAGTAAGAAATCCATCACATTTCAAACCAAACACTTCTCCTTGTTCTATACTCGATGTAGCCCCTACAAAATGTTTCCTTGCATCTTTATATGATGAGAAAGATTAGGATGCCTAAAATATGCTATAGACCGGCTCACAAGTTGTGTTCTTGCATTTATTGTTACCCCCATAATGTTTTTCTTGATGTGTATTTTATTTGTTAGTTATCTTTGGATGAACCTTGATGCTCTTGTTGGCACAAGGATATAAAGGGGACAAATCGGTCATGAAATTCCTCTCTTTATCTTCATTCTTCCATTTGTAGTTAAATGTAGTTATGCCTTTTGGAGATGATGCAAAGTGTCAAGAAATTTAGGTCTCTTCCATGTTGACCCATTTTTTTCATGTTCCTTCTTCCTTTGTGTTATAGTTCCATTGTTGGGGAATGATATCAATTCAAAATAACTATTTTAATATACATTATTTATCATGTGTGCTATTGTGTGATATTCTGGTTAAATATGGTATCACTTTGAATTGTAGGAAACCCTTCGTCATGATGTAGCTTTTAGAAACCTACCATTTGGCATATGGATTCTACAAAGATCTCATTCCTATTTTACATTTATCTCTCTTTCTACCTTAAAGGAAATTTAAGGTGGGGGCATATATTTCAATATGCTCTTCACTTTTTTCACACACAAAAAGCTGGTTGTGATATCTCAACACCTCTTGATTGTTGAGATTATGGAGCCTTGCAACATGAGAATGAAGTGTGTGTGGTTTGTGTTGGTTGTTACTATGTTGTTATTGATGTCAACATGGTGACAACTATATGGGAAGTCTACTTGGTTTACCAAAAGTTGTTCTTTGCTGGTAATGTTCTTTTGTGATGGATCAGTGTGTTGGTATTTGAGTCCAGAATTCATTGCAAGAACTAATATGAATCTAATCTCTTAACCATATTTTCATGACTCATTCCGACAACTATATCCTGGATCTTGAGAAGTTTTGGGTTGTGAGTAGAAAGTTATCTCTGAGAGAGTTCAACCCTATATTTTACTGTTGTTCCTTTCTCTGCGTATCAGTGTGGGAGACTTTGCATTTTCTTAAGAACATTCTTATGTTGCAATTTTTTTGGTAGTCTCTATGATGAGAAATTGATTCGTTTTTAGATCTAGAAGGTGTTTTCTTTAAGGTTTGTTTGTTGGTTTGGAGATTCTGTGAATTATGTTCTAGTCTTGGCCGACCTAACATATGTGATTCATTAAGGAGACTAGTTATGCTTTATGAATGTTAACTGACTTGGTATATTGCACTACATGGATAAATTTTTTAAATCATATATAGTGCCAACAAGAGAGTTTTTGATTATTTTGTTTTCATCTAATTAGGTTGACCTAATTGATGAATGATACACTTGTATACATATAAGATGTCTTGAAGTGAGGATGTGAGGAAGTGAACAAGAGAGAAGTGGATGTGCGAATGTGGAAGGAAGTATTTGAGCCTAAATGCTTTATCAATTGAGGATCAATGCAGATTAGTTGAGCGAATGCTATGTGAGGCAGTACATATTTTGAGCTTCATTGGAATTGAACCCTACACATTGAACGTGTATTCTATTAGTTCAATCTTTTGGCAGTGAGCCACAATATTTGTATCTTGGTGGTTAGCCATCTTTTATATTCAGATAGTGAGCCCTGTAATATTTTGTATCCAGATATAATATATTGTGAGTTAACCCTCACCGTGGTTTTTTCCTTTTCGGTTTTTCCATGTAAAAATCCTGGTGTTCATGTGTATGGTTGCATTGATTTGTTTCCATGTTCTCTTTTGCTAATTTTGTCAAAATTGTGATAATAGTTAGATGGATTTTATTATGGTTTTATGGAATATTGATTCACCCCCCCTCTCAGTATTCCATATGTTCAACAATTGGTATCAGAGCTTGGTTCCTCAGAAGAAGCCTAACAGCTTGAGGAAGGTCTTGGAATTTGAGTATAAGAATTTTTTTTCTTTGAGAGTGATCTCTGCTAGATATTCAGAAGAAATAGAAGATCTGAAGGACATGTTGATGAAAACAAATGAGTATATTGAAAAAATGCAAAGTAAAAGTGTTGAAGCATGTGATCTATTGGTTAAGGTAGATGAAATTGTCTCCACCTTGCTGCACCAATTAGATGAAAAGAAAAGAATTGAAGAATGAGGAAATTAAAATTCAAAGAAATATGGATGAACACACAAAGCTTGAGGAAGAATCAGAAATATTGAGATCTGATCTGGAAATGGCAATAAGTTTTGAAGAGAAATTTAAGGTAAGCTCGACAATGCTTGATGATTTGATTACTTCTTAGAGACCAACAATGGATAAAAGTGGTTTAGGGTTTGAAAAAGGTCAAAGTTCTAAAGTGAAGCAATCTACTGGTAAGAAGACTTGGTGCAAAGATGGATGAATCAAGGATCTAAGAAGAAACTCCAGAAGAACTCCTGTCAAACAACCTGATGCTAAAAGGTACTTATCTTTCAAAGGTGTTTGTTATTCCTGCAAGAAATTTGGTCATAAGGAAAAAGATTGTAAAAGTAAAATGAATGAGTCTTTATCATTATCTAACAAATTTTTTTAAGTGTAAGAAGGTTGGACATAAATCTAGTCTATGTGAAAATAAGTTAAATAAGAGAAAGAATAAAAGGAAGAATGATATTTTCTATAAGTGCAACAATCGGGAACATCTTGTTAATAACTATAGAAGAAGAAAAAATAATTATCCGACAATGAAGCATGATGAAATCATTGATTCAGAAGAAGCAAGAAAAGAGATGAAAATGATTTAGAAAAAGGAAGGAGAATTCAAGCAAGTTGAATAAGAATCATCAGTCTTACCTGTGCCAACCTCCAGTGTAGATACTCCCATCAAATTTTTAGTCAAGCAGTGGCTAAGGGGGAGCAATTAGTAGAAAATTTAATAAACCCCCTCATCGATACTTATGTTACATCACGACAAAAGTATATTTAATGTGGTAACGAAATTAAGGATTTTTCTCAATCGCTTGTGTGAAGAATGAAGTTTGCAGAATTTGAAAGAAAGGAGGCACACACAATTTTTGAGGTAATCTACATACAAGTTGAAGCATTTATTGTAAAATAATTCGGAATGAAAGAGATAAATTCAGATAATTCAAAAGGCATATGTATTTTCGGAGAAGCATGTAAAGGAAGTTTAGAGAGCAATTCTAAGTTTCAAGGTTTGAAGAAGAGATCAAGTGGATTCGAAGTGAGCTCCAGAATTATGATATCTATACATTTCTTGTTGGAATTTACAAAGATATTCCTATTTGCACAATATTTCATTTTTATTGTTATGGATAATTCAAAGGTTGTGAATAGTGCAGATAGATTGCAAATCAATTTGAGAAGATATTTGAAGAGTGTGTCAGAAGAGTCTGTTGGTGCATTCTCTCACATCCCTTCGAGAGTGTTGCCCACAAAGGATATCTATGCATTTGTTTACAATAAGATAAAATAAATGTCACCAATTCAGTTGAGCATTGTATGGAAGAGTGAATTGAAAGAGAAACATGATTCCTACAAAGTGTTAGTTGAGAAGAAGGTGGATGTTTGCAAGAAATCCCCTTTGTTTGAGTTTGAGAGAAAGTATATTCGATTAGCTTTGAGTAGAATTGATGATGAATCTTTATGGATTGATGAAGCACATTTGATTACTAGAGAAGAAATCAAAGATGTAATTGGTTTATGTTCCTCTAGACTAGTTCCCAAAGGGAAGGCTATGGATGAGAAAGAGATAATTGAGGTTACCAGTGTGAATCTTGAAGGGAAAGAGATTGATTTGAGATCAATTGTGAATCCTATTATCAGATATACTGCTATGTTCATCAGTAACAAATTTTGTTTACCTAGAAATGACCTCCCAGTTTCTACTGTATCTGTACATACTGTTGTTGATATGGTTAAAAGAGGTATGGATTATGACTTGTGTGAATTACTTCGTATACATCTTTTGAAGAATTTAAAGGAAATCAAGAAGAGTAAGAAGAATACTTTCCTGTATGGCAATTTGGTTGTCTGTTTACTCTTTTACTTTTTGAGAGAATTGCCAACAATAGGAAGTATAGAATGGTCAAATATAGAGCCTATTGCCCATCAAATCAGGAACTTCATGATAAATCTTGGTAATTCAGATGCACAAGAGACTTCCCTTGCTGCATTCTTTGGAACATTACAGGGTGTAGCTTTAGGATAAATTCTTTTCTCTGCAGGATCAAGAACATAAGTTATTAAGAAGTTTGTGGCACTCAAAGACATGACTAAACTCAGGTGCATTCTTGTTTCTAGTGCTCTTGACAGTATTGGTGAATTATCAGAGATTAATCTTAGTCCTAATACTTTAGCAGATGGCATAGCGTCCTTAACTAAGCTTGAGATATTACACAAGACTCTTATAAGTGCAAAAGGTTCATGGAAAGAAGGTAAAGCATCATGGAAGGTCATCCTGGAGAGTCTCAAAGGTTCTTCCTCTTTAGGTTAATTAAATTTTGTGTTCATATCTTTTTGGTTACATTTTGATGCAGATATACATATATACCGGGCACCATCCTTTTCCATTGATGTCAAAGGGGGAGAGATAAAGGTTGATAGAGGTAAACCATTTTTGTGAAGAACAATTTTGATAGGGGGAGTTTTTAGTTGTCGTATATTAAATTTTTTTTTTTGACATGCATGTTGCCATCAATGCCAAAGGGGGGGATTGTCGGGATTATGGAGCCTTGCAACATGAGCATGAAGTGTAGATGGTTTGTGTTAGTTGTTCCTCTGTTTTCATTGATGTCAAGTTGGTGAGAACTATATGGGAAGTCTACTTGGTTTACTAGAATCTGTTCTCTATTGGTAATGTTCTTTTGTGATGGATTAGTGTGTTAGTATTTGAGTCCAAAATTCATTGCAAGAACTGATATGACTCTAATCTCTTAACCATGTTTTCATGAATCATTTAGACAACTATATCCTAGATCTTGAGAAGTTTTTGGTTGTGAGAAGAAAGTTATCTCTGAAAGAGTTCAACTTTGTATTTTACTGTTGTTCCTTGCTTTGCGTATCTGTGTGGGAGTCATATCAATTCTTGTGATGAATTTTGGACTCAAATACTAACACACCGATCCATCACAAAAGAACATTACCAGCAGAGAACAACTTTCGGTAAACCAAGTAGACTTCCCATATAGTTCTCACCATCTTGACATCAATGAAAACAAAGGAACAACCAACAAAAACCATCCACACTTCATGCTCATGTTTCAAGGCTCCTTAATCCCAACAATCTCCCCCTTTGGCATTGACGACAACATGCATGTCAAAAACATTTTTCAATATACGCCAACTAAAAACTCCCCCTATCAAAATTGTTCTTCACAAAAATGGCTTACCTCTATCAACCTTTATCTCTCCCCCTTTGAAATCAATGGAAAAGGATGGTGCCCGGTATATATGTATATATGCATCAAAATGTAACCAAAAAGATATGAACACAAAATTTAATTAACCTAAAGAGGAAGAACCTTTGAGACTCTCTAGGATGACCTTCCATGATGCTTTACCTTCTTTCCATGAACCTTTTTCACTTATAAGAGTCTTGTGTAATAGCTCAAGCTTAGTTAAGGACTCTATACCATCTGCTAAAGTATTGGGACTAATATTAATCTTTGATAATTCACCATTACTGTCAAGAGAACTAGAAACAATAATGCACCTGAGTTTAATCATGTCTCTGAGTGCCACAAACTTCTTAATAACTTATGTTCTTTGATCCTGCAGAGAAAATAATTTATCCTAAAGATGGAAAATTTAGAACCACCTCTGATTATGTTCTTAAGTGTTGTTGAAAGGCACTCTAGAAGCATCAATTTTTCTTGTGTCTACAAATTTATGTCATATGGAAGTAGTTCAATCATGGCTGGTATGGATATCTGAGTTATATTATGAAGTGTTAGAGGCTGAAATTGATTATTAGGCAAAATTATTTTGGAAATCCCTAAGAATCTCAATGTAGAAGGTACCTCCAGTAGTGCAACCAGAATAGGGAAGAAAAGGAAGAGTGTTGTTAAACAAGAAGTTGTAGAAGGAAGTGAGTTTGAGAGAGCTCAACATGAGCATGAAAGAATAAACATTCAAGGAGCTTTGGAAGAATTGCAAAAGGTTATTCTAAGTGCTAATTTTGATTCATCTATTTCTATTGTGGAGAATTTTAGAAACATGATTAATTCTTTGAAAGTCTACATCTTCAGACTTGAAGTGAATGTTGGAATCAGGTCTGATGAAGGAAATTTGGAAGATATCAAGGAAAAATGTGCAAATGCACATAGTCGAGTGTTGAAGGAATTGGAGAGTGTACAAATATTTGAAGAAGAGGCACATGAACATATTTCTTTTTGCCTAGATTGGTCTGTCAATACTATGAGCATAAGAGATGAGATAAGGAAAAGTGAGACCCAGATGAGCACTCAAGCAGATACATATTGGAAAAATATAGAGATAATAAGAGGTGGTCCTATATTGTGTAGCTTTAGGATAAATTATTTTCTCTACAAGATCAAAGAATATAAGTTATTAATAAGTTTGTTGCACTCAGAGACATGATTAAACTCAGGTGCATTCTTGTTTCTAGTGCTCTTGATAGTATTGGTGAATTATCAAAGATTAATCTTAGTCCCAATACTCTAGCAGATGGTATAGAGTCCTTAACTAAGCTCTAGCTATTACACAAGACTCTTATAAGTGAAAAAGGTTCATGGAAAGAAGGTAAAACATCATGGAAGGTCATCTTGGAGAGTTTCAAAGGTTCTTCCTCTTTAGGTTAATTCAATATTGTGTTCATATCTTTTTGGTTACATTTTGATGCATATATACATATATACCAGGCACCATACTTTTCCATTCATGTCAAAGGGGGAGAGATAAAGGTTGATAGAGGTAAACTACTTTTGTGAAGAACAATTTTGATAGGGGGAGTTTTTAGTTGTCATATATTGAATTTTTTTTTTGACATGCATGTTACCATCAATGCCAAAGGGGGAGATTGTTGGGATTATGGAGCCTTGCAAATGAGCATGAAGTGTGGATGGTTTGTGTTGGTTGTTACTCTATTTTCATTGATGTCAAGATGGCGAGAACTATATGGGAAGTCTACTTGGTTTACTGGAAGCTGTTCTCTGCTAGTAATGTTCTTTTGTGATGGATTAGTGTGTTAGTATTTGAGTCCAAAATTCATCGCAAGAATTGATATGACTCTAATATCTTAACCATGTTTTCATGACTCATTCAAACAACTATATCCTAGATCTTGAGAAGTTTTTGGTTGTGAGAAGAAATTTATCTCTGACAAAGTTCAACTCTATATTTTACTGTTGTTCCCTGCTCTGCATATTTGTGTGGGAGACTCCACATTTTCTTAAGGATAAAATTATTATGCTGTGGTTTTTTTGGCAGTCTCTATGATGGTAGTATGATGAGAAATTGATGTGTTCTCAGATCCAAAAGGTGTTTTCTTTCAGGTTTGTTTGTTGGTTTGGAGATCTATGAATTATGTTCTAGTCTTGGTCGACCTAACGTATGTGATTCATTAAGGAGACTAGTTATGCTTTATGAATGTTAGCCAACTTGGTATAATGCACTACATAGACAAAATGATTAAATCATATATAGTGCCAACAAGAGAGTTTTTGATTTTATTTTTTTCATGTAATTAGGCGGACCTAATTGATGAATAAGATATACTTGTATTTATAATATGTCTTGAAGTGAGGATGTGAGGAAGTGAGAAAGAGAAGTGGGTGTGTGAGTGTGGAAGGAAGGATCCGAGCCTAAATGCTTTATCAGTTGTGGATCAGTGCAGATTAGTTGAGTGACTGCTATCTGAGGAAATGCATCATATTCTGAGCTTCATTGGAACTAAACCCTACACATTAAAGGTGTATTCTATTAGTTCAATCTTTTGGGAGTGAGCCACAATATTTATATCTTGGCATTTAGCCATCTTTTGTATTTAGGCAGTGAGCGTTTCAAGGACAATGAGTTCTGGTAGTGAGCCCTATAATAGTTTGTATCTGGATATAATATATTGTGAGTTAACCCTCACCTTGGTTTTTCCCTTTTTGGGTTTTCCACATAAAAATCCTAGTGTTTATGTGTATGGTTGTATTGATTTGTTTCTATGTTCTCTTTTGCTAATTTAGTTAGAATTGTGATAATAGTTAGATGGATTTTACTATGGTTTTATGGAATATTGATTCACCCTCCCCTCTCAGTATTCCGGATGTTCAACATTCATCATCTTTTTAGCATATTATTAGAGTTAGCTAGAAAACAACATGTTTTTCTCGGCTCCTAATTTCTAATATTGTTGACATGAAACTCACCTATTAAGAATTTTTTTTTACTAGCCTATGTTGTTTTCATTTGTTACATGTGAAAATCACCTAGTAAATAGTGGATTTTACTAGCCTTTGAGGCTTTCACTTATTCATGAAACTCACCTAGTAAACAACGTATTTTACTAGCCTATGTTATTTTCATTTACTACTTGTGAAACTCCCCTAGTAAATAATGGATTTTACTAGCTTGTGATGCTTTTAGTTATTCATGAGCCACCTATAAAATAATGGAATTTTCTAGCTCATGATTTATGAATGTTGCTTTCGGTATGAATCCTAGTAAAAAATTGTGGATCGTACTAGTTTGTGACACCGTAGCTTGTATGCTTTTGTTTGTCGTATATGATTTGTATATGCTAAGTGTATATTTTGTGTATGCTCCATGTATGTTTGGATTACTATTTTTCTAACCATAGTTGATATATATATATATCTATATAGGCCTTCTTGCATTGTATCTTATATGTGAGTGTGTCCTTTTATATTAACATTATTGTTCGGTAGGATCCTAAGTTTGGGAGCTATCACATTTCTTATCGTAGTGGTGTACTACCTCTCCAATGTTTTGATAAAAATAATCTTTGGATTCTTTGTACTTTATTGTGGGTATGAATGTAAGTGCATACCCTCTCTAAAGTGGGGGCTACATGTAGAGCCATAAATTGTTGCTGCTCATAATTTCACACTAGGTTTGACACCCACTTTGCTTCATGTGCTTAATTGTGCTTGTGATGTACCTCTTTTACCATATTTTTTGGCACATTTGATTAAATCCTTATTTTTCGGGCCTTTGCAAAGCAATTTTTTCTTAGATCTTGGTTTGTTGTGACCATGTCTTGGTTATTCATGCCCAAATTTTGGAATTTTAAAGTTGGCCTCAATGTGATTTTAAAAATAACTTTATTTTCCAGCCTCAATAAATGGTTAATTTGAAATTCATTTGAATTCACATATATACAACTTATTTTCTCCATAAGTCTAGAGAAACTATAGAACAAGTGCTAGAAATGAAAACAAGCAAGCAAGACAAGCAAAAGATCAAAAGCACAACTCAAGTAAATTATAATTAATAAACTAACAACAAATTCATATTCAAGTATTGTATGATGTTTATTATTTATTGTTATTATTATTATATATGCTAACACTTGCAGGATCTAAAAGAAACCTCTTCATCCTCCTTGTGTGAGATTGACATACATGCATCAGTCCAACAAGGGTATGTGATCTAAGTGGTAATATATCATTGTGTTTTAATAATTATCATTTATTGTTTTGTCTCTACTCCCCTGAGAGAACACACTCTTTATCATTCATCATTATTATCATTGTGAGATGGGAACACAAACACATGGTTTGACCAAGGTAAGCCCCTATATGACAACCATTTCCCTCTATCTAATTTGTAGGTTTTCAAGTTGCTACTATGTAAAGTGGATTTGACATATTAGCTCCTTTGACAACCCCTAAACCCTATTTCATGTCTTCATGGACTCATCATCAAAAAATTAGGGCATGTTGATTATTCAAACATAGTCACACTTGATATCCTGATTTATGTTATCAGAGGTGCTTAGATAGTGCTTAGCCTGTACAGGTCCCAAGCCCCTAATTTTCGACACTTTTGGACATGAGCACCTTGCACTAGTTCCCTACATGTTCTACTCCAAATTTTAGCACCAGGTTCTTCTTTGTTTCTTTTATTCAATTTTGCAATTTCTAAATTATGTCGCATTTAATCAATTTGATCACAATTCAATGTTCATTGCATCATCATATCAATCAATCTACCCATAAATACACAAAAGGGACCAAAACCCTTACCAACCTGTTTGGCTCTCCCTTTAGCACAACAACCATATAGAATCTCTTGGTTGATTTTTTGTCCCTAATGTTTAAGGTGAAAAGATTGAATTAGGTTAATAAATTTGACCTAGATCTCCTTTTCCAACCCACCACTAGCCAAGAGATTTTAAAATCCTTGCAAATCCTTTGTGAGGTATATGTTCAACACAATAAAGAAAATGTATGTGCATGCTTATGGATTACTAAGTAGACTTACTTAATATTTTAAAACTATCCATTATTTTTTAATGTATGTGAAAAACCCAACTTGCCTATGCATTTTGAAAGGAATAGTCTTTTGTGGTGTCTTGATTAAGGAATTACCTTGGTTTTAGCTATTACATGTTTGATTAGATTTAGATACATTGTTGCTGAAAATGGATAAAGGCACTAATCTATGACTAAATTTCTCTACACATCACCCTCAACACACTCAAAATACATCAATCTATACATATTTTTAGTCTTATTTATGTGTTTATTCTAGCTGCCATGTCTGAATGTATATAGAAAATAAGGGGTTATCATAAAACATATTATTATACATTTATGTGGTATATTATCTTTTTAATAAGGTGCTAACCCATGCATGTCCAAACTAGCACATAAGTATATTGTGACACTAATATTGGGATACATTGTGTGATGGGTATATTTTTTGTAAATAAGTGTTCAATCATACTTCCAATAAATAATTCAACACCTTAGGGAAACCCCTTTGGTCTTGTAGAGCCAAAAACAAAGGAGGTCCTACCCAACTCAACAACTCGTCCTAAGTTGCCCAACCTGAATTTAGGTTTTTGGTAATATTCTTAGGTTTGGCACCCCCATCACTTGGGAGATTACCAAAACTTAGGGTATTTGGGGTCTACAACTCAAATCACCGAAAAATTGTGCCACTTTCAAGGAGTAGTTTAAATCAAGATTTAATTTAAATACCTAGGTTAATCATTAACCTCAGTGCAACCATGAAAATCTTGGAACTTTGTTAGTATAATTATACTTTTTTTTTATCTAGATTGTCTTCTCCTTTTAACAAGTGGAAATATACTAGAAGATCAATAAGCTAATATTAGAAGATACAAGTTAGGGAAGGAAAAGGATCAATGATCCAAAGGTCAAGAAATTCTTGATACAATTTCCTGTTAAGTTAGAAGACAATGAGAATAATGGAAGGCTAAGAATTCAAGTATTTGATCTCTACATAATTCTCCAAGTATTGAAAAAGTAGGTACTTCAAATATAAAACATGCATAAAAATAATATGATCAATATACATCAAATGATTTAGTTGATAATATGATAAAAACTAGTAGGAGAACCTTTAGGCATGATTTTGGTATACCTGCAAAGAGACAAATGCTAATGAAAGAAATAAATATGAATCTCAAAATTTGCATACAAAAAGATAGACATGAATTTTCCTCTGCCTCCATATCTAAGAAATATAAGGGGAAATTGACATAAAAGTTCTACCACTTTATCTTAGGTAATTGAAAAAAAAGTAGAGACTCCATAATTTGATGATGTTGACTTGGCTACTCAATTAGAGAATGATCATATGGAAAGAGAATTGGATCAACATATAGATATTTTTGACCACCTTAGAGGAAGACATCATGAAATAGAAGAAAAAATTACATTAAGGAAAGCTCGACTTTCTCAAAAGGCTCAACATATAACTCAATATCATAATGTTGTTCAACCTCAAAATATTGTTTTGAATCAACATGTGCATAATTTTCATCAACATCATCAAAACCCACAACACCAAAGTATAAGAAAAAATACTTAGTCAACCCTAGAGGAAAAACTTAAATATTTTCTCTAGAAAGTCTTCCATTGGGATTAGGAAGGTATAAACAACCGGGATTTCATGACATTCTCGGTTATCCTAATTCCATCCCAACTGAGATTTCAAGGAAAAGTGCCAAAAGTCTAAGTTAACAATTTTATCAATAGTGAGGAAGACTTGAGGAATTTCATTAATGTGATGAATGAATATGAGATAGAGGATGAAAATTTCATGATGAATCTCTATATGCAGTCATTAAAAGAAAGTGGAAAATAATGGTATAAAATTATTCTAGATAGCAACATAGATTCATAGGATGAGTTTATGAGGGATTTTTGATTGCAATATGGAGAAAGAGTGGATCCAAAGTTTTCAATTCATGAGCTAAGTACTATAAGGAAAGGGGTTAATGAAATTGTTGTCTACAAATCTAGTGCTCTGACACCATGTTATATTTGATTGTTGAACCCCACAACTCCTAAAAATTAGTTGCAACCAAAATTCCTATCACATGAAAGGAGAAAAAGTCATTGATTATGTTATGTAACCTTGAAAAATAATTTGGTCCAAAAGGGTTCGATGTTTGAACTTTTGTAATGAATGAATATTGGGTTGGATGATTACATTGTACAATAATGTATGCTTATAAAATAAAAAACAACCTTAAATGAAACCTAGTTGAGGATTAGATTAGATCATGACATGTGCCCTCATCCTATGCTATTAGATAAAAAATCACATGACTTAAAAATAGAAAATCATACTAATTTTAGCTTGAGTGTAATAATTTAAAAATGGGACTTAATTAATTAATTGATGATTATTATTTTTTTGGAAAAAGGCATATAGCCTATATATTATATTATAATAATGATTGAATGCAAAATGCCAATATTGGTTAACTAACTAGAACTGAACATCTCCTTCATAAGATTTTATACTTAAACCTTTCGGGTGTCGACCATCGGGCTTTCATCATTCTGCATATTTACCATGCTTGCTAAGGAAAAAGCCTTAACTCTAACCTCCAAAGCCTGAACCTTCTCAGGTTTTGCGGGTTATGAATCCACCATACTCCATACTTCACCTTTCAGGTGGTGGCCTTCAAACATTCTTCATTATGCATACTTACCGTTCTTGTCAAGGTGAAAGCCTTAAAACCGATCTCCGAAGCCCTATCCTTTTCTGATATTAGGGTTCGGGTCTCCACCATACTCTATACATCACCTTTCGGATGTCAGCCTTTGAGATTTCATCATTCTACATACTTACCATGTCGGGGATCGGATCTCCACCATACTCCATACTTCGCCTTTTGGTTGTCGGCCTTCATGCTTTCATCAATCTACATACTTATCATTCTTGATAAGGAAAAATCCTTAACTCTAATCTCTGATGCCCGAGCCTTTTGGGCATCGACTTTCAGACTTTCATCTTTTTTCATACTTACCATTTTTGTTAAGGTGAAAGCCTTAGCTCCAATCTCCAATTCCCGAACCTTTTGGGCATTGGCCTTCAGACTTTCATCTTTCTGCATATTTACCATTCTTATTAAGGAAAAAGCCTTAGCTTTGATCTCTGGAACTCGATGCTATTTGGACGTCGGGGAACGAGATTTCATCATATTCCATACTTCAAATATAAAGGCAAGCCAACAACCTGAAGCCCGATGTTCGCATCCTTTTGGAATTAGCTCAATTTTAGCTTCCTTTCCTTTGTGCACACAGTAAGGGGTACACCCAAAGTCCAAAGTTTGATACCTTTCAAACTTAGCACAAGATGACTAACTCAGTCAAATACTTACTATTTTTTATTACATCCTATATCTGGTAGCTAAACCACCACAATTTGAAGATGGTCACATTGTCCACTACCCTAAAACATCTTATTGTCTTCAAACTATGATATTTTAACCCCTTTAACACACTTTTTTAGAAGCTACAATTTCTACCAACCGAGGAAAAGCGTTAATAAGATGACTAACATTTGATGTTTCCACCACTTGTTGATCACAACCTATTTTTACAAGGTGATCAACTAGTTTATTACCTTCTCGATAGGTATGAGAAATATAAATTGCTTGAAAACTATTTAACAGTAACCAAACCTTCTTGAGGATGTATTTAAGCTACAAATTTTGTACTTTCTTTTCTTTGTATGCATTTACAATTATTAGAGAGTCACCTTCTATTTGAATTCTTTGTACCTTGAGCTTTACTATTAAATTTAAACCATGTAGTAATGCTTGAGCCTCTATTGTATTATTTGTTCCATTGGAGAGATGAATTGACTTTGCACCTATTAGTGAGCCTTTACAATCTCGGTGCATACTCCTACTCCTAATAGTCTTAGATTAACCCTTGACACACCATCAAATTTTAACTTATAGAAGCCTCCAGAGGGAGGCCGCCACTTAATTGTATTCCTATCACTCTTTAGTTTAGCTGATTGATGTAGACTCTTTTTAAAGGGTAAAATAATGTATTCCCATTGGTTTAGAATGCTCCCATCCCAACTTGTAAAGAGATAATGTATATTTTTGTATGCTTGAACATATAAATTTGTTACCTCTGGAATATCTTTCTCAACTTTTACTTGAAATTTTTGTATTGATGATGTTTCCTTCTTGAATATGTACATGTTCCTTTCCCACCATATATTCCATACCACTGCTACTAGAACTATCCTCCATAAACATGTAAATAATGATGACTTTTAGAGTACATTACAACAAGTGAAGAGGTCCCATAAAGTTTTGGGTAATGGGAAAGAGCAACATAACTCTATTTTAATGAATGCACAACAATATTGAGCAAAAATACAATATAAAAACAAATGGTCCACATTTTCAAAAACCTCCTCACATAACACACATTTAAATGGTTTTTTTATCCCTAACTTAGTCAATCTATCACTTGTTAATATCTTGTTTCTTAAATCCAACCAAACAAAGCTACCAGCCTTGGGAAGAACCATGGGGTTCCAACATAATGAGTATGCCTGTTGGGCTTGATTTTGTAGACCTTTGCTAATTATTGACTTATAACCATGCTCTACTATGTAGTTTCCATTTTTAGAAGGATCCCAAATTATCTTATCCAAACAATCTTATTTAAATACAAATCTATCTTTTAGGGAACTTTGCAACACTACTTTTTCATTGGAAAATATAGGTACAGTTGATAAGTCTTTCCATGTTATATTACCTATAATAGAATTTGTAGATAGGATATAATCCTTCAATTTAGTGCCTCAACTTGTTGATAGAACTTCCTCTACTGATTGCAACTCTTGAATGGAGTTTAGAGGAGGATGCCCATTCTAGGAGTCTTTCCAGAATTGAAAATCTTCTCCATTATTTACTTCCCAGGATATGTATGAAACAATGATTTCCATACATGCTACTATGAAGCTCCACATAATTAAACCACTAAGAGGATTTGAAATGGTGAGGATTCTAGATGGGTTTTCATTATCTAGGTATTTACTCTACATTAAGTTACACCACTTTGAGCTAGGTTTTGTATACATTTTCCATACCAATTTTTCTCCAAGATCCATGTTTCTTGCAAAGAGATTATGGATACCAGATCCACCCTTAAGTTTGTTAGTACATACTTTCCAATGAGATTAGAGGTATCTTTTTTTTTCATCAATGTTACCTTTCCACAACAAATTTCTTATGAGTTTTTCAATTTGTAGGGTGACTGATTTGGGTCCCTTCAAAACCAGGGATATCTTCTAGCACAAATTTGATCATTAAGTTATGCCCTGAAAGAGAGAGCCACCTAGCTTTCCAAGACAAAATTATTGCTTTGATACTTTCTATATATTTTCCCCAATATGAAGCTTTATTTGCACCCATAAAGAAAGGAATCCCTAGATAGGAGCACATAATATCTACCATCTAGAATCCTAGCAACTCCACTAACCTCCTTGCAATGGATGCATTTATGTTGAAAATATATATCTTGGACTTTCTTGCATTTATTTTCTACCATGAAGCATATGAATATTTATCAAGTATTTGCTTAACATGTTTGGCTTCTTTCATTAAAGATTTACCAAATAGTAAGGTGTCATCTACAAATAATGAGTGGGTAATTGAGATGTTTGTATGAGGGATTAAAATACCCTGCCAAATCCTTTGAGAATGCACTTTTTGTATTGATTTTCTTAACGCTTCTGCCATTATAATAAATAACACCAGAGATAGAGGATCCCCTACTGAACCCCTTGAGTTGAACTGAAAAAAACAATTGGAGTTCCATTTATAATGATTATTTTTTTTGCACTAGCTAAGCATGAAAGGATCCATTTACACCATTTATTGCTAAAGCCGAACTTTTGTAAAACCTAAATCAAGAATTCCCAATCCACCCTATAATAGGATTTCATCATGTCCAATTTAATGATGAAGGATGATAAATTTTTAGTTTTAATAGAATGTAATACTTAATGAGTTACTAAAGACCCTTCAGCTGTTTCCCTCCCTGGCACGAATCCATCTTGTTCTTGTGATATGATTTTTGTTATAAAAGGTTGGAGTCTAATGTAAATGGATTTTGTAAAAATCTTATAGATTGTGTTACACAAAGATATTGGCCTAAAATCTACAAATGACTTGGGGTATTTCACTTTTTGTATTATTGATGTGTGTAGTGTTAAATGTCTTTAGCATGGTCCTAGATCTTCTTGATTCCTCTGGAATGCAAATATGAGATCAAAACTAATGAAGTCCCAACATTTTTGGAAGATTAGAGCACTGAGCCCATCAGGTCTTGGGGCCTTATTAGGTGGCAAGGAAAACACCAACTCCTCAAGAGTGAGAGGCTTCAACATATGATCATTATCTTCTTTAAGGATTAGCTTTGGTATGGCTTCAATTAATTCTTCCCCATCCTTCTTAGCATCAATTGACAAATTCTTTGGAGAAGACAAAAGTTTAATTTTTTTTTTTGATACCTTTCTCTTGAATTTCCTCTATCTTAGTGAGCAACGAACCCGTGGAGCTATCTTGTATTGTGAAAACTATATTTAATGGTTTCTTAATCTAAGTTGATAAATGAAAGAATTTGGTATTTTGATCCCCTTCTTTTAACCACAATTCTCAAGACTTTTGTCTCCAAAAGACTTCTTCACTTACCACTAATTCAACCCATTTTGACTACAACTTCCTTTGTTGTTCAAAAGTGGTAGCATCCAAACCTTGTGCTATATTTTTTTCATTGATTATTGATAGCTGATTGAACACCTTTTCGTTTTGCTCAAAAACATTCTTGAAGAAATGCACATTCCAAAGTCTGATACGCTATTTCACATAGCTCATTTTTTTACATAGCTAGAAAATTTTAGATCCTCTAACATATAGAGCACTTTCCCACCATTGGCGAAGAAGAGGCACAAATTGCGGATGTCTAAACCACATCTTTTCAAATTTGAAAGATAGTTTTCCCTTTGAACCAGAGTTTGTAACTATTATGTCCAAATATATGGCATAATGATCTGACCCAACAAAGGGAAAGAACATAGATGATAGGGTATTCTTCCCTAATAAACAATTTGGCGAAGATAAGAGCCTATCCAATCGATCCATAATTTGTAGGAAATCCTTTCTTTGATTTGTCAAAGTGTACTTTCCCTTTTCAGGAAATATGTCCATTAAGGCATTATCTTGAATGAATGCTATAAAATATTCCATTGCTCTCGAAGGTGGGTAAATTCCTCCTTTCTTTTCTTGCAGTCAAGTAATTGTGTTAAAATCACCAACAAATATTGTCTTCTCCTCTCCTATATCATCCAAAACTTGTGTGAATGCATCCCATAGCAATTTATTTTCCATTGTAGAAGAAGGTCCATAGACATTTATAACCATAATTTTAAGTCAAAATCTTATACCTTCATTAGTTTCTAATTAATTAATTAGGTGATTAAATATTTTACTCTAACATGTTCATCCATTTTAAGAAAACTATTGATGCTCCTAAGGATATAGAATTATTTTTAGTAATGTATGGTATCATTTTAGTTTGCTCCTTTCTATTATTTTTTATTGTGATTCTAAATTTTTGTGTTGCTTTTACAAATCAATTTGAAAGATCTTGGGATGTTAACTTGAAAATTCTATAGCTTTTCATCCACAAAAAATGGCTAGACTAAAGTGGCAAATCAAAATTTAGTACAATCTCTCGGGATCTACTACAACAAGAATAAATAGTGGGACACCTATCTTCATATTTTGTAGCATAGCTATAATTGGGTTACACATATCACCACATTTTATTCTCCTTTTGAGATATTTTATGGATATCAACCTATTGTATGAGTTTACAGTTGCTCTTCCTCCATATTCTTTATCACAACAACAAAAGGAATATGGCCAAGCTTCTTAATTTACTCAAAAAATAGCAAAGTTTCATGCACAAGTACATGTAGCTCTTCATACTTCTTAGTCTAGGTATAAGAAAATTCATCATAAGCTTTTGCATCCTCTCTAACTTCATAGTTGGGAATAAAATTTAATTTTACATTGATAAACAAAGGTTCAAAGGTAAACAAAATCCTAATAATAAGACTATTTTATATGGGCCTTATACCATTATCCAATATACAAGAGATGATGGCTTCAAAATTGAGCTCCCATCCTATCTATTGAAGCAATATGGGCCACCTAACTTGGAAGATAAAGTTACTCTCTCATAATGAGCACAATATTCTATATTTTTAGCTTCCTTTAGATGTAGATAGTATTTTTGAGGTTCACACACATTGTACTAGGAGTAGGATTTCCAGTACATACTTGATTGGTTGTAAGGGTTCCTTATCAACCTAAGACAAGTGAATCTCATAGAAATATTATGAACAAAATTCTCCCCATATAAGGAGAAAGTGAGGAAACTTTCCTCTTAAAAAGAAGGAATTTATAAGGCTTAGCCCCTTCACACCCACTTCATTAGACTTAATATTTGATTAGTTAGTATATTAGAATATAATATTCTCATTAGTTATAATATTTGATTAGTTGAATTTTATAATGTTTTGTATTAAAATTCATAGAATATTATTTCTTCTATAATTATCTTTGTATTTTAAAAAATAATTATTGAAGATGTGTTTGGTTTGTTTTTATTGGGAAACATATCTCTTGTGAGTTTTGTGTTCTTGTATGCTCATATTTAAGTCAAGTCCTTAGGATTGGTAAATTCAAAATTGTTCCTAGCGTTAGGAATCCATTTGATTAGTCAACACTAGAACAAGAGCATGTTATAATGTTCTCATGTTTTCAAAAATGTGTACAAGCCATAACACATGGATGTCATAATAAACAAACATTATGTTTTTCAAAATGTGAGTGCATTTTAAAGAATCATTATTTTGGCCACTATTGGCTCACCAAATCCGTGTATTTACCTAGCTATGAGAAAATATGGGGGATAAGGTTTCGAAATCCTCCTCCCTTAATTATAATTACACATAATAATTGCTATTAGATCTAGAGTATCACTTGAATCATGTGCATTCTAAAGCTAACCTCAACGTAGTTGTATTTTCCTTTATGTAGCTATTATAGAAAGGAAGAACTAAAGATGCTAAATATACGCGAGAATAGTCAAAGTGATAGTATTAGCTAGTTGGAGGTAATAGAAATCCTCTACCGTGGTCCTTTAAGAAAATAAAATCTATCATTGGTTGTGCACTCAATCTTTCAACATCTTCCTACTTCTAGATACATTAGTATCTCAACATGTGGTGTAATCACGATAGGAGGGTTCTAGAAGGAACAATAAAAAATTTGCAACAATGAGTCAACATGACAATGGAAATAACACAAGAAACTTATATGAAAACATGAAACTTTATTGAATTATCAATATTACATGCAAAATATGCCTCATGGGTGAATATCTAGGGCCCACAAGTCTGCCACAAGGGCATTCAACAATACAACTGGCCAAAGGCCTTATTACATGCCCCCAAAGGGTTTATGTGAAAATAAGAAGTCTCTAAATCTTACTTCTAAAACTATTGAATTGACTATGAGTTAAAAATACTTATAAATATGCTTCTCAAGCTCCCACAAAGGTCTGCATCGCCCACAAGGGTTAACAACCCGATAAATGGTCATACATGAAGGTCAGCCTCAAATGCTTTGACCGATAAACATAGTGCAATTTTGAGAGCGATAACTTTCAGTAGACAAATGAAAATGATGTGAAATATAGATATGTGATAGATGTTGATGTGTAGATGCTATATCCTGCTTCATGAGCTAATAAACAATGATGTGGTGAAATGTAGAATGAAATATTGAAATTGCTAGTGAATGCAATGCAAGAAAATAACCATTTTTGGGTTGAAACGGGATTGCTTTACAACTAGGGATGCTCTTGCATAAACATGTTTGTTAGATTCACTCAAGGAATCAAGCCTCCAGTATCACCTACAAAAGCAAAAACAAACTTGTACAAAGGAGAAAAGCAAGAGTGTACATTTGCAATAATGGATGTAATATTACAAGATTGAATATATGATTGAATAAAAATGTACATAAGAGGCCATTCTTATAAAGGAAAGGTGAGGGATAGAATTATACAAGATCATGAAAAGTGTCTTAATCCTATCACATGAGTCAACTAACTTAAAATAAACTAGGATAAGATAAGATCTAGAAATAATAAATAAGACTTCTAGAAGGAATTTTATAATCCTAAGTAAACTTAGCATGTGAATATGTCCCCTAAGTTCCTAGTAAGTGAATTAACTAGGTACAAGACATTTATTCACACCAACACCCCCCTTAAGTGCAACTTAGGGAGAACATTATTATGCACACTATGCAAAATGACTATGAATATGGGTCCCAACTATGAGTCCATGTTAGGTACCCATTTACAATGCAAATGTAAATGCAATCTCTCACAAATGGAGAAAAAGAGAAAACCTCGTGGGACAAAACTCCTCTCCAAAAGAGAGAATATAAACAAACAAAAAAGAGATGATGTATGGAGGACTCAATGATACCCCCCAAGGACTACATCCATCATGTATATATAATCAATGAACCCCCCATAAGAGGAAAATAGAGAGACAAGATATCCCCCCCATAATGAAGAAGCTCTAGTGTTGATGAAGAATGTCTAGAAACAAAAGATGATCCAATGCTTGCAAGAAACACATCTTCGCTTAGGAAGAAACAAATCCATAGATTGATGAAGAAGCCACTCCATGTTAAGATGAAAGGAGGAAGGAAGAATTCTTAACATGTATGTCTCTGAAAATTGATTAGGAGTCACCGAGCTTGATTAAGCCACAACATAATCATGGTCAAACTCCACCAAGAAACATGACATATAAAGTGAATGAGGAGAATCATGAATGTAAATCTTGAAAGACAAAGAAGATCTAGGACAATAGTTATTCTGAAACTATCATCAAAGAGGAGAGAAACCCCCTCAAGTGTGTCCTCCAAATCTGCAATATGAGACTCCACAAACAAGTTAGAAATCCCCACCAAATACTCATCCCATAAAGTAAGATCTGAAAAACTATTGTCATCTTGTTGAATAGAAGCACTGGAAGTTGAAGAAGTAGGAGGTAGAGGAGTAGGAAGCTCAACATTGGTCTCTAGAATACCAAGGTTTAGATGATCAAACTTCTCCTCACAAACATGATTCACACTTGAATGCATGCGATATGCAGTCAAAGGAACATTATCTTCTTCTAAAGAAAAATGAGAAAAGTAATATAAATGAGATGAATAATCAATAATCCTAATAGAAAAAATATCCCTAGTCTCCAAGTCCCTTATGTAGACTCTCTCAGGAGTGAACTCCACTATTTTACCTTGACCACAATGGGTAATTTGATAAATAGAATGGAGATTAATGGAAAAAGAAGGAACAAAAAATACATCATTAGAAGTGTCCTCTCCCATGTCAATAGAACCCTTCCCACTTAACTTCATATATGTATTTTTACCCATCAAAATATGAGGTGAATTACAAGGCTCAAAAGAAGAGAACATTCCCATAGATGATGCCATATGATGGGATGCCCCTGAATCAAGAAGTCATCTATTAGATTCAGGACTTGTAGAGGCCAAGAGAGATTGTCCTTTTATTTTTTTTCAAACCAATTGTAGATCCTGTATTTCCTAACTGTTATGATGAAGGTGCTACTAATTGATATGTTGAAGAAGAAGAAGACACTAATGAGGACAACTATATGTTATTATTTTGAAGAAGATTTTTGATTTCATCAATCTTCTTTTCATAACATCTATGCTCATCATGTACTAGCCTTTTAAAATATGCACATTTAAAATTCTTCTTTTTAGATGATTCCTCTTTGGAAGAGGAAGCAGAATCAAGAGTGTTATGTGAAGGAGAATCTTTACCTTGCTCATTAGGCTTGGGGTCCTTATTTTGCTTCTTACCTTTGCCACTTGAAGCCTTTGAATCTTTCGCAAGAAGAGAATGAGTTTGAGAAGACTTCACTATGCCTATGTGTTCCAAATTTGCATGTTCCCTTGTGAGTTGAGCTACAAATTCATCAAGAGAAGGTATTTTGTATGCATTGCCAAGGGCATCCATTGAAGCATAAAATTTAGAAACAAACACTGAATAATAAAGACCAAGCTTAACAAGAATAAAAATAATCATATGTTCATCTTATTTAGTGACCCCATAGTTTGATAACTACAGTCTAAGAGAATTAATATTAGAGAAAAAGTCTTGGACATTATCAAAATATGATGGATTAAGACTCATTAGTTCATTCTCCAACTTAAATTTCCTCATTTTATTTGGCTTACCAAAGAGACCCTCTAAGATAGTCTGAATTTGATTAGGATGTGTGCAAGATGCAACATGATATTTAAGATCTAGCGAAATGGACAAAAGAAGAGTACCAAGTGCTTCATCTGTTCTATCAAACCATTTTCTTCTTTTTGTAGCTCTTGTGGGTTTTGGATCTGTTCCAAATGTGATTCTTTGTAACTTCAATTTTAACAATAATATCTCTATTTGTGATTTCCATTCATGATAGCTGTATGGAGTTAGAGACACCACTTTTGGAAAATCCATGATAAAATTAGAAATTACAATAGAGGATTGACAAATTTCCCCTCACAATACAAGTAATTAACCCCTTTGTCACAAAGAAATTGACACTTTTTTTGCAAATTTATAACAATGTATCCAAAAGTACCAAATCAGTTTCAAAACTAAAATTATGAAATTATGGAAACAAATATGCAAAAAGTGCATATATAAAATTGAATTTCTCCTCAATACCTTCCTTATGCCGCAAGAATCAAGAAAAATGGAGTTTGGGGCAAAAAGTTACGAGCTCGAAGGTTGAAAAATAAGATTTGAATTCAAGCTGTAAAAATAGACATAAAACAAAAAAAATATGAAAAATAACTTGCACAATTGAAAAATTCTTAGAACCAGCTTTCCAACGATATCTTGTTCATCAAAATCCAATTTCTGGATCAAAAGTTTGATTTTTTAAAAAAAAACTGAATAAAAATTTCACAAAAATCAAATTCGTAAAAAATGGACAAATTTTATATGAAAATAAGGGTTTTTGGGCCATATAAATGCAATGGAAGCATCCATTTGGGTTGTAAGTGCTCCAATAAAAAGTTATTCACTAGATCTAAGCTTTAAACTCGAGTTTGCAACTATTTCATACAATGGCCAAATTGAGTGAAATAAAAGCTAGATCTGAATTTCTTGAACATTCTAAACTCAATAGTGAGCTTATATTTGCACAAGCATGCTCCACAATGAACCTACAATACAAATCCATAAAGAAAAAACCCCAAATCTAATAAGGGGCTTGCAGATCTGAAGCTTTGATACCATGTTAGAGTCATTCAAGGACTCAAGCCTCCGGGATCACCTACAAAACCAAAAACAACCTTCTACAAAGGAGAAAAGCAAGAGAATAAATTTGCAATATTACAAGATTGAATATATGATTGAATACAAATATACATAATATGCCTTGCTTATAAAGGTAAGGTGAGAGATAGGATTAGACAAGATCATGACAACTGTCTTAATCCTATCACATGAGACAACTAACTTATAACAACCTAGGATAAGATAAGATTTAGAAATGACAACTAAGAATTCTAGAAGGAATCTTATAATCCTAAGTAAACTTAACATGTGAATATGTCTCCTAAGTTCATAGTAAGTGAATTAACTAGGTACAAGACAACACCAACAATGTTGACCCATGTAAACCATGACATTTACACCAATCTATGTGAGAAAATTAAAAATTTCCTAGGTGAATCATCCTCCTTTATAAATAAAGTGTTGGATTAAATTTAGATGTCAACCATCAACATTGGAATGAAAATGGATCATTGTTTTGGATATACACTTATAATATGGCATGTTTGTGTCCACATTGGAAGATTATAGCTCTCATTGTGACTGCAAGAACACACATACTTTGTAATTTCACTTCAAAGGATAAGTTCTTAGTCATACCGCATTAGACTAGTGTTGTATTCTAGACAAAAACCACACTTTAGTGCTTTTGAGTAATACCTAGCACAAAAGTACACAACGCACTTCACCATTCTATACCAACAAGCCATTTCTTCACCAAAAAATATCTTTTGGATCATTTTCTCTCTAAAATCATGTATTTCTCTATATTCTAGCTCTTGCATATAGGGGTCCAACTTCAATCAACAAGGAAACATGGGTTCAACAAAACCCTCCCCTTTTAGTACTAAATTATAGGGACTAGTTTCCTTGGAATTTTATAATCATACATAACTATCCTTTGACATCGAAATGTAAAAGATTGTCCCTAGTAGATAGGATGAAACTAATCAAATATTCACTCTATAATTCTATTATATTCTATGTTAGTGTATAATTTTTTTAGGAATATAGCAAGGACAATTATGGTACTCTAATATCCAAATTTGACTCACCACTAGTATCCATAATTCAAAAGTGTTAAGTACATTGTACATGTTTATTTCTCAAATGGAAAGAAAAAAATAGAGTGGGAGAGTGTTTGGAGGATTACCTTCTTCAAGAGGGATAAGTTTCCTAAATATGGCAATGATATTTGTAAGGAGAGTTGTTGTAGTAGACTTATTTTAGGGGTTTTCTTTGGAACATTTGTAGATGTGTGGTGGTGATAATTCTTGTCTTTTTTTTATGGGGTGGCTCATAATAATTAAGCTCTTGGTGATAATTTTCTAAGAACAATTACAGATGATGAGCTTCTAATTCAAAAAATGCCCCAAGATGCTTAAAGAATGGATTTTTGATAATCATTCTCTTGTATCTTTTGAATGGCTTGATCTTATTTTTATTCAAAAATTTCACATGGGGGTAGTGTAGTGTCAAAAATTGCATACCCTTGCAATTTCACCTTCAATTTTGTATCAAATTTAGTATCCACTTCCTTAGTATTTGTGTAGGTTCATCTTAGCCCTTGTATCAACCTTTTTCCCTTTGAAGATGCTTAGGGTCCTTGTTAGTAGCTATATTTGTGCGTTAGTTTTGCGTTAACCTTGTGTTTTCCTCATTTCCTACTATCTTTAAGCATGATTTATCTAGACACTAGTACCTTGCATGGATGTTTTCTCATCGCGCTAGCATCCTACAATATTTTAACGTTCAAAGGTTTTTTTTGAGCATTTTTCCACTTGTCACCCACCCAAGTCAATGTAAACAAATCAAGATGATTTGTAATGGCTTGATAACCTCCTTTCCCCCCCTTCTCAATTTTGAAAATATATTTTCACTCCACATGATCTCTGTTGGACACTCTCAAGATTGCATAGCTCTCTACAACTTGCTACAATAGTCTCAAGCTCTCACAATAGTCTTCAACTCTCTTAGCTCTCACAACTCTCTCTCTCTCTTTGGCTTCCTCAAGCCTCACATGTAATATCTATTTGTCTCGTGTCTTTGAGAATCTTAGGATTTATCACATCCTTTGTCTATGCATTTTTCATCTCGTCTATTTATCTTTCAATCTATTTGTTTATCTGGCTACTATGGAGGTGGAATTACCAAATCAGGGACTTGATTGAGGCAAGTACCTAAATAACCACCCCAACATGTCTCTTTGGTCTTATGTTTGCAGGTTTTGAGGAGAAATATTACTGTGTTGGAGTTTCATTGAGCATTCTTCAATGATTTCTATCCTTTTCCTCTTCATTTTGTCATTTGAGAAATTAACTATAGTACTTTCATAATATGTTATTTTATTGTGTTTCATTATTTTAATCTTAGAAACTCACATAAGTTTCACTATCGTCTTTCTATCAACATATTCTATTTTTTGTCCATACGAGACGACAACATGCTATGCAGACATTTGCACATCGTACTATAGTCTAGGACAGAGAACTTGTCAGTCTATTAGAAGACCTATGCACCTTGCACTTTCAGTTTTCGACATCCGAAAGGTCCAAATAATTTCTATATTTTTCTAAATCTCACATTCCTCTATTTTCAATTCACTTGAGCCATGCCAATTGAGGTAGTTGAGAGACAATTTTCTCCTTAAGATTCTATTATCTTGAAGTTAGCAAATTCCGTCCTCTACATTTTGGTGAACCCGATGTGAACACTACTCATGTATTGTTGTGGTTCACTATACTCTGGTGAGCACAACATGATACTCTCTCTATCTGTTATTTTGAAAGCATTCTTTGTTATTTTTGCAAGCAATCTAAATAATAATAATAATAAAAGATCAAATATTCCCCTTCTATAAATATATTTTTTGGGTGTTATCCTGAACCCCATTCCATGTCATCAAAGTAGAAATAATACACCATCCTTTAGCTGACTTGTTTGTGCATTATTTCTTATATTTAGCTTATTACTTTCAAAATGTAATTACCGTCTTCTTTTATTAGTTCAGTTTTCTAGTTTTATTCAAAATGCTAATGATGTTCCATTCCATGCAATTAACTATAGTTCTATTCTTATGTTGAGAAATAATTTACTCCTTGAGATCCCGTTATCTTGAGGGTACCAAATAAAATAATAGATTATGACAATACTATAGTTAATTTGTCAAATTACAAAATGAAGAGGAAAAGGATATAAATCATCGAATTTGAATGCTCAATGAAGCTCTAGTACAACAACCTTTCTCCTCAAAATCTACACACATGAGACCAAAGAGAAATATTGGGGTGATTGTTTAGGGAATTGCCTCATTCAAGTCTCTGCTTTGGTGTTTCCACCTCCACAACAACTAGATAGACAGATAGATCAAAAAATAAATAGACGAGATGACAAATGCAGAGACAAAGGATGTGATAAATCTCAAGATACTTAGAGACACAAGATAAATAGATATTACTTGCAAGGCTTGAGGAAGCCAGAGAGAGAGAGAGAGAGAGAGAGAGAGAGAGAGAGAGAGAGAGAGAGAGAGAGAGAGAGAGTTGTAGAGACTATTGTGAGATCTTGAGACTATTGTAGCAAGTTGTACAAAGATAAGCAAGCTTGAAAGTGTCCAAGAGAGATCATGTGGAGTGAAAAGATAGATTTAAAAGTGAGAAGAGGGGGGACAAGGAGGTTGTCGAGCTATTACACATTGTCCTAAGCCATTTCCATTTTACCTAGGTAGGTGACAAGTGAAAAAATTCTTAGAAATGACCTTTGAATGTTTAAATGTTGCAGGATGCTAGAACAATGCAAACTTCCACATGAGGTGCTAGTGTCTAGACAAATCATGCTAAAAAATGGTGGGAAATGAGGAAAACACAAGGTTAATGTAAAAATGACGCACAAAGATAGCTTCTGACAAGGACCTTGAGAATCTTGAGAGGGAAAGAGGTTGATGCAAGGGCTAAGATGAGCCTACACAAATACTAAGGGAGTGGATACTTAAGTGGATACAAAAGTGTAGGTGAAATTGCAAGGGTATGCAATTTTCAACACTATAGGTAGGTTTTCTCTTAGTTCCCTTAGAGTAACTTCTACCCTATTCTATCTAGTCCTAAGACACATGAGTGTGAGATGTTGAATTTGAATGAGATAGGGAGAATAAAAATTAATATTTCTTAGAAATATTTTTTTGAATACTTTTAGGATGATCAAAATTCCTTGAAAATATATGTTCATCGAATGCGTGTTTCCTTGTGTTTGGTTGTTGGATGCTTAATTGAGCTTGTCATAGTTAGGTTGACAATTTATTTATTTTTTGGAACCTATGTTTGGAGCCTTTTGACCAAATACAAGAGTTTCTGATATACTATGCAAACATTTGTTTATTTTTTTAATTCTTGGAGATACAAAGTACTAATAGAATTGATGATTTAAAATTACTCTAAAATGCCAAAATAAATAATAATAAATTAAATGAATTGAAAATATCCTATATTTTTTCTAAATTCACATATTTTAAATAAATCTAATCTAAATACTGAACAAACTATGTTTTTAATTTTCTCTATTTTGTGTATTTAGAAGCAAAGGAATGAAATAATAAACTATGACAATTCTAGGTCTTGCAAATAGAGTGCCAAATTCACTTGCAAAGCAAAATGGGTTCAACAACACCCTCTCATTTTGGCACTAGAGTATAAGGAGTAATTTCCTTTAAATTTTAGAAGAATTCATTATTAGGACCATGATTCAAACAAAAATCATAAAATTATACATTAGATCTTTGTTGATTCTTGGGTAAGAGTATGCCTTCTTCATATCTTCATTAATTATTATTTTTCATAAAATATTTTAGGATTTACATCTATAATTCATGAGTAGAAACGCAAAAGAAACTAGAAATAGGATCCAAGAGTCTTGGAAAGTGGGAATCAAAAATTGAAATGTAAATTAAACTACTTGTGGTACTCTAGAGAAGTAGGAGAACTCTTCCCCATGTAGTGTCTCAATAATCTTTTATGGGAGCAAAAACCTTTCCTAAGAAGGGAAGTGTGATAGACAGGGTCAAGAAAATAAAACTTGAATAGTAAGATTGATTTGGGAATTGGAAAGGAAAAGAAATAAATTGATAGTATAAATAACTTTATAGTTTGAATAGATATGTTTCTACATCTTTGGACAATATCTATACCCATGGTATTAATCTTAATAAAGGATAGGTTTGTATCTATAAAGATGAGCTTGCACCTATAAAAATGACCCCCCAATTATTGAAACTCATATCTAAAATGAAACAACATCCTTTCCACTTCTAACTTCTAAGGGATTCTCCTTGGGCCCAATAAAAATCTATAGCATCACCAACAACTATATATATAGGTAGAAAGTATGTGTTTTGGAGGAGAGGAAATATTTGAGTGTTGAAATTGTGAGAAATTGAAGAATTTAATGGTTTTTAATTTGAGCAAGCTTGACATAGTAGTAGGGAATAACTATTGTGATGCCCACTTAATATACTCGTTCTTTTTAATTGACTCTATCAAGGGTAGTAGTGCATTTTCTCCTACTAAAATTGGGTTCCCTCACAAGATTTTCAAGGTAAAATCTTGAGTTTCTTGAATTAATTCATTTGATTTATAAAAGACTTTTTTTTCCACCATCATTCATGCTTCTTTAACTAGTATCATTTATTGGAGAAAGAAGAACACTAAAAAAATTGTGGTTCCTAATCATATTTATTTAGAGAGTATAAGGATAAGAAATGAACAATTTTATTGGTCTTTACATCTAGATCTTATTTTATAATTTATAATTATATATTTTATTAGTGCAATATGCTTGTCCCCAATAATTTTCACATTTTGAAAAATATATCGAAAGGTGAGAAAGGGAAGGGGAAAAGTGACTATATCGAAAGGTGAGAAAGGGAAGGGGAAAAGTGACTGTTTTGCATGGCATACTTTGGCTTACAATTTGCATGCATGCAACATTAAGCTGTTCATAAACACGCATTACATTCATTAGCATATCAGGATGTCATGCAATTAATAAAATGATAAGATTTTAAGATCAAATTTTACATAAAAAAACATCTCACAAGATTAAACAAATAGAAATAAACACACTTAAGATGAAATTTATTAAGACTTATTAAAGAATTATAATTCAATTGATAAAAATGATGATATATTCTTTAATTTTGTCATCCACATTAAACAAAAAAAAAATACCCATACTTATTGCTATAACCACAATCTTTCAGTTTCACACCCCTCACCCCACACCCCAGTACAATAAAAATCAAAGCATATATAATTTTTACTGCGTCTTCATGAATTTGTTCCCTTGCCCAGAAGTACCTGTTTATCATGATGTAATGACCTCCAAATCATCAAGAAAAGACTGGCCAACCTCCCACGCAAACTCCTACAGGATCATAATTTGCTCCATGTGAGCAGTTTGAAGAATGATGAATGCTCATATTCTATTGTCTCCTTATCGATCAACACCTTTCCCATGTAATTCAAAACCTGCCAAAAGAGTATACACCACTACTCTAAAGAAAGTCCAGGAAATGAACTTTCCATCACTACTATGAAAAAGGCAATGACCCATATGTCTTAAACTGTTGCTTTGAATTGATGGCAATGACCCAAAAGAATGTCTCTGTCTATTCATTAGTCCTGCTCAAATCACTGTAGAAATATGACAATTGAAATTACAAATTCAATTCTCTTACTTAATTCCCCCTCCTCCCCACCTCCCTTTTCATGGAGGGAACAGCCTCCAAACTGGATTCTTGATGTAGGAGATCTTATAAATCAACAATCAGCCTGATTTTTTTTAATGTTTTCATGATATCTAGTGCAACTCTAACTGCATTTTATCCTTTGCAAGTCCCCCCAACTAATTAAGCACTGAGAACACCTCCTCCTCTTTTCTTAAAAATATCCTCAACAGCATGCATAGCCACTGCATGCTGTCCCCTTTTTACCCTTTTGCTGTAAGTCCTCTTAACATTCACAGTGCCTCTTATCATACCAAAGTTCAATCAAATGGGTCGTCCATGATACTTCTTAGGTTTCTCAATCTCCTTTTCCATCCCTCTAAATCAAGGATGTGTTGCAAGTTGTGCGCTCTTGGTCTTCTTGTGCTGTGCAGCACAGTGTTTGGTTCATGACATGGTTTAACCGCCTCTCGTGGATTCATTAACTCTAACGGTTGTATTGGACATTAACAGATCGATCTTTTGATGCAACGACAACCGTGTGTGCAACAGAATGGTCCCAAAGAATGTGTTCCTACACCTATCAGAGTTTGTAAAAATCTTTATACACTAAGAAATTCTAGAGTTAAACCAATAAAAAGACTAAGAAATACCTAAGATAAATTGTCTGATTTGACAGAACATGAAAAAAAAGAATGTTGTAATTGATTTGCTGAAAAATATTTTAGCCAAAGTTTGTTGAGGCATTTTGATTGTCCAGTCACTGAATTTCTTGTCTGGTTATCAGATGCTTTTCTCATGTTGTTATGTTGCATTCACATCTCTGCCTTAATGCATATCTTCCCTACAATTCTTTGCATGAAAGGCTTTCACAGAAGGAAGGGATACGTCCATTTCATGGATGGCATTTTAGGGAGTTCAAATTGATTAATGGTTGGTAGAAAGGTGCATGTATGATAATGTTTTCCCATCACTTCGATCAAGGCTTGAGATAATGATGCATAATAAGAAATGTAGTACATACACTTCCTTAGTTGATCTTCCACTTAGATTTATATTCTTATCATGAGAATTTATAAATCATATATGATTCTTATTTTATATGAGAACTGAGAGTTTTGAAAAATTTGACTTTAGATTACAGTAAAATCTTTAGCAACGTATCAATGAAATTATTTTCCTTTTTTAATTTGATATAGTCTAAATCATATCCAAGAATATATATATCACAATAGTTCCCATAATAAGAGCATTCACAATAATTTTCTTGTGATAGGTGGTAACATAGAGTTGTATTTGAATTAGATGAGTTTGTAGGTTGAACTTTTTGATTATTTTAGTTTTAAAATTTAATTTTTAGTTATATTAAATTATGATTATAAATTTGATATTAAGAATTGAATGATAAATTTCAAATTATTATTATTGTAGTGTTTATTGTATTTATAAGGTAGATTTGGTATCGAGTATTGTATTTTTAATTTTCTTTAAAATTATATTCAAGTGAAATCATTGTCTTTATGATTTATATAAATATTTATTTGATAAAATTCTTAGTTAAAAAGAGAATATGAGAATGAACATGAATATGTTACACACTCTAGATTTTGGGAGTGCAACTTTCTATTTTATATTGTTAAATTGTTAAATTTATATCACAATGTATTCTATTTATATGTTATATAAGTAATAATAGTGTAACCTTATTTTTTTTGGAATATTATAACAATCATAATCATTTAGCGAGTAATTTTAATTTTCAAAGTTAGTAGATCCTAAAAAAAGCAATATCAATTACATATGATCATAGCAATTATCTTTGACAAATAAATGATAATTACTACAATCATAATGACTATTATGATCATAAAAAATGACTTGCTGAATAAATAGTAATTACTACAATTATAATGACTATTATGATCATAAAAATTGACTTGATGAATAAATAATAATTACTACAATCATAATAATTCAAATATAAACCTTAATACTTCTATTATACATAAAGTTAATTAACCCATTCTTGACATAGAAGTAATGATCCCATAATAGGAGGATATTTATTCATAATGTCTCTTCGTGATAGAGAAATAAAATAATAGCTTACTATAAGCTAACTTGGAGTATTTTCCTCCTTGAATGTGGGCAACTAGTAAAAGGGACTGATTTATTTAATTATCAATGGTAAGAAGACAATTGTGAAATGATTGGAGTAGAATGATAATGTGTCTATTTTCTTAAAGCTTATGTATGGAATTTTATAATTAGACTTGTGGTTTGAAGTAGTATTTAATACATATATTAATTAAATAAAGTTTAAAATTTGGTATGAATTATTTTAATTTGGTTTTGCACAAATGTATATAATAAAGAATCTGTAAATCTTTTTTTTAATATATATCATTGAATTAATTATGTGTTGTATTTTAATTAATTCTTAGTAGCAACTAATCAAGTTAAAGGGAAAATCTTATTTTTGCTATATAAACTATTATTTATGCTTATAATATTTAATGAATCTCGATATTGTAATATCTAACACATTTTCATTCTAGTGAGATTGATTTAATGTGTTGAAGTAATCATATTTGATTGGTATATGAGTTTAGTCATAGACTATTCCCCCAAACTTTGATGGGAAAGATGGGTATTGTAGATAGTGCATAGTGTTTTAGTAAAAATATTATACAACTTCACATGGGAATTTGGATTTCAAAAATGATGTATTTGATCTCTTGATCTCACTAATGGAATAATAATAGATTTATCTCTCATCAATTGATCAAGTTGGAGATGGTTCATGTTTGTCTACCTCCACAAACTATATTTTAGCTATATTTTCCATTAACATAATGGTATTTTTCTTATAGGTTAAGTAATTGAATATTTTTACCTTTCCAAGGAAAGTGAATTATAATGATTTGATAAATTAAGTATATATGATAAAAAAAAATTATATACACAAATATTTCAATTTTTTGAGTGAATATGATTAATACTATGATAAAACACTAAATTCTTATCTAAATAAGATAATATGTCTCATAAAAAATGGATCACTAAAGTTAGGGTAATTATAAATTTTAGTCACATAATGTTCCCAAAACTAATTTGCTTATTTAAAAAAATAAAAATTAACCCTTTACAATAAAATAACTAAAACAAAGTTGTAAAAATCAAACTGTTAGGAAAATATATAAACATTTTTATTGAGTAATCTAGACACTTAGGATATTGACATCAAATAAATGGAAGAACATGGGTAGTGTGTTTGGCCATGATAAAAACTATGCAGCAAGTTCAACCATAGTCGAACTCTTCCTATGTAGAGACATTTGAATAAGAAAGGGTTGACCATTATTGAACATGTTTTTGACATGAAAAAAGATAAAATCTATTGTGTTTTGGGAAGTTGGAGTGTTTCAAATTCCTTGGTTTTACCCTTTAGTATACTTTAGGCTTATTATTGAAGTCATTTTTTTTTTTTTTTTATAAACCTCCAAGAGGATCCATTTTTTAAATACGTTTTTCTTAGTGTTTTTTTTGTTAGTGTAGATTTTAATTTTCTTTTCGTAGTTTTTTCTTGCAATTTTATTAAACTTTCTTAGGTTAATAAAGTGAGTTTAATTAGGTGAGTGGATTGTTGAGGTGCTGACATATTTCAAGGGAGTTACATTTTTTTATTTTTAGATTGGTTGGTGGCCACTCCTTATTGACTAGACTTGTCACCTCCACCCTCTCCTTGATTCTATGTATACTCACTACCTAGCTTGTATTTTCAATATTTTTCTAACAACTTCTCTTTTTGAGATCCTAATGCAATATTCTTACCTTGGAATTTACAAATCTCCTATGATATCTAAATGTATTTGTGTTATTCATTTATAATTTTATAGCTTATTTCTCTCTTAATTCTTTTGGGGTTATGCATCTGTTTTAGATTTATAACATGGTATAAAAGATTTGGTTTGGAGAGTTTTAAGCACCAAAATTATAGATTGAGAGATTAGAGTTACTTTTTAAAGATCTTTAAATTTTTGTATGATCTTCTCTTGTTTTTTGAATGATGTAGAGAATATTAAAGGAATTACGAAGATATGTTAATCTCTTGTGTGGTATGTGTGTTTTGGTGACATATAAATGATTGTAGCTCTTTTAATTATACTCTAATCCAACACATTTGGGAGCCTTGAGAAATTATCGATTGGCTTCTATTTCACTCAATTTGGAGATTGTGGGACACAATAGAAAATAAGAGTTTGAAACTTAGATATAGTAAACAAATTTCAAATGTGATGTTTTCGAGCCAAAAGGACCTCAATATTACATCCAAAAGGCCACAAAACCCTTATTCCATATTTTTTTCTAATTTCAATGCTAAAAGGATTCGAGGAAAATTATTTCTTTAGGAACGTTTTACAACCTCCCTAGCACACAAGTTGAGGCAAAATTTCAAAACAATTTAAAAGGCATGCAACCTCTAGCACTAGGTACTAAGTGCCTAAGGGATAGAAAATTCTCTATGTTAAGTGTTTTAAGCACTCCTTGTAAAGGCATTTGGCCTTAGTAGCCCCCATGGGCTCTTTGTGTGACCTCCCCCATGGTCATTGTAACTGCTAGTCAATTGGAGATGTTGGGGAGAGAGGAACCAATGATGGTCAGATATGCTCAATTGATGGAGTTAGAAGAAATTAGAGATAAGGCAATAATGACAATGGAGGAGCATCAAAATCAGGTCAAGAGGTCTTTTGACAAAAGGGAAAGCCCTAAAGTCTTCAAGGAAGGAGATGTAGTCCTCAAGTGGGATGAATTTAAGAACAAACCTGGAAGGCACACAAAATTTGATGCCATGTGGAGCGGCCCTACATCATTTTTGAATGCAAGCAACATAATGCCTTCCAATTATCAAAGATAGATGGAGAGGAAGCACCAATCCCAGTTAATGGGCTTCACCTCAAACGTTGTTTTTGAGGTATTTTGTTTCAAGTTTTATGTACATATTAGTTTAGATTCCTTGCTTTCCATGAAGTGCTTTGCATATCCTACATTCTCCCTAGGGAAATGTATGCTTTAGTTTCCTACTTTCCTCCAAGTGCATTGTGCACATGCTTTGTTGTGTTCTCTTGCCCTCAATTGAACCCATTTGCTGCAATAATTGCTAACTCTGTGCCCAATGGATTTTGATAAGTCTATTGAATTTTATGATTAGCAAGCAATCATCCCAAAAATTCATCAAGAATGTTGCCATTTTCATGTCACCCTTGGATGCCCATGAATAATACTCAATCCAAGAGATCTTTCATGCACATCCTATTTTGATCCATATCTTTTTTGAATTTCTAAAGTTACTGAGGTTTTTTAATTCCTCAATTGTATTGAAGTTAGGGTTCTGAATCTGTATGATAGGGGTAAAACCCTCCTAAAACCCTAATTTTCTTGTGCAAGTTAGTCATTCCTTCTATTGTTGCATTGACTTGCTCTAGCCAGTTCCCGATCGCTTTAGTTATGACCTTATGTTTGGGTTATCATATGTTTACCGGCCCCTTGGTCCCTTTTGACCATTTGAGCCTGCACATCTAAATATGTTCAAATTTGGCTAATTCAAAGAGTTGTTAGTCTTTGGCTAGTGGTGCTAACCTTGTCGGCCTTTTCACAAGTTCTATAACTTTTTCAGCCTTTGATGAAGTTATCGAAACTTTATCTTTCACCAATCATAGCATTAAAATGCAATGCAAATGAATGGTTCGTCGGTATTTTGGTCAATTATCAAACCTTCTTTGGTGCTGACATAGGTTTCCTAACTTTCTCTTCTATCGATCGTGTTATACCTTTGCCTTTACTAAAATACAAATCATTCTATTACCTAGGTATGGCCCCCTCTTTAAAACAACTTATTGAGCATGTGCAAAATTCTTAACTTTTGTTGTTTGTTCATTGCACCATCCCTTTGCATTGCATTTTGGTTCTTGGTGGCATGGAGTGAAGATGCGATGTGCGATGTTCAATGATCAACGACTAAGGATAAGCAGTGGAGATCTAACGGTCATTGCAGTGTTCCTATTTATTGCATTTGTGTTTGTCGAGAGTATATAGCTTTGAGCGACGTGTGATGGTTGTTTTCATCACATGCATCCTTCACATCACATTTTTCCTCCTAATCTCTATTTCTCTTTGCACGATGCACGATGGCTTCAACTACTCTGAGGCTAATGGACAGGTGTCAATATCTGGTTTCATCACAACCCTCTTTTGTATTGTGTTTTCATTCCTAACGGAAATGAAATGAAAGATTTTAATTATGTCCACGAGGCCACAACAACCTATGGGACTCAGGAACAACACAAGACCGCCACCAAAAAAGGGGGGGCCCTAAGCAATTTGAGTTCTTTGCTCGAGTTCAACCCTACACCGATGAATTTTGATGATGTAGTTTGCTGATTTGGCCAACATTTCCTACTCAAGCAGGGTATTTAAATTATCAACTTGTAAGGTATCCGTATAGCTGGCCTGAATATCATTATACGCTGAGCACTCCATAACAAAATGCCATTCGGTCTCCACCAATCCCATGTCACAAAATCGACATATTCTTTCTTCCCATTCTTCTTTAGGAACCAACCATCTGCCCGTTTCACATCTAAGACGATGTGAGCTAGTCCGGAGTTGAGCTATCAACATCTTTGCTCTCCATTTAATATTCACTCCTATATAGGCCTTTTCTTCATGGTCCCCCTTGGGGTTAAATTCTTTGATATAGTAGTCTTTCTTTCGTCTTGATTGTTTTGTCCATATAGCATTTTTGAATTTTTGCTGCACATATTTTTTAATTTCTTCATTTGTACTTGGACAATCTTGCATTTTCACACCCCACTTTTCCATCCACTTTTTGTTTTGTTTCATCCAGGTATTCTTTCTTCTATCCAACTTTTCTTCTACAATCAGTTTAGGCCAATGGTGGTTCTCCATGTTTTGCACCTTTTGCAGGTAACTTAGTAACCTGATCATCGCGAAAGCCTCCAAGGGGAAGGTGCCTGTCTCCGCTAATAAAATCTCATAAGGTATTGTAGTTTTGAGCTTAAGGCTGCTAACAAGTAGATGCTTTTGAATTCTTTCCACTTGCCTCCATTTCTGATCTGACATGCTACTGCCCCAAATTTCACACCCATATAAAATCACCGGGGTCACAAGTAATCCAAACAACATCCTCTTGGTTTTCCAATCCCATAATTCAACATTTCTACATCTGTTTTGTAGAGAGTAAAGCGCTTTCCAACCCCCTTGGATCCTTTTTGCTCTACAAGTTTTCCAACTGAGCTTGTGGTGAAAGTCTAGCCCCAGGTATTTGTATTCATCAACAATTTCCAACGGATTGCCTTCGAAGATAAAGCTAATTTTCTATTTTTTCCTTCGTAAAGAGAAGATCATTATTTTAGTTTTACTAGTGTTCACTTGCATCCCAACTTCTTGACAAAAGGATTCAAGGGCTTTCAAATGTTTTCTGAGTTCATGTGCGGATTAGCGATTAGAATAAGATCATTGGCATATAAGAGCAATTTTATAACATAATTGACCAATTGAATACCTTCCCCACCCCTAATGTCTAACCACTCTCCAGCTTGTCAATGTAAAGCCCAAATAGCGTTGGGGAAAGCAGGCACCCTTGCTTGACCCCAATGTCGCTGCCAAAGCACTCAGACATACCTTCATTTGTTCTGATTTTAGCTTTGACCTATTCATATAGCTTGTGAACAGCCGCCCTAAGCACCTTCAGAACTCCCAGTTCCTCCATTCTAATCCACAACTTGTCTCGTGGCACAGTGTCAAAGGATTTTTTAAAGTCAACAAAGCAACAAAAGGCCTCCTCCCCTTGCATGTTCCATATTTTTTCAATCAGAAATCTGAGAGTAATACCATGATCAATAGTGGAGTGTTTTGGTCTAAAACCAGCCTGCCCTTCTGCTCTTTTGCCCTCTTTCTCGGCCCAACAACTAATTATGCGCTCAATCATGCTTCCAAAAAGTTTTCCAAGAAGTGGATTAATCATAATAGTGCGGTAGTTTGATGGGTTATTTATGTCCCCACTTTTGTATAAGGGAATAACAACGCTAGTCGTCCACCCTTCCGGAAAGGCCTCTTGAATAACCTTGTTGAAGATGCCCTTGATGCAAGGTGCAAGGACCTCAATGCCCCATTTTAAGAATTCAGCTTGCAGCCCATCAATATCCTGTGCTTTTCCCCCAGCCAACCTTTTTATGCCTTGATTGATGTCATCGATGGTGAAAAGTTCAGTGGTAGCCTTGATTGTAGTAGGTCTATGTTTATCTTGTTCCCACTCATACAATACCTTTGCATATTCTAGCCATTGAGAGCTTGTGATATTGTTTTCCACTTGTTTTCTTTTTTGTTGTAGCTCCTTCCAAAATTTCTTAGGGTTGTTCTTTCCAAGGGCAATCAACTCTAGCCTTCTAGTGCTCACATATTTTTCTTTTTTGTTTCATATCATCTTTTTGTATTCTTTCTTGTTTTCAGTGGCCCTTCCATCCTCACGAAGTTTTCTTTTTATTATCTTGCACTCTTCATCAAACCATGGGTTTGCTGGGAAAGTAGTTGTAATTGCCTTCTTAGGCCTAGCCCTCTTACACTCATCTAAAGCCTTGTGAACAATGGGGATCAGCGTGCTCTTATTTATAGTGTGCTGCTCCGTGTTGGTTATCTTCCTTTCGTAATCTCTAAAAAGCCTTTTGAGTACAACCTTGAAGACCTCTTGATTGTCACGGTTCATGATGATTCTACCTTGCGAAGGCATTTTCTTTTTGCTAATATGAATCTACCCTCCCTGGTGCACGTCAATGTGGGTGTCAAGATTCACATATATTGGATTATGGTCTGATTTCAGCTCTAGAGGACACTTCCCAATCACAAGATCCTTTATCTTTGACATGTAAACGTGTGAGCAAATGACATAATCAACCACACTTTGTCCACTGTAAGTTTTACAGGTGATGTTGTTGGAGTTTGGCCATGTCCTCATATCGTTGCAAATGACCAAGTTGAATAGGCTACACAATCCCAATAGTTTAGCCCCGAAGTACGTGACATTGTGCTTATTATCTTGGGAATTCCTTTCCCACATATGCTGGCCCTCTTCCTCCAACCATAATGGATCACATTTCTCCCTGTCTTTGCTTTTCAAGTTGAGAGCTTGTATGTTTGTTGTTCTTGCATTAAAATCCCCTATTAAAATAACCTCTCCCATGCCATTATAGATTGAAATATCTTTTTTTAGAGCAACAAAAGGGTCCTCACGATCAAGGTTCCTTTTGGAGCGAAGTAGCATGTTGCCACTCTTATGACCATCTGATTTTTTGTTATTTTAAACAAACATATTGTTTGTTTGGGTCTTCTTTCTCGATTTGAATGTTATTACACCATGATTCTTTGATTAGGACTGCAACTCCACCGTGTCCTTTTCCACTATCAGTTCTCTCATTCCAAATTGAAGTTTTTTATAACCTTCAAAATCTGGGATCTTACAGCTATCATGCTCATGAGTCTCTGTAAGAATGATGATGTCCTTTCCCTCCGCTATGGGCCCTAAACCAGGTCCTCTTCTCCATGGGTAACCTCTACAATTCTAACTTACCATTGATAAATGATCTTGGTGGGCCTCGAGTTCCTATTTTTGGTGTGTAATTTTGTCACTGACTTGAGCTTTCCCATTTTGTAACCAAGCCCATTTTCCTTCGTTCCTTGTTGTTTTTACTTTTTCCCACTCTTTATGCCTTTCTTCTTGTTGTACTATTGTTAAGTCTTTGTCAAGGTATATTTGTGTACCCTTAAGGAACCTCTTCTTCCTTAACAGCCTATTCTTATCTTCAATATTTGTCAAAGTGACCCTTACATGCCTACTCTTGCCATTCGTCACCCATTTTCCAATTCTGTTTGCTTGTTGAATGATTCCTGTCCATTGTAACTCATCCTTGAAAAAATATTTCGTTAGCTCCTTTGTGGTTTCTTTCTCCCCATAGTCCTTTAGCCCTTTAATAATGACATTCACAGCCCTAATATTTCTGTCATTCTCTTCTCTTATTTGTCTTCAAACCTGCTTTTCTATGAGGTCTGTGTTTGTGTCTGAGGGGCCTTTCACTATATGAGCCCAGCTTTTGGCCTCCTCTAATTGGTCCTTTAGTTGGTTTTCTTTTATCTTCACGCTGTCCAAAATTGATTGTAATGTGCATTATTTGAATGGGATGAAAATGTGATGTGCATTATTTGAAGATTAGTAGTCATTGCAAAGGGTCTTCACATTGTTGTTTGGGTTTTGTATCAAGAGGTCACATTTGTAATGTGTGAAGAAAGGATATGGAAGGAATATTATTTATCGGATGTCATTACCTAGTCACATTGTGGAGTTATAATGCATCACATTTTTGTTTCATGATGGATAGAACCATTTTGGGTTGTGCGATGCTAGTGGATGATGATGTCAGCTGGGCCAGGTGTCAAGTTATGGTTGCATCACATGTGTTCTTCACATCACAAATTGTATTATCATCGGCCAAAGCATAGGAGTGATATGCAATAAAGTTAGATCAATGGTTGAGAAAGTGTGAAGGAAATCCAATGGTCAGTGCATCTTTGCTTCACATTGTTGTTGTGAAGCAAAAAGAGGGTAGGCTATTTGTGATGTACGACGAGAGTGGTGATGAGGTCTTGGTGGGTCCCCTCTTTATAGGAGTGATGGAGTGATAGGGTGGAAATTTTCTCCTTGAGACAGATGGAAAAATATGATTTCATCGTGAGGTTCCTTCATATCCTGGTTTGTATCCTTTGTGCGCAAATGAAGTTGCCCTAGGAGAAGTGAGTGCAATGGAGATTAATGACCAAGTTTTAAAAGAGATCTGATCAACAACCATGTTTTAAAAGCATATCGATGACTCAATCTTAGGCGTACATCCAAGATCTAATGGTCATAATTCAAATGCCAACGGTTAGACACATTGAGTTTTCATAGGTCGAGCCTAGAGTAATGAACAATCTTCTTTTCAACAACCATGGTGATATGGATCACTTTTCCTCATTGCAGAGTTTGTGTTGCCTAGTATTGCACACCATATTAAATACTAGGATGATGCCCATGCCTCTTTATGTCTGAGATGACATTCCCTTTGGTGCAAACTAGATTCTTATGGGGGATTTTTTGGATTTCCTTACTCTGCACTCACAAAACATTCAATGTTGAGGTATGGCATGTGCATCATAGCATCTAGTGGTTGTCTTGTAGCCTGATTCTCATGATTTTGTCATTGCAGCTTGTTTTGGGGGTGACCTCCTTCTTGTTTACTAACCCTAGGTAGGGTTAAGGTGTTTAGTTAGGTCAATCTCAGTTATTCCTAAGCTATAAAGGAAATACTTGTATCTTTTTGAGGGGTTTTTCCTTGAATTTTCTCTAGCAGAATTATGTTGTTTGAGCATTTCTACAACTATAAAATTGGCTTATGCCTCTGTGTAATATGATAACCTCTTCTCAACGCTTACATTTTGTGTTATAGTTGATACCTCTATGCATGTGTGAATGTTTCATCATTTTTACAGATTATATGATTATGCTAATCTATTGTAGGTGTTAATTGTGGGTAATCTTCACCCCTTTTAGGATCTTTCAAACCCTAGCCTCCATGTTCCTATTGTAAAGTGGGAGAAATAGAGTTCTATGTGACCCTTTCTAGTGATTTTATTGATACTCTGTGCAATCACAAGTAGGAAGAAACACTCTAAATTTAGTCCATCACCTTCCCATTATTTTTATACATTTTACCCTTTTGGCTTTTCCTCTACAAGTCCTTAGTTTAGAGTTTATTGAGGTTGGTTTAGACTAGTCCTCTTCTGCACCTAGTTTAGAAAGGAAGTCAGCCTTCTCCAAAGATTGAACCTCACTTGCAAGGTCCCACACTTTGAGGTTATTTCCATTGTATCATTGGAAGTTGAACTCCTTGTTTAGCATGGTGCATTTCATGTGACAATAGTTTCTGGCATGCCTAGTGGGATTGAAGGAAATTTCATTTTTTACCATTTTTTGGGGAGTGGTGTTGCCATCAATAATCCAGCTTTGAAGAGGCACACAATCAAAGTACCTAGTGACTCTGCATTCAAAGGAAGTTTTTACATCAAAGTTTTTGATTCTATTGGGGAGAACTCCTGGTTGCAAAACAGATTTGTGCATTCATGCCAATAATCCAAACAAGATCTTCTTCAAGAGGTATTTTTTAATACACACAACTTTCTTTTGTTGCTCCTAGAAGAAGAGCTGGGATTTTTTTATCACTTGTTAGAGGAATTAGAAGAAATGGAAGTTCAAGCCCTTCTCTTAGGGATTAATCTACACCACCGTTGGGTAAATTATTCCAAGTTAGAAAATCTACTGCCCAAACACAAAGAAACTTATTCCCAATGGCTAGAAATCAACCTTTTGTACCTTTTAATGGAGGTAGCCCACTAAATTTGCAACAACATGATGATATACCCATGGCTTCTTTGAAAAGTATCCCATTTTTTAATGGAGAAGACCAGGGTACCCCCATTGAACATATTAGGGATGTGGCTTCCCTATGTGCAGTCGACAATGTTACTAAAGAAAATATTGCCCTTAGAATTTTGAATGCCTCATTCAAAGGAAAGGCTTTGAAATGGTTCAGATGATTGGCAGTGAATTCTATCACTACATGGGATGAGTTGGGAGACAAGATTTTTGTAAAATTTTTGAAGATAAATCAAATCATTTGTCTTTGGTGGAGAAGCTAATCACAATCAAAAGATCTCCTCACGAGCACATGACATATTTCAATTTTCACTTTCAAAAGACTTGGGATAGAATCCACTTAGTGAGACCTTCAGCTCAATATGATTTCCTTTAAATTTGAGGGCTTTAAATAGTGATATTTTTATAATGATTTAATCTATGGCTGCACAAACACTTCTGGATGCTTATGAGGTGGCCATTAGAGCTGAAAATAGTCTTATACAAGATGGAAAGATAGCCCCAAGACATCCAATGCCATTTTTCCTAGACATACAACCGCCATTGTCTATGCCAATGCCACAAAGAGCCACTCTACTAGCTGCTCCTACATAAGAAAAATTTGTCTCGACTCAGTCTTTTGAATTATAGAAAATAAAAGGCCTTCTACAAACATTTGGAAATGATTTGGTAAATATTAAAAAGCATTAATCTCAAAATTACAGGCCTTACCAACCCCAAAACTAAACACCTTATTAGCTAAATCAATCAAATAGGTTACCTCACCAGGAAAATAATCAAGGCCAAAAGCAAACCCTTAACCTAAGACCTTTTCAAGCATATAACCCAGGTGTAACAAGCACATCCAAAGAGTTAGTACCTATACAAAATAACCTTTCTCAAGAGCATGAATGGTGTTTTCCTTGCAATCAACCTCATAACTAGTCTACTTGTTCAAATGGGGTAATTAATCAAGCCTTGATGGTGCAAAGTGCACCTATTTTACAACCAAGTACATCAAATGAAACACCTTTGTAGTAGTAGGAGCAGTTACCAAGTGATACTACACTATTAAACTAGCAAGGAGAGGAGTTTTGTGGGGTCAACCAAGACCATTGTTCCATAACAACTAACACAAGAAGTAATAAAATATTTGTGGAGATAGGGAAACCAGTGAATAGGCAGTCTCATCAAGCTCCTAGATTGGATCAAGAATTTTCCATCCCATCTACACCTCATGAAGTGCAAGTACAACAAAAGAAGTAGCCTAGAGTTCACTCTAAAGCAGCTCATTTACAAGGAGATGCAACCTTTACAAAAGCTCACCAGAAGGTGGTCCCTTCTCCTTTCAATATTCTTGATCATATGAAAAGGGCCAATGTTAGTATGCCTATGTGGGATTCTTTGTCTATCTCGGGACAAAAGGATTTGTTGCAATCTTCCCTATTAAACGTGAGTGCATCAAAAGAACTCCTAGCTAGCCAAGATAAAGTTGTATTGACCAATACACCCCAAAATAGCAAGGAACGAACAGACAAAGAGGTAAAAACACCACCATTTTATGTGTCCCTCATCATAGGAGATAAGCTAGTTCACAATTGTATGATTTACTTGGGAGCTATGATCTTTGTTATGCCTAAACAAATTGCAGATAGATTGGGTATTGATTATCAACCTCTCAAACAAGGAGTAGTCCAGCTTGATGGGATAACTATTAACATTGTGGGGATCATACAAGACCTAGGTCTCACTTTTCATGCATGCCCTCATTTTTCCATCCCACAAGATGTCTATGTGATTGACCTACCACCTTATTTTTCTCTTTGCCTTTCAAGGGAGTTCACTACTAAAGTAGGGGGTTATTTATCTTCAGATTGGTCACATATGTTGTTTAGGACAAGATATGGAACCAAAGTGACTATTAAGTCTGAATCTATATCAAAGGATCACATAGATTCATATGTACCTTGTGTGGCAAATGTTAAGTATACTATTTTTAATAATCATGAGCATGTGCTTGCTCAAAAACCAAGTACCCAAATTGAAGGTATCCCTGATATTCTTTTGGACGAGTGGGTTGTTGGAAATGTTGAAGTTGATCCAAATAATAATTTGGAGGAGGTAGGCCTATGTGTTTTCTTGTTCCATGAGCTAGAATATTTCATTCCTAATCTCTAAAGAGAGAAGTTGCATGTGCAACAACAAAATGAGATTTGGAGATTTTTTTGATGGTTCAAGAAGTAGACATGGGGCTGGTGGGGGTGCCATGCTTGTATCCCCACAAGGTGAAAAGTATTACTCATCTTTTCGGTTCTCTTTTAGCTATACTAATAACACATCTGAGTATGAAATACTAATTCATGGTTTGGAATGGGCAAGAAGAAATAAAATAAGCTACCTACAAGTATTTGGAGACAGTGAATTGATTGTGAACCAAGTAAAGGGGTTTGCATTTAACCAAGAATGAATTGCTTAAGTAATATAAACATAGGGTATTGGATATGATATAAGAGTTTGATTCTTTCAACCTATTATCCTTACCTAGGAATCAAAACAAGCACACTAATAAACTAGTTGCTATAGGTGCTCAATTTGATATTCCAAACGATGTCAAGAGTGTTAAATCACAACAGGTCAAGGTGGTTGCGAGGCCATCAATTCTTGATAATGATGTACATTGGCAAGTGTTTGACAGTGACCAACAAATTGTTAACTTCTTAATTGAAGAAGCTGAGTTTTCATTTGGTAATCAACAAAAGTTGCAACAACAATATGGTGAAACAATTATTTAACTAAGGCCAAATAAGTTGCCAAAGTGATTGGTAACCCTTGAATCTCTTCAACACTGATGACTAAGTAAGAAAGGAGAATTCTAGCATATTGTTTAAAGAGGAACATTACGAACCTATTGAGATTTTCAAAGATAAACTCCTTAAGCTTGGAAAGATTTCTACTAAGGAGAGAGATCCATTTAAACTGCACTTTGTTAGGAATATGATGACATCTTTTCTTAGGAACACAATGATTTGAAAGGCTTTGACCTTGAGTTGACACACATACCATAGAGTTGGAACCCAATGCAAAAATGGTAAGGCAAAAGAAAAGGCCTTTGAATCCACAGCTTGAACATCTCATGAAGTAGGAATTAAGCAAGCTGATTGAAGGTAGTATCATTTTCCCTATTAAGCACACATCATGGGTGCCCAATTTAGAACCTATGAGGAAAAATAATGGAGAAATCAGATTTTGTGTGGACTTTAGGGACTTAAATAGAGCTTCCCTTAAAGATCATTATCCATTACCTTCTATGAAGAAAATATTGCAGGTTGTATCATGCTCAGAGAGGTTCTCATTGTTGGATGGATTTTTTGGTTACAAGAAAATCTTGGTTAAAGAAGAAGACCAATACAAGACAACTTTTTCTACCAAATGGGGGGCCATGGCATACAAGAAGCTGCCTTTTGGATTATCTAACGTTGGGGTGAATTTCCAAAGAGCAATGGATATGGATTTTCAAGGCATCATGAACAAGATTGTCCTTGTTTATTTGGATGATATTACTATTTTCTCAAAGGATGCAAAGAAGCACTTTTCTCATCAAAGGAAATTTTTTGACAAATGTAGGGAATATGGTGTATCCCTCAATCGAAAGAAATGCATATTTTTCATTTATGAGGGTAAGATACTTAATTATGTGGTGTCCAAGTATGGTATTACGATTGATCTTGAAAGGGTGAGTTCCATTTTGGCTCTTCCATTGCCCAACCATAAAAAGAGTACAAAGTTTCATAGGCAAAATTAACTTTGTCATAAGGTTTATACCAGATATTGCTGATTTGTTGAAGCCACTGACATCCATGCTAAAGAAGAAAGTCGTCTTCAAATGGACAATGGAAGATAATCAAAGAGCTTGGCATACCAAGTTAAAAAATTTCCCTATGGGTAGACAAAATCACTCCCAAGAGATCCATTGGCAACTCCCCATACATGCTAGTGTATGGGAAGGAAGCAAGGCAACCCTTATCAATTGAGTTACCAATTGTTGAATTGGCTAATCAATTGGATATGTTGGGGGAGAGGAACCAATGATGGTTAGAAATGATAAACTAATGGAGTTAGAAGAAATCAAAGATAAAGCAATGGAGACAATGGAGGAGCATCAAAATTAGGTCAAGAGGTCTTTTGAAAAAAGGGAAAGCCCTAATGTCTTCAAGGAAGGGGATGTAGTCCTCAAGTGGGATGAATTTAAGAACAAACCTGGAAGGCACAAGAAATTTTATGCCATGTGGAGTGGCACCTACATCATTTTTGAATGTAGGTAGCATAATGCCTTCCAATTATCAAAGATGGATGGAGAGGAAGTGCCAATCCCAATTAATGGGCTTCACCTCAAACGTTGTTTTTGAGGTATTTTGTTTCAAGTTTTTTATACAAATTAGTTTATATTCCTTGCTTTCCATGTAGTGCTTTGCATACCATGCATTCTTCTATGGGGAATTTAAGCTTTAGTTTCTTGATTTCCTCCAAGTGCAACGTGCACATGCTTTATTTTTTCTCTTGCCCTCGGTTGAACCCATTTACTGCAATAATTGTTATGACTCTATACCCAATGGATTTTGATAAGGATACTAAATTCTATGATTAGTAATCAATCATCCCATAATTTTTTTAAGAATGTTTCCATTTTCATGTGACCCTTGGATGCCCATCCATAATACCTGATTTGAGAGATCTTTCATGTGCATCCTGTTTTGATCCATGTATTTTTTGAATTTCTAAGGCTAATGGGGTTTTGAAATTCCTCAATTGTATTCAAGTTAGGGTTCTGAATCTGTATGACAGGGTAAAACCCTCCTAAAACCCTAGTTGTCTTATGCCTTAGTCATTCCTTCTATTTTTGTGTTGGCTTGCTCCAACCAGTTCCCAATTGCTTTAGCTACAACCTTATGTCTAGGTTATCATATGTTTATCGACCCCCTGGTCCATTTTGATCATTTGAGCCCGCGCATCTAAATATGTTCAAATTTGGCTAAGTCAAAGAGTTGTAGGCCTTCCCTTAGTGGTGATAACCTTGTCAGCCTTTTCACAAGTTCTATAACTTCGTCAGCCTCCAATAAAGTTATCAAAACTTCATCTTTCACCAATCATAGCGTTAGAAGGCAATGAAAATGAATGGTTCATCAGTATTTTGGCCAATTATCAAACCTTTGTTGGGGCCAACATAGGTTTCCTAACTTTCTCTTTTGTTGATTATGTTATACCTTTGCCTTTGTTAAAATATAAATCATTCTATTACCTAGGTATGGACCCCTCTTTAAAAAAATTATTGAGCATGTGCAAAATTCATAACTTAAGTTCTTTGATCATCACACTATCCCTTTGCATCACATTTTGGTTCCTAGTGGCATGGAGTGAAGATGTGATGTGTGATTTTCAATGATCAACATCTCAGGATAAGCGATGGAGATTTGATAGTCATCGCAATGTTCCTATGTATCACATTTGTGTTTTCTGGGAGTATATAGCTTTGAGCTATGTGTGATGGTTGTTTTCATCACATGCATCCTTCATATTGCATTTTCCCCCCTAACCTCCAGTTCTCTTTGTGTGATGTGTGATGGCTTCAACTATTCTAGGGCCGATGGATAGGTGTCAATGTCTGGTTTCATCACAACCCTCCTTTGTATCACATTTTCATTCCTAACAACATGGGATGAAAATGTGATGTGGGTTATTTGAAGATCAACGGTCATCACAAAGAGTCTTCACATTGTTGTTTGGGTTTTGTATCAAGAGGTCACATTTGCGATATGCAAAGAAAGGATTTAGAAGGAATATTCTTTGTATGTCAGTTCTTGGTCGCATCACGAGGTTATAATGCATCACATTTGTGTTTCATGATGGTTAGGACCATTCTACGATGTGTGATGTTAACAGATGGTGATGTCAGTAGGGCTAGGTTTTGGGTTATGGTTGCATCGCATGTGTTCTTAAAATAAAAAATTGTATTGTCATCGACCAAAGCATAGGGGCGATATGTGATAAAGTTAGATCAATAGTTGAGAGAGTGTGAAGGAAATCCAATGGTCAGTGCATCTTTGCTTCACATCAATGTTGTGAAGCAAAGGGAGGGTAGGCCATTTGTGATGTGAGACAAGAGTGGCGATGAGGTCTTGGTGGGTCCCCTCTTCATAGGAGTGATGGAGCGATAGGGTGGACACATGCTCCCTGAGATAGATGGAAAAATATGATTGCATTGTGAGGTTCCTTCATATCTTGATTTGTATCCTTTGTGTGTAAACGAAGTTGTGCTAGGTGAATTGAGTGTGACGGAGATTAATGGATGATTTTTAAAAGAGATTTGATCAACGACCATGTTTTAAAAGCATATTGGTGACTCAATCTCAGGCGCACATCCAAGATCTAACGATCAAAATTGAAATGCCAATGGCTAGACACGTTGAGTTTTCACGGGTCGAACCTGGAGTAATGGCGGATCTTCTTTTCAAAAACCATCATGATATGGATCAGTTTTCCTCATTGTAAATCCTTTGTTTCCCAGTATACCATGCCATATTAAATAGTAGGGTGGCACCCACTCCTCTTTATGTCTGAGATGACATTACCTTCGGTGTAGATGAGATTTTTATATGGGATTTTGTGGATTTCATTAGTTTGCACTCATATAACATTCAATGCAGAGGTATAGCATGCACATCATAACATCTAAGGGTTGTCCTACAACTTGATTCTCATGATTTTTTCATTGCATCTTGTTTTGGGGGTGACCACCTTTTTTTTTTCTAACCCTAGGCAGGGTTAGGGTGTTCAGTTAGGTCAATCTCAGTTATGCATGAGCTATAAAGGAAATACTTGTATCTTTTTGAGGGGTTCTTCCCTAGATTTTCTCTAGCAGACTTATATTGTTTTAACATTTCTACAACTATTAAATTGGCTTATGCCTCTGTGTTGATATAATCACCTCTTTTCACCTCTTATCAACACTTGGATTTTGTGTAATAGTTGATACCTCTATGCATGTGTGATTGTTTGATCATTTTTACAATTTATATGATTTTGCTAATTTGTTGTAGGTATTAATTATGGGTAATATTCACCCCTTTTAGAATCTTTCAAACCCTAGCCTCCATGTTCCTCTTGTAAAGTGGGAGAAATAGAGATCTATGTGACCCTTTTTGGTGATTTTATTGATACTCTGTGCAATCACAAGCAAGAAGAAGCACTCTAAATTAGATGCATCACCTTCCCATTATTTTTATAGATTTTACCCTTCTCCCTTTTCCTCTACAAGTCCTTAGTTTAGAGTTTATTGAGGTTGAGTCAGACCAATCCTCCTCTGCACCTAGTTTAGAAAGGAAGACAAACTTCTCTAGAGATTTAACCTCTCTTGCAAGGTCCCACACTTCAAGGTTATTTCCATTGTATCATTGGAAGCTGAACTCCTTGTTCACTAGGGTGCATTTCATGTGACAACTGTATCGAAATTAAAAAAAATGGCCATTATTTGGGCCTTGAGAATCTTGTAATTGTGTAAACATTTTGTAATCACACTAAGTATAAAGTGCCAAAATTATAATCTATGAGGGAGGATTTATGACACTAGTGAAAAGAGGGGTGTCTTGTGTTCCTTATTTCTTACCTTTTGCATTCTCTATTATGAACAATAACCACAACAATAGTCTACTTTTTTCTCTAAAATAGATCAATTAACAATTCTTGTACTTATAACCTACAAATTGTTTGATTGGAAGTCAAATGAATATCTATCTAAAGAAGCAAGGGCTACATAGGGTAACAATGGGACTTGAAATAAAACTATCCTTCATTATAGAAAATACTAAATGGTATACTAAGTTTGATGAAGCATTTAGAACCTTGTTTATCTTTTCATCTCTATATTTACCCTTTCATGTTGAGTTTGAATATACATGAAATGAAGTGTGGACCACTTTGGAAAGCCTCTTTGATATGCACGATGAAATAAGAGGTCGTCAACGAGAGAATGAGCTCATAGAGTTAAGTCCTTCCACTTTTGACACTAATCAAAACTTTTTCACTAAGCTAAAATACATAATATTAAAACTAAAATAGTGTGGCATTGAGAAAAATTACATAATTGATTTTAAGTATTCTCTCTACACTTTTCCAAATTATTTAAATTTTTCTTTTACATTTCATGCTACCAAAAGTGTCTTAGGATCCACCTACAAAATTCTTCTCTTGATGATTTTTCCAATAAACTCACTTGAATAAGCAAGATAAGTTGATCTATATGGGAACTATAAACCTTCTAAGTATCATGAATTATCTATAAGTTAGGGACTAAAGACTATAAGATTCTAACAAGAAAAATAAGAAACAAAAGAACCAAGAAGAGAAGAAATAAGATCATAAACCAATAGCTTCCTATAATGTCATAAAATTGCACTCCTTGAAATTTCACATACATTCTTGTATCTACTCTAGTGTCCAGTCCCTTAGAACTTGTGTAGTCTCATTTTAGCCCCTGCTTAAGCATTTTCCCCTCTCAAGATGCTCAAGACCCCTTTTCAGCAACTACCTTCATGGGTCAGCTTTGCATCAAACCTTGTGCTTTTCCCATTCTCATCGTTTTATAGAGTGATGTGTCCAGACACTAGCACACCATGTAGACATTCGTGTGCTGTGCTAGCGTCCTATGACATTTCAATGTTCAAATGACCGCTTATGAGAATTTTTTCCACTTGTCAGCTACTTTTGTCGGTGGTAACGGCTCAGGATACCTTGTAACTACTCGAGAATCTTCTTTTCCCTTCTTTCCTCTCTTTAAAAGTTATCCTTTCAATCTATTTGTCCTTTTGGGGTTCTACCTTGAACTCTCCTCTCCATTCTCACTCTCTCAAGCTTGCGCAACTCTCTCTATAGCTTTCAACAAAACTTTCAAGCTCTCTTGGCAGCTCTCTTTGCAACACAGTGCTCTTTGTAGCTCGCTTAGCTCTCATAGCCCTCTCTTTCGTCATTGCTCTCATTGGCTTCCTTAAGCCTTCCAAGTGATATCTCTTTTATCTTTTGCTTGTGAGTATCCTGGGATTTATCACATCCTTCAGATATGATTTCTCCTCCTTGAGCAGGGATTTCTTTTATCACTCTTACATTCATTTCATTTCTGCTTATTTATCTCTATCTATCTATTTGGTTGTTCATGGAGGTGGGAACACCAAAATGGGGGTTTGACTGAGGCAAACCCCTATACAACACCAAAATTTTCCCTCAATCTTATGTGTGTAGGTATTAAAGATATTTACTTGCTAGAGGCTTCATTACTTGGGTTGTTGTGAGCATTATTTTTCTCTATCCTCTTTAGTTCTATCATATTCTATTACTTTCTTGCATCTTAAGAGTTCCTAGCACTCAGAGTAGAAGTAGTCACATTGTGTTTTATGTGACATTCTCATTTTTTTTGTCCATACGAGATGCTAGCATGCATTTAGGACTCCAATGTGTCGTGTTGTCATCCATTCACCATGATGACGTCCTTTGTCTAAAATCCTGCTAGTTTGTCAAAGAAACCTGTGGCCTACTCTTTTTGGTTTTGAAACTCCCGCTTTGTTCCTTGAGGTGGTTTAGGGAAGTTCGCCCCTTGGGAATCTCTTGAGAATAAAGAGATTCATGAGTAGCGAATCCCCCTACTCTACATTTTGGCGAGCCCAATGTGAACCATAGTATTTTTCAAAAAACTAGGAATTTATTTACCCCAACTTGGTGGGGTCATAACTTTTGACTCGGTGCTCAGAATTCAAAACCGTTTGCACTGTCGGAAAGGTCTCCAAGAGTACTAATTGAGTCCCTACAATACTAGGCCTTTAGCAACCAAATTTTAGGGTGCAACACAAGTTTCAACCCCAAATTATGCTCCGAAGACCTCTAAAAATGTAATTTACTAGAACCTAGAAAATAGAAAAAAAAATCTAAAAATCTAGATTTTTCAGTTTTTCTCAGTTCTATCACCCCTAGACTGCTCCAAATTACCTGACTTGTTTATTCATTATTTATTATAGTTAGCTTACTATTTTCAAAATGAATTTAATATCTTCTTTTATGAGTTTAGTATCTAATTATATTCAAAATGTTAATGGTGTTCCATTTCATGCATGTGATAGTGACTTGGTTTTGCCCATGTCACTTTGTATCTTTGATCCTTCTCATGATATTCCTCTTGCATTGAAGGATATCTTGTTGCAAGAAGATTAAATCATTGATACCTTTCTTAACATTACTCTACCTTCTCTTCATTCCAATGCACTCTCTTCTAGAGATGATTCTTTAGCAAACAATGAACCTCCTTCCACATTTGATTCTCCCCGGATCGATGTCGAGAATATGTCTTCAAATAATTATTCCACTAGTTTTGATGAGTCTATAAATGTAATATATGTCTCTACTATCCCTCAAAGGCCTAAGAGACTATTTATTTATGACTCCAACTAGTCCTACTCCTAAAATTCTTTGTTCTATTGACGGTGTCCTATTTGATGGTGATTCTCTTGATCTTTCTATGGATCTCTCTTATAGAGTGGTAGCCCATACTTATAAGAATATAAGGAATAAAAAAAATATTGATCAACCTACTTCTTTACCACCTTCTCAACCAAGCCTTCCTCAAGCACCTAAACCTACAACTAAAGCGCCTCGTGATTACGATCTTGTCGAGCAACTTTGAGTTACTTCGGCTAAGATCTCACTATGGGAATTACTTTGGTCTACTATGATTTACCAAGGTATGCTTCAAGAAGCCTTGCAAAATATCCTCTTGCCTTCTTCTACCAAGCTAGCAGATGTTAATGCATTGATAGCTCATATTCATGTAGATTTGTTGAATATTATGTTCTATCCACAAGAACTCCCACCTTTGGAAGTGTAGAAGTAGGTGAATCCTCTAATGATTATAGTTAACATTAATAATATCGGCATTATATGTACTCTTGTTGACATTGGTTCAGTGCTCAATGTGTGTAGAATCGATCTATTGCCTAAGATTAATATTGATTCATCTTCTCTTAATCCTTCTTCTATTATTATTTGTGGGTTTGATAACTTTAGTTGGCAACCTTTAAGCACAATAGTCTTACCTTTGAGGTTGGGATCTGTTACCATACCCACCCTTATATATGTTATGCCAACAATTATCATATAACCTTCTTCTTGGTAGACCATGGATTCATGCTATGGGTGCAATCTCGTCTACCTTGCATAAATCTATTAAGTTCATTTGCAATAATCGAGTAGTCACATTTAGGGCTGACCCTAAGGCTATGCACTTATGTGAGATGGTAGTTGTCGGTCAGGTTTTGATTGTGCCTACTCTTATCCCTTCAGTATCTTCTAGTGTGTTGACGTCTACTCCAGTTGTACCTGTTACAAAGGATACTCTTGAGGTAGATGTCCCTGAAGAAGATCCTTTTGGAGCAAGAAACATTAAGTTTTATCCTTCTACCTCTTCTCAAAAGAATGCATGTCTTGGTGATGATTGGGGTGTCTAGACTTTATAGAATCCTTCATTAAAGAATATAAAGAATTGACCCACTTATACCTTCTGATATCATCATCCAAACCTTCCATCAAAGACGATTATTGTTCTACATCATGAGGTAATGTGAACATCAGTTGTAATGTCCTTAATTTCAATCCTCCTCCTTCAGAGGAAGACGATTGCACCTCTGTTAAAGAGGCTAATGTTGGTAGTCCTATCAAGAAGGCTGATAGTGATCTCGTAGAAAAATGTAATCCCCATTTTTGAAACAATTCTCTCTATGAAGATCCTCCTCCTTCTCAAGATTTGCAAGCATGTAATGACACTGGCTTTAAGCTCGTCTCTAAATATGGCTATGGGAATAAAGGTTGTGGGCATAATGAACAAGGTATTCAGGTCCCTATAGAATGTGCACCTCGTAAGCATAATTTGGGGCTTGATTGCTCAAATGAACAATCCAAACATAAACCATGGTTGAATGTTGACATGATGTCTACTCAACCTCATCTACCATTATCCGCTATCTTCATATCTTCTTCTTGTGAATAGTCAAACTTTCCTCCACAAGAGAAAGGGTTGCTTCTTGCTCCTCATTCTTTATCTGAGCAAGAGTTTATTTTGTTGTGGCTTCTAAAATCCCACTTGATTACTCTTCCTTCTCCTACACATAAGAAATTTCATAAACATGATAAAGTAAAACATTCTTTATGTGCATACCATCGAGTGTCTATCCATTCCACTAGTGAATGTAAGGCCTTGAAAGATAAAATACAACTTCTGGATTTGGGTGCCATCACTCATATATTTGTTGATGCACCTACCTCTTCTTCAAATGACAAGTGATATTGAGGTCTACCTCTATCTTGTATGTTCTAAGTATCTTGCATGGTTTTCCTCCCCTATATGTTTGGGGCAGTGATAACTTGTTCTAGGGATGTGTGTCCTTAACGACCCCCTCTCTTCTTTATGTCTTTCAAATTCAGTGTCCCTTGAGTGGACCCCTTTTCTCTTGAAGGGTTCTTGAGGGACCCCCTTTGAAATTTTGTATCTCAAATGAATTCTATGGAATCTAGCTTGGGGGCAGCCCAACTAGACCTATTTCATATCCCAACATCTAGCTTGGGGGCAACCCAACTAGATCATTTCAAGCTTACCTTGCAAGAACAAGCACTTGTGAGGACCCAATCCGACTCTGCGGAGTCCCCTACATTGGGCTTCCCTTAGGAGAGAGTACCTAAGGTGCCTTCTTTGAAAGTATGATGACCTGTAAAGTGCTTTCATCATACTAGATCTATACACCATTGGTCTGTGGGCCTCTAGTGCAGTTTGTTCAACTCTTTAGGAGAGAGTACCTACAAAGCCTTTTGTTCACCTTTCATAGGTTTGCAGATTTGCGACACATTTTTTCAACTTTACTTGGGTTTGAGGACCTGTGGATCCATCTCTCTTGAAATTTTCATTTCTTTATAGCTTCTCCATCTCTCTCTTAAATTCTCTTTGTTCTCAATTGTGTATATCGGATCGAAGATCTATATCTTCTTCATCCTGAGTATATGCTCTTTCTTTCTTCGACATTGGTTTATTCCTTGACTTTTGGGTGAATTCTTCTCTTGAAGAAATTGATCCTTACCTTCTGTTTTAGAATTATTCTACGTGTTATTTCTTAATTTGGGGATAACACATAGTATTGAGACAACCGTTTACATTGAGGTCTCTTTCACTTTGCTGACTCAAATCTTGTTAGTTATTAGTGTTGGCAAGAGATCATTGCAATTGTCATCTGGTGTTGTCATTGATGGAAACCCTATGCATTGATTAGGTACACATATACTCATTCGAGCATAGGGGCAGTTAGATTGGAAATCAATAAGGCATAACAGAGTATCCAATAACTGAACATTCATCAATCTGTGCAAATATTTCAGGTTATCATTTTGTGTTGTGCATCTCAGGAAATGATTATTGGTGTATTATATCTGTTGAGATTGAAGCGCAGTGGCTCGTATCAATTTGTATGGGAATTAGAAGATCTGATTGGAGTATTCTTAGTTTTTCTTGTATTAAGGCTGACCTCATGAATGTATTAAGTTGTGGATGCATGAGAACTAATTAATTGAGTATCTCTATGTTTATATATCTTTGTTTGGGTCCTATCCAAGTTGTGGCTGATCATTAAGGGTACGCATTGCACATTTCTCATAATGTGATCCAACAGTTGTAATTTTTTTGTTTACTATTGAAGCCAACAAAGTGTAAATAAATCCTATGTTGCAGATATATATACATGATCGTCTGTATCATTTTGCATGATGTATATGTCGAGTTAATGATGAATTGTGAGTTAGAGCAATGAAGAGGTGAGATAAAGCGTAGTTTCACTTGCACATAGAAGATCCCTATTGTGTGTATGAGCAAAGCATAACAAAATTATATAATCAGTTTGTAAGGTAGCAGATCCATTATTGTGCTTAATCTGGAACTATAATCAGTTATTTTAGATGCTATCATCTCAGTTCAAATCTTCAAATGGTTTTAATTTGAACTCTTGGGCAGCAAGCCCTCTTTTCTTTGAGAAGTGAGATCTAGGTAGTGTGCCTGAATGCAAATGCATTCCCCTTTTGTAATCTTCATTTTGAGTATACTCATAATCATAATTGTGGCTTGGCCATCCATCGTGGTTTTTCCCTTCATAGGGTTTTCACGTAAAAATCTTGGTGTTATGATGTTGTGTTTATTTTCTTATTTATGCTTTATGATTGAATGTTCCTAATGCTTGGAAGTTAAAGGTTAATAAAGTTAATTTTTGCATAGCACCAATTCACCCCTCTCAGTGTGGCTTGTTTCCAAAAATTGGTATCAGAGCTAGTTCCTCAGAAGAAGAAGTCTAACAACTTGGGAGAACTTGGAAGAAGTTTCAATGGATTCAAGTAGTCTTGAACATCTTATGGTGGCCCTAGATGACCTTGATCAGTTAAAGGGTGAAGTTTAGAAACTAAAAGAAAATCTCAATGATGCAGAAAAATTCATTGAATCTCTGAAAGACAAAATCAACAAATCAAAAGAGAAAAGAAAGGAACTTTGTGGTCAGATTCAACAGAAAGATAGCAAGAGCATTGAAGATGAACAAACCAGTAAATCCCTAAAAGAAAAGATAGAAGAATGTGAAAAGCTTACCCAAGAGAATACAGTTCTAAAGGATGAAATGGAATCCATCATGATGAGAATGACCAAAGAGGTTGAAGATAGAAAAAAGAATGAAGAAAGCCTAGCACAGTCCCTAAAAGAAAAATCTGAAGTATGTAGCTGATTGGATGATGAATTGGAAGTATCTAGAAATAGTGAAGAAGCACTTGAAAGATAGCTAGATGATCTCAGAAATGAACTTGCTACTGCAAATGAGTACAAGGAGAAGTTACAAGCTAAATCAGCCATGCTCAATGAACTGATTAATAATCAAAGGACTCATGGTGATAAAAGGGTTTTGGATTTGAGAAATGAGAAAGCTCAAAATATGGACAAAAGAATTCTAGACAAAGGAGATTCAGGCAAGGAAATCAGATGAACAATACTGGTAGGTATCCAATAAGACAACCTAATGCTCAGAGATTTAATGGATATTGTTTTAACTACAACAAGTTTGGACACATGGCTTCTCAGTGCAGAAGTAGAATGAATCAAAGTGGCCCATATTTCTCAGGTCAGTGTTTCAATTGTCATAAGATTGGTCATAAGTCAAATGAATGCATAACTGTGATGAATCAATTTCATAGAAACATCAGATGTTATACTTGCAATAGACCTACATATATTGCTAATTAATGCAGATCAAGAGGAAATCAATGGAACAACTGGTCTGGTAAGAGGAATGTTATATGCTACAACTGCAACAAGACTGGATACATTGCTACATTATGTTAGAACATAAAAGGTCTGGTAAATCAAAGAAGAAATATGCAAAAAGATGTGAAAGGAAAAGGTAAAGTCATTATAGATGAGGTCAAGCAACAAATGCAGAAAAAATGGGTGAAGAAGAGTCCCTCTGTTGAGGAAACTATACCTGCACCAGGATCTGCCTCCGGTAATTCCTCTGGGAATTAGTCTCAGGCCTTTGGCCTAGGGAGAGCAGTCAAGAAGATAATTAAAACCCCTAACCGATAAATGACACTGGATGTAAGTACATACTAGAGATGGACAGATGCCCAACAAATGTTGTTGAACTCATCAGAGGAAGTGGTATACCGTATTAAAATTTCGTAGAAGATTTATCAGGTTTTTGTACATAGAAATGGCACAACTGAATGAATTAGGGAAAATGCATTTATTATGACAAAAATTTTAGGTATGCAAGTAATAAAAGGTCACTTCTATTCCTCATTTATCACTTTTCCCCCTTGGAAAGAAAAAATTTGGAACGCTCCAGGTGACCTAAGGCGAATCAAAGTGGAAATCAAGTGTGAAGGTGATTCAGCGATCGCTTTGGGGTCCGATGAGAAAAGGTATTTATCAAGAAATTCTTGGATTTTTTGATTTGGTCAAGGTGAATAATCCTTTAGTGGTCAAATTTAAGAACAGATCCCATCCTGAATTTAAATTTCATCCCTACAAGTCTTTAGAGACCGATCCATTAGGGGCATTTTCGTCAGTTCTGCACGGTGTCTTGCATACATAGGACATTAGGGTTTAAATTCATGCAAATATTGAAGAGCTAGGAAGTTCCCAACTTATGAATTTGTACAACCATCATATCATTGACAAATAATTCCGTGTAAAATCAAAACACCAAATCTTGGAATCAAAGAAATTCACTCATATGGTTAAATTTGTTGTGTTCATGGAATCGGAATGGGTCTGTTATGTCTTGAGTTGAGTAAATGATGAGTTTATGTGGCTTACTATTCTCTTCAAAATTACTAAGGAATCCATTAGAGTAGTAACCAGTCTGAATTCCTCTGATGGTCTACCTGTTTCAAAATCCATGAAAAATCAAACCGTCACCAATGTTACAGGCTTGATATATGCCAAGAGAGCAATGATTGTTGACAATATTGCTGATATAAATGTTAGATTTGTATATATGGTAATTGGTTATAAGATTTACCACTCTAGCCGAGAAAACTTTGTATTTGGTATGACAATTTATGCCACCTACCAAATGGTGAAAGGAAATATGGAATATGGTCTTTGCAAATTATTAAGGATTCAGTTGATGGAAAACCTTGCGAAGATCAAGAAAGACAAGAAAAATTCATTCAAATATGGCAGTTTTATTTTATGTTTATTTTGTTATTTCATGGAGGAAGTCTTGGGTGTTGGAAAAGTTCAGTGGCAAAAGAACATTCAAGTAGCCAAACATATCAGGGATCTATTGTACAATCTTACAAATATCAAAACCAAAAATGCAAATATCTGGGGTTATTTCAAAAGCTTTCAAGCTAGCATGCAATCTAGGGAAAGAATTCCCACCACCATTATGGAGAAATACAAAGATTCAATCTACTTTATGGTGAATGTCGACCAATGCATGATGGAAGAAACTAATCCAAGAGCTGTTTGGATCATTCCTATGGGCTATGAGGTCGAGGAAAACATTTTGGAAATGTATGCCCAACATTTGTTAAGAAAACCTCTGGATCCGACTAAAGAGAGGTTTGGTACCTATGCAGAGAAGCACACTAAAATTCATAATGAGCTTAAGAAACCAGTAACAACCAAAAGAGTAAGAAAAGAAGTTGAAATTCTTGTAGAAAGCTTGGGTGTATCTATGGAGCAACTAAGTGAATCCAGGAAGAAAAGGGTAGAAGATGAAGCAGCAAGGCAAGCTGCTAAGGAGGCAAGAAAATCACAATCAGCTGGTCTGATAGCACCACCTGCCTGATCTAGAACAACCAGAATCTCGACATCTCACTCAACTCCTGAAGCAAAATCTGCTCCTGTGAAAAGTGAAAGAAAGAGATCCAGAAAGGAAGCCAAAATACATAAAAGAAAAAGAAAAAGAGTGTACATGACTATTTCTGATGATGAGGAAAAAAAATCCGATGAAGATGTCAAGGAAATCAAACAACAAGGAACTAAAGCAACAATTGTGCCAAAACCCTCTGGTGTAGATGCTTAGGCAAGAAGAAGACCAAAGTTGATACACCTGGTATGACTATTGAAGAAATTGAAAAAGAAATAATCTCAAATGGAAATCTTAAACCACTTTATCAATGGTATGAATCTTTTTCTAAGTCTAATAGAAGAATTCTAGAAGAAGCTACAATAAAGCACATGAATATCTTCAACAAAGTTTTGGTTGAAATCATGCCTAGCCTCCCAAAAGGTTTGTATGATATTCTGGAATCAAGGAGATTAAATTCCTTGACTGAAGAAGAACAAATGAGAGAGAGAATTCTCACAGAATTGTGTCTGGTAATGTCTGTGGAAGACATGCAAGCATTCCTGAACAAAGAAAAAAGGAAGTTTAGAAGCAGGTCAAGGGTCAATAAACTAATGATTGGTCAAACGGATGAAGTTACACAAGAAACAAAACAAATTTTGAGAGAGCTACTACTGAGTGATAGAATTGAAGTTGTGTCTAAAGAGACTCATACAAATGATGTCTCATATGATCCGGTCAAAGATGTAGAAGAAGGAAATTTTGATGCTGGTGAAAACCTCAAGATTCCACTTCCAGTTAAAAAATAGAAATCCCCATGGAAGTTGAAGCAACTATGAATGAATCAGTTGAGTCAATAGAGAACATTGAAGAGAAATCAAAACTTCAATTAAGGAAGCATTAGTTGAGTAAAAGAAAAGTGATGTTAAGGGGAAGACAAGAGACACTGCTGAGGCAGTTAATAAATTCTTGGCGGAACATAAGGAAGAGATTGAGCTAGAATTAATTAAAGGTCCCATTGACCTATCAACCTTGAGCCCAATATAGATAATGAAGGTGGCCTCATTTGCTCAAGTAAAAGCTCAAGAAGAGCTGCTAAAATATCATATTGAAGATAGTGAATTGCTAGCACTTGCGTCCAGAGTACTGAAGAAGATCATGCCCTCTGTGAAAGATCAGACTAAATCTTCATCTAGTGGACTAAAGAGGCTTATTAGCTTGGTGATTACTCATTTTGAGTCTCTTGAAAAGTCTGCATTGGAAAAAGTACAGAATGAATTTGATGCTAAAAGGTTCAATGGATTGAAAATATTGATTGATAAAGACAAAGTCACCTTGGCCACTTGTGTCAAGCACATACTGGATGCTCTATCTAAAGGAGGAAAGATTTAAAAATATTGTTTGTCTTTTTCAAAGTTTACAAAAGCAAACAAGAAGAAGGTGAAAGACTTGGAAAATCAGTTGGCAACTATCTCTAAGGCTTTTGATCCACTATCTAGTGGTGTTGGGAAAGTTGAAGGCGAAGTAATGTCTTTACTAAATAAAATAAAAGGGCTGAAACATGAAAATGATAAAATTATCTCTAGAACTTGTGAACTTAGAAGCATCATTAGCCCCAAAATTGATGTCATGGGCAGTGCCCTAAAAGAAGGAGAGGAAACTATGGTATTCAAGGATCCAACCAGCCTGGAATCTGTAGAAACGATGTCCTATCTGATTTGTGGACACATAACCATAATGGAAAGTCTCAAACGAGTTTGGGATTCAAACTTGGCACAACTAAAGAAAGATTTTGCAAACATCTTTCAACTTTTGTAAGGTAAAGTAGCACCCTTGTACAAACACAATTTTGATTGATTCTTCTTTTTGGTATGCGACCCCTGCCTTTTCCATTGATTTCAAAGGGGGAGAAGAGTGAAAAATGTATGGTCAGCTCAGGGGGAGAGTAGCATTTTTGAAATTTTGGATTCCAGTGAAGTTTATATTGGTACTGATCCGACACAGTCATTTTTCTCTATGTGTTTCCATCAATGCCAAAGGGGGAGATTGTTGGCAAGAGATCATTACAACTTTCATCTAGTGTTGTCATTGATGGAAACCCTATGCATTGGTCAGGTACGCATATCCTCATTTGAGCATACTGTTAGTTAGATTGGAAATCAACAAGGAAGAACAAAGTATTCGGTAACTCAACATTCATCGATCTGTGCAAAGATTTCAGGTTATCATTTTGTGTTGAAAATATTAAGAAATGAATATTGGTGTATTATCTATGTTGAGATTGAAGCACAATGGCTTGTATCAATTCGTATGGGAATTAGAAGATCCAGTTGGCATATTCTCATTTTTTCTTGTATTAAGGCAGACCTCATGAATGTATTAAGTCGTGGTTGTATGAGAACTAATTAATTGAGTATCTTTATGTTTGTATATCTTTGTTTGGGTCCTAGCCAAGTTGTGGCCGATCATTAAGGGTACGCATTGCACATTTCTCCTAATGTGAGCTGACAGTTGTAATTTTGTTGTGTTCTATTGAAGTCGACAAAGTGTAAATAAATCCCATGTTGCAGATATATATACATGATCGTCTGTATCATTTTTCATGATGTATATGTCGAGTTAATGTCTGAATTGCGAGTTAGAGTAGAGAAGAGGTGAGATAAAGCATAATTTCATTTGTGCATAGAAGATTTGTGTTGTATGTATGGGAAGAGCAGAAAAAAAATACAGAATCAATCGGTAAGGCAAAAGATCCATTACTATGCTTAATCTGGAACTGTAATCAGGCATTTTAGATGCTATCATCTCAGTTCAAATCTTCAGATGGTTTTAATTTGAACTCTTGGGAAACAAGCCTTCTTTTCTTTGAGCAATGAGCTCTAGGCAGTGTGCCTGAATGCAAGTGCATTCCCCATTTTTAATATTCAATCTGAGTATACTCAGAATCATAATTGTGGCTTGGCCATCCATCATGGTTTTTCCCTTAATAGGGTTTCCATGTAAAAATCTTGGTGTTATTATGTTGTGTTTATTTTCTTGTTTATGCTTTATGATTGAATGTTCCTAATGCTTAGAAGTTAAAGGTTAATAAATTTAATTTTTTCACAACACTGATTCACCCCCCCTCTTAATGTGGCTTGTTTCCAACATTTAGGTGCATATTTATATGTGTTTTTATGTTCTAACCCCATGTAGTAATGGATTTTCATGTTCTAACCTTGTTGTCTTGTGCAGGTATTTCTTGTCTAATGGGTTTGTTTTGTAGGTCTTCAACCTGGGGACACGCTTCCTTGGTTTGAAGAGTTATTTGCTTCCTCTACAGTATCCTTTTTGCATCATGATGTTATTTATGTTTAGTATAATTTCCTTTAGCGTGCATATTAGTGTAGATTCATATGCCTGCTAAAGTGGGGGCAAAATGTAATGTCGTAAAATTGCACCCCTTGCAATTTCACATACATTCTTGTATCCGCTTTAGTGTCCACTCCCTTAGAACTTGTGTAGGCCCATTTTAGCCCCTACATAAGCCTTTTCCCCTCTCAAGATTCTCAAGACCCCTTTTTAGCAGCTACCTTCGTGCGTCAGCTTTGCGTCAAACCTTGTGCTTTTCCCATTCTCATCATTTTGTAGTGTGATGTGTTTGGACACTAGAGTGTCATGCGAATATACGTGCATTGCACTAGCATCCTGTCACATTTTAACATTTAAATGACCACTTTTGAGCATGTTTTCCACTTGTCAGCTACTTTTGTTGGTGGTAACGGCTCGAAATGCCTTGTAACTACTCGAGAATATTCTTTTCCCTTCTCTCCTCTCTTTAAAATTTATCCTTCCAATATATTTGTCCTTTTCAGGTTTTACAAGTTAAACTCTCCTCTCCTTTCTCACTCTCTCAAGCTTGCACAAGTCTCTCTACAACTTTCAACATCACTTTCAAGCTCTCTTGCCAACTCTATTTGCAACACTCTCAAGCTCTTATAGTGATCTTTGTAGCTCGTTTGGCTCTTGTAGCCCTCTCTTTCATCCTTTCTCTCATTGGCTTCCTTAAGCCTTGCAGTTGATATCTCTTTTATCTTGTGCTTGTGAGTATCTTGGGATTTCTCACATCCTTGTGATACGGGTTCTCCTCCTTGAGTGAGGATTGCTTTTATCACTCTTGCATTCATTTCATTTATGCTTATTTATCTCTATCTATCTATTTGGCTATTAATGGATGTGGAAACCCCAAAATACTGATGCAAACCCATATATAGCCCCAACATCTTCCCTTGATCTTATGTGTGCAGGTTGTTGTACCCAAAATAAAAAAATTGGCATTCTACTTAAATTGAGCTAAATCATGTAAAAATGTCGTCAAAAGTCTGTTTTAGGTCAAACAAAACATTAGGTCTTTGTGGGTTTTTATCTAGGAACATGTGTAAAATTCTAAAAAATTGAAAATTAGGGTTTTGCACCCCTATTTTCAAGGAAACCCCTGAAAATATGACCTTCCCAAAATTAGTTGAAAATTATTTAGATAGGATGATTTGACTTCACTATCACACTGGTCAAGTTAAAATCACCAAAAATTTAGTTTTACTCTGGTGGGTCTATTTTCATCTTTCAAGAATAAAGTTAGGAGCTCTGCAGCCATTAATGGCAGATTGGCCAGTACCAGGTGCTGAAAGCTAAGTTTCAAAAGCTTCAACGAAGAATCCATGGTGGAAAAGGCTCAAAAATATGCTTTGCGACGAAGGGGATTTTCAAAAGTGAAAAATGCTAAAAATTGGCTAAGTCTGGAAAATGAATTCCTCACTACCAAGGAGGTTGTGTAGTCGAGTGCCTTAGTCATTTTTCCAACACCCATACACACAAAATGTTGGAGGTAATGGAAAGGATGCACACGTCTACATCATCAACAACAATGCTCAAGACAAACATGAAGCATGAAGAGATGAACTTTTTCAAAGCAAATGATGAACTTACACCTAAAAGATGCCCTTGCTAAAGAAAGGCGCCCTTGAATTCTTAAGATCAAAAGAAGTCATCAACCTTCACCAAGGCAGTCGTCTTCTCTGTGTTCCTATTGCCTTTCCAATGCATCGTAGAGCTAAGTCATTTGATTCATCAATCATCAACAACATAGGCGAAGAAAAAAGACGTTGAAGGCAAGCAGCATCAGAGATAGCAGTCAAAACATAAAAAAGAGCCCCTATTGACCAGGGGCGCCCTTGAATTAGATGCTCAAAATCTTAGTTTTTGAAAAAACTTGTCTACAGGTAATCTTTCCAACATCAGCTCAACTCCATAGTGAATCTTTTTGTTAGCCTGCGAGATGCGTCAAATGACAACAATTGATGATCGTTAGAGCATGCCAAATGAAGGTTAAATTAAAGCACATCAAAGAAAAGTGCCCCTGTAGGCCAGGGGCACCCTTCATTTTGAGACAAGTGATGAGGTTTTCAATAGCTACTTTCTACAAGGCATCTATTCAGCTACCTCTTAGCTTCACGATTGATCCAGCTACGCATCCACAAGACATGTCAAATAGTCAGATGTTGAGATCAAGCAGAACATGCCAAGAAATTGGCTAAGTGTTGGTCAAAAGAGCCCCTCTTGAAGAAAGGCACCCAGTCTTTTGAGGATGCAGATGCAGTATTTTTGCTCAATGACCTCCAGGACAACCTTCTCCACTTTGATTGATCCCAACAATGAAACTATCAACAAAGGCATATGACAACTAAGTCATCTAATGACGAGATCAAAGTAGGCAGTTTATAGCATGGACGTAATTAGCCAAAAGGCCAAAGGTGCCCCTACTGGCAAGGGATGCCCTTGGATTGGAAGGGCCTAAACTTACCTTCAACAACTGAAAAATCAGTCATCCTTTCAAGGAATGGGTTGGTTACCCAATGTACGATCAAGCAAAGTCATATGACTCATGAATCAATGGCCATGTCAGATCAGAGCACGAAGGGTAAAAATGATGAAATTAAAGAACAATCAATAAATTAACCAAGTGCTGGTCAAAAGAGCCATTGCTAAAGAAAGGTGCCCCTGATTTGAAGGCATCAGATTCAGTCTTTGAGCTTTGTAGCTCCCAGGCACACTTGATCAAGTTTGTCCTATCTCAGCAATGAATCAATCAACATCAACTCAAGATTAATTGAACGACTAGGAGCAAGGATCAAACAGAGGCACTTCAACTTGAAAAAATGATAAAAAAAAGTGTTCAAACTTAAAAAGGATGCCTAAAAAGTCAAAAGTGATTTGTTGACTTGAGTTAAGAGAATTTGGAGGCAAAAAGAGGCCAAAGATTGCACAATTAGTGGAAATCAGCTTTTAGAACTCCAAATCAATCTCAATCATGAGTTGGACGCCCAATTGATGCTTCCAATTATAAATTGACATATTAAGGCATCTAGGCATCCATTCTTCATTAATTATTTGCAGGTTGAGGAGCTCAAGAACATATATTTTTCTTCTCCAACATTTTTGAAGATCTGACAGAAAGGTTTTCACCGTTCTTCATATTTTTGAAGATCTGTTGCACAGAGAGACCATTTATCAAAGGTTGCACCAAAAGGCATAATTCTTCCAAAATGATAGTTGATAACTTCCAATCTTCTACTCGTCTTTTTCCTCTTTCCTTGTCTTAGATATTCTTGCATGTCCAAGAAAACAACAAATAATCACAGATCTAATCAACTGGGTATGATCAACACAACTTTTTCAACAAAACCCACATGTTGGATTTTTCCAAAAAAAGTAGCCATGTTGCCCCTATTTTTTGGGGTTTCTGGAAAAAGTCATAATTTTGAAAAATAGACAAACTGGATTTGTTCAGCTTTGAAGCATGAACAAAACCCATGTGTTGGATTTTTTCAAGAAAAAACATTTTATGGTGCCTCGCTACCTCTACCATTGAAGGGCTCTTGCATGCCAAAGAAAAAATCATTTTTTTGAATTTTTGATGATTTGGATTTGTTTAAAAAATCATTCTCAACAAAACCCACATCTTAGAATTTTTCAAAAAAGTTATCCCAGCGGGGTTATTTTTAGCAGTTCCACAAAAAAAAATCCGACCAACATCGTGTGCACAGTCAATCTTCAAGGTTTTTAGAATGTTTTTCTCCCAAAATGGTCTTACTCCATGATCTTCTGAAAACGACTGACACTGATTTGCATCAGGCACACCCAAAGGTCAATTTGGACAAATTGACAAGCATAAACACAAGTCCACATGTTCCATAATGGTTTCACCTCGTATATTTGATAGCCTTCCCAAGCCAGTTTAGAGGATTGTAATCGTTGGAATTTTGCGTATGCAGCGAGTTCATGTGCATTTCTCACGGTTGGAGTGTTGGCAGTCAAACTTCGCAGTTTCATCATCAAGCTTCGTGGTTTCATCATACAATACTCTTTCGTTGAGAAAGATCAAGGAAAAATTTAGAAACGTAAAGCTGCAAAAGAATGCGAAAGGTAGTCATTCCCAATATAGAGCCGCCACTGGTTAATACTACACTATCTTCCATGTCAAAGTGGAAATACAAAGAAAAAGACAAGGAGTAATCCTCCTAAGGGAAACAAAATGAAGGAGATACATACATCAAGTTGCTGACACTAACAGATGAGGCATGTGACAATATCCATATAAAGAAGTCAACGACTGGTTAGAAGGATTATTGACCAATGGTGATGAGGTGTCAAACACTCAAGAAGGACATCCTACCCTCTAGAAAGACATTAACTATGATTGAAGTTAACTTGATGCCCCTTTCTAAGTTATCTCTAGATCCCCACAGATCATGCATGTCAGATCCCACTAATCAAGGATGTCTAATTGACTTCCACAATTTGTGGATCTCAAATCTCCTTTAAAGGTGGATGTCTATTTTGGAGACACATTTGTAATTTAAGTTCACTTTTAGTTAGGTGTCAATCAGCTGAGGTAGACTTCCAGTTTGACTTTTGTTTAGTTTAAGTTAACTGAAGTAGATTTCCAGTTAACTGCTTGCTCACCTACTTTTAGACATAGGAATAAATCTTGTTGATTGGCAAGAACTGATTGTTAACTCAAGGAGATTTTAGGGTTGCCTACTCCTTTAATTTTCAATAAATAAGAGGCTTGGGCTCATCATTTGTTTAACTTTTATTTGCTAGGCAAAATTGTTGCGCCATTGTTGCCAGAGTTTTCTTGTTTGTATTTGTTCACTCTTGGATGAGAGTTTGTTGGTTGATCATAATTGTGCATGATTTCGTGCCTTTTCTATCTCAACCTTTGCAATTTTTTGGTGAAGGTTGAAGAAGAAATTCAGATGGTGTATGCATATTTGATCTAAGTTTCGAGTTGATCCAATGTATTTGTTCTCATATAGTTTATTGTTTCAATCTCCTCCTCGGACAGGGGTTCCTCCTCCTTGGATATTTTTTCATCGATTGCTATCGTTTGATGTTGTTTAATGAATTGTCTTTCAACCTACACTTTGGACAGGTGTCATCACCTCCTCAGGAATCCTATTAGCCAAATCATAGTACCTTGTTGTTTCCAAGCCTATACGTCGGACAAGGGTTCCTCCTCCTTGGCAAGTCTCTAATCCAGCCTACCGTAAAGAGTGTTCACTTGCATACAACCTTATCCCAAGTGTATATCTGAGAGTTAAGAGCCTCAACCATATTATACGAAGATGGAGGATTCAAGTGATCCCACCCATCCATTTTGCTCCTATTCCCTCATGTTTTTCTTATCTTGAGGAGGTGGGATAGTTTAGAAGCTAGTTTAGTCATAGTTAAGAATCTGCAGAAACCAGAGAATTTTTTTAGCTACAGCGCATTGTGTTTATGCACCCTTGTGTCCTGTCACTGAGTAAAAAAGATAGGAACCTTAGTACACCTTTTTTACATAGAACATCAACAAAGAGAGATCTTCCTCTCTATAATTTGAAGAGTAGTACTAAAGCACTTGCAATAGATGTATGTTTCTAATAAGCACTCCAAAGGTACTAATTGAAATGCCAATAGTTTTTTGGCGCCCATTGTGGGGCAACGAGGCATAAAACTTCAAGATAATATTAATATTTTTATGACACAAAATGGGCATCTGGCGTCCTTGGGCTCCAGTTGAACAACCTGATCTTTCTCTAAAAAATCTCCAACCAGATCTTACATTCATTGAAGGAGAGCAGTCGACCATCATCAGTAGCTTGCATACTTTCATTTTCAAAGAGAATACATCACTAACTCAGTGGAGAGCCACAACTATTACTTTGGATGAGGAAGAAAGAAAGGTTGACCTTGCATCCAAGAGGCCAGTGTTACCACCACTTGCGTGGTGGTAAGCATCCTAGCTCACTAGATATATGTACAGAGGAGAACCAATCCTCTATTTCAAGAAGACGTCGGAGAAGCATCTGACGTGGAGCAAATCTTTGAAGAGGTTCAGGAATGATCCTCTGGCATCCAATTGCATGATCCATACAAGAAGAAATGGATGGTAACAACAATAATGTTGGTGAGAGACATAGACCTTCATTACCTTGGGGTAATAACATTGGACCCTTGGATTTTTAGGTAAATCATGAGTTACCTAAAAGTTCAAGGAAGCACTTTCCCCAATTTCACGGTGATGGGAGTCAACACCCAGATGAACATTTTGCTGCATTCACAATGGCTTGCGCCATCTTGCATGTGCCACATGAAGACATCACAGTACATCTCTTTGTCGAGACTCTTGTTGAAAATTTTGTGGATAGGTTCAGTCACCTGAAGCCAGGCATTATTGCAAGTTGGGCATCTATGAGCTAGAATTTTTGGGAGAGATTCAAGCCCGTCGAAGACAGTCATTTGTTGTCCACCCAGCTTGCAAATTTAAAGATGGAGTGCAACGAACACATGAGAGAGTTTGTGGCAAGATTTGATCATCTTGTTGTAAGAATTTCATTTACATTTGATCCATCATTGTTTCATAAATTCTCTTCCATTAGAGATAGCCTTCTTCCTCAAGATGGAAAAAGAAACAAAGTTGAAGAGTGCGCAAGAATACACCATCGAGTTGGAGGACAATATGATCAATTCTGGCTTGATGAAAGGAGACTCTATCAGATCTCTAGTTCAAAAATTGTGCCAACCAAAGAGAGACAATCTTCAGCCATGGTTGCCAACACCTCCAACAAGACCAATGATTGAAGTTGCACACAGTGCAATATTTTATTGTTTCCATGACACTGATGCACATACTATATTTACGTGTCTTGAGAATTTGAGAATGACCCAAACCATGGGATATGCTGAAGCTACTCCTAGTTCTAGTTTTGTATCAACAAGTTTGAATGTTGTCTTACCATAGACAAACAAATTCGATGGTGACTTCGCAATGGGATATTTTGAACTTGTTATTAAAGAAGAAAAAGAGCATACCGTCACTATTCTCTTGCGGTGAATCATGAAAAAATTTCAATGCCTGTGTCTAAAAATGTTCAAAACTTCGAAGCACAAAAAGAAGAAGATCAAATGAAAAGGGTGAAGAGGTGCCTTCCACTTCCAATCCCAAGTTTGCACAGAAGAATGCTATGCCAGTTGCTCAAGATCCTCTTCGGAAAATTTTGACATCGTAGCTTTCATGATGAAGACAAAGGTACAAATCTCTCAACTGGAATATCTTTAGGATCATCCAAAACAAATGGACTAAATTCTCAATGTTGTGAAGAAGCAGGTTGTGCTCAATTCATTTGTTCCACTAGGAGCAAAGCCTGAAATGAATCCTGGTAATTATGTAACTCTGCTAGAGATAGAAACTAAAGATTAGAACATTGCATATTCTGAAAAGACACTGACAGAGGATACAAGGTCATGGACAGTACAGTGTGGTGGAGGTTGTTCACCAAATATAGTTTCAGAAGTAGGGGAAGTGATCATCTCTTCTAAAGGACAATTGCACCCATCTATGCAATTGGAATTCATTGAAGCTGAGAAAGAGGTGCTTTTTTTAGGCCTCAAAGATGCCAAAGACATGGGAATCAAACTCTTATGTGTTAAAGGAGATCTAGAGCTGATCCATGAGTCGGTCAAAGGATATTTTTCAGGTTAGCAAAGATCACCTACAACATTATAGAAATCGAGTTTGGAACTCGATTGACTAGTTTGAGGAGTTCAAAATCTTGAAGATGGACTATAACATAACTAATGCCTCAGAGGTATCAACTTTCCCATTTGCATCATATTCTGAATTTTTTCAGAGTACTTTTGCTTGGATATAAAATTACCTAAGAATCTTCATTATAGAGGGATTGTCTCCTACAATTCTCATCAGAAGAGAAGTAAAGCCTTTCAGGCAGAAGCAACATCAATGGGAGGCTCTTCTCACTACCATGAAGCAGGAAATACTTGAAACATGTCATCCCTTCGGGGATGGGGTGAGTTCTTTATAGAATAAATTTATTTTTCTTTAACGTTATGTAGTTATGTATTTCCCCATTCTGTAAAGTATTGTTGTGTATTAGGTGATTTCTTAGGTAATCTTGTTTTAGGTGAATAATAGGTGAGCCCCAATAAATAGGTGATCTTCAATTATTGTGTGAATTAGGAAATAAGTCTTGACTCCATTGCCCAACTAATAAAAGTACTGGTCTATGAAACTTGAGATTCTCGGTTCTCCTATGTCATAGGTATCCAACATGGTCACCAGACGGAGCCTAATGTTGTACCCAAAATAATTTTTTTGGCATTCTGCTTAAATTGAGCTAAATCATTCAAAAATGCCAACAAAACTTTGTTTTAGGTCAAACCAGACATAAGGTCTTTGTGGGTTTCTGTCAAGGAACATATGTGTAAAATTCTAAAAAAATGAAAATTAGGGTTTTGCGCCCCTATTTTCAAGGAAACCCCTGAAAATAAGACCATCCTGAAATTAGTTGTGTTAGTGTTTTAAAAATGCAACCCAGCTAGGATTTGTAATTCTCTAAGAGGTAGCCAACCTCTATATTAAAGAACCATAAAGGCTAGTGGCCAACTGACAAGATGTTAGTCAAAGACTGACATCTCGTACACTTCTGGCTCTGCAGGACCAAGGTGGGTAAACCTATACAATGCCCAAAACTTAAATCACTCATACACTGGCATTGCTTTATAAAGAAGATAATTCCCAATGAAAATACACTAAGGGAAGCATTGACAACTTCAAACTTGGCTAAATTCTTCGTAACCAATCCTCTCTCAGCCATTGGAAAGCACGACACACAACCAACTAAATAGTAAGATTAAAAATGATTTTACATTTAAATTTGTTTCTGAGATGCACAAAACTGCATAAAAGATCAGTGCCACTTCTGGGCCATGGAGTCAAATACATAAAATGAATTTCCCAGCAAATAGTCTTCAACGAGTGGATTTAAATTGTTGATGCTTTGCATCAACTGTTAGTGTCTTGCACCAACAATCCTTCTCTTACTATCAATCAGATTCTTCTTATCAAATTCCATCTGCACACCTGAAATCACAATCACCTGCTCAAAGCATTTTAACCATTTCTTTGAAACAGAACAATGAACAAACAACACAATCTCATGAAACTTGAGAAGATAAACTCAAAGACACTTTATATTATTGAATTTACATGACTCAAAGTGTACAAATATGGAGACAATTTGAAGATATTCATGAATGTGCAAACACCTTCATGATGTTATTTGCATAAGCTGGTTGTATTTACTCATAAATTCAAAAAATTATAGCTTACAGACTCAAACAATGACTCAGAAATTACAATTCTCTCTCTACCCAGCCCAATACAAAAACTCAGAACCCTTTACAATGAGAGAATAATGGAAGAAATAGAAGAAGAGAAGCAAGCAGGAGCAGCCCTAAATTTGATCTGGTGATGCCATCTGGAAGCTCCATTCCCATTGATCAAGCTGAAAAGAATATCTCCTCATTCTTCCTTTGCAGCAACAAACATATTCCCTCAAAACAACATTTTTCTCATCATTGCCCAGTAACTGAAAGCATGCCCATGTGGAGAATCTCCAAATTCACCCAGCTGGAAAATATCCTCTTTCTCGTGAAAATTTTGTTTCTGCCTTTTATTTGCTGCACATTAATTCCCAGGACATATTTTCCTTTTGATTATAAAGTGAATATTAAAACTCACTTTACCCCTATCCTTTTACATTTCCTCTGTTTATTCTCACGTGCACTTCCCTTTCAGCAAAATAATATTCTCCATTTTAAACTATTTACTCACTGTGGAAAAAATACTCCACCTCCTAGCAAAGAAAACCCATAAAATGAATATTTAATTCACTCCATTGACTTGGGCAAATAAATAAAATTACCTTGTGCATTTCACCTTTAAATTTTTTCCTCCTTTTAAAATAAGAAGGAGAAATTCACGAGCATGCTTTAAAATTATGAGGGCCCACCTCACAATTACTCATTGATTTATATTTTAAATTTACTCATAGAGTAAAATATTTATCTCACCCCTTATAATAAAATCAAAACAGGCCCCCATCTTAAATTACTTAATTAAAAACCATTTAATTTTGAAAAAAATAAAAAAGGCTCCTCCTGTGCATTCTCGCACACCTCGCAATGATTTTGATGGTGTCACCAAAATCCTGTGAGGTCAGCGAGGTTGGCCCTAATTTGTTGTTTTTGTGAGCTCCCGAGCTCTGCACTTGGCTGCCATTCACACCATCGAGCCTCCTCGCAAACTCCTCTATTTTCCTTCTCATCATTGGCACGAGCCTCCTCTTTGTTGTAATGTGTGTGGGCTTCTCCATCGAGATTGCATTTATTTTAAAGTTTCTAAGGCCTTCTCCATAATCCATTTTGTCCAAACTCTGTTTCATGGCACCCCTTTTGGTTTTCTCCTCACCAGGCATAGGCAACATCTTCTTCGAACTACTCGGGTCTCTCCTCCTTCTACGCAAAGAATCCTCCTCCAAGCTTGTGCACCCCCTGTTGATGGTACGATATTTCCATCCCTCATTTGGTCATGCCCCTATTGATTGCATTTGCTTCAAAGTTTGTAAAACAGTTTCAATAAATATATTTCATGCACTCACGCGACCCCCATGACATTTCATGCACGCATATTTGAATCCTCTCCTAAAGCCTTCATGCCGAGATAAGCTTGAACCCTCCTATGTTCCTCAAGCTCCGAGGGATGTATACAATTTGTTCCAAAGCGCCCATATTGATCATATGGTGCGGGCCTCCCTCATGTTGCGCAGGTTTTCCCACTTCACCATAACATCACTGTTTGTATTTGAAAACCTCTAAGGCCTCTTAACTTTTGATGCGCCATTCTCCAATTTAGCATGATGCCTAGGAACGATAATAGTAATTTGCTAATTGTATTTGCTCTGAAATTTTTTTTATGCCATTTCAACATCAAAGCAACTCCTTTGTCTGTTGGCTCAGAAAATGGCACATATACTTGCTTGGAAGTTTCTAAAGCCTGGTCAATAGATCCATTCACTCATCTACTAAAAACATAGCTCTTCAGTACTTAGCGTAGGAATTCACCTCATATTGCACTTTATTGTGCTATCACTTCACTAATACATTGACTCAGCCCCTCTGTCTTTAGTTCATGGCTCTTGAATTCCATTCCTTGTGAATAATGAGCTTTGTTGATGGTTTCACATACTTATCATGAGCACTACCCAGACCTTGAGTTTCATTCATTTTTTAGTTCGATGTAACATCCTCTATTTGAGAGGTGGTTTTAACCAATGATTCTCTTGTGCACTCATTACTCTGAATTTTACTTCACCAAGAGGAGCCTCAACATTTTCCATATACCAATGCTTATATCTTCTAAAGAAAGCTTAGCCAAATCAGAATATATTCAAATGCCAAAAATTCATAGTCACCCACCATGGATATCACCACCCATAATATCCTTTGTTTTCAATTTAATGATGTTGTTTCTCATAAAGCATACAATGAGTTTGTACCCATTTTAAGTGCATTTGTGATCAACTTAAAAACTGGTTTGGTCTTGTTCCAAATTTAAACTATGGCTTTTATAGTAGCATACTCGTCAACATTCTGACCAATTCAGATAAACTTACTTGAAGTGGTTACTATAATGCAATACTTACAAGTTCGTGATCATGCAAAGCATGTCAGGCCCCATGTGGGTCCAACTATTTTTTTTTTGTTTTGAAACAAATTTCAACTTGAAATGATTAGGGACAACTCCAAAGTGTATTTGAAGTAAAATTAAAAACTGGGTTGCCATTAAAATATGCTTTCTGGCACATTTGGAAAATGGGCAAAACTGACCTAGTGGGCTTAGGAATCAATCTGGGAAACTGGTGAAACGACCTTCGGGAGACATCAAAACTTGCAAGCATATAGCCATTTGACCCAAAAGTATAGTGAAAAAGACGGCTCAGAGAAATAGATCACGAGCAACCAGATATTAATCGGAAAAGTTGCCCAGTCAGGCTTTTTTGAAACAACAGTTATTCTGAGCCAATTAAAACTGACTCAACTACCAATTTGTAAAAATAGCAAATCAACCCCTGACGAGTTGCCATCAGACATATAAGTTCATTAAGATACCTGAGCACGTGTGCAAAATGAATTCGCTTGAATCATCACTGATCAAAAGTTATTAACGATCAAAGTTGACCACTCAGAAATGTTGTCAGGAATGCAGATGCAAAACTGAACAAACTGCATTCGGTTTCAATTTGCTAAAAATAGCAAATCCGATCATGAGGCTCTGAAAAATGACACTCAAGATCATTTAGGTATGGAGAATACAGAATAGCATTCCTTCTGACATGACAGTCAACTGGCGGTGAAAACCAAGCCCAAACAGGAGGCAACTTCGCAAAACAAACAGTCTGCAAACAACATAACAGTGTCAAAACCCTCCGGCTTCACTTTTCAAAAATCTGTCAAAAATTATCATGGGAAGCTGAAAATTGACACACACATTCACATATGTCTACTGAATATGTTTACAAATGGGTTTTGCACGACAATCAATAGGCTTTAAATTATAAGCTTCCAAAGTGGGTCACTCGGATTGATTTCTCAAGGTGCACTCCTGAAAGTGTAGAAGCAAAAATTTTGAAATAGGCATCTCAAATTTGCAAAATTTGAGAGTGCCACCAAGTTGAAAATGATTTTGATAGGATGAATTGACTTCATGATCACACTGGTCAAGTCAAAATCACCAAAAAGTTAGTTTTACTTTTGTGGGTCTATTTTCATCATTTCGGAAAAAAATTAGGAACTATGCAGCCATTAATGGAAAATTGACCAGTACCAGGTGCTGAGAGCTAAGCTTCAAAAATTTCAATGAAGAATCCATGGCAGAAAAGGCTCGAAAAGATGCTTTGCGATGAAGGGGATTTTCAAAAGTGAAAAATGCTGAAAATTGGCCTAAGTTTGGAAAATGAATGCCTCGCTACCAAGGAGGTTGTGTAGTTGAATGCCTTAGTCATTTTTCCAACACTTGTACACACAACATGCTGGAGGTAATGGAAAGGATGCACGCATCTACATCATCAACAATAATGCTCAAGACAATCATGATGCACAACAAACGTGAAGCATGAAGAGATGAAGTTTTTCAAAGAAAATGATGAACTTACGCCTAAAGGACGCCCCTGATAAAGAAAGGTGCCCTTGATTTCTTAAGATCAAAAGTAGTCATCAACCTTCACCAAGGAAGCCATCTTCTCCATGATTTTTTTGTCTTTCCAACGCATCGTCGAGCTAAGTCATCTGATTCATCGATCATCGACAACAAAGGCAAAGACAAAAGATATTGAACGCAAGTAGCATCAGAGATAGTAGTCAAAACATAAAAAAGAGCCCTTGCTGACCGGGGGCGCCCTTGAATTAGATGCTCAAAATCTCAGTTTTTGAACATGCCTATCTTAAGGTAATCTTTCCAGCATCAGCTCAGCTCCACAGTGAATCTATTTTTCAGCCTACGAGATATGTCAAACGACAACAGCTGATGATCGTTAGAGCATGCCAAATGAAGGCTAAATTAAAGCACTTCAAAGGGAAAGTGCCCCTGCAAGCCAGGGGTGCCCTTCATTTTGAGACACCTGATGAAGTTTTCAATAGCTACTTTCTACAAGGCATCTATTCAGCTACCTCTCAGCTTCACGATCGATCCAGCTATGCATCCACAAGATATTTCAAACAGTCAGATGCTGAGATCAAGAAAAAATTGCCAAAGGTGAAGATTGAAAGAACATGCCAAGAAATTGGCTAAGTGTTGGTCAAAGGAGCCCCTCTTGAAGAAAGGTGTCCAGTCTTTTGAGGATGCAGATGTAGTCTTTTTACTCAATGACCTCAAGGACAACCTTCTCCACTTTGATCGATCCTGATAATGAAACTATCAGCAAAGGCATCTGAAAACTAAGTCATCTAATGACGAAGATCAAAGCAGGAAATTTATAGCATGGACATAATCATTCAAAAGGCCAAAGGCGCCCCTACTGGCCAGGGGCGTCCTTGGATTGGAAGGGCTTAAAATTACCTTCAACAGCTGAAAAATCAGTCATCCTTTCTAGGACTAAGTTGGTTACCCAACACACAATCAAGAAAAGTTATATGACTCATCAATCAATGGCCACATCAGATCATAGCACAGAGGGTAAAAATGATGAAATTAAAGAACAATCGATTAATTGACTAAGTGTTGGTCAAAAGAACCCCTGTTGAAGAAGGGCACCCCTAATTTGAAGGCATCAGATTCAGTCTTTGAGCTTTGCATCTCCCAGGCACACTTGGTCAAGTTTTTCCTATCTCAGGAGTGAATCAATCAACATCAACTCAAGATCAACTGAATGACTAGGAGCAAGGATCAAATGGAGGCACTTCGACCTTAAAAAATGATAAAAAGAGTTCAAAATCAAAAAGGATGCCTAAAAAGTCAAAAGTGATTTTTTGACTTGAGTTAAGAGAATTTGGAGGCAAAAAGAGGCCAAACACTCCACGATCAGTGGAAATCAGCTTTTAGAACTCCAAATCAAGCTCAATCATGAGTTGGACGCCCAATTGACGCTTGCAATTACAAATTTACATATCAAGGCATCTAGGCATCTAGGCATCAATTCTTCATTATTTATTTGTAGGTTGAGGAGCTCAAGAACATATATTTTTCTTCTGCAAAATTTTTGAAGATCTGACAGAGGGGTTTTCACCGTTCTTCATATTTTTGAAGATCTATTGCATAGAGGGACCATTTATCAAAGGTTGCACCAAAAGGCATAATTCTTCCAGAATTACAGTTGATAACTTCCAATCTTCTTCTTGCCTTTTTCCTCTTTCCTTTTCTTAGATCTTCTTGCATGTCCAAGAAAACAACAGATAATCACAAATCTGATCAACTAGGTATGATCAGCACAACTTTTTCAACAAACCCAAATGTTGGAATTTTCCAGAAAAAGTAGCCTTGCTGCCCCAATTTTTTAGGGTTTCCAAAAAAAGTCATAATTTTGAAAAATAGACAAACTGGGTTTGTTCAGCTCTAAAGCACGAACAAAACCCATGTGCTGGATTTTTCTGAGAAAAGTCATATCCTGGTGCCTCGCTACCTCTACCACCGAAGGGCTCTTGCATGCCAAAGAAAAAATTGTTTTTTTGAATTTCTAACGATCTCAGTTTGTTTAGAAAATCATTCTCAACAAAACCCCATCTCAGAATTTTCCATAAAAAGTTGCCCCGATAGGGCTATTTTTAGCAGTTCCAGAAAAAGTTGTCCAAACAACATCATGTGCACAGTCAATCTTCAAGGTTTTAATAATGTAGTTCTCCCAAGATGAATACACGGCCAAAATGGTCTTACTCCATGATCTTCTGAAAATGACTAGCACCTATTTGCGTCGGGCACACCCAAAGGTCAATTTGGACAGATTGACAAGCATAGACACTAGTCCATAGGTTCCATAATGGTTTCACCTCGTATATTTGATAGCCTTCCCAAGCTAGTTTAGAGGATTGTAACCATTGGAATTTTCCGTATGCAGCGAGTTCATGTGCATTTCTCACATTTGGAGTGTTGGCAGTCAAATTTCGTGGTTTCATCATCAAGCTTCACAATTTCATCATACAATACTCTTTCGTTGAGAAAGATCAAGGGAAATGTCAAAAATGTAAAGCTGCAAAAGAATGTGAAAGGTATTCATTCCCAATACAGAGCCACCACCAGTTAATACTACACTATCTTCCATGTCAAAGTGGAAACACAAACAAAAAGACAAGGAGTAATCCTCCTAAGGGAAATAGAATGAAGGAGATACATATATCAAGTTGCTCACACTGACAGAAGAGGCATGTGACAATCTCTGTATAAAGAAGTCAACGATTGGTTAGAAGGATTGTTGCCCAATGGTGAAGAGGTGTCAAACACTCAAGAAGGACGTCCTACCCTCCAAAAAGACATTAAATATGATTGAAGTTAACTTGATGCCCCTTTCCAAGTTAACTCTAGATCCCCACAGGTCATGCATGTCAAATCCTACTAATCAAGGATGTCTAATTGACTCCCATGATTTGTGGATCTCAGATCTCCTTTAAAGGTGGATGTCTATTTTGGAGACACATTTGTAATTTAAGCTCACTTTTATTTAGGTGTCAGTCAACTGAGGTAGACTTCCAGTTTGACTTTTGTTTAGTTTCAGTTAACTGAAGTAGATTTCCAGTTAACTGCTTGCTCACCTACTTTTAGACATAGGAATAAATCTTGCTAATTGGAAACAACTAATTGTTAACTCAAGGAGATTTTAGGGTTTCCTACTCCTTTGAGTTTCTATAAATAAGAGGCTTGGGCTCATTATTTGTTTAACTTTTATTTGCTAGGCAAAAATTTTGCACCATTGTTGCTAGAGTTTGCTTGTTTGTATCTGTTCACTCTTGGATGAGAGTTTGTTGGTTGATTGTAATTGTGCATGATTTCGTGCCTTTGTTGTCCCAACCTTTTTAATTCTTTGGTGAAGCTTGAAGAAGAAAGTCAGATGGCGTGTGCATATTTGATCTAAGTTTTGAGTTGATCCAATGTCTTTGTTCTCAAATAGTTTATTGTTTCAATCTCCTCCTCGGACATGGGTTCCTCCTCCTTGGATATTTTGTCATCGATTGTTATTGTTTGATGTTGTTTAATGAATTGTCTTTCAGCCTACACTTTGGACAGGTGTCGTCACGTCCTCGAGAATCCTGTTAGCCAAATCATTGTACCTTGTTGTTTCTAGTAAGTTGTTTCCAAGCCTATACCTTAGATAGAGGTTTCTCTTCCTTGGAAAGTCTCTGATCCAGCCTACCATAAAGAGTGTTCACTTGCATAAAACCTTATCCCAAGAGTATATCCGAGAGTTCAGAGCCTTGACCATATTCTATGGAGATAGAGGATTCAAGTGATCCCACCCATCCATTTCGCTCATATGCCCTCATGCTCTATTTATCTTGAGGAGGTAGGATAATTTATAAGCTAGTTTAGTCGTAGTTAAGACTCTACGGAAACCAGAGAAAAATCTTAGCTACGACGCATTGTGTTTATGCACCCTTGTTTCCTGTCATTGAGTAAAAAAGATAGGAACCTTAGTACACCTTTTTTACATAGAACATCAACAAAGAGAGATCTTCCTCTCTATAATTTGAAGAGCAGTACTAAAACACTTGCAATAGTTGTTTGTTTCCAATAAGCACTCTAGAGGTGCTAATTGAAACACCAACACATGTATTGAAGATATTTACTTGTTGTAGTCTTCATTACTTGGGTTGTTGTGAGAATTCTCTTTCTCTATCCTCTTTAGTTCTATCATTTACTTTACTTCATTTCAATTCTATCACATTATATTACTTTCCCACATCTTAATAGTTCCTAGCACTCGGAGTAGAAGTAGTCACCTTGTGTTTTCTATGACATTCTTTATTTTTTGTCCATACGAGATGCTAGCACGCATTTAGCACTCCAGTGCATCACGTTGTAGTCCATTTGTTGCGCTGACTTCCTTTATCCAAAAACCTGCTAGTTTTTCTGAGAAACCTTTGTGGCCTACTCTTTCTGGTTTTGAAACTCTCGCTTTGTTCCTTGAGGTAGTTTAGGGAAGTTCGCCCCTTGGGAATCTCTTGAAAATAAAGAGACTCATGAGTAGTGAATCCCCCTTCTCTACACTTCCAATTAATCTTTTGAAAGCTTTCTCAAAATAAAATGTCTAAGAAGGAAAAGGTTAAATGCATATTTTGTAAGAAATATAGTCACAATTATCATGAGTGCCTAAAAAATCAAATAAATCGTTTGACGCATCTTCTTGAAAATAATAACACTAAGTTACTATATTCAACAAAGTAGGATTCATCAATAGAATCTTCAGAGGACACAAATTCTAGTAAGGGGAAAGGAAAGGGAAAATCCCTTGTCACATTTGCTTCATGACCTATTACTTGGGTTATTGACTTGTGTGCTTCTCACTACACGGCTAATTCAAAGGAAATTTTATTTTCCTTGAAGCCATGTTTTGTGCCTAGCATATTTATGGGTAATTATAGCATGGAAATTAGAAAAAAATAATGTATTAAAAATAATATTTAAAACGCTACTCTAACACATGAAAACATCCATTTGAACATCGAAAGGATGTGATCATAATCTCAAAGATATGTGGTGCTCTCATTTCACTAGCATGACAATAAAATTCTTTGAGTTTTCAAATTAACAACATAAGTTTACATTGAATATTCATGATGAGAGTAATGGATTTGAGGATGGATTTATAGAATTTTTGCAAGATAATTAGATGTCTCAAATTTTATCATGAATTAATAATCAAATCCAATTATTATGGATTTAATATGGACAGGTGGCAATCTTGAGTGAGTTGCTAATTTACTTATTTTTTATTTAATTTTATGAATTTTGAGTTAACTAAGTTGGTTGTCTCGTTAATTGAATTGATTAGTGAGTTTATTATTTGCATGAGTGAGTTAGGTGATTGCATGTAGAATTTAACTATGCATGAAGGAGTTAAATCATTTGGTTGATCAGTTAACTATTTGCATGGATGAGTTGATTGATTAAATAAATTATTTAGTTAATTTTGATTGATTAGCTAACTGAATGAGGTATAATTTGAGGATGTATTTATTTGATAATGTGATAATATGAAGTGTAATATGACTCATTTTATTTAAATATTTGATGGATAATATTGGCACCCACTTTTATGTGTAATTTTTTCCCTATTTTGTTTTAGTGGTCTTCTATTTTACTTTTGTTTGTCCATTAGGTATAGTTGACCTAAGATATTTTAAATGGGTTATTTTGCATGAGGTTGTGCCTTTGGATGTTGCATCCCACCCATTTTCATACTTAAGTTAGTTCCCCAAAATCAAAATTCCAAAATTGACTAAGAAGGGGAGATGATCAGAGTTGTTATGTTTGTTAGGAACCTCTCTTTGTCAAAGCTTTCATAGGCATCATGAACCTTTGGTTCCTGGTTCTTATGGAACCTCCGATGGGCTATTTCCCTTTTTTGAAGCTTTCATAGGCACTAGGAATCTTTGGTTACTGGTTCCTATGGAACCTTCAACAATTTTTTTCCCATAACCCCAAAAAAGGTAAGAAAGGGTTGTAGGTTTCATAAGAACTAGGAACCAATGGTTCTCACTTCTCATGGAACCCCTATCAACGATTCTCAAATTATGCAAAGGTAGGCATTAATCTATGTTTCTTAGGAGCTAGTGACCAATTATTCTCAATTCTAGCAGAACCCTCAACTACGCGATGTGCAGGTCACAAAGGCTCAAAGGGGTAATGAAGGAGATAAAGAAAAGTGTCAAATCTTCCCATGTTTCTTGAAAGAATAGGAACCTTCGATAATTTCCTAGTGTGGAAACAAGCAATAAAATAAAGGATCTAGAGCATAATGTACAAAGATAAGGAAAAGAAAAAGTATCATGGATGAAGGGGCTTGAAAGGGAGAAAAGTTTAAGAGATCAGAGGGCTCCTAGGAACCCAAAACTAATGGTTTTTGTTCCTAGTTCTAGCCAAGGCTTTGAAGGAAAGATAAAGATGGTGTGAATAAAATAAATAGAAGGAAAAATGAATAAATTTCAAATATTTTGGTGGTTCCAAGAACTAGATGAACCTCTTATAGGTTCACATTTCCTTCCTCCCCACTAATGTCATTTTCTAGCAAATGAACAAAGATGATTCCATGTTATTTTTAGTGCCTACCTTCTTTGCAACCCCCATCAATTCTCAATGACTCCTACAACTTGCCCATTCTCACACCATAAGGACTCCATAATGGATTTTAATACATTTTTGGCATAATTTTTGGGGGGAAATCAATTCTCCTACTTTCTTAATATAGGCTCACTTTTTTGTCAAGTGGTTAGGCCAAAAAATTTAACAAATTTCATTAGAGATTTATGCACTTCATCCTTAGAATAATCAATTCTTAGAAATGGTAGGGATCAAAGGAATATTATTTGTCACCTCCTAGTGGTCAGATCATGTTGGAAAAAGATGCTTGTTGTCCAAGCTTTGGAGGAGGTCATGGTTAGGACTTCCTTGTGTGTCATGGTTCTTTGGAAACTTGCACAACTTTCTAAAAAGGATATATCTACCTTGGTTTCCATTTTTGAAGGGGGGAAATTTTGGAATTAACGAGGATCAATTATAGAACTAGAAATATGAGTATATTCACAAGGAGCTCTAGGGTTTCAATTGACAACTTTGGGTATAGCAATTTTGTTATTGTAACGATCTCGGTATGTCCCAAATGTGTAGTATGCACTTGTAACCTTTATAGATCAATTGGTTAATGGTAGAATAAACCTTCATTGAATGTCTCCATGTGTATGATGTATATTTCTAGATGTGTTATGTTAATTTGGCTAGCGAGACGACTATAAAATCCTTGTATATCTTTTGCAAGGTATCTTTTCAAAATAATAAGATAAATATATGGATATAATCCTAAATTAATAAGTATAATAATTTACTATTTTTCAACTATCTATTTTCTTTTATAAATGTATGTGTAGATCCTATCTTACCAATGCATTTTGAAATGCATATTTTTTTGTGATATATTGATTAAGGTATCACCTTGGTTCTAGTTATTGCATGTTTGAGTAGATTAAGAGACTCTATTTTCAAATTGGATAAAGGTGCAATTTTTTCTCTAGATCCTCTCATAATCCTTTACACACTCAAAAAACATATATTTAAACATTTTGTTAGTTTTATTTGTTTGTGTTACAACTGTCATGTCTAAATTTGTGTAAAACTTTAAAGGGCATTATAAAACACTTTCATTGATACTTGTGTGGAAGATAATCTATTTAATAAGGTTCTTTACCTTGATTCTCCCAAGCTAGCATATAGGCACAAAGTGACAACTATAATATGTTGCACTATGAAATCGGTATGGTTTGTTTTAGGATGGGTGTTTTGTTTCTATGGTAATATAAGTTCCAACACCTTAGGGAAACCCCCCTTGGACTTGAAAAGCCAATAGTGAAGGAGGTCTTACCCGTGTCAAAAATTGGACCTAATTTGACCAATCTAAACATAGGTTCATGGTACTCTTCCTAGGTTTGACACCCCTAGCATGTGGGTGATTATCATGATGTAGGGATTTGGGTTTTATAGCTTAGATCACTAGTGAATTGGTGCCATTTCCAGGGACTAATTTAAATCAAGATTCAATTTGAAGACTCAAATTAATTAGTAACCATGGTTCAACCAAGAAAATATTGGTACTTGGTTAGTATAATTAAAAAATTCATGACCCAAATTATTGTCTCCTTTCTAAGGAGTGGCAACTTTGTTAAGGAAGATCCATAAGTTAATTTCAAAGATAAAAGAGAGAGAGATGTAGGGGGGTTAGTGATTCAAAGGTCTAGAAATTCTTGATATAATTTCCCCTAATGTAAGGAAATGAAAATAACACTAGAAGGCTAAGAATCTAGGTACATCATCTATACATAATTCTCAAAGTAATGAAAAATTAGGTACTTCAATTAGAAGAGATGCATCAAGATATTATGATCAATGTACATCATATGATTCAATAGTAGGAGAACCCTTAGGCATGATTATGGTAGGCTTATAAATGAAATAAATTCTAATATAAGAAATAAAGATACATCCAAAAATCTGTACACATAGAATACAAACATGAATTTACCTCTACCTTCACATCTTAGAAATCAAAGGGGAAATTGACATAGAAAATATCCTACTTCATCTTGAGGGCCTGAACAAGAGGTAAATACTCTATTCCGTGATGTTGATCCATCTACTCAATCAAAGAATGAGCATAGGGAAAGGGAATTATATCATCATATAGATCTTATTGACCACCTCAAAGAAAGGCAACATGAATTAGAAGCACAAGTTGCATTAGGGAAAGATCAACTTGCTCACCAAGCCCAACAAATAAATCATTAAAATGTTGCTCAAAAAAAGATTGTAAATCAAAATTTTGTACAAGCCATCCCAAATCAATAGGTGCATAATTTGCAGCAACATCAGCAACCCCCCAACAAAAAAATGTAGGAAAAAACATTGGGGTCAACCCTAGATGACAGGCTCAGATATTTTCTCCAATGAGATCGCCATAGGATTAGAAAGATATAGAAAACTAGAATATATGGCATTCTCAATTACCCTAATCTCATTCAAGCTGAGATTAGAGGAAAAGTTCCAAAATTTCAAGGTAACAATCCAATCACTGGTGAGGACCACTTGAGGTATTTCATCAATGTGACAGATGAATATGAATAGAAGATGAATATGTCATGTTGAATCCATTAGTGTAGTCATTGGAAGAAAGTGAAAATTAATGGTATTAAAGTTTTCCTCATAGAATCATAGATTCATGGGATGATTTTATGAGGGTTTTTCAATTCCAATATGGAGTAAGTGTGGATCCAAAGTTTACAATCCATGAGCTAACTACTATAAGGAAATGGATTAATGAAATAGTTGTTGATCTCAATAATAGGTTTGTTATGAAAATGAGGAAAGTTCCTCCCCATGTGAGGCCAAATGAACGCGTGTTCCTTGTTCTATATTATGGAGCATTTGATTAAAAATTGGGAATCTTATACCATGGATATTAATATAGAGAAAAATTTGAGGGCATCTCGTAATGACAACAAGAGGGGTGATGTGAAACTTTAGAACTCAAGTGTAATAACTTCTAGTAAACCCCTCACTACTGAGGAAAAAATGGACAAGATAATGGAAGCCATGAAGGATCTATCATTTAAGGTTGTAAATAATGAGAAGGATATGTCTTCTAACAATGATGCAACACACTTTAATGAAGTTCAAAGATTACATAATAGACCTTACAATTATGATTGGTATAGAAGACCTAGATCCAATGAGAAGAAACTGGTCCCAAGGAATACAAACCAAGGGTACCAAGAGAAATAGACCCCTAATCTCTTGAAGAAGGATCATGTGAATCTTCAACATGATTCATTCTATAGTTACATATTTCATTTTCCTCGTGATCAGTCAAAATTATAGGAGTTTATGGTGAACTCCTCAACACCTCAAGATCACCTATAAGAAAAAATAACTTCCACAAGAGAAAAATGACAAAAATATCATGTTATCATTAAGGATGCAAGAATTCTAGAATATAAACCACAATGAATATGGCAATGTACATATGATTCCTTGCTTATATAAGCAAGGTGAGGAATAGGATTAGACAATATCATTAAAAGTGTCTTAATCATATCACATGAGACAACTAAGTCATAACAACCTAGGACACAAGCATTAAACAAATTCCAACTAGATAAGGTAAGTGACAACTAATGCTTAACTAGAAAGATTCCTTCCTAGGACCTAAGTCTAGACTTAACATGTAAAAGGACCTAAATAAGTAAAAAATATATTTAAATCAACACCCCCCTTAAGTACAACTTAGGGAGTACTTATGCAAAAGACACAAAGATGGGTCCCGACTACAAGGCCATGTTAGGTACCCATGTGCAAATGCAAATGCAATCTCTCATAAATAGAGAAAAGGAGAAAACTCAATGGGACAAAAATCCTCCCCAAAAGAGAGATAAAGAAGAGACCATTTAATCCCCCCAATGAATAGATCCATCACAAGTACAATCAATCTCCATCCACACAAAGGATGACAAGAGAGACCATAAAACCCCCCATAATGAGATAACCTATTGCAAAGAAGCACTAGAAGCACACTTGTGGAGTAACACTAGAATCCTTAATTCAACAAGAAAAGAAAAGATAGTTATGTTTGCTAGAAACCATATTAGAGTCACTCAAGGACTCAGGTCAGAATCATGATAAAGAAACAACAGACCTGATACCAAGGAACACTGGAAAACTCTCAAACTAACACAACCTTGGAATATTTGAAGAAACAGTTGATTGAAAAATGATCTAGAATTGAAATGAAGTGCTAAGGTCAAAACAACACCCTCCAAATTATCAAAACATATAAGTAATCTCTAGAACAACCTTTGGGTAAAAACTAAAATAATTATCAACCTGGGACATATACAAAAAAAGTGCATGGATGGAAATGTAGAGCTCCTAATACCTTTCCAATGTCATAAGAATTGTTAAAATCAAAGATCGTGGAAAAATGTTATGAGCTCATGAGCCATAAAACAAGATCTGACTTCAACCAGTAATAAATACTACCAAATAGTAAAATTATGCAAAATAACCTGCACCATTGCAAAATTTGCAGCACCAGCTTTTTGATAATATCTCATTCAAAAAAATTTGCCTCCTGGATTGCAAGTTATAAAAAAATGAAAAAAAGGCCTAATAGAGGACCTTTGTAGACTAAACTGGTGCAATAATAAAGCCCCCTAGGGGTTGGCAGTTCGTTTTCCATAAGACTAATGCATAAATTAGGGGTTAAAAAAAAAACCCATTGCCACAGCGGTGGGCAAGTGATAGGTACCACCAATAGCGAGCGGCGGGTGCCTGCGTTGCCCAGGAATTAAGCCCCAGTTGGTGGAGGAGACCACCCACCCCACTAGCATAGGACCAATGGAAAATAAAACAGAGTCGATACAAAACAATAAACCAATTTTTTTTATTAAATAAAACCTGCCAATAATATAATGTTTTGTACCATGATTTGACCTTATGATAAGACAACATACGCCGAAGACAATATGACACAAACCACTAAAGCAGGATGATGTAGGTGAGACCAGGAATATACCGAGTATGTAGAATATTTTTTCGAACGTAGATTTGATGATAGTATGGTTTGTACAGCCAGATACGGTCGTATGACCTAAAAAAAATGCCTCATCCCTGACTAAAAGTCTCATATTTTAATGATTTGATAGTCTATCCTTAGGTTCTCAGGCCTTCCGGACGCAATGGCAAGGTTGGTTTTTTCCCAAACTACTCCAAAAAATCAGCTACCCCTCAGATCTGGCAACTATAACCCTTGTTCAAACCCTTGTAGATCGGTCAATATATGATGAAACGAAAGACAAACCTAACTTTCTCTAATGTCCTAGATTCAATGTCAAGGTTCCCAAGACCTAAACTTACAACCAAGAAAAATTTCATGCCAAGATTTGTCCCTCTGATCAAGGAATAATTTTGTAGCACTGAAGCTTTAATACCATGTAGCAGTTTATGGTGAACTCCATAATGCCTCAAGATCACCTGCAAGACAAAATAACTTCCACAAGAGAGAAATGGAAAAAATATCATGCTATCATTAAGGATGCAAGAATGCCAAAATAACATCCATAATGAATATGAAAATGTACATATGATGCCTTGCTTATATAGGCAAGGTGAGGAATAGGATTAGACAAGATCATGACAAGTGTCTTAATCCTATCACATGAGACAACTAAGTCATATTAACCTAAGACACAAGCATTAAATAAATGCCAACTAGATAAGATAAGTGAAAACTAATTCTTAATTAGAAAGATTCCTTCCTAGGACCTAAGTGGACTTAACATGTAAATAGGACCTAGATAGGTAAAACACCTATTTACTCCAACAAAAATGTGTTGTTGCTACAACGCTTGAAGAAGATAAAGGATTCCAAGAAAATGAAGGTGCACCTAAGTATTATGAGGATGCCAATGTTTATCAATTAAATGTATATGAGGGCGGGGAATTATTATAGTATGATCATTACAACCATTATTTTCTATACAACTTACTAAACAAAGACTTCAATCATCTCAAGGAACAAATGATACAAAGGTATAAGAGAGAAAATCCATCTAATAAAGATATCAAAGCTCTCATCGAAACAACTACCTTGGAGTTCCAAAGTGATTGCCAGCTAAGGAATAGGAAAGTAGGTACCATAAATAAAGTTGAAGGTGTGGTTGTCCCAAATATGCCAACAACTAAGATAAAAAAAGGAAAAAACAAAAATAACACATAAATAAATGTAAATAGGACTACAAGGAGGTTTCCACCTAGGAAGAAGATGTATATGCCAAATAAATCTCTATAGAATAAATATGGCCCTATTAAAATATTGTTGATGTCCCAAATAGCAATGTAGAAAATTCAAAGACTAATGGATATAATTCCAAATTGAAGCAAGTTAATAAAGGAACAAATTAGAAACATAAAGTAGCTAGAGAGGTTGGAAAATAATTCAACACAACGAAATTTATTTCTATTGGTCAGGTGATGCATTTTATTCCAGATACAAATGTTGTGACATTCCCACTCTCCATTCATTTACCTACTGTATAAACATGAATTTCCACCCCTAACGCAAATTCCCTTTTTCCCCCTTGCAGTTTAGAAAACCTAAGGTAGAGGCTTAATTCCACTTAAGCTCGTTGTCCACATCACATTTGGTGCCTGTTTTGTGTGTCAGTGGGGGCGTTTTTGTTGGGGACGCTCGTGCGGCATGCAGACATCCGTGTGGTGTGCTTACGTCCCTGGCAGATTCCTGTAGCTGGAGAGTGTAGAGGCATTATAGTTTTGATTGGAATTCAAAGAGTAATGTCCCTCTTTGGATGGCTAACCCGAATATGGCCATTTTTCATCCTCTCCTTCATATTCTTCATCTCTTCTTCCATTTTCAAGTTGGTTGATCTCCTTCACAAGTTGGCACAACCTCTCCATGCTTTGAGCATCCATCCACAAGCTTTGTAGCAGCACTTTTCACTCCATTGTAGCAATCAACTACTCCATCACTCTGATAGTGTGAACATAGGACAAACACCATTACAACAAAGGCTTGATTTCCTCTCATTTTCTCCTCCACAAGCCTTGAGCGCTTTGGACGAAGGTGGTAAGCTCCTCTAATCTTCTCTATCATCCTTGGTTGACTAAGCATGTACTATCTTAGAGTGTCTTTTGTTTATGTAGCTTGTATTCTCTTCTTTATCTTTATTCCTATCATTGCAAACTTGGCTATCCGTGGAGGTGGAAACACCAAAATGGGGGTCTGACTGAGGCAGGCCCCTAAACAACCCCAACACTTCCCTCTTTTTCTGTGTGTAGGTGGAGAGAGCTTGAAGCAAGCTGGCGAGAAGATTGTTGTGTGAAATCATCTTCATCACCCTTGCAGTAATATACTTCCTTTATCATATCAGTATTTACATTTCACTTTTCATAATCCCGTCTTATCACTTCAGAAACCTCTAAGCTAGGTTGCTAGTCTCTCCTTTAGAGTTTGAATTTTTTCTTTCTGGTTCTCTAGTCGTACGGATGCTAGCGCACCTATGAAACTCCAGTGCATCGCGCTGTCATCCCAAAACTGCACTTATGTCCTCAGATAGAGAGCTACTTGAGATGCAGAGTTGACTCTGAAGGCCGACTCGTCTACTCTCTTTCCAGTTCTCGAGATTGCAGAGTGATCGAAGGAGTTCATAATCCTCATCATTCTCATCTTGTCCATCCTAATCTTCCTTTAAACTAAGATAAGTTAGGGAAACCTTTCCACTCTTGGCCTTTTGTGACCTGGGGCCTTGCAGTGGTTGGTCCCCCTCTCTTACATTTTTGGTGAACCCGACGTGAACCAACATCTATCCATTTATTGGTGTTTTGAACTTTTTCTCTTATAACTCTTGGTCGTTGTACCCTTGGCGTGTTGTGAAGGTTTATGAGCATCACAACATAGTCTATGACCTCTGGGCATATTTTTAGAAGAATTTTGTGACACCTTCTGATGGAAAAGATGAAGTTCTCCTCTAGTTTCACTACCAGTCTTTTCTCTGGTTCTACGGTTGGCCTATCCACACAGGAGCACGTAGTGTGAGGTGAATCTAGGTTTCTTGAAAAAATTGATCACATCCCTACCCATCCTACGTCACTGATCTCCTCATCCGTGGATGAACATGAGGCCCTTTGTATCCCTTCTGAATACCTTATCAACCTTGGTAAAGGGTTGTGTGCACTAGAAAATCACTTGAAAGGGAACCCAAAGATGGGTAGGGTTGCTAAGGTTACCAGTGAAATAAGATATATGGTGGAAAAGGACCAAACATGCGTAGAGCTCTTAGCTAGTCTCGCTAGTCTGGCTGAAGCATGCTCCCCCTCGATTCATAGTCACATGACACATGGTGGCCTCTTTGAGGAACATGAAATATAGCTAGAGATGTTGATAGCTCCTATGACCGTATACATGGCTAACGCAGTCCCTTCGGTCAGTGTGCCCGCCGCTTTCGAAAACTTTGAAACTGTCAAAGTGAATAGAAACCCTTTGGGTTTCTACTTCACCCCTCTCGTCGCCTCTAGTGGTGGATTATTTGTTGGGATGATTGGTGGAGGCTTTGGTGGTGGAGACTTTGGAAGTGGAGGTGGCCTTGGCGAAGGTGGTTCTGACGTAAATCATGGTGGTGGCCTTGGAAGCGGTAGTAGCTCTGATGGAGGTCACACCGATGGCGGTGGTATTGGTGGTGGTAGCCTAGGAAGTGGCTCTAGTTGTAGTCATAGTGGCGGTGTAGGCGACAACTCTGGTGGTGGTTCTGGTGGCCCTTTGTCTTCTAATGACCCTATCATGAATTCCCTTCTTCAGAATATGGGGAAGATGCAGAGTCAGCTAGCGAACCTATCCCAGGCCTCAACCCAACCTATATTTCATCCTTTCTTCTAGCACATCTCGTTGTTGGTTGCAATCCTAAACACTCCTTTCTTGCAAGGGATGGATATTCCAAAATTTGAAAAATACGGTGGTAAAGGGGATCCGCAAACACATGTGTCCACCTTCAACGCCTTCTGCATAGATTTCTTCCATCATGACACGTTGATGATGAAACTATTTCCCCGATCCCTCAAAAATACAACACTAGACTAGTAATGTTCTTTTCCTCATAATTCCATCATCACATTCAATCAGCTTGTGAACCAGTTCTTGTGGCAGTTCCAAGCCAATATAGGACCAAAGATGACCTTCTCAGACCTTGTTCAGTAAAAACAAGGGGAAAATGAGAAGGTTATAGACTTTATAGTGTGATACCAAGTGCTCTTCTCACAAATCTTGTATCTGCTACCTAACTCTAATGTATAGAAGGTGTTCATAGGGAATTTATAGAGACATTGGCAAGAGAAATTTTCCCTCATGAAGTATCCTTCTTTCGCACATTTGTGTGCGGATTTATGAGAATACTAGCAAACGGTGGTTCAATTCGGGGGTCCTCCCTCACGCTCCCATTCTGCAGGGAGATCTGTCCTATCGATCTCTAGAATGGGTAAATCTCTTGTGAATGTAGTAGCCAGTGTGGAGAACAATGGCCTCAGACGTGACCAAAATTTTATGAAACTATTAGAATCTTATTCTTCCATCTTGTAGAAGTTGGTGAAGGATAAGATCCTTACCTTGCCACCCCCTAAACTAGTTAGGGAACTATATCCTGACTGGTATGAAGAAAACACATATTGTCAGTACGATCAAGTTAACAAACACAATACCGAATATTGCATGTGCCTACATCATGAGATATAGGACCGCATTGAGGATGGTACTAGTTGTCTTGTTGGGGGTAAACAAAGCACGAACAAATCAGTGGCAAAAGCTAATAGTGCCTTGCAGATATACATGGACCCATTTCTGTCACACTCTACCAACATGATTATCGATCCCTCAGATTCTATTTCTTGCCTCGAGGCATACCTTAACATGGTCACTGTTACTTCCTCCCCTCATCTTGTGACCAGCTCGTCGAATGTAGCATTTACCTGGCAGGATGTTTCGACCAATAGCAAACCTTCTTCATTGTATATTCCTGCTTGCCTCAATGGTAACATTGTGATAGGGGTTTTAGTTGACCCCACGAGTAGAGTGAATTTCATCATGGAGGATACATTGCTTTTAAATTCCCTACAAAGGGAGGAGTATGAAAAAAAAAATCCATCATTCGTACACATGATGGAATTTCTCTTAAACCTTATGGATCAATAACGTTGTTTGTCTTGGTTGGACCCAGGAATGTAGACACGGTCTTCGATGTTATTCCCAAGTTGGACCTATTTAGAGTGAAGCTAGGCATACCTTGGCTAGCTTCCATGAATGGGATCCCCTCTGTGATTCATAAGTGCCTTAAGTTTTCCCATGAGTGTGTCGTGCACGTGGTGCATGATACTAGATATTAGCCTATGGTATCTCGTGGGGGATACTCATTGGATCACTTTTGGCCCACTCCTTTCAGTCTGCTCCTGCAAAGAACGGACCTAGTTTACAGGAACTATGTGAAATACAAGATAGGAGGCAAGGGATAGCCAAAGTTGACCCTTCCTGTAGCTAAGCAACTAGCTACCTCCTCCTCCCAAAAGGGAAAGGAGAAGTTTCCTCCCTCTCAGGTTGACTCATCTACTCCTCTCTCTTGGGAAGAGTATTGGATGAACAAGCTCAGGTTCTACCCACTAAGTCTGGTGATGTCTCCTTGGCGAAGGCCAAAGATCAGGATATAAGATCTCCCTAATGGGTCCATAGGACCCTGGAACTATATGTATGGCAGAAATAAATGCTCACGAAGAGAATTCACCCCTTGACCTCTTCTTGTTACCCTGAACAGAAAAGGATCCACCTCTAAGGTGGTAGAGTCAGTTCCTCCTGTTGTTTCTGAGCCTATTCCTTTTGCTCCCATTTTGGATTTTTCCATTTTTCCAGAAATAGCCATGGAGGACACTCCCATGGCTGAACAAAATCCTTCCGCCCTTTCACAAACTCTGGCTTCTGGTTCGAAGAGTCATAGGAACCACCTTGCACATGAGCGTAAGCGTCGATGAAAGGCTCTCCTAGCTAAGAAAACCTCCACACAGAAGAAGGAGGTGGAGAAGATGACACCTCCTGTTGTGGCCTCCTCTTTCCCCTCTTTTGCCTCTGATCTAACTAGTTCTAAATCTTTTTTGGCTCTCGATGTGAGTGTGCATGCACCTGGAAAGGTGCAAGTGTTTATCACTCCTTCTACAGAGCTGCCCCTACTGATGACCATTTCAGATGTCTTACCTTTCTCAAAACCCATGGATATGGTTAATACTTCGGTTGTATCCACTATGGTTTTTTCCTCTTCTACACACCTTGCTTCGTCTGTGGGGAGTTCACCTCCTCCGATGAAGAAGAAAGTAGAGCATGGTCCCTCCAACAATGGAGGATGTACGAAAATCCCACCTTCTCTGAAAGGTGGCCCTGCGCTGACTTGTTTTGTCCTAGTGACGGAACAGTCCCGACCTCCCCCGAGTTTTTCACCACTCCCGAGTCTCTTAGTGAGCCTAGCGGTAAACCTTGGGTGCAAACTCCTTTGTCCATTGAGGTGAAACATGGCACTCTTGTTAAGTGTATGTTTAACTCGGTGGATGAATTTTTTGACCTTAGACCCACAAGAGTTGAGAAACAAAGACCTCACTGGTCCCTCTGCCTTAGCTCTTGTTGTGGGAGGATCGACAGCTCCTCCCCTTAATATTACACCACTGCAGACTCTTCATCCTTCCCCCTACGATGATCTAGAGTGGGGAGCTAATGACCTCTTGGTGGACCAGTGTTAGGGGGAGACCCTCTTCTTGACCTTTAGATTAGATGTGTGTGTGTTTCTTGATGTGTTCCCACCATGATTGTGCTATATGTGCCTAGATGACCCTAATCACCCCTGTTGGTGCTTGGAAACAAACATGGTGTTTGTGTTGTAAACTTTCCTCTATGTGTATCTTCATTCTTCCATGTTTGTGATTCACTTTCAGTAAATTGGGGACGATGCAAAGCATCAGGAGCATTTAGGCCTCCTTCCATGTTGACCCAATTTTTTATTTTACTTTGTCCTCCATGCATTCTTCCTGATTTGGTCAAGGATTGATCTTTCACCTCTTACTGCGGCAACCTACTATATATAAATAAAGGTAGATCTGACCCCGCGAAACAAGATCCCCCTGTGCCCTTTGTGTTCGATCTCTTTTTTTTTACCTTTCCCTTTTTCTTTCTCTCTTCTTTGCTTGAGTTGTCCCTTTTATGTGAGACAACATTTCTTCTACATTACTTGGTCTTTAGAAAATGAATTCATTGCCAAACAAATCTTTTCTCGAAGACCCCTCACACACTTCTTTGTTATAATTGCATTCTCAACTTGGAACCCTAACGGAACGTGTTTCCTTCATCATGGGTTCACAAAGAAAGGAATTGGAAACCCCCCTCTGAAGTGGGAACAGTCTTAATCTTCCCCTCGCTTGGGTACATCTCCTTCCTTTCGAATTCCTTGATGAAGTGAACATCTTTCAAAAGGATTCCTTGATGATGGATCGATTTGAGATAGAAGGCATTAGCTTTTGAATAGTGTGTCCCTTTAGTGGACCCCTCCTTTTCAAATCGGGTTCCCAAGGGACCCCTTTGAAATATTTCAACAAATCCTATGGTGCCTAGCTCGGGGCAGCTCGGCTAGACCGGTTTCATAGTTTTGTGTCTAGTCTAGGGGTAGCCTGACTAGACCTACTCAACATCTTGGTTTCTAGTCTGAGGGCAGCCCGACTAGACCGGTATCATATCTTCATGTCTAGTTTGGGGACAGCCCGACTAGACCAATTTCACTTCTTCGCGTCTAGTCCAGGGGCAACCCGACTAGACCTACTTCGCATCCTTACGTCTAGCTTGGGGATAGCCTGACTAGACTTCACTTTTCAAATGGTGCATCCCTTGAGTGGAACTTCTTTCCTTTTGAAGGGTCCTCGAGGGATCCCTTTAAAATTATTACAACTTAGCGATGGTTTAGGTGATTGTCCATTCAGTGGCTTGCACAACAACTTCATGATGTGTTCTATCTGCGAGTAAACATGTCACTTTCTCTGACTCTATGGAGTACCCTTTACTTGGTTTCCTTCATGTGAGAGTTCTTTGAGGATACCTTCCTTGTATGTCTACAGGTCTGTAAGGTGGTTTCTTGGTTTCCTTCATGTGAGAGTTCTTGGAGGATACCTTCCTTGCAGGTCTACGGGTCTGTGAGGCATTTTCTTGGTTTCCTTCATATGAGAGTTCTTGGAGGATACCTTCCTTGTAGGTTTGCGGGTCAGTAAGGTGCTTTCTTGGTTTCCTCCATGTGAGAGTTCTTGGAGGATACCTTCCTTATAGGTTTGTGGGTCTGTGAGGTGTTTTCTTAGTTTCCTTCATGTGAGAGTTCTTGGAGGATAACTTCCTTGTAGGTCTGCGGCTCTATAAGGTGCTTTGTTTCTTTAGCTTCATAGTTCCATAGAGCTATGAAGCCCTCTCCTGCACTTCTGAGTTTTCCAGACCGTGCTTTTCTTCCTTGTCGGTTCAAGTATACATTTCCTACCTTGTTACTTCTTACTACTCTACTTTACCGAAGCACTCATCAGTATTTGTGCTCACTAAAGAGGGGGAAAATGTATAAACATGAATTTTCACCCCTGATGCAAATTCCCTTTTACCCCCTTTCACTTTAGAAAACATAAGGTGGAGGCTTAATTCCACTTAAGCTGGTTGTCCACATCACACTTGGCGCCTATTTTGTGTGTTGGTTGGGGCATTTATGTAGGGGATGCTCGTGCGATGCATGGACATTTGCATGGCACGCTTATGTCCCTGCCAGATTCTTGCAGCTGGAGATTGCAGAGGCATTACAGTTTTGATTGGAAGTAACATCCCTCTTCGGCTGGCTGACCAGAATATGGACTTTTTTCATCCTCTCCTTCATATTCTTCATCTCTTCTTCCATTTTCAAGTTGGTTGATCTCCTTCACAAGCTGGCACAATCTCTCCATGCTTTGAGCATCCATCCACAAGCTTTGTAGCAGCACTTTTCACTCCATTGCAGCAATCCACTACTCCATCACTCTAATAGTGCAAGCGCAGAACAAACACCATTACAACAAAGGCTTGAGTTCCTCTCATTTTCTCCTTCATAAACCTTGAGTGCTTTGGACAGAGGTGGTAAGCTCCTCTAATCTTCTTTATTGTCTTTGGTTGAGTAAGCACGTATTATCTTGTAGTGTCTTTTGTTTATGTAGCTTGCATTCTCTTCTTTATCTTTATTCCTATCATTGCAAACTTGGTTGTTCATGGAGGTGGAAACACCAAAACGGGGGTTTGATTGAGGCAGGTGAAAGGGAAAACAACAGTGCGGAAACGCTTTCCTAATGCTAAAACCACAGAGGAGAAGTACAAAGACCAGTTTAAAAAATTTCAAGCACTTAAGATGAACACATACAAGATAACAAGAGTAACAAAAATAAACACACATAGAGATAACACCAGATTTACGTGGGAAAACCATTATGGGAGAAAAACCCACCACACCAAGCTAAATAACTTTGTATTATAGTAAAAATAGTTTACATACAAAGTTACAGACTTTACTTGAAGATGTTATCTCTCAACAACATTGAGTCGACCTCTTTACTATTCCAATGCTATTACCGCATACAATGAATCACATACACATCACCTTCATCACTATGCCTATGTATCTAACTTTTTCAAGTCTTACATCATATTTATTCCTTGCCAACCAATCGGGTGTCTTAATTATACACCTTTTTTTGACATGCAAAATTGATCCCTGACCAACCGCCCTACAATCACACATCAGGCCACCCAGCAATTACTTCTATTTCCCATAATCATATTTTGTCAACCATCGAAATGAACTTTGCAATTAATGCACATATCGCTTTCACAAATTTAAACATTCGACCAATGACAGTTGATTTACAACAACGATGTAAAATCAATGAATGAGATCACTCCATGTGTCATCACGCCATTCTTCCATTGCTTTGACTATAGAATCAGTCAACTGTGCCCCGAGAAACTCCTACTGAGCTTCCACAGTATGGTGATAACTGTCTGATCACCTAACTGTCGTCATAGCCGGGAGCCACCATGCAAGTTATGGGACAAGCGACCACCGCTGATCAAATTTCCACACATCAACCGCTCAGACAATTCCGCCTGACTCACAAAGTTCTGTTGGTACTTGCCTCAAAAGGGTGTGGAACAGAACAGGCACTATCAGATTCAAAACATTGTAGTCGTAGATGTAGGTGTCAACATATCGGCGAGGAACTGCATTGCCTCCCACCGATAAGCGTTCATTCTGGTGATGAAGGTGAGGTAACTACACTAGCACACTGGTGAGACAACGCATTGTCTCCCACTGATATGCGAATGTTCTGCCGATGAAGCCGAGACAAACCGTCATAATATTCTGCCAGTTCCAAGCCTGTCAGCGCATCGCTATAACACTCGTTAGAGTCTCACTGACTAGACAAAGTCTCAGTGACCAGAGACCAGAATGACCACATAAGAACTCCGTGGTATAGCAATAAAGGCATAAACCCATCAAGCCTTTAACAAAGGTCCAAGCTAGTAAATTGAGGCACATTTTCCAACAAGCTCCCACTTGACGAAGACTTACTAGCTTCCTCCAGACTTCAAATTTATTGATGATCATAGGCCTCGAGGCCCATCGAACTTGCACACCATCTAAACTTTTCAGTGCTCACTATCTTTTTCAATGCATCAGCAACATTCTTCAGAGTATCCACCTTTTCTTAACAGACCTTTCCATCCTCCACCATATCTCGAACAAAGTGATACTGCACATTGATATGTTTCATCCTGGCATGGAAAGTTGGATTTTTTTCCAAACATATGGCACTCTAACTGTCATAGAAAATAGTAATCTTCCCTGCATCAAAACCAATATCAAAACACAAATGACTCAGCCAAACAACTTCTTTGCAGGCATGATTTTCTGCCATGTATTATGCTTCCATAGTGGACAAAGCGACTACAGCCTGTCACTTGCTCATCCAACTAATTGCGCCACCATTTAACATGAAAGTGTATCCACTGGTTGACCTTCTATTGTCAATATCCCCTACCCAATCAAAATCCACATATCCATGAACGCTAAGAGTTCTTTATGATGCAACCAAGTTTCCATGGTAACACAGAGCGTATTCTGAAGTACCCTTTAAATATCTAAACACTCTCTTCACAGCATCCCAATGTGACATTCCCAGATTTTCCATAAATCGGCTCAGTACTCCCACTGCTTGGGAAATGTATGGCCTTGTACAAATCATTGCATACATTAAACTTCCAAAAACAATTGAATAAGGCACCCTGGTCATGTCCTCCATCTCAGTAGCAGATTTTGGACAATCTTCAACAAATAGCTTCATTCCCTACAAGATTGGAACAACTAGTTGCTTGCAATCATTCATACCAAATCTCTCCAGAATAGTGCTAACATACTTACTCTGGCTAACCCAAACCTTTCTACTCATTCTTTCCTTGGTTATTTCCATCCCCAGAATATACCTTGCTCCACCCAGATCTTTCATTTCGAACTTTGCAAACAACTGAGATTTAAGATCAGAAATCATAGTCTTACTATTTCCTATGAACAATATATTGTCCACATAGAGGGTAATAATAAGCATACAATAATTTTCAAATTTATAATACACACAATGATCAGATTTTGATCTTGCAAATCCCATAGACAACACAAAAGTGTCAAAATTTTGGTACCACATTCTAGGAGACTGCTTCAAACCATACAAAGATTTCTTTAATTTGCAGACCAGACTTTCTTTACCTTTTTCAACAAAGTGCTCAGGCTGGGACATATAAATCTCTTCTTCCAACTCTCCATGGAGAAACGATGTCTTCACATCCATCTACTCGATCTCTAATTCATACGTTGCTACTAATGACAAAAGAAATTCGATAGATGTCAACTTTGCTATAGGGGGAAAATTTTATCCAAAATCAATTCCCTCAATCTGGGAAAATCCCTTTGCAACCAACCTCTTTTTATACTTTTCAACATTGCCATCTAGACCAATCATCTTCTTAAATACCCATTTACAGCCAACAGGCTTTCACCCATCAGGAAAAGGTACCAAATCCCAGGTTTCATTTTTCTGCAATGATTCAATTTCTTCATTCATGGCTTCCAACCAAGAATTTGAATCAGACATACTAATAGCCTTTTTTACAGTCCTAGGCTCATCAGTGCTAGTAATCAAGGCATAGGCACAGTTCGAATCTAACATAGAGAAACCATACCTATCAGGTTGGCATTTTTCACGTGTAGACCTTCTTACTGGCTGAGGTTATGGTTCTTCATCTTTAGAACTCTCAGAGCTGCTTGAACTCTCCTCATTTTCAGGTACACCATGTAGTTCCCCTTTTTCTGGAGTCTGAGGAATTTCAACTACATCATCCTTCTTTTCTCTTTTATCTATCTCCAACTATGGATCAGCTACTGAAGGTTTCAGCTCATTAAATATTACACTTTTGTTGTACACAACCTTCTCAGTATTAGGATTCAAAATCTTGTATCCCTTCACACCGACACCATAGTTGATGAAGATACATTTAACAACCTTGTTCTCCAACTTAGATCTTTTCTCATTTGGCACATATGCATATGCCTCACAACCAAAGACACGAATATGTCTCAGAGAGGGCTTCTTACTAGACCAAGCTTCCAAAGGTGTTTTGTCAACAAGAGCAGAGCAAGGTGAATGATTTACTAGGTAACATGTTGTAGCCACAATCTCAGCCTAGAACTTCTTCTCTAGACCAACACTGCTCAACATGCTTCTCTCTCTCTCCATTAACATTTTGTTCAACCTTTCAACAACTCCATTCTGTTGTGGAGTATAAGGTGTAGTTTTATGCCTTTTAATCCCATGGTCTTTGCAGTACCTTTCGAAATTTGTAGAACAAAACTCACCACCATTATCCATCCTCAAACATTTGATTTTCTTTCCAGTCTGTTTCTCTACCAAATTTTTAAATTCTTTAAACCAACTGAAAACTTCTGATTTACTCTTAAGAAAGTATATAAATTCCCTTCTCGAATAGTCATCAATAAAAGAAACATAATATCTAGACTTCAATAATGAAGGAAAATTAACTGGACCAAACACATCAGAATGAACATAATCTAGTACACTAGAATATTTATGAGGACTTGAATAAAATGAAACACAGTGTTGCTTTCCGTATATGCAATGTTCACAAAAATCGAACTCAAGGTTACAATCAACAAGCCCTTGAACAAGTTTTTTATTTTTCAAGGTTTTTAAACCTTTCTCACCTATGTGATCGAGTCTATGATGCTACAACATGGTTTTCTCAGCTGGAAGTTTCACCTCCAAGGCATTTGCACCCAGAAGAGCTACATCATCCTTCTCTACAGGAGTAGCTTCGCTTGATTTTATAGAGACATTGTTACATTGAACAAGACGTGCATCCAGCTTGTATAGAGTGTGAGTACGTACACCCTTAGCCAACACCATTGCACCTCTAGCCATCTTACATTCTTTACTCGAGAAAGAAACTTCCACACTAGCATCATTCAGCTTATTGATAGAAAGTAAGTTACGAGCCAAACCTAGTATGTATAGTACATCACCAATCCCTTTGATTCTTTTATCAGGGAATTGTATTTTGACTCTTTCATGGCCAACAATCTCCAGTGTTGAATCACTTGCCAGGTACACCTTTCCACCATCATACTTTTCATGCTTAGTGAACGCTCTCTATGAGACGTCATGTGGAAAGATGCACCTGATTCAACCAACCAGACATCATCTGATGCCTGAGTTTCCAAAGTTGCAATGAAGGCATCTACATCACTCTGAGAAGAGTCATTGTCTGAAGAGTTATTATTTTTCTTCTTCTTCTCCTTACAATCCTTTCAGATATGACCAGGCTGCCCATAGTTCTAGCATTTCACCTTGGAATTTTTACTAGGAGACTTTGATCTACCTTCAGATTTGGATTTATACTTCTTGTCCTTCTTCTTACATTTCTCCTTTGATCTACCTTGAACAACAAGGGCCTCTTTGGCCATCTCTGAAGACTTCCTTCACATCTCTTTTGATAGCAGGGAGGCAACAACGTCTTCCATCATGAAAGTAGTGTTTATACTTCCAATAGCCATTACAAGATGATCCCAAGTGTCAAGTAATGAACATAACAGGAGCATGCAATGATCCTCCTCCTCTATCTTCACACCCACAGACGCCAACTAAGAAACACCCATATTAAATGAGTTCAGATGGTTTGCAACAGATGCACCTTCTTCCATCTTCAAGGAGTACAAATTCTTCCTCATGAATAACTTATTTACTAGAGCCTTTCCCTGATAAATATCACCAAGATTCTTCCATAATGAAGTTGCAGACTTCTCCTCATGGACATTCAGGAGTACAGAATCGACCAGACTAAGTCTTATCAAACCTCTCGCTTTTCTATCTATGAGGTCCCAATATTCTTGCTTCATACCTTGTGGCATAGTTCCACACACAACAACCCAAAGGTCTCTATCCACAAGCAAGTCTTCCATTTTGAGTTTCCACAACTCAAAGTTGTCGCCATTGAATTTTTCAATCTCTACTCTACCTAATGTTCTCGCCATATCAAAGAGAGCTAGGTTATAACTTTACAAGAATCCCACTGAAACAGTATTAGCACAAAAAACCAGCCTTACTAACAAGGATAACACAACTAGCTAGGCTCTGATACCACATGAAAGGAAAAACAACAGTGTGAAAATGCTTTCTTAATGCTAAATCCATAGAGGAGAAGTCCAAAGACCAATTTAAAAACTTTCAAGCACTTAAGATGAACACATATAGGATAATAAGAGTAATAGAAATAAATGATCATAGAGATAACACCAGATTTACATGGGAAAACCCTTACGGGAGAAAAACCCACCACACCAAGCTAAATCACTTTGTATTACAATAAAATTAGCTTACATACAAAGTTACAGACTTTACTTGAAGATGTTAGCTCTCAGCAGCATTTAGTCGACCTCTTTACTATTCCAATGTTATTACCGCATACAATGAATCACATATACATCATCTTCGTCACTATGCCTATGTATCCAACTTTTACAAGTTTTACATCACATTTATTCCTTACCAACCAATTGGGTGTCTTAATTATACACCTTTGTCTGACATGCAAAAATTATCCCTGACCAACCCCCTTGCAATCACACATCGGGCCACCTAGAAATTACTTATGTTTGCCATAATCAGATTTTGTCAACCGCTGAATGAACTTTGCAGTTAATGCACATATCGCTTTCATAGATTTAAACATTCGACCAATGATAGTTGATTTACAACAGCGATGTAAAATCAATGAATGAGATCACACCATGTGTCGTCATTCCATTTGTTCATCGCTTTGACTATCAAAGCGATCAACTATGCCCCAAGAAACTCCTATCGAGCTTCCATGGTATGGTGATAATTGTTCGATCGCCTGATCATCATCATAGTCAGGGCCCACCATGCGAGGTACGAGAAAAGTGATCACCTCTAATAAAACTGCCTCACATCAACCACTCAGACAATTTCGCCTAACTCACAAAGTCTTGTCGGTACTTGCCTCAAAAGGGCGTGAAACAGAATGAGCACCGTCAGATTAAAAACATCACAGTCGTAGATGCAAGTGTCGGCATATCAACTAGGCACTGCATTACCTCCAACCGGTAAGCATATGTTTCGGTGATGAAGTCGAGGTAACTGCACTAGCACATCGGTGAGACAGTGTGCTGTCTCCCACCGATATGCGAACATTCCACCGATGAAGCCAAGGCAAACCATCATAACATTTCGCCAGCTCCAAGCCTATCGGCGCATTGCTGTAACACCCGTTAGAGTCTCGCCGACCAGACAAAGTCTCGGTGACTAGAGACCAAAATGACCACATGAGAACTCCATGGTGTAGCGATAAAGGCATAAACTCATCAATCCTTTAATAGAGGTCCAAGCCAATAAATTGAGGCACATTTTCCAATAGCAGGCCCCTAAACACCCCCAACACTTCCCCCTTTTTTTATGTGCAAGTGGAGAGAGCTTGAAGAAAGTTGGCGAGAAGACTATTGTGCGAAATCATCTTCATCACCCTTGCGATAATATACTTCCTTTATCATATCAATATTTACATTTCACTCTTCTTAATAGCATTCTATCACTTCAGAAACCTCTAAGCTAGGCTTCTAGTCTCTCCTTTAGAGTTTGAATCTCATCTTTCTAGTTCTTTGGTCATACGGATGCCAGCACACCTATGAGATGCCAATGCATTGCATTGTCATCCCAGAACTGCGCTTTTATCTTCACACAAAGAGCTACTTGAGACGTAGAGTTGAGTTTGAAGGCCGACTCATCTAGTCTCTTTCCAATTCTCAAGATAGTGGAGTGATCAAAGGAGTTCATAATCCTCATCATTCTCATCCCATCCATCCTAATCTTCCTTTAAACTGAGGTAAGTTAGGGCAGCATTTCCGCTCTTGGCCTTTTATGACCTAGGGCATTGCAGTGGTTGGTCCCCCTCTCTTACACCTACATACTAGCTAATTGACATGGCTCAAGCTTTGAGTTAATTAAAATTTCAAGTGTCAATTAAGGATTTTCCAAGGACCCTTGAACATAAAGAAAGGGTATTTATTTATACACCGCTCCTACTATTTTTTATCATCCAAATGAACATGTAAATATTCCAAAAGATAGGGAGGATGAAGTGTACAAAAGGCACCTGAGATTTAGTTAGGCATTGTATCTACAAGAAACAAATAGGTAGTTGACCCATTTTATACATCTTTACTGATAAATGGATGGTTGATATATAATTGTATGCTATATTATAGGACATCCAATAATGTGATGTCATTAAAAATTATGAAACAGCTAGGCATGCAAGTTTCAAAGTCTTATGGAAAGTTTTTTACCATGGATTCTCATTAGGTAAATGTAATTGGGGTATTAAATGATGTTGAAGTAAGACTTATTGCATACCCAAGTAAAAAAAATCAATGAATATTATCATCATTGATTGTCTAACTAAATAGGGTATGCTATTGTCTAGGAAATGGGTAGGCTCAATCAGTGGTAGTATTCAAATGGACTTTTTTATGCTACTATACAATTGCATGGAAAATAAGTTCAATTTCATAGAGATAAGAAAATTCTCAATATTGTGGAGAATCCAAATCAAGTAGAGAACCATTTATGTTACTTTGATTTTGAACCTAACTATTTTGTGGGATATTGTGATGATGAATTTGAGAAAAAAAATTAACTTTGATTTATTCCCCCCACATCAATATCCAATAAATTGTGGCACTTGGAACATAAATTTTGATGGTGCATGTTCAAGAGAGGGTAATAGTGAAAGATTTGTATTAGTGTCTCAAGAGGGAAAAAATTATAAGTTCTTCAAGTTGAACTTTGAAAGCACCAATAACATGGCAGAGTATGAAGCTCTATTTCTTGGTTTGAATGTGGCTTCCAAATATGGGATCAAATTCATTAGATTGCATTATGTTTTAGAACTTGTGGTGTTTCAAGTTAGAGGCACACATGATGCAAAAGAAAAAAGATTGATAATGTATAGAAATATTGTGTGGGATACTATTAAGGGGTTTGACGCATTAAATACCAAGTGGATTGAGAGAGATAATAATATAATATTTGTTGTTTCCTTTACCTCCTCTTAATGTAGGTATGATGTTGAAATTCATACCAAACCTAGTATTCTAAACAATATTTACAATCCACAAATATTCAATGATGATCAATAGCTATATGAGTAACTAAATTGCATTGGTCACTTTAAAATCCAAATCATTGAATTGAAGCCCATGCTGGAGAAGGGTGAAGAAGTCAACGAGACTCTTTTTTGAAATGAAATTATTCAGCTCAAAAAAAATATTATTCGAAGAGTTCTTGTTGCTTTAGAAATAATATTTGACAATGTTGATTATTATAAATGAGAATTAGGCATGTTAGTGAAGAAGATGTAGAAGGTGTGAATATAGGGACTTAATCATCTCCTAAGATGATCTATGTTGGTGAAATATTAAAACAATCATAAAAGAAAATGTTGATAACATTATTAAGAAGGTATAAAAAATCATTTGCTTGGTCTTATGATGAGAAAGAGGCTTATAGATAATACTAATTCCAACATACCATTCATTAGAGCCTAAAACAAATCCATTTAGACAAAAAAATCCTATTAATCCTACTCTTTCCCCTCAAATGCAAAAACAATCAATGAATATAAAAGAGGGGGGAATTATTAAACCAATCAAACATTTAAAATGGGTTTCAAACCTTGTTATAATCATAAAGAAGAATGAGGATATTATGTTGTGTGTGGATTTTAGGAATTTGAATATTAAGTCCCTTAAGGAAAACTATCCACTGCCTAGTATGGACCATTTTTTGCAGTGAGTAACAAGGTTAGAGTTGATGTCTATGATGGACGGCTTCTCAGGTTACATTCGAGTTATGCTCAAAGACTCTGAGAAACATAATGTTGGGGCCACATTTCAAAGATCGATGGATGTTTCCTTTGCAATACTTATAAATTAAATTATGGTTTTCTACCAAGACTATTTGATTACATTCTCCAAGGATAGGAATGATCACTGCAAACATTTGGATTTAATCTTCTAGGGGTGTTTAGAGTATGGGATATCTTTGTTAGGAATTAGGTTTTGTACACATTTCATAATGTTTATAATGTTTAATTTACTATTGTGTGTGGTGCACCTAGCGAGACCTAGAAGTACGTGCATCACTAGGAGTTAACATTCTTGGGGCCACTTTATGTTGTATGTAACATTGAGATATAATGTAAGTTGTAAAAATGTATTTATTTAATATTAGAGAAAGTAATTTAATAAAGTATCCAATATTAAATGTGGGATCATGGTTTTGTAATCTCATGGTTTTAGTCACATGGTTTTATGTAATACCACTTGGTGGTTTTGTGGGAACTTTTTTCTATAAAAGCAACCACATGGGTAGTTGTTCAAGATTGGTTATTTGATAGGTTAGCTCTTGTTAGCATTTTTGAGGGCTGAAGCATGGCATGGGATGTGTGGTTACTTTTTTGTTCACATGGAGTGCTTGTAGAGGGTTTGATGCTTCAATGGTGTTCATGGAGAGCTTTGAAGATGTATTATAATGTTTATTACTGGATAATAAATGAGTGATGGATGCTTTTGGAGGCTGGGTTTTTCCATCTTGAGGGTTTTCCCAAGGTATATATTGTGTCATCTTTGATGGGTATGTTGTTTATTATCTTGCATATGGATTCTAAGTAATGATTTGCATAGATTTCTCTTTTGGGTTATGTGGAAATTGTCATTAGATGGCTGCAAGTTTCCCTTCATTTAGTATTAGATCCATGGTTGTGGTTGGATAACCCTAGGTTGATCAAATCTTGTTTAAGTTTTAATCTATGGTTTTGTATGAGAGAATGAAAGACATGGCAAGATATTAGGGTTTTGGGTTTGTTGTTATGATGGGTTGTTTGCAAATTTGGGGTGTGAAAAATGTTAGGTCAAAAGAGTTTCTTGGTTGTGCATTCAAATGATGGTTTTGTGGGGGAAGTATAGTAGATGACCCCCTGAGATAAAATAGACCTCATAATTGGATCTAGATTGGCCGAGAGACTAAATAATATATAAAACATGACCTATTTTGGTTACTAAAAAAGAAATAAAAATTTTTATTAGCCCCTGGAACCCCCGGTCGTATGGTTGTAGAGGCGTCAAAATATTTTATCCTACAAAAAAGAAAAAAATTTACCCATCGGCTTTAAAAAATTTACCCTGTAGAATTTAAAAATAAAATAATAATAATAATAATAAAATATTATAGTGGAGGGGGGAGGGGGTCTACAACCCCCTGCCCACTCTACCGCCTATACAGCTAACAGTTGCACAAACTGCAGTTTCTACGCTGGTAGCACACGACGTCGAAGGGCTTTGAATCTGGCTAGTGGCTCCCACTGGGCGGCCGACCACCCCTTTGGGGGTTAAAAACAAAAATGAAAATTAAACCACCATGTTGAATATAAATGTCGACTATGCTTTTTAATATGAAAAAATTAACCCGATTGTAAATTCTTTTCAGGTATGTCTACCACTTTTATAAAAAATTTAAAAAATTAAACTAGAGTTAAATGTGTCATTGGGTCCACCACCGCCTAGGTGGTGGTGTTGTCAGCTAGCCACCGATAGGCCATCCTGCGACCACAAGTGCTCTGTTTTATAGTCAAATTGGACATTTTTTTTCAAATGGGCATAAATTTCACCCAAATGGTCCATTTTTTCACTTCTTATACTCGTTGGAAAGCTCTCTCCAAGTACTACATAGTGGTATAGGTTTCATTTCTTTTCTTTTTTGTTTTGACTAGTTTTTGGAGCCTAAAAGCTTGATTTTCTCGGTTTCATGGTTTTGAGCATAACATTTGCATACAAAATCATTTTTTAAATTTTGAATAGGCATTGGAGAGCACGTTTAGTGTAATTTATAATAGTACTGATAGTTTCTCAATTTTATGAGTAGAGAGAGTTGTGTAATTTTTTGAACACTTGTGGGTGCCTAAGATTCAGGGTCTGATTGTGTGAGCATCTAGACGATTCAAGAGGTGAAACCTTGAGGGAGTACATTTTTTCATGTGTTTTTCATGACGGTAAAGTTGATTATCAATTTGGTGCTTGTTGGTATAGGTTTACATGTGTTTTTCAGAGTTGGTCTTTGATGGTGATAGGCACACAGGTTGTATTTTATTTTTAGGACATGGTTTGATACTTGGAGTCTCGTGTGGGTGATAGTTGAGTTGTAATACCCCTCCGTTTTGCTTCTTGTTCAAGTTGCTTTATGTTATGTTTGGTTGCAGTTACCTTGCTTCTGAATACATTTTGTTATGATGTTTTGATCGCTACTATTGAGCGACAACTATTATTGTGGGATGTAGTTATCTGATTATTGTTTCACATGCATTATGGATTAATGATGTTGTAGAGTTAACATGAGATATTATTATGATATTATTGGAATTATGATGGAAGTGTCAGTTTTGATGAGTGTATGGGTGAAAAGGACGAGTTCGCATCACTCGCTTGCGAGCACCCTGCAAATCCGTAATTCCTTTTTCACGGTGTGTATTATATGCTGGATATATTGTATGATGTTGTTTAGTTGGTTGCAGGATTGCAGGTACATGACATCGACTCCACCTAGTTTCACAGGTTTGAGCGTGTCAATCCAACGGTTAAGTTGAATGGGAGATAGTAGTTAGGTAACATGTGTCAAGTTTACAGCCTAGCATTAGTGTGTCGTCAGTTGTGTGTGTCGAGTCATTGTCTGTCTTGCTTTAATGTTATTTAATTCTGAAGGATTCTTGATTTGGAGATAGATATTTAAAATAATTGCATTTAAATCATGTTGATGGTTATTTAATTTAAATAATGCAATGTGGATAAAAGTTTATATTTAAATTATTTAATTAATTAAATTTAATCCAAGGGGGTTGAGTTTAGTTATTGAATAATTAAATTAATTAATTAAACGTGATGCAAGAGAATGAAAGGAAATAAAAGAATTAAAATTTAATTTGGAATTTAATTTCAACGTGTGGGAATTAAATTAGAAATTGTAATTAAATGTTTATTTGGAAATTGGTTGCAACTTTGGAAATTAATTTATTATTTGAAATTGCATTTTAAATTGAAAGTGGGTTTCGAAAAGTGAAATTGAAATTGAAATTAAATTGAAATTGAAATTGAAATATCTAATTTGCATGTAATGTGAATTAGGGTTGTATTAGGTATTTTTGATTTATAAAGAATACATGTTTTAATTTTAGGGCAGAAAGTTTTTAGAAAAATACATTTTTACAGCAGGGAAGAAATTTTGGAAAATTTGCACAAGGGTTTGAAGAAAATTTGATTGTAAAATTGATTGAAAGAAAGATCGTTTGCATTTGTTGGATTTTGGATTGGATTCATTGGAAGATTGAAGAAAATTCAGGAAATCCTTGGAGGAAGCTTGCATCAGAAATCCATCTCTTCCTGTAGCTTCTTGTACCAGGTTTTCCTCTTTGTATTTTATTGTTCTTGTTTGTTTTTTTTTTTTAAATAGTAATGATTAAAGATTTATTTGTTAAATCTGTTTTAGAAAATAAATTTGATATTAGAAGAAAATAATTAAACAAATTTATAGCCTTTGCTTGTGAAAATTCTTGAGTGAAAATTGTGAAAACCTTAGTTGAATTTAAATTATTTGGGGAAATCGATTTTGTTGTTATTGAAATCAAACATAGAGATTGAACAATGCATTTAGAATGTTTTTAGAAAATGAAACCTTCTGTTTATTATTAAAAAACGGATTTTAAAATCTGCAGTATAGTTATATTTTCCATGGTAAAATGGTCTGGTTGCATCGCCTATAACTTCACTTTCACAAAATGGGTTGTCAGGAAATTTAAAGGGTTTTTGCATTTTGAAATTTTCTTATCCCTGTAAAAAAATCACAAATACCCAGATCATAGTTTTTGGGTTATGCTTGAAACATGAGACTGCTATTAAGTTATTTTCCCATGGCTTCTGAAAATAAAATAATAATAAATTGATATTTATAAATATTAATATTTTAGGTATTGTTATTATAATATTAAAATATTATTTAATAATATTTTATATTATAATTTATAATACTAAAGTATTATATTTATTTATATTATTTTAAATAAAATTTGTATATTAGATTAGTGGAATTAAAATTATAAAAGTATGGGGAAATTATTGTTTATTTTGAAATGGCATGTTAAAGTTTAATTGAAGGAGTTAAATATTTGATTTAAAGAATGCATAATTTAAAATTTAATTGTGGAATTTAAATTCATATTTAAAAGGTCCAATTATTAATTTGGTTTAATTGAAAAAATATATTTATATTTCAGAATATTGATGATAAGGGATATTTTTGAATTAAACAATTTGATATTTTGTAAAGAATAGAAGATATGTTAATGATTAAATATATTTAAATATATTAATTTATATTTAGTATATATATATATTGAAGGTATATATCCATTTGAGAGAATAAATAATATTTTATATTATTTTATTCCATTGTTTGCAAATTGGGTATTATTAGTGTTCTAAAAAAAATGATCAGTGTATATGGAAAATGGATAGAGAAACAATATGTTATTATATTAAAGTGATTGAATATTTTAAATAGAAAATTGAATGAGACATAAGCTTTGGTTAGGAAATGGAAAGAGTTTACTTGCATGGATTTGTGTCAATTTAAAAGTAAATTAAGATGTTGTTTTATTGATGAGGTAATCAATTATTTTATTTAATTAATTTATATTTAGATTAATTGAATCATTGTGATTGGATTATGAAAGAGATATGGATTTAGTATATCCAAAAGTAGTATCTTCCTCATGATTATCTTAAAGGATTTAATTCTCTGTATTCAGTAAAGGGAAGTAAGTTTAATTGTTTTAGATTTCCAATAATGAAAAGGGAAATAGGGGTTATGATTATTTTAGATGATCTAGTTATCGTGTCTTTGACTTTGTCAACACTACCTATTGAATGAGTATGGATTTAGGAAATCCAAATATTATATTTGATTGATGACTTGAATGCTTTTGTTGCTATGTCGTCAAGTTGCATTGTTGGTTTTGGGATTTAGTGTTAGTCCTAAATTATAAGTCTTCCAGAAGAACTTAGAGGATAAGGGTTTTTGAATCTTATGCCATCCAGTTGTTTTCCCTTGGGTAGTGCATGGCGTCTTTTCAATTTTACCTGGTTTTCACGAACGGAGATGTTTGCACCTCCTTGGTTTAGGAGCGGATTATGGGATCCGTGTCTCCTTGTATGGAGTGACCTTGTGATGTGGTTTAATCTTGTTGCCTCCTGTGAAAGGAGTGGACTATGTGATTGTTGTCTCCAACATGTTTGGAGTGAATTTTTTGTACCTCTTGTGAAAGGAGTGAACTATGTGATTGTTGCCTCTAAGATGTTTGGAGTGAGTTTCTATTATTTGTATCCTCCTTGTGTTGGAGTGGTTATGATGCTTAGTTTGTATGCACTTGTGTTTCCCTTGGTGATTGGTTGTGAGTGTGTTGTCCATTAGAAGAGTGGCTTTTGATAGGGACTGGAGTCCAAAGTGGTAAACCGGGTAACCTTCAAAAGTGAGTTAATCAAGTGATAATTAAATTAATGTACTTAGATGATTAGGATGCATTCACATTAATCAAGATAATTTAATCCTCACTCATAGACACAAGGGCTTTTTTAGACTTGGGATGAGTGAGAAGGCCTGGAATGGCAAGATCAACTATCTTGTCCTTGCAAGAGGTAGTTTATTCCGCATGAGTGAGTATGAGTGTCAGGATTCAGTTGAGGCCACCAGGATTACTTGTGCCAGAGCCTATGAAGAATACCCAGAGGAGATCTCATGACAAACCTTGCGATGACACTCTATCTAGGACAATTGTTGTTAATTGTTTTATGTGTATGGTTATTTAAACATACTTGATCTACTTTATGTCTGGAAGCAATGTGACCTATGTCAGTGATGTTGGATTTGTACTTGTATTGTATTTGATTTGTACTTGTATTGTACTTGATTTGTACTTGTATGGTGAATGAGTTGTACTTGTTAATTCATTTGGTGGGTTATAACAGTATGAGTCAGTTTCAGTCTGCCTTTGGTTAGAGGTAGTAGAATCTTTGTCCATGTTACTTTGTTACTATCTCCTAGCATGGGGGGTGGGCCTTTGGGTACCACATTGGTTGGGTGGAACATGCACCAAAACCATTGGGTCCCCATCGATCTTCAGTACTCGGTGGTGAGACATTCAGATGGACAGCTCGCGGTTCTTGTTGTAATTTCTTGCATTGTAATATTTTAACTTATATAAGTTATTTTATCCCTCTTTTGTAAGAGGTGGAGTTATGTATTTGTAATACATTTGTACTATTGCCTCATTCTAGTTATGAGTGATGTAACTATTGGTTTAAGATAATGTTTATGAGATTGTATCTTGGTTGATTATCTTAGTATGTTATGTGGTATTCTTATGATGTATGATGTTTATTTCATAAAGTTCATAATGCTATGGTTATATGTAATATGTATGTGTGGGTTAAAGTAATCCTAACCTTGTAGCCTTAAAGGTTGTTGTTAATTAGTAAGTGAATGTGTATGTTAAATGCACTTTATAAAAAAAATTGGTTCGCTTATGATGTTAATTGCAACTTCCTTTAAGGTTACTTGGCGGGGCATTACATGAGTGCAGGTACAACATTGGTGTTAATTATGGTGTCATGATTATGTAGGTACACTTTTGCATTGGAATGACATAATCAAGTTTGTGGTGCTTTGGTGGTGATTTAGTTTGGTGTTGGGAGGTTGTTTCTTATCTCCTAGATGCTTGTGTGGTTTCTTGACTATGGTACTTGGGTTTGGACATGTTTGGAAAATTAGATCTAAGGTTGATTTGGTGTTTGAGTCATTTGGTCTACAAGTTTATTTTCTTTGATATCTTAGTTTGCAGTTTATTATGTGATGATGAGTGTGCATGTTTCAGTGATTGGATCTACGAGTTATGTGATTGGTAGGTATGAACAACCTATTGATTACAGTGGGATGACTCAGATATGGACTATTATTTTCCACCAAGTTTGTTTCATTGATGTTATAGAATTGTTGGTTGGCCTTGTTTGTGGTCATTTATACATTGGTATGTGTGTTTTAAGATGAGAGGATGGGTGATGTTTATAGTACCTAGATAGTCAATTTTTGGGACTTGTAGCATGATGGTTTTATCATTTTTTCATGGATATATTGGTTACACATTTCAATGGGAGATTTAGATTGCGATGGTTTGGTAGTGTTGGATATATTCGTAACGGTTTGTTGGCAATTGTATCTTCTTGGCTTGGAGATATTGGTTTCACTTGATGTTACTGACATTTTTTTTGTGTGTTTAGACCTAGTGGATGATCTTTTGCAGTGTTTTTGGTGTCATGGATGGACTCTTGGATTTATTTTCTATGTGGTGAGGTTTTGGGTTTCATTGATGGGAGGTGGCTATCTTCGTGTGATTAGAGATGTTTCTTGGTTTAGAGTGTTTTGGTATTATGTCATAATATACTCTTAATTCTATATTAGATTTTGGCATGGCACATGCTCTATTGAGACTAGGATGTATGCATTATTGCATGTGATCTCCTAAGAGGATATGGCTGGTTAGATCATTTTGTCATGTTTATGTTCTTGATTCATGATTGGAGCTTTGACATTGATCTTGTGTGGTTCTCTTTGTATTGATTACATGATTATTTGATAGATTACTTCATGATGGCGCTATGTTTCTTCTGGATTTTGGCATGTATTGGCTGGTTATAGGTTCTCATAGATACATGGAGACTTAGATGAGGCTTGGAGTTCTCCTGTGGTTAGAGACATGGTGTTGAGATGGTTAATCTTGATGATATTTCAATAGGAAGTCTGAGGAGCCTACACCTTGTTTGGTGCGATTCCAACATGGACCTATGAGGAGAGTGTTCTTGGATGAGTCATGATGACTTGGATATCTTGGAGGAGCATTCTCATTCCGCACTCTTGGTCTACTCAACAGTTTACTTGAGAGGTATTGCTCATTATTTCTTTCAGGTGTATTATGTTTATGCTTTGTCTTCTCATGCATATGGATCTTGAGCTATGGATATTTGGTTCTAGAGGGTTCATTTGAGGAGTGTTGGCATGTTTATCTCCTTATGCATTGTGAGTAAATTCATTGATGTTGAGTTTAGGAGATGTATTGGGTTGATTTTCTAATATGGGAATGGATATTTAGTTTGATCTTCTTTGGTTTGAGAGGCTTACATCCATGTTAGTTACATGATACATGTGTTAATGTTTGATCTTGGTGATTGAAAAGTTGGATTTTGTTATGAATTTTCTTTTGGGGTGTTTTGTAGGATATCATACTTGACACAGTTGAAATTTAGAGGTGTATGTAGAAGTATTTTCTATAGGTTTATGATGTGCAATGTTTTCCCTCTTTGTTCTTGGTTATCTTCTTGGATGTTTGGTTTCACATTACATTGGTTTTGAGGTTTGTTTAGAGCTATTGTGATCAGTATCTTGTGGTAATGTGGTTTCACTTATTTTCTTGGGTGATGACATGGAGGTTCCTTTATCTCTTTCCTTTGTTGAGTGTGGAGAACATGGGAGAGCTATGGAGACTTGTAGTGAGAGTTGTTCTTATAGGTTATTGGTTTACAGGTTTTACATATCATTGTGGATGTTCCTTGGTACTACATGATGTTTCTTACACCTTCTATGTGATGCTATTGGTAAACTTGGTATGCCTTGATCATTTTCAGATTTGCATTACCCATGTTGTGGGAGGTCTTAGATGTGTGTGTTCTTCATTGATGGGTTTGCACATGGAGCTTGTTATCATGGTTTATGGGTGTATATATTGATGGAATGAGTTTATTATGTTATGTATACCTTGGAGGTAGGGACATTTGGATGTGTTATCACTTTTTGTGGGTTATATTACAGTTGTGGTTAGTGTATCTTGACAACTATTAGTGTATATTGATACCTTTGGATTGAGTGTTTGTGTTTGGGATAGCGATTAAAGTAGGACTTATGCTTCATTATGATAGATTATGTGGCTTCTCTTTGGATGGATTCTTCTCTTTGTGCATTGGCATGATGGAGGATGTGTTGAATAGGACAACTGAGAGGGGGTTGAATCAGTTGTCATAGATTTTAACCTTTAATCCAATCACCAAAACTAATACTTAAAACTGCTTAAATGATTAATCATCAAATGCTAATGAAGAAACTCAAATCCAACACATAAAAATAATAACACTAGATTTATGTGGAAAAATCAATGAGGTAAAAACAATGGTGAGGATTAACTCACACAATAGAGAATATCAAAACCAATTATGAAAGGCTCACTGCCTGAGATAAGCTCGTTGCTTGAAATAAGGACTCACTGTCCAATAGAGCTACAATCTGAAGGGCTCACTGTCTTAGACAAAGAAAAAAAGAATACTTGTTACAGAGAGACTACAATCCCAATGCAACAAAGGATTTCACCACAGTTACTTGATGAACTTGCATGAATTATAGAGTTCACATTCTGCTCACTGCATCCGTAAACTCAACATTAAGCTTCGTACTGATCTACCACACAAAACTCACACACACTTTCTGAATAACATCAATGTGACATCTACTCTTTCACTTATCTTCCTTCTTAGCTCTTGTACATTTTTTCATTACTAGCTCATCCTGTATTTATACTATCTCCAACCTTGAAAAAGACCCAAAGTCGGCCATCCAATTTCAAATTCAAATTAGGTTGGCACCAAACATCCTAGGGTGGAATTAGAATGAGGGTGACCCAAACACATGCTTCACTGGGACCCAAAATGGATCCAACACACTTCATTAACTTTGAAGATAGTGCTTAACACAAGGTCGACCAAACCAATGTAAAACACATAGAACAATTAAGCTTGAAACTTTCAGAAACCAAAAATATCTTCAATGCAACCAAAACATCTTAACTCTAGAACTGCAAGTCAAAATACTTCATCAAAGAGAAATCCGGACTAGCAACATTTCTCCTAAACCTCAACCAGAAAACAAAAAAACATAGTTCACAACTGGTGAACACAATTTGAACTTCTCAATGAACTAACAACCAAAAATCTAGATATAGAAACCTTCAACAACCATAACCAACATATTTGAACCGCACGAACATAGGGGAAAATACTAGATCATCAATTGAATACTTGTAAACTTTATTTTATATGATTTTCTCAATATCCTCAATATATATAGCCAATAACAACTAGTAGATAACCAATTGACTAGTTGACATCAATGGCAGGACCTTAAATCCTTTCTTCATTCTTTCAACATGATGAGAGCATTCATGCTTAGTATGGTGGTCACCTTGATTCTTGTTGCAAGTATCTTGATGGAGCACATGGAGGACTTTCATTTCTTGATGCTATATGTGGCTAGAGGGATTATTCCCTTGTTCATGTTTGAGGTTACTTGTTACTCTTTACACAATGCATACAACAAGTGGGAGAATGTTAGGAATTAGGTTTTTTACACCTTGCATAATTTTTATAATGTTTAATTTATTATTATGTGCGGTGCACCTAGGGGGACCTAGAAGTATGTGCATCACTACCTGAGTTAACATTCTTGGGGCCACTTTATGTTGTATGTAACATTGGGACATAATGTAAGTTGTAAAAATGTATTTATTTAATTTTGGGAAAAGTAATTTAATAAAGTACCCAATATCAAATGTAGGATCATCGTTTTGTAATCTTGTAGTTTTAGTCACATGGTTTTATGTTATACAACTTGGTGGTTTTTTGGGAGCTTGTTTCTATAAAAGCAATCACATGGGTAGTTTTTTAGGGTTGGTTTTTTGACATGTTAGCTCTTGTTAGAATTTTTTAGGGTTGAAGCATGGCATGGGATGTTTCGTTACATGATTGTTCATATGGAGTGCGTGTAGAGGGCTTGATGCTTCAATGGTGTTCATGGGGAGATTTGAAGATGTATTGTAATGTTTATTTTTGAATAAAACATGAGTAATATTGGATGCTTTTGGAGGGTGGTTTTTTCCCTCTTGATGGTTTTCCCAGGGTATATCTTGTGTCATCTTTGATGGGTATGTTGACTATTCTCTTGCATATGGATTTTGAGTTCTTATTTGTATAGATTTCTCTTTTGGGTTATGTGGAAATTGTCATCAGATGGTTGCAAGTTTCCTTTCAATCTTTGAATCCTAAGAAATGTATTTTTGGTGTGTAAGAAGGAAATCTCCTTGGACATATTGTGTATAAGGAGGAGGTAAGGATTGATCCAGAAAGTGTCAAATAAATTGACCTTATCCCTCAACCCAAAATAGTCAAGGCAGTCCAGTCATTCTGTAGGTAGATAAATTTTGTTAGGAGGTTTGTTTCTAACTTTACTAAGAAGACTAAGTCCATTTCCAAGGTTTGAAAGATGGGACAATCATTAAGATGGGATAAGGAATCAAGTGATTCCTTCTTAGAAATCAATAATGAACTTAAGAAGGCACTGGTGTTGACAAGCCTAGATTACTCTAAGGATTTCCAATTATTTTCCTTTGCATCATTTTATACTATGATTGTTGTTTTTCTATAAAATAATGATGAGGGATATCAAAAGTCAATATTTTTATTTAGAAATTCATTATGTGATGTTGAATTGAACTATTGAATAATGGAGAAGAATTATTATCCTCTTGTTAAGGCTGTGAAGAATTTCATACCTTATCTTGTGGGAGCTAAGATCGTAACCTCTATGTCATATACAACAATTAGAGACATTTTTGTGTAGTAGGAGGCATTAGGAAAAAGATGTAGATGAATAAAAAATATGTAGGAGTATGAAATGAAGGTACAAACAACCAAGTTGGTCAAAGGTTAGGGCATAGAAAAATTAATGGCTAAAGAAAATTTAAATGCTACTAAAATCCATCGGGTGAACTTTGATCCCTCTTTTATCGCATGTCTCCTTGTGTTGAACGACAAGAAAAATAGGATAATAAAACTTGAATCTCAAAGGTATGTGTTGCTTGAGGGATAGTTAATGTGGAGAAACCTTGATGGTGTACTCTTAAGATGCTTGGATGAGGATCAATTTATAAGTCATTGAGGAATGCCACCAAGTATTGTGTGGTGGGAACTATATGTCAAAAACCACTTATCATAAGATACCAAGAGTGGTTTATTGATGGAAAACATTATTTAGGGATGTGGCCAAGATTTTAAATGGTTGTTATGCTTTCCAAATGTTCTATGGTAATTTGAGATTCACAAGTGCACTTCCCCTTACTATCACTTTAGAAAAGGCTCCATTTCAATACTGGGGTATAGAATTCATAAGGAAAATAACATAAAGGTATAAAAATGGATATAAATGGATATTGATGGACATTGATTACTTTAGAAATGGGTGGAGGTAATCCCTACAAGTAATTTGACCTCAAAGGTGGTGATTATATTTGTGCTCAATAACATAGTCATCAGGTTTGGTGTTCCATCAAGAATTGTTGTTGACAATGCAATCTGTTTCAAATCTCAAGATTTTGTTAATATGTTCTCAAAATATGGGATCCTTTTAACACATTAATCAAATTATCATCCAAAATAAAATGGACAAGATAAATCAAGAAAAAAATGCATCATGAATATCATCAAAAAAACTTTGGATGTAAACAAGAAAATATGGGATGATAAGTTTAAAATTTTTGTCTAGGCTAATGGGGTAACTTATAAGAAGGATATTGGGAAGAGTCAATTTAAATTATTATATGGTATTTGAGGCTAAATTTCCAATTAGCCTTGAATTATTAGTCTACAAATTACTACAAAAACTTGAAAGGGAAGAAGAAAGTGTCATTTCCCAAAGGATAAATGAGTTGAGAGAATTGGAGGAGACACAAAGGGTTAACAATGAGAGGAATTTGTTGAGGCGATAAAATATTAAGTACCTCTTTGATAAGACAGTTATCAAGTGCAAGTTTTAGATTGGAGATCTTATCCTTATGTGGAATTATAGCTCAGAAGAGAAGGGAAACATGGAGAATTTGATGCCCTATATGCTGGGCCTTATCAAATTGTTGAAGGATGCAGTCAAGGAAAATTATATCTTAGGAGCCTTGATGGAGATTTCATGGAGCTACCAGTCCATGTTTGGCACATCAAGCACTGTTTCTCCTAGGGGTAAGCTTCTTAGAACCTTTATAATATATGTTGTCCTATGTTGTGTTTTTGGTGTGTTCTTGTACATATTGTTGTCTTTATGCAGTCATGATCCTTATTTATAATGATGAAGTGTGATTCATTCATGTAGACATGCAAAAATGCCTAACTCGTATCACATATCCTTGATCCTATATTTTTCATCATCTCCATCATTAACATTGCATTTTCATCACTTGCATCATTAATTTCCCTTTTAACATCATTTCTCATTAATTATCCTAATTTCCTCTATTAATTAAATAATTTTGAATTATTTAATTAATTCATCATATTTTACAAATTTTCCTCTTATCTCCCCTAATTGAATAATTTTTAATTATTTAATTAGCCATAATCTAATTTTCTTCTAATGTCCCATGATTAAATAATTTTAATTATTTGATTATCTAATTTTTCTCTAATGTCTCATAATTAAATAAACTTGAATTATTTAATTATTTAATCCCCCTCCCACTTGCAAGGAATGTTATTTTTAAAAAAGGCATATCCTAACCCTCCATAACTAAATAATCTTGAATTATTTAATTGTTCTAATTTCCCTCTCAAAGTCATATTCCCATGGAATATTCTTTTTCACAATATCTCAAAATATCTCAATCTTCTCATTCATCTTTAACCCTTCATTTTCTTGATCTAATCTTCACCCTTCATTTCAATTTATCTTGAACCACTTTCCTTGAATTGTAGAGATATTTTGAGTTCAAATTAATTTTGATCCTTGATCCTCCTTGATCTACTCCCATCCCTTGATCTTAAGATCTAATCTCAATTGTTGATCATAATTCTAAAAATCTATAAAACAAACATCATTCCTTCATTATCACCACCTAGAATTCATGTGAGAACATTCATATCACTTGAGCATTGAGAATTTGAGCATTTATCATCATCTAGGTTACCATTCATGGTTTTGAAATCATGGGATATAATGAATTGAGCAATACAACACACCATCAACCATTAAAAATGGAATGAGAGGTTTGCACATGTTTGATTTCATGTTTTTGAATTGGGTTTTCATTGTACATGTTGATTTTTAACTTGTTTGCATTATATTCCATTTGTAAGTGGGATTTCATCATTTTATTGATTTGGTTATTGTGAATTCTAACCTTTCATTGAATAATCCATGCTTCATTTCCATTTTCCACTAACCCCACTTCACATTTTGACACACTAGGTGGGACCCACATCCCTAATTTGACATTTTTATTGAGATTTTTGGTGATCTGCGGGTTATAGTCACACGTTTGATATTCATGGATTTTTGCCTCTACCCAGAATGACGTGTTTGACACACATATTGGCACGTTTGAGTATTTTGACATGTCTTCTTTCTTTGTTTACAAGGTTTTCTAACACATTTTCACTTCAACATAGATCATTGTGATTGATAGATCCGCATCTGCATATTTTTTCCATATTTGGCACACATTACCGCGTCTACCTAAGGTCAAATCATTGTGTTTGTAGGTATTTCCACCTGATTATTTCATCATGTTTGCTTTCTGTCAATTTGTCCATCTGATTTCTATAACTTTTTAGTTTGACCTAACCCTAACCCTAGTGTGTTATTTTTATTGTTTGTGCTTTTTGATCTGATCTATTTGTGCAACATTCATTGGGAGAAGATAAATTTTGAAACTACTAAAAAAATTGTGGTGTAGGGTTTCAATCGATCCAAGACAAATAACTTGAAATTACTCACATATTTGTTGTAGGTTTCCTTATCAAAGAATATTATCTTTGAAACTTGTATGCTTTATTGATTGATAGATTAAATCACATTTCAAGTTAGTGATCTAAAATCAAATTATTTGAAGTGATTGGTAGGCTAGAGAGTGTGTGTCCTCTCCCCTTATGCTTCATGTGATCTTGGGTGATGATAAATACCTCTAATTTGCACTTTTTTTCTTGTGCACCGAAGGAGTTGTCTATGTATCCTCTCCCCTTGCGTTACGTGTGATGTTGGGTGATCAGAAATAGCAACAACATGAATCCTTCATTTATTGATAGTAGGCCTACCTAGGGATTTCATCACCCTAGGGTTCGACCTCAAGCACATTTTTTTTCAACGGGATATATAAAAGGGGCAAGAGTGAAAGTTGTAGCTCTATTCACTTGTGCCATACCAAACATTCCTTTGTGGGCTCGGGTGATTCTGAATATGAGGTTTGATATTTTGGTCTTACATTTGTGTATGTCGTGGTGTTCATGAAGTTCTACCCACTACAAACCATTTCCATTAGAAGCCTAAGACCTTTTGGCCATCAATCTATAGTTGTGCAATGTGATAGCATTGTCACGTGAAGTTACTCACCATGTTCGGTCCTTGGTTTAGGTGAAAAGGTGTCTTCTTAGGACCTATTCCTTTCAAGGCAAGGGGCATCAAGGTGGTACATGACCTTGGCATATACCCTACTTACCCATTCCCTTGATTCAAATTAACACACAAGTGTGGTGAGCCTACTATAGTGAGATAACCTTTAAATACTAGCTAGGTTGTGCTAATCTAATGTATTTTCAACTATACTAGTGAGATTTGTGGAAGAAAGCTTACAAAAATATCTTCTCACCTTAGAATCAGTCATGCCTTTTATGTATACTACTTGTATCACTTTCTTTATAAAAACATAACTCGGACCTTTACACATCAAACTAGTCAAAAATTTCACCAAACACTCATATAGTCACAAAAACCCATGTTTTCTTGTCATAGTTTGTCGCTTTTGCACAGATTGTCACTTCTATTTGCACATATCATAGCTTTTGTCACATAGATCTCTACTATTTCTTACTCTACTACATCTTATTTCCCTTTATTTCACCAATCCAAATATGTATATTACTACTTCTAGAAATATTGTTGTTTTTGCCTACATCATTGTGTTTGCTATGGGGCAGCGTGACGTTTTTGTCTAGATTTCCATGTTTTTCTATAACATTTTTTCATCTTAGACCTGAAAAAAATTTGATCTTAAAACTATAATAACTTGTCATCCTAAAACTAGAAGCATTTGTCATAACAGTCCTGAATAGTCTTTGTCATCCTCAAAACATCAAACTATTCTTTCAACTTGGTTTTCCTATGAAATGTCATCATAGCCTTTTTGGAAAAAACATCAACCTTATCAAACATCCTTGGACATCAACAACCTTAATCAAAATCATCCTTATTAGACTATCCTCAACATTCTTTTTTCAAAACATCAAATCAACCTTTTGGAAATCAATATATCATCTTGCTATTATCTTTTGATCTCATCTATTCACATCTTATGAACATGTTAACGTAGTGGAATTTTCTTCCCTCTAGGTTTATAAATCACCATCACCTCCTTTTTCTTGTAATCATAAGTCTAGTTCAAGTAAAGGAATCAACCCAATCTTTTATCAATATATTGAGATCTAGCACAAACCAATCAACCTTGTCATCATCTTTGAACATCAAAATCCAAATCCACTTTTCTATCCTTTTGTCCAAAGGTTAAATATCCAATCCAAATCAACTTCAACATCATCCTTTTGTCCAAAGGTTAACTATCCAATCCAAATCAACTTCAACATCATCCTTTTGTCCAAAAGACTTATCAATACATCCATTTAAACCCATTTTGAAATCCAAATCCAAACAACATCATACCTATCATCTCAAATATTTTCATCATTTAGGATCTATTGTGAATTTTATGGTAACCACAAGATCACAACATAAGAAGAAAATTGTATCCAACCCTAGCATTTCTAATGTTCCAAACACCACAAGCGTTGGAACTACAATTGAAATGACATGGTAATTTCCCTCTAGAACTACTCCTCCTAGGTATACCACCCCTCAACAATACAATATTAATCCACAATAACAACCAAATGTTAATCTTCCACCACAACCAAATTTGGTCTCTCAACAACCTAACATCACGTCTCAATAAGGAAACCAACCACTCAAGGATAAGATGGGTATATAGAAGAAGGATTCGAGCAAGAACTCACCAAAGAAAAGATCTTAGAAATAACCCAAAATCCTTAAATGCTAAAGTTCATTGATGCATTACTTCTGATCCAAACACTTACTTCTATAGTCTTGCCCAATATGGTGTTAGGCTACCCACTGATTTTAACATTGAAAATCTTAGAGACCCAACCCTTATTCATAGATGTGAAGATACGGTGGTCCAATGAGTCTCTCAACCTATAAGAAAACAAAAAATTCTAGCATTTCGTGTATAAACAAATGATCCTCCTCATGCAAGACAAGTTAACAAAGTAAGGAAGCTAAGGTAGCAGAACAACTTCCTATACTAATCTTGAGAGGAGAATAATACAAAATTTTAATAAATATTTAATAGTTATAGAAACTTAAACATAAATAGACATAAATATCATGCATACAACATAGTGATTTACGTGGTGAAAACCCTTTCGGGAGAAAACCCCCACACTCCAAAATCCACCCAATTTATTATTCAAAAATCACAAAGATTACAATGTACTTGTAGAGCAAGCTTCTCATAGGATTATCACCACTCAGATATTCAGAGGCAACATATCCACTATCAAACTCTCAGAATACATTGTGATACACAACCGTAATATAATTCCCTCATAAAATAGGGTTTCCCTCTAGGAAAAATCAAGCTAATAAATATCGGTCATCAAATATGAGACATAATTTGATGAATGATCCAGATTTACAATAATAAAATATAAATAAAATTTTCCTTTTGAGGGTGCTGCCCCCGAGCCCCCACCAAGTTGTGTTGCCTATCTTGAATGGAATTAAGTATTCCATTACTCAAAGGAATTTCTCCTATCTTTCATTCATACTCAAGGGTTTCAACTCAATAGGAATTACACAAATACATACCATAAATTTGTTTTTCTGCCTTTGTAAGACCTACTTCATCCATCTTCTTCATTGCCTGAGATTGTATCAACTCATTCTTTCTTTCATTTTTCCTCGTGTCTCCATTTTGAAAAAAATTATTGGAATGCATGCCCTCAACCTCTTCAAGTGAACATCCCTAGTTTTGATTGGGTCTTTCCTTCTTTATCATCATATCATTACCTGCAAACACATACTCACAAAAAGGCTTAGTTTCAAAAACACAAGATTTTTTGTCTCTTCATATGCTTCTAGCACCCTTCCTTTCAACATATCTTGCAACTCATCTAGTCTTATTTCTATCATCCTCTACCTTCTTCTTTTCTGAATGATCTTCTAGATGGGCCACTGAACCTTCTTTCTTATTGGCCAATGCCAACCATTTTCCTAGTTTTCTTTCTCAAGACACTGATGCATCTCAAGATTCATTATTTCTTTTCTTTTTTTATTTGTTCCAAGACATGCCTCAACTCTAATATCTCTTGTTTAAAATTTAGTTGTTTTTCCTTCTCATTTTTCTTCTACATCTCACTTTTCTCTCTTCTCATCACTTGTTTCTTGCTTGGTAACTCCTTACTCTGCAAGTCTCCATGGACTATTCTCCTCAACACTTCCATTCTCCTTTTGTAAGAAAGTCTCTTTCACCTTGCTTCTTCTCAATAATTCTTCTTGTCTTCGTGATACCTCACCTTATGCACACTTCTTTTCCCCTAGCCTAGTCTTTTGGTATCCAGGTTCTTCCTCCAACCTATAAAAAAGACAATACACAAATTGCCAAAACTTCCTTGCCCAGATCTTTGGGCTTTGATACCAATTTGATGTAGAGAAAGGGGTAATAAAAATAATTCTTAATAGACTTGAAGGTATTTATCCATGGAACCAACAATCTAGGACAGCAATCAAACTCATCTTGACACTTTGCAAACAAAGAATCATTACTTTCAATCACTAGGCAACTCCTAGTTCATCTTAGGCAAAAGCCTACAAATCTTTGTTGAATGTTCTTTATCTAATCCAATCAAGAAACACATCCTTGGACTGTTATAAATCCCTCATAGTGCCTATTGACACCTTACAACCTTTCATTTCATCAATCAACACAATACAATGCATTATTTCATGAAACCCTCAAACATCTAGGGTTTTATGCCTGTCATCCTACACAATGAAGCACACAGACTTGTATAACTCGAGCAAATCAAATAATTAAGACCTATCCTTTAGAGGAGTTGTGGAAAGCATAAAAAAATACCTTCCTACCAATTTTCATCGAATTCCAATATTGGGAAGTCAAGATATCAATTAATTACACCTGTTGAAAACCCTGGGGAAGATTAAGACCTTTTGTTACAAAAAATACTATAATTTTTACAAATCCCAATGAAAATCGATCAAACCACTTACATTCAAAAGGTAAATAAATTCCCCAAATTTATCACATGTTTGTAGTTTTGTACCATACACGTAAGGTCTGTACAATACATGTTTTTAGACTGTTAACTTCAGCAAAAAATTATCAAACTGGGCAACCTTCACCAAAATGGACATATCTCACACAAAACTCAATGAAATTAGATTCATATGTAAATAAATCCCAATTAGTTTCAGATCATAATATGTAATGTACAGTCCATAAAATTTTCTACAACATCCTGCAACATGGAAATTGCATAGAGAATAAAGTCTTCATTCATCAAATTCTTTCACAACCACACTCCAACCCTTCTATTCGAGTTTAGAAGTAAAAATATACATATTCCCATACATTCCAAGTATTCCAAATGACTATTAACCATATAACTACCTATTACATCAAAGTTGACAACTTTTGCAAAGTTGCTTGACAATATTGTGCAACTTTTACATCTTTTATCCAAATGATCATTAATGGTCAAAAAAGACCTTATTTACATAAAAAAAACACAAAACAAGAAAAAAACTCAAAAAATTATCTCATTTTCATGAGGGTTCCCCTGCACCATACTTCTAAGGGGAAGAAAAAACTCAATTATGCTTGAGTGTAGGACTGCAACAGGTGTGGCCGACATGTCTTCATTCTGAAACTAGCTCTTAGGTTCCTTTTTCTCTTTGAATTTCCTATCGTGTATGGATTTTTCCTTTGTGGTTACACTGATTCCACCTTTAGGTGAACTTTCCATTATTATCCCTTTGTCTTCTTGAAGTTCATCCCCTGTCACCATGTGTGCTTCATATGTGATTGTCGTAATTTGTAAATATGTTGTCTTCATCGCTTTGTCATCCTCTTATTTCGGTTCTTGCATGCCTTGATACTCAATGTACTGTACTCCCCCCCTTTCTCCTTGACCTTCTCCTCCATGAGGTAAGACAAGTAATTTCATACCATACTTGAGACCTTTGCTTGCTTCTATAAACTGCATATTAGACTCTTTCCACATTTGATAAAGTCTAATAACCTCAAGAAATATTGAGTGGAATTAAGTATTCCCTTACTCAAAGGAATTTCTCCTATCTTTCCTTCATACTCAAGGGTTTCAACTCCATAGTAATTACACAAATACATACAAAAACTTTGTTTTTTTTCCTTTTTAAGACCTATTTCATCCATCTTCTTCATTGCCTGAGATTGTATCAACTCATGCTTTCTTTCATTGTTCCTCATGTCTCCATTCTGAAAAAATTTACTAGAATGCACATCCTCAACCTCTTCAATTGAACATCCTTGGTTTTGATTGGGTCTTTCATTCTTTATCATCATATCATTACCTACAAACACATACTCACACAAAGGATTAGTTTCAAAAACATTAGATTTGCTTGTCTCTTCAGATGCTTCTAGCACCCTTCATTTCAACATATCTTGCAACTCATCCAATGTTGTTATTGTCATCCTTCTCCTTCTTCTTTTCTAAACGATCTTTTAGATGGGCCACTGAACCTTCTTTCTTATGGCCAATGCTAACCATTTTCCTGGTTTTCTTTCTCAAGACACTGATGCATCTCAAGATTCATTCTTTCTTGAATTTTTTTCATTTGTTCCAAGGCGTGCCTCAAATATATTATCTCTTGTTGAACATTTAGTTGTTTTTCCTTCTCATTTTTCTTCTGCATCTCACTTTTCTCTCTTCTCATCACTTATTTCTTGCTTAGTAACTCCTTACTCTGCAAGTCTCCTTGGACTATTCTCCTCAACACTTCCATTCTCCTTTTGCAATCATGTATCTTTCACCTTGCTTCTTCTCAATGCTTCTTCTTGTATTTGTGATACCTTACCTTAGGCCCACTTCTTTTCTTCTGACCTAGTCTTTTGGTATCTAGATTCTTCCTTCAACCTATAAAAAAAGACAATACACAAACTCCCAAAACTTCATTGCCTAGATCTTTGGGCTTTGATACCAATTTGATGAAGAGAAATAGGTAGAAAAAATACTTCTTAATATACTTGAAGGTCTTCAACCATGGAACCAAAAATCTAGGACAGCAATCAAATTGATGTTGACACTTTGCAAACAAAGAATCATTGCTTTCAATCACTGGGAAAGTCCTATTTCATCTTAGGCAAAAGACTACAAATCTTTTTTGAATATGCTTTATCTAATCCAATCAAGAAACACATAGTTGGAATATTATAACTCCCTCACAGTGCCTATTTATTCCTTACAACCTTTCATTTCATCAATCAACACAATACAATGCATTATTTCATGAAACCCTCAAACATTTAGGGTTTTATGCCTGCCATCCTACATAATGAAGCACACATACTTGTATAACTTCCACAAATCAAATAATTAAGACATATCCTTTTGAGGAGTTTTTTAAAGCATGAAAATAGACCTTCCCACCAATTTTCATCAAATTCCAACAATGGGAAGTCAAGATATCAATTAATTACACTTGTTGGAAACCCTAGGGCAGATTCAGACTTGTTGTTACAAAAAATGTTATTTTTACAAATCCCAACGAAAATCAATCAAACCACTTGCATTCAAAAGCTAAATAAATACCCCAAATTTATCACATGTGTGCAGGTATGTACCATACACGTAAGGGTCATACAATACATGTTTTTCAGACTGTTAAGTTTAGCAAAAAATTGTCAAATTGGGAAGCCTTCACCAAAATGGCCATATCTCACACAAAACTCAATGAAATTTGATGATACCAGAAACAAATGAAAGTAGATTCATATTTCAACAAATACCAATTAGTTTTAGATCATAATATGGAATATATAGTCTGTAAAAATTGTTGCAGTAGCCTGCAATGTGGAAATTGCATAGAGAATAAAGTCTTCATTCATCAAATTCTTTCATAACCACACTCCAACCCTTCCATTCAAGTTTAGAGGTCAAACTATACATATTCCCATCCATTCCAACCATTCCAAATATTCCAGCTAACCATTAACCGTGTAACTACCTATTACATCATATTTGGCAACTTTTGCAAAGTTGCTTGACAACATTGTGCAACTTTTACATCTTTTATCCAAATGACCCCAAACTTTCACAAATGACTCCAAATGATCATTAATGGTCCAAAATGACCTTATTGACATCAAACAATACAAAACAAGACAAAAAATAAAAAAAATATCTCATATGCATTAGGGTACCCCTACACCAGGATCCCCCCCACACTCCCCAGTCATCATCAGATGAATAGTACCTTATGTAATTGCAAGGTTGAGACACATTTTCTCAAAAAAATACCCACTTATAAAACACCTTGCAAGGACAATGAAAGGGTGTCATCATCATCACTTAATTTCTAGGGGACAAAAGGAACATAGTCTCTAAACACCATCTAAACTTTTATGTGCTCACAGGCTTAGTTAAAGAATCAACAACATTCATCAAAGTTTCTACCCTAACCAACTTTGCCCTGCCATCTTCGACCATATCTCTAACAAAATGATATTGTACATCAATGTGCTTGGTCCTGGCATGAAATTTTGGGTTGTTGGCTAGACATATCGCACTCTAACTGTCATAATAAATTGTCATTGCACCTTGTTTTATTCCAATATCCGAACACAGTCTCTTAAGCCAAATGCCTTCTTTACAAGCATGAGTAGCTATCATATACTCTACTTCAGTAGTGGACAAAGCAACCACTACCTTTCTCTTACTCATCCAACTAATTGCACCACCAAATAAACTAAACACATAAGCATTGGTGGATCTTCTTCTATCAACATCAACTACTTAATTTGAATCCACACAACCATGAATATCAAGGGAAATCTAATCTTTAGTCATATTATTGTGATAACATAAGGAATAATCTGAGGTACCGTGCAAATATCTAAAGACTCTTTTAACTTTTATTAAACATTCAAAATATTGAGCGGGGTGAATCAATATTCTATAACTTTTGAACATAGCAAGTTCAATCACCAAGACATATTAATTGTAACAAGAAATGAAAGTATGAATCATCCACAAATCCACAAAACATATGAACACCAGGATTTTTGCGTGGAAAACCCAAAATGGGAAAAACCATAGTGAGGATTAGCTCACAATATATTATATCTGGATATAGTATATTACAAGGGCTCACTGCTAGGACTCACTATCCGTAAAAAGGCTCACAACTAGAGTTAAGTACAATACAAAATTTGGCTCACTGCTAAAGTATGAATTGATACAAAGTGCACCTATCTTGTGTTGTATTTTAGTTCCTTTGAAGCACTACTATGCTTAGCAGTCACACAACAATTTTTCTTTGATTCTAAACTTTTACCACTGAATTCACATTTTTGCATCATATAACACCACTCGCATCTAATATGTCATTTATGCTCACACATTCCACTATGTTCCCACTTGTCTCCCTTATCTTCAATTCCAAAATATCTCATATATATATACCCAAATACATTTGCACACATCAATTAGGTCAACCTAATTAGATGTGAAAAAAACAATCCAAAATAACTTTTGTCAACCCCATACAAGATTTAAAATCATCTTTTCGCTCAAGCAAAATGTATAATACTCAATTTCAAGTTGACATGGATCTAAAATAGATCCAACTAACATCCAAAAATTATAATTAATCTTCTCAACACACATCATGCATTAGGTCAACCAAAAATAGGACCTCATCACAAAAACTCCAATCATACCCACTCTTCTCAAAATAAACACTTTCCAGATTCGATATTTCTTCAATTTTTCTTTTCGCCAAAATTAGAGAGACTACCTTTAGAATTGCAACATCAAAACAACCTTCACAAGAAATGTAGAACTTCCCATGCAAGTATATTGAATAGAGAGATGATTGTAATATACAAAGTTGAACTTTGTCATTGATAACTTCCAATAAACATCACAAAAATTCTCGAGATCTTGAATATGGTTGTATGAATCAGTCATAATGATATGATTAAGGGCATAGAGATACATCTCTTCTTGTAGTGAAGTGTGGACCAAAAAACTAATGCACTAGACCACAACACCATCAACAGAGAACACTTAACCAAACCTCTGATAGATCAACTTTTGGTATAGTTAGTATTGTACAAATAACACCAAAAATGCTTCCCCATAATGTTGACATCAATGACAACACTAGGTTAGTCGAATCATCCTATGTAAGTACACATCATGTGTTGAGCTTCTCTTTTTCTATTTGTCCTTGATGACAATATTTGTTTCAGTTTGGCATCTTGGTGGTTGATTACTCAGTTGAACTGTTTCCATTCTATCATTGGCATACTTCATTTATGATATTATCTTTGGTGGCACTAATTTCTTGACTCCATGTGCAAATCATAAGGAATCTTGGTTACAGGTTTATGTTCCCATGTTCAAGTGATATAATTTTGATTTGACATTTTATGCTACAGTGATCCACTTGATTATATGATATTGGCTTATTCAATTTTCTATGAAACACTTGATTATATGATATTGGCTTATTCAAATTTATATGATATTGGCTTATTCAGTGATCTACAAGATTATATTGAAACATTTGATAATGGCTTGGGCATACGGTGTATTGAATTTAGCATGAAAATTATCCTTTATTATATTTCATATGGCATTGGATATTATATGGCAATCAGGTTTGGATAAAGGCAAACATATTGTTCATTCTTGTGCATGAGATTCGGGTCTTTTTGGTTAACACATTACTAGGCCTTAACGCCGATAGCAGGTATAAGGTTATGATGATTTAAAATGTCACAATGGAAGTGACTTGGCCTTGATTACTTGGAAAAAAATAAGTCTAAGGTAATCGGAATTTGGTTTGTAATGTGTTCATGTCAAATAATACAAGGCATTATTTGGTCGGCATTTCACTTGGTCAATAATTGATAAATGGTAATGATGTTGGTTAGCATACAATGCATTGAACAGTCCACAGATTTCAAAATGCATTATGAGTTGTGAATTATTAATTCAGTCCTTTCGGACTTCAAACTCTATCAAATTTGGTAAATTTCATCGGTTGTTTTGGTTTGGAAAGATTAGGGAAATCATTTTGTAATTTTGTTGGCGGGTTTCAAACCCTATCTTGGCTGCCACCATGGAGATCTCTTCTTAGTCATTTCATTGTGTTTGTTGGCTCTTTGACTTTCTTGGATAGTGAATGGAGGAATATGAAAGACCATTACCATGGTCGATTCTCATGTCAGTCTCCTATCACTAGGTAAGAGCTCAAAATTGGAAGAAGCTCATGTTGCCTTGTTGCTTTGCCAGTCTGGTAAATTTCTCAATGACAAAATCTCTTCCGGTCTTCTCAAGTATTCATCTTTTTAACCGCTTTGAAGAACCGTTACTTCTACTGGCACAAATAATAGAAGATAGGTGTTTACTTCTATATGGAAGATGAAAATGGGTTTATTCTCTTTGTGGTCATAATTAATGCATGACTTCACATAATCTAAATTGCATTTCACAATAGTTTACCATATCAGAATTAAGGGACGGTGTTTTTGGTTTGTGGGTAATCATGAAGTCTGCAAATCTTTTCAGTTTCTCACCCGGATTCATTGATAATTGTTCTTGGGTGCACTATTGTGTGGTTTTGGTTACACTGCATTTTGATTTCAGTTACTTTACTATTGCAGCAGTTTTAGTGACTATTGTTCATGGAATATTTATTTGTTTTAATGTTGGTTCGATTAGCACTGTCTATGCAGGTTGCTTGTAAGGACAAGGTTTAGTCTCCTTTCTAAATTTGCATGTTGCTTGACTATTCCTGTCATAAGAGAACCTACATGTTGATCTTTCTCTCACGAACACAGGAACATCTAGCAAGGTTGTTCGACTAAAAGTGGGTATTCTAACAATCACCTCTGTTGAATTTTTTTTTGAAAAGTAAAAATGAGCTACTGTTGTAACGTTCCTTGAATTGTAATGATGAAATCTGTGTAAGATGGAAAATAGAGAGATTAGGGCTTTGAGTTGTTGTTTTAAAAATAAGTGTGAGATAAGGGTTTTCAATTTTTTTTTCTATGAAAAAGCAAGAGTGTGTTAACTATTTTTGAGGTACCATGAGAAATGCATGAGATACAAAAAGGTGAAAAACTAGTGTGATAATATCATTGTGATTGTATTGAAGAGAAGTTGAGCATTGAGATTGAAAATCTAAAATATGAGTTATTTTATCAAGTTGTCTTAAGGCTTGACAATGGTTAGAATTTTGAAGGGTCATGCTTGAACCTTGAGGATTGTAAACATTGTCTATCAAGAGGCACTTGAGAGAAACTAGAGAAACAGAGAGATCCTCTGTATCATTGTATGTCTTACTAAAAATAGATAAGGGGTTGGTGCTCCTTGAAATTGGTGTTTCTAAAAGAGGGGTTTGTGCTCCTTGAGTTGGTGCTCAGAAATCAGCCTATGAGGCATTATAAAAAATGATTATTAAAATGAAAACCTAAAAAAGGCAATAGTTTAGGAGTGGTTTTTCTACCCCGGGAGGGTTTTCCACTCGACATATCTTGTGTCTATTTGCTTATCTATGGTTCATCTGATTCATTGCATGAATGCTTTAATATGCTATGTTTCACTATTATAATTCTCATTTTAGTTTATGTGATTGCATTCAATACATGAATGAGTTTATCATTGATGAATGAGAGCATACATCTGGTTTATTTCAGTTTTATTAAAATTTGTGAAAGCTGTTAGAAACACTGATTCGCCCCCCCCTCTCAATGTCTTTTTCACTCCAACATCATGCTCTTGTTTCCAAGCAGTACCGATGATGACAAACATCCAAACTTTCAACAATCTCCCCCTTTGTCATTGATGGTAACATGCATATCAAAAACATTTTTCATATCATGAAACAAACTTATTTCTTCCTAACCTCAACTCCCCCTTTTAATATTAACCTTGACTTTCTAAAAAGATATCCACAAATGTATTTCTTCTCACTATCTATCTCTCCCCCTTTTTTTGGAAGAATGAAGAAGAACACATCTCTTAATAAAACTTTTTGTTGTCATTGATGTCACCATGATATATGAGTTGCAACTACAAGATTCAAAGTCAATGTTGATTCGGTAATCCGATACTTTGAACCGGTAATGCAAAAACATCCTCCAATATTTTGGTCTACATTTCCCCTCCGATGATCGTCATTTCTCACAACCTTGGGAAATGGTTTTTGGTCAATGAAAGCATGCATGGATAGAATCTTGTGTGTACAAGTGCTTGTATGTGAAGTTGGAATCATTTTTTGGTTTAATTTTTTGTTATTAGGTCTATCTCTGGCCGACCTAATAAGAGGTTGAAGTTGTAATGAATTAAATTTTGTTTGAGCAATCCATGTCGACATGATGTAGCATGCTACACACTTAAATTATTTTTGAGAAGTTTTTTTATTTACTTCGAGCCAACCAAATTGATTCTTGTATACAAATCACATATATATATACATGATAGTTTGGAGATTGAAGGATGAATGATGAGTATGCGAGTGTTGGTGGATTGAGTGTGGATGCGAAAAGAGAAAATATTGATCTGTTGGCATGCAAATTTCTTGAGATTCAAAGGAAATGAATCTGCACTTGTGAGGTGTATCTTCATCAGTTCATTTTCTAGTTGTAATCCATTTTGTTACTATATCTCTTGTAGGTAGTGAACCTCTCTTTTGGACAGTGAGTCTTAGAAGTGAGCTACCCTTTTGTAATATCTTATAATCGGTTATACTATATTGTGAGTTAATCCTCACCGTGTTTTTTCACATTCTGGGTTTTCCACATAAAAAAGTTGGTGTTCATGTGTTGTGTCTTTCCATGTTTTGTTAATGCTTATGCTTATCTTATCTAGCATATGCATTGAATTAATTGGATGGTATTTTTTCAATAAATTTAAGAAGATACGTATTCACCCTCCCCTCTTAGTATCTTGGATATTCAACAATTGGTATCAGAGCTTTGTTCCTCTAGAGAATCCTAATAGCTTGAGGGAGATCTTGAAGATTGAACAAATGGATGATAAAGTAGAAATCCAAATAGCCCTTGATGACCTTGACAAAGCTGAAAATGAAAATAGAGATCTGAAAGAAAATATTGATGAAGCAAATGAATGCGTCTGAAAGTTGAATAAGCAGTTAAAGAAATTAAAAGAGAGACATAGAGAAGTTAGTGAGCAATTGAAACAAGTAAATGAAGATGTTATCGGATTGAAGGTGCAAGTGGAGGAAAATAAGAGAATTGAAGAGTGTTTGAATGCAGTAGTTCAAAGAAAGTCTGATGAGTGTTCCACGCTTGAACAAGAATTGGGTGAACTTGAGAGCAGAACTAGAAAAAGAAAAAAATTGTGAAGATAGTTTCAAGAGAAGATCTGCCAGGCTTGATCAGTTAATTGTAGGACATAAACCTTCTAAAGACAAAGGTGGATTGGGATTAGAAGCCGGTGAAAGCTCAAAAGTTGTGAAAAATAAAAAGACTCAAGGTAAAGGAAAACAAACAAGGAATCCAAGAAAAATACCACCTAGCAGATAGCCAAATGCTCAAAGGTATCCATCTTTCAAAGGTATTTTTTTTTCATGCTATAAATTTGGTCATAAGGAAACTGAGTGCAGAAGTAGGATGAATTAGTTTTTTGGTTCCTTCTCCAGAAAATTTTATGCTTGTAATAATATTGGACATAGAGCTAGTGAATGTAGAACCCAGATGATGAACTGGTTTAATGGAGGTAGAGTGAACCAATCCTTTGATGGTTACTATTATACTTGCAACAAGTTTGGGCATAAAGCAAATCAATGCAGATCTAGGATTAATCGAAGTCAAACAAACCAGAGAAATGTTGTATGTTACAATTGCAACAAGCCTGGACATATTTGAAGGGTATGCAGAAGTAAAAAGGGAAAGCAGTCTGCTCCGATAAAGAAAAATGAACCTGTGAAGAAGATTGACAAAGAGGAGGTTAAGCAAGAAATGAGAAAGATATGGAAAAATAAAGAAGAGCCAAATTCTTCAGATGTGTTTGTGCCCTCATCCAATGTAGACAATTCCTCTGGGAATTAGACCTAGCATGGTCTTAGGGGAGCTTTAACAGAAAATTGTTTGAACCCCCTGATTTCAAGCGTGTCAGTCTTTGGCACAAGGAAATTTTGTAAGGAATGGACATACAGAGGTTTTGCAAAAGAAGCCAGAAGAAAAAGTGCATGTATGCTCACTTGTGGAGCATATTAGGGTTTTTTAGTGCAATTGAAGGGTTTTTTCCAGCTTTTCGAATTCCACTGCATTTAATGTGAATTAGGGCATCACATTGATTTATAAAGCAAAATTGTAAAGGAATTTTAATCACTTGTGCATTCGAAGGAAGTGGAGAGAGATTTGGAACGTTCTTGAGGCAATTTGAAGTGCGAGTTGTGCAAACCCTAGCTTCAGTCATTTCGTGAAGGAAAAGTTATTTTATGATTCTATGTTGTTGTGAGCTTGTGCAAATTCTCTTTATGAATCTATTAAAGCTCAAAATGTTAAAAATGGCAACTCCTATAGTCATGAAAACATTAAAAAGACCTAGACCCTCCTACAGGAAATATTCAATGAAGGTTTTTGAAGACGACCCTATGGGTGCCTTCTCTTCGATTCCTCATGGTGTCATGCCTATAGAGGATACTAGAATGTACATTAGGGTTAAGACTAGGGAATTTAATCACAGTAAATTGATCGGCATATGGTTGAATGAACTCTCTAGAGATAAATTCATGGTGAAACCTGAGTATTCAAATATTCTGGCAAAGAATTTGGACCAATGGAACAACTTCCCTAATTTTTGTTCCACTATGGATGATCAATATGTCAAACCAATGCTTAGTAGAATGCATGATCAATTCTAGGGGACTGACAAACCCCATTTGATAACTAAGGATGTGATCAAGGTAGTCATCAGACTCTATGACATCAAACCGGTACCAGTGTTGAAAGCAGTGAAAAATGAAGTGGTGATGGAACTCACCAATGCAACATATGATAAAAGGGCTCTTACAAAAAAGCTTGTCATTAATCCAGCCATGAAGTATGCATCAATAATGATCGGACATAAAATCTACTTCACTAATAGAGAGAACTTTGTGTCCACTACAACAATCTATACTTGCTTTGGCATGGCTACAAATGGCACAGATTATGACTTGTGTGAGCTTCTCAGACAGTAGTTGTTTGAGAACCTGAGGATGTCAAAAGAGAAGAAATATCCTTTCAAGTTTGGCTCATTGATTATTTTCTTGTTATTCTATTTCCTCGTAAGGCTTCCGAGAAAAGATGAAACTGTGTTTTGGGACCCATCCCGACCTGTTGCTCATCAAAATTTTGATCATTTACATAAGTTGGGTGAATTGAAGATCATGGATAATGCCCTTACAACATTCTTTGTTGTTTTCAAGAAAAATATGAATGAAAGAGATAGAATTTTGAGGAAAATTGTTGAGAAGTACAAAGATGACATCATATTCCATGTTTCTTTTGATGAATGCATGGTTGAAGTGGTTGAACCCTAGACTGTCTGGATTCAACCCTTGTGATATGAAATTACAGAAGAGGAAATTGAAGGTTATGTGCAAATATTATTGAAAAGTCCAAAATATTCCAATGAAGCTAGGATTGGTACATATGCAAAAAATTCCCTGGAAGTTCACTTGGAGCACAACAAACCTACAAGGAGAAAAAGGGTAGATGAGGCACTTAGAAAATATAGTTTTACTGTTGAACAGATAGCACAAGGAAGAGCCCTAAGACAATAGAAGTCTGAAGAATTTTTAAGGGTAAGGAGATCCGATTAGATTCCTCCTTCTATGCTACTTTCTGGTCTAGCTATAGTAAAGATTGAATCCAGCATTTCTGACAAAGGAAAAGTCTTGGCCCCTTCCAGACCTATTACTAGATCGGGCAAGAGAAAAGGTGTTCCTCTAGTAGTGCCTACTAAGCAAGGAAGAAAATAATCTCAGTATTACTAAATATTAGGAGGAAGTGGAGGAAGATCCGACGTCTAAGCTGATAAGAAAAAGAAGGGTGAAAATATCCTTCGGTGAAGGTGTTTCTCAAGAGACTAGTGTTGGATCAAAAAGAGTTCACTATGTATCATCCTCAGAGGATGTTGATGAACAAGACATTAGTGATCAAGAAATAGAAGCAAAGAATTCAAAAGTCGTAGAAGAGGTTTCTCTGGACCAAGGAGAGAAGAATTATTCTCCGGTAAGACCCGGTGCCCCTCTCAAGCTAGAAGCCTTAGTAAATAGTTTATTGCATTATGAAAATATGTTGAAACCCATAGCAGAAATTTTCAATCAAGTAGGTGAAAAGGATAGGGAAACATTAATGATGGCTATCATTAAATATGTCATTCTTTTGGAAGTTAAATGGGATTATGTTAAGGATAATGTGTTGGCAAGAGACACTGCACAAGTCATCCAGTGTTGTCATTGATGGCAACCCTAGTCAGTAACCACATCCACATCTCGGTAATTGCTTATACTGAAAGCCAAATCGAAGAAATGTATTATCTGTCAAAGCTAAAATAGGGTATCCGACAGAGTTGTGTATATTGGCTCATACATAATTTTTTATTATCATTTTGTGTTGTGTATATCATGGAAGCTATTTTGATTTATGTACTATCATATCCATTAATCATTGGGGTTTGCATTGATTGGTGTGCAAGTTAGAAGATCTGGTGTATTTTTTCAGTCTAACAGTGCAGAAAGGCCGACTAAATGAGTGTAGCATGTTGTGGACCTTCGAGGAGTAATTTTTTAAGGTGTTTCATGTTCGAGACATGTTTTTTTGGGTCCTCACTATGTTTTGGCCGACATTGGTTGATTCGCATTGACAATTGTCTATGGATTTGAGTCGACAGTTTGTGCACGTTTTATAAACTGACATATAGTTGTTCCAATCTCTAGTGGCGGATATATATAACTGATCATTCATATAATTTTGATATATGTTGCAATGTGATGTGAAATTTAGAAGCAATATTAATCAATTGTACACAGTTTCATTAGAGCAGAATAAAGATTGGTGATCTGAGTTGAAGAAGACAGAGTTTTAGAGAAGAATCAGACAGAGTGTGAAGAATGTGAATAATGTGCTTAACCAAAACTATAATCAAACATTAGCAGATGCTATTTTCATAGTTCATCCACTCTAGTTGTTTTCTGGATGTGATTGTAAGATAGTGAGTCTTCTTTTGGGTAGAAATCCTTTTGTATTTGAGCGGTAAGCTCTAAGCAGTGCGCCTAAATACATGTACATTCCTTTTGTAAACACTTATATTGAGTATACTCAAATTATGGATTGACCTCCACCGTGGTTTTTCCCCTAACAGGGTTTCCACGTAAAAATCCTTGTGTTATGGTGGTGTGGTTGTTTGTCTTGTGTTCTTGCATCTTTCTTTTGGTTCAATGTTGTAAGTGGGTTAAAGATCAAGTTAATAAAGTTAGATTTTGTAGAAAACTGATTCAACCCCCCTCTCAGTGTTCCTTGATTCCAACATAATGTACCTGAAAAATTATGGGAAGCTCTGATGAAGAGAATATTAGAGGTAGTTGAAATGGAAGATAAAATAAAGGCTAACGCATATAAGGAAATTGGATCCTCTCTGACTCTAGGTAATTTGGAAACCTTGAAGAAGGTTTATTCTACCATGTTTCAGATGAAGAAGAGAGGAGAAAAGAAGGAGAAAAAGAAGAAGAAAAGATAGAAGAAGAAGAGGAGATGGAAGAAAAGAAGGCAGAAGAAGAGAAAGTTGTTGAAGAGGAAAGAAATGAGGAATCTGGTGAAATTGGTGGAAAGAATGAAGAAATTACTAAGCACATAGTGGAATCAACAAGCTCATCTGGAGAGTCCTCCTCCTCTGATGATGTTTTAAAGGGCCTACTATCTAAGCAAATCAGATTCCAACCGGTGATTCCTTCAAAGTTCCTACAACTTCCCATGAATCAAGGCTATGTGGATCTAGACAAGATTTATCCTATGCATAAAATGGTGTTAGGTGATGCATTTCATGCATCCAGTAGAAGAGAAATCCTAGGAACGCATCAGAAGGGAATTGATCTTATCAAATATTCCATTAAGGAATTGTAGGAAGTCACACCTGATACATCAGTAGACACATATCTCACTCTGGTAGAAAACCTAAAACTTCGATTGGACTCCTTCAAGGAGTATGCCATCGGACTTGGTGAGAAAACAAAACAGGAAGTTGAAGAGAAACTGGCTGAGAAAAGGCTATTGGTCCTTCATGAAAAGTGTACTCTAGCACACAACAATGTAGAAAAGAGCCTTGAATCTGTAAAGGCTTGTGAATCTGAAGAAAATTCCATGTTTGCTTATTGCATAAGGCGGCCTGATGCCACACAAAGTATAAAAGATCTTATGGACTCCATTGAGTCCTAGTTGATAGTTGTTTCCAACACATAAAATGTATCCATTGATAGAGACATGTCAACTTGGAATGCCATCTCCGCACATAGAGAGAAATTTTTCATGTTACAAAAGAAAAAGGAAGAAATAATGAAAAAAATTGGTTTGCTTGGTGACAATGTAAGGATGGAGTACACTCTAGTAGCCAATGCTCTAGCTAATACTGAGAAATTGGATAAGATCAATCTAACCCCAGATACTTTGGATGAGGCTGAAGAAAGTCTTATTGCATTAGAATCTTTGAATAAAATGTTGACATCTGCTAATTAGAGTTGGGAGAATGGTAAATCAGCCTGGCAGGGCATTCTTTAGGAACTTCAAAGTGCTCCCTCCTCCAGGTAAAGCTTTTGGTTTACATATTGTTTGGGTTAAACTCATAAGGGGGAGTCCAGTATTTTGATTCATTTTTCTATACATTTTTTTTGGACCATGTGTACATATTTATATTCATATTTTTGGTTGCCCTTTGTCCTTGATGTCAAAGGGGGAGAGAGAAAAGAGACAAGGAGTATGTTCTATATATAAGAAGTTTATAAGTTTTTTCTAGCACATGTTGCCATCAATGACAAAGGGGGAGATTGTTGGATGAATGAAGAAGAACACATCTCTTAATACAATTTTTTATTGTCATTGATGTCACCATGTTATATGAGTTGCAATTGCAAGATTCAAAAGTCAATGTTGATCTGGTGATCCAGTATTTTGAACTAGTAATGCAAAAATGTCCTCTAATATTTTGGTCCGCATTTCCCCTCTGATGATCGTCATTTCTCACAAGCTTGGGAAATGATTTTTGGTTGATGAAAGCATGCATGGACAGAATCGTGTGTGTACAAGTGCTCATATGCGAAGTTGGGATCATTTTTTTGTTTACATTTTTTTTATTACGTCTATCTCTGGCTGACCTAATAAGAGGTTGAAGTTGTAATAGATTAAATTTTGTTTGATCGATCCATGTCGACATGATGTAGCGTGCTACAAACTTGATTTTTTTTTGAGAATTTTTTGTATTTACTCGGAGTCGACCAAATTGATTCTTGTGGAAAAGTCACATATATATAGGATAGTTTGGATATTGAAGGATGATTGATGAGTATGTGAGTGCTGGTGGATTGAGTGTGGATGCGAAAAGAGAAAATATTGATCTATTGGCATGTGAATTTCTTGAGCTTCAAAGGAACTGAATTTGTACTTGTGAGGTATATCTTCATCAATTCATTTTCTAGTTGTAAGCCATTTTGTTACTGTATCTCTTGTAGGCAGTGAGCCTCTCTTTTGGACAGTGAGTCTTGGCAGTGAGCCACCCTTTTGTAATATCTTATAACTGGTTATACTATATTGTGAGTTAATCCTCACCGTGGTTTTTCCCATTCTAGGTTTTCCACGTAAAAACCTTGGTGTTCATATGTTGTGTGTTTCCATGTTCTATTAATGCTTCTACTTATCTTATCTATCATATGCATTGGATTAATTGGATGGTATTTGTTTAATAAGTTTAAGAAGATACTAATTCACCCCCCCTTTTAGTATCTTAGATATTCAACACCTTTGACATCAATGAAAAAGGTTATGTAGGGGTCTGGTATATTTCCCTTGGATATGTGTATGTATGCATCAATAAAAAGATAATTGATCAAAAAAGATAAAAACATATTAACCTAAAGATGAAGATCCCTTGAGATTCTTCAAGATATCCTACCAAGTAGTTTTTCCTTCTTCTCAAGAACCTTTTTCATGTGCAAGAGTCTTGTATAGTAATTCAAGCTTTGTTAAAGACTATACTTTCTTCTGTAGTGTTGATGCTGAGATTTATATCAGATAGACTATTAGCACTAGCAAGGTCACTAGATATAGGAGTGTGCCTTATTTTTACTAAATCTATAAGGGCTACATACTGCTTGATTACCTCTATTCTTTGACTCTGTAAGCTAAAAAAATTTTCTCGCAATTGCATGATGTAGGAACACCTCTGATTGTCCCTGCCATTTTCCAAGCTATAAACATTTGCTTGAGTGCTCAACAAAATTTCATTCTGACTCATTTCATTCTTTATATTTAATATCCAATTAGACCATTTCAGATAGAAGGATATTAACTCCTGAGCTTCTTCTTCGCAATCTTGAACATCTTGTAGTCCCTTCACGACTCTGCGGTGTGCATCTACACATTTCTTTTTGATGCCTTCTATATTTTCTTTTTTAGTTCTTTCTTTTGACTCATTTCTTGTTTTCCCTTTCAATCTAGAGATGTATCCATACTCCTGAGATTTTCCAAAGGGGATGTAGATGAATTAATGCTAGCACCTGGAATTTCCTCTGTAAAGATTTTAATGCTTCATCCAAGTCTTGTGTAATTGCAATTTCATGCTCATGTTGGGTCACATCAAATTGACTTCCTTCTTGTTTCGTGACTTCTTCCTTGATAGAAACACCTTTTCTCTTCTTTTATGTTCTTGTACTATTGGAGGCTTCAATCATAGAAATTTCTTCTAAACCTGTTATTTTGAGGTCCTTTGGGCTGTTTAGAAGCACTTTTACATAATGACCAACTTCCTCCATAGTTACTTCATAGTCTCTCAAAAATCCACACAAGTTTGGGCTCAATTTCTTCTATGTAACAAAATTTGGTAGAGATAAGAAAATTGATGTCTTTGGAGTGTCTTTCCACCACACTTTTTGGAATTCTTGTTCTCTTGTTCATCCTCATTTGAAACGTTCCAAAGAAAACTACTAGAGTAGTTTCTTGACCATTTGAACCACCAATATTCATCATGAGATTCCTTATCTGGTATGCTACCAGTTCTGTATTTGTCCATTTAACCTTTCCAATAACCGTTATCTCCTTCATGAAGTAAAAAAGTAAGCAAACTATTAAAGTGTCATACCGAAATGTACTCTTCTTGTTCTTTTTCATTTCTTTCAAATTCTTCATTAGGTGTTGTCAAAGTAGCTCGCAAAGATCATAGTCCATACCATTCTCAACCATGTCAAATGTAATGTGTGCAATAGTAGTAGAGACTGTATAGTGATTAATGGGTAGACAAACATTATGCCCAATAAGCACTACAACATACCAGATAGCTGAGTTTTTAATTATACTCAAGATAAGTTATTTTCCTTCAAGAGTTGCACTAGTCTTTTCTATTAATTCTTGATCATCGATACACTTTCGCTTCAGAACTAGTTCAAAGGACCAAAAACCAATCACATCCCTTATAGCTTCTTTGGTTATCGAGTGTGCATCATCAATCCAAATAGACTCATGAATCCTGCTTAATGCAATTAGAATGTACTTCTTCTCGAATTCAAACAGTCGAAATTTTTTCCATACATCCAATTTCTTTTTGACTAGGGTTTTGTATGCATCATAATTTTCTTCCCTTCACTTTTCCATAGAATATGCAATCGAACAAGTGACATTTCTTCTATTTTTCCATAAATTTATGCATAAAGAATTGTGTAAGTAGAATACCTCTTGAATTTTCTCCAACGAAGAATAGGGTTTTGATATTTAGCTTCTAAAACATGCCTCGAATCCAATTCCTCTTCTTCAATTTTCATTTCCTTCACATCAAATGATTTTTTCTTCTCAAATATGTTTTTAACTCCATGTTTGACCTATATCAATAAATGTGTCAATAATAAATATTGCAAAAAAGTTGTCAAACTTTGAACCTTTGTATCCATAGTTAGTCTACAGATGCTCCGCAAACTTTTGCATTGTAATATTTCCTTCTGCAACTTTCTTCAATAGGCTCAAAAATTCCTTTTCCAAGACATATCTTTATGTCATGACTTGACATGTTGTATTTCAGGGGGTTTTTACATTTTTTTGTTATTTCTCCCCCTAAGCCTTTGCATGGGCTTAGTTTTCAGAAGAATTATCTATAGTGGAGGCAGGTACATATGCATTTGCAGTTCCTGAATCATCTTTATTCTTTGACTCTTCTTTCTTTCTCCATATCCTTTCCATTTCCTTCTTAACCTCAGTAGGATTAACTTTATTCACTGATTCATTCCTCTTTACTGGATTAGACTATCTTCTATTTTTGCTTCTATAAAATTTTGAAATATGTTCGGGTTTGTTGCAAAAGTAGCATACAATATATTATGACCAACCTAAATTTTATTCATTCTTGATCTAAAGTGGTTAGCCTTAAGTCTAAATACATTGCATGTATAATAGTAGCCATTAAAAGATTGAAACATTCTCCCTATGTTATATCTATTCATCATCTGACTTTTGCACTCAATATCTCTATGTCCAAATTTCTTGCATGCAAAACATTGTCGAGAGAATAATCCAACATTCAGATTCATTCTACTACTACATTATATTGCTTTATGTCTATATTTATTGCATGAAAAACAAATACCATTGAAATATGGGTACCTTTGTGCATTTGGTTGTCTGATAGGAGGTCTTCCAGCATCGCTTCTTTTATTTCTGAACTGTTTCCCATCACCTTGAACCTTTTTTTGATTGTCAACCTTTGTAGATGTTTGATTTTCCTTTGAACTTTGTCCTTCTTCAAGTCGTAAACCACCTTTGTTCTTAGAGGATTTTTGTGTTGCAAGTAGTTCATCAATCATTGTATTACTTGTTTTGAATTTCTCCTCATGCATCCTTGCCTTTTCCAAATCAGATATGAGATTCACCACTTATTGTTCAAGTTTTATATATTCATCAACCTTGTTTTGTATTTTAGTATTTAGACAATCTGCAATTCTCTTCTTTTCTTCCACTTGTACTTTTAGTCTGATGATCTCTTTATTTGCTTGCTTCAATTGTGAATTAACTTCCGTATGTCTTTCTCTGAATTTTTTGATTTGTTCTCTTAATTTCTTAATGCATTTGTTTACTTCTCCTAGGATTTCCTTCAAACTTTTGTTCTCAATTTCAACTCTGTCAAGATCTTCAAGAGCAACCTTAAGTTCTTCTTTTTCAAACATGCAGTCATCTTCTACATATTCAATTGCAGAAATTTATTTTGGAGGAACAAGACACTTCTTGTCTGCCATGTGCTCAAACTTCCAAGATCTTCCTCAAGATGTTAGGCTTTTCTCCAAGGAACCTTCCTCTAATACAAATTGTTGAACATTCAGAATACTGAGAGGGGGGTGAATCAGTATTCTATAACTTTTGAACACAACAAGTACAATCACCAAGAAATTAATTGTAACAAGAAATGAAAGCATGAATCATCCACAAATCCATAAAACACATGAACACCAAGATTTTTATGTGGAAAACCTAAAATGGGAAAAACCATGATGATGATTAGCTCACAATATATTATATCTAGATATAGTATATTAAAGGTGATGTTGGGGCATCTGAAAGTATTCAGAAATTGAGGTAGTTGACAGTGAAGTGATAGGGTTTCTAGTGATGCAATGAAGTTATGTATGTTGGCTAGAACCGTATGTTGGTGATTAGAAGTTGCAGATTAATGGGTTTGTTTTTTATTATGTCTAGTTTATTCGTTGGAAGTTTCAAAGGTGCACATGAATATTTGATCGAGTTATGGATGTTTGTGTTCAGATAGCTATTCAGTTGTTCTAGTTGATGTTCCTAAAGGAAAAGGATGTGATTCTGATGGCTTGAGTTTTTGTGGACATTTCTGAGGTGATTCATGATGATCGTGGATGTTTCCAGAATGTGTTTTGGTGGTCCACATCGATCGTGGTGCTCACGATTGGTGAAATTATTTTGTGAGTTTGAAGTTTCCATGTTCTTGGCTGACAAGGTGTTGTAACATGTTGTGGATCTTCAAGGATTAAATTTTGAAGGTGTTTCATGTTTGAGGATTTTTATTTGGGTCCTTGCTTTGTTTTGGCCGATGTTGGTTGGTGTGCATTGTAATTTGTTTATTGTTTGTGGCCGACCTATTTGGGTCTGCACGTTATCTTACTAGTTGTTGTATTTGGGTCAACTTGTTAAATGTTAAATGATGTGCAGATGATATAAATAGAAGAGAGAGGATTTTTTATGGGGTACATACAGAAAGGGATAGATCAATAATGTTTTTGATAGTGTGAAGTATGAAGCACAGTGGATAATTATTCTGATCCGGAAGATTCCCTAAGCAGAGGAAGTGTGAAGTAGGAAATGGACTCGATGGAAAATTGTTGTGAAGATTGTCATTATTTGAGTTAATTGTAATTCCTGGGCTATGGCCTAGCATCTGTAAAGCCTGAGTGGCATATGTAATGTGTTTTGAGATTGAATATAATGAGTAATGAGATTTGAAGTCTGGTTTTTTCCTTGTTAGGGTTTTCCTAGGATAAATCTTGTGTCTAATGTTCATGAATGTCTTTTATCATTCTGTGGATTAGCTATTAATTTTTGTTGCATATATGTTGTGATCATGGAGTTTTAATTAGGTTGCAAGGTTGGACAGTCCTTAATTGGATCCTCCTACCTTGATTACATCAATTGGTATCAAAGCTAGTTGGTTTCTCGTTTATAAGAGCTAGTTGAAGATCTCGTTGCGAATATGAAGAGTTGGTTCTGAATCTTTTGGCTGGTTGTGAATCTTTATTAGAGTTGGTTGTAGAGTTTATCAGATATGGTTGTGAATCTATTGCAAGATGGGGAAGATTGGGAAAAGAAAAAAGAAGGAAAAAGAGAACCTTATATGTGAAAGGGATACCTTGGAGGAAGAATTGTGCAAACTCAGGAAGTGTAATGCAGAATTGATGAAGAATATGAAAGAACTAGGAAAAGACAAGTTTGATGCTCTTAAAGAAGAATTAGAAATTGAAAGAAGAAGAAATGAGGAACTGAAATCAGAGTTGGATATGTTGGAATATATTGAAAAGGAAATGGAAGAAGGATTCAAGTTTTTTAAGAAGGTGGAAAAGAGGAACAAAGATCTGGACGAAAGTTTGAAAGAGATGAACAAGGAGAACAGTTTGCAGAAGAAGGAAATATCTGACTTGAAGAAACATATTAATTAGTTAGAGAAGGAGAATGAGAATATGAGATCTAAGCCTGAACTTTGTGATGTTTCTTGTGATGATTTGTGTGATGTTGCAAAAGATGAAAGTGTAACTAAGTCTATAATTTTTGGTGATGGTATTGGTTTCAAAATCATGCAGAGAATGGGATATGAAGGATTGGGAAAGCATCAGAAAGGAATGATAGAACCTATGAACTAGTAATGAGAGAAAAGAGTGAAGGCCTTGGATATGACAGAGGTAAGAATGTTATTACAAGTTTGAATTAGGGAAGAAAAGGTATGTATTGTTCACATTGTAATAGGCATGGACATGAAAAGGAATTGTGTTGGGATTTATATCCTTGCAAGTTATGTGGATTAAGGAATCATTTCGAGGAGATGTGTTGCGATAAAATGACAAAGAGAAAACCTATGACAAATCATAAGCAGATGAATTATGGATGGATTGATGGAGAAAAGTGGAAACATGTTACCTGTGTTGGCAAAACAAGGATAGACAACTAAGAGGGGGGGTGAATCAGTTGTTAAAAAATTTAAACTTATTTAACCTTTATCAACCTTTAATATCAAATTTGATAATTAACAGTGAAATCATGAATCAACAACACATTAGAAACACACAACACCAAGATTTTTGCGTGGAAACCCTGTTAGGGGAAAAACCATGGTGGAATTTAGTCCACAATTTATACCATGTTAAAAGTATAAAAGAAATTGAATAAGGAATGCACATGCATTTAGGCACACTACCTAGAGCTCACTACTCAGAATGGAAGGCTCACTGCCTTACATAAAATAGTTAGATTAAGTCCATCTGATGAGGTTGAACTGAGAAATTAGCTTCTTCAAAAGCCTGATGACAGTTTCGGTTAGGCACATAAATACTTCTTCACACTTCGCTCAAACTCCTTCACACTTTGCTCTAAAATCGAATGATCTGATCTTTATTCACATATTTCGCATACATACTTTCACATGAAAAATGAAGAGAACAATCGATCTTATATATCCGCTTCATGAAATTACATCAACAACTTTGTCGGCCACAAATAAAGAATAAATGAATTATAAATTATCGGGCCAATTCATGAGAAAATATCAATGTGTACCAACCTAAGTTAGTCACAACATAATGAAGACCTAAATCAACATCCTCGAACATTCCAAGCATTCAAAAATTAATCCACAAGGCTTTGCAACACGCTACAACCATCATGTCGGCCAAGAACATGAAAACTCAAACACACAAAGGAAAAATATTTGATCACGATCACACCAATCAACACAGACATGCAACAAGGATAGAGTACAATCTAGAACCATCACTGAACATCATAGGATCATACGCAACAACTTAATTTACCATAATTGCATTCTCTTCTTCCAGAAACACTTGCTATAGTAATAGAATAACAGTAGGAACTCATAAACTCATAACTCGCTCCAATCTTGATGCGCACCTCTGAAACTTTCGAAGAACATACTAGATAGGATAAAAAACAAACCCTTTAATGCATGAATTCTGAATACCAACTTATAGAACTTTCCATCACTCTAATTTTCACAGCTTCACAGACTACCTGTAACATATTTATTATAATTTTCTCAATATCCTCAACATTTACAACATTCAGAATCATCAATACTAATAGTGTTGACATCAATGACAACCACATATCAACAACACAACCACAACATCCAATAATCTCCCCCTTTGGCATTGATGGCAACACATGATGTGAAAAATATCATCAACACAACTAACTCTTTACACACTGTTCTTCTCCTCCTTACTTTAGACTCTTCCAATTGCTCTTCTCCCCATTTCTTCTACAAAGTTTTTTCACACTACTATTATCCCCCTTTGACATCAATGGCAAATGTACACATGCTCTAAACCACAAATCTGAATCATCTGACTACTCCCCTTGAGTAGCAGCCACCACAACATCAATCTGAAATAAGATCTGACTATAAGTGCATGGATTGGTGCAAAGATTTGCATCTTAGTTCAGATTAGGAGGGGAAATCACCCCTAACTTGTCTCTGAGATACTCAAAAGTATCCTTAGGCAACGGTTTAGTGAAGATATCTGCAATTTGTTCCTTAGTGGGCACATATTCCAATCTAACCTCTTCATCACTCACTTTGTCTCCCAAAAAGTGATACTTGATAGATATATGTTTTGTCTTTGAATGTAGCATCAGATTCTTAGAAATGTTTATGGCACTTGAGTTATCACAAAATATAGCAATAATCTCATCATACTCAATTCTGATATCTCTCAGCATCTGTTTCATCCATATTACTTTAGTGCAATTATTTGCAGCAGCAATATATTCTACCTCGGCAGTAGATAAGGAAATGGAATAATGCTTTTTACTTAGCCAAGGCACCAACTTCTTCCCCAAAAAGAATGCACCACCACTAGTACTTTTCCTATCATCTGCATATCCTACCCAATCTGCATCTGTAAAGGAATTCAAAGTTAGATCATCATCCTTAGGATACCATAGCCCAAAATTAACTGTCCCTTTCAAGTATATGAAAATTCTCTTTATTGCAGTCACATGTGATTCCTTCAAATTGGCTTGATATCTAGCAACCATACATATAGCATTCATAATGTCTAGCCTGGTCTGAGTCAAATAGAGAAATCCACCAATCATTGACTTGTACCTTATTTGATTAGCCTTAGGAGAATCATCATTTTGTGTTAACTTTCATTTGCTTACCATGGGTGTACCTACAGGCTTTGAGTCTTCCATGCCAAAAAAATTCAGTAACTCTCTTACATATTTGGATTGAGATATAAAGATTACATCATCTAATTGAGTAATTTCCAGTCCTAGAAATAATTTCAGCTCTCCAATCATTGACATTTCAAACTCACTTTTCATTTTATTAGCAAACTTCATGCATAAGTCATCACCACCTTCAAAAATAATGTCATCAAAAAAGACTTCAATAATCAACTCTTTATCTTGATCCATCTTGAAATACAAATTACTATCAGTAGTGCCTTTATTGAATCCAAGCTCCAACAAGTATTTATCCAATCTAGCATATTAGGTTCTAGGGGCTTGCTTGAGTCCATACAATGCTTTCTTCAATCGGAAAACCATGTCTTTTTCATTAGTTAGTTGAAATCCATCTGGTTGCTCAACATAAATTTATTCTTCTAATTCACCATTCAGAAATGTTGACTTCACATCCATTTGATAGACTTTGTAATTCTTGAAAGCAACATAAGTAAGAAATAATCTTACAACTTAAATTCTAGCAATAGGGGCAAAGGTTTCTTCAAAATCAATACCTTCCATCTATGAGTACCCTTTACATACCAGTCTTGCTTTGTTTTTGACCAATTCACCTTGTTCATTCAACTTATTCTGAAAGACCCATTTGGTTCATATCACATTTTTATCCTGAGGTCTGGGAACAAGAATCCATGTATCATTTTTCTCTATCTGCATTAGTTCTTGCTTCATTGCTTTGATCCAATATTTATATTTACATGCTTCATTGACATTGCTAGGCTCAGTTTTGGTAATTAGACAATACTCTTCTACAATTCTTCTTCTAGTTTGCACACCTTTGTTCTTGTCTCCTATGATTCGATTTTCAGAATGATTTAGCTTAACATACCTTGGGACTTTGGGATTCTCTTTGACTTTTGGTTCTTCTATTCTCTCTTCTGCACTTCCACTAGTTTCTCCTTCATGACTCTCTTGATTCACCAGAATAATTTGAACTTGATTATGTTTCTATGCATTCCTTCCATTATCAGTACTATCATGTTGGGCATCTGAGTCATATCCACAATATCTGGATGATTTATCAGTATCCTCATCAATTCTGACATTTTCACTTTCAACCATTTTCTTCAATCTTATATTATAGCACCGGTAGACTTTTCTCTTAGTAGAGTAACCCAAAAATATTCCTTCATCACTTCTAGCATCAAACTTGCCAATATATTCATCTCTCTTGATATAACATCTACTTCAAAAGATTTTGAAATATTTAACAGTAGGCTTATAACCAAACCATAGCTCAAAAGGATTCTTACCAAAATTACCATTAACATTTACCCAGTTGATATTATACGTAGTAGTACTTACAGCTTCTCTTCAATAGATATGAGGAACATTAACTTCCAACATCATAGTTCTAGCAACATCTAGAATTGTTTTGTTCTTTCTCTCAACAACTTCGTTCTGTTGATGAGTCCGGGGAGAAGATAACTGTCTTTTGATTCCATGCTCTTCACAAAATGAATTGAACTCCCAGGAAGTGAACTCACCACCTTTGTCTGATCTTAAGCATTTAACCTTCAAACCTCTCTAATTCTCTGCCATAGCTTTGAAACATTTGAACTTTTCTAGTGCTTCATTTTTTTCTCTCAAGAAAGTAACCCATATCATCCTAGAGTAATCATCAATAAGAAACATAAAGAACCTTTCTCCTTGTAGACTTTTGATTCTGGATGGACCACATAGATCAGTATGTACCAGCTCCAGTACTCCATTAGAATGATCTTGTTTGCTCTGAAAAGAAATTTGAGTTTTCTTTCTCATATGGTATTCCTTGCATATAGTGTGAGTAGGCTTCACTAACTTAGGTAGATCTCTTACTGCTTGTGTGGAGCTTACTTTGACAATGTTATCAAAATTCACATGACACAACCTTTTATGCCATAACCAGCTTACATCAACTTGAGCAATTAAACAACTTTCACTAGCAACACTTAGGTAAAAAATGTTACCTCTTGTCTTTGTACCTGAAGCAATTACATTTCCAGAACTTCCCAATATCCTGCATTTTCCATATTTGAACTGAAGATTGTATTCCTTGTCTACCATCTGTCCAACACTCAATAAGTTATGCTTCAATCCTTCAAAATAAAGGACATCATCAGTATTATATTTACCACAAAGAGAAATAGTGCCTCTGCCACAAATCACACCAGCATTTTCATCTCCAAATATTAAAACACCACCGTCATATTTTTCCAAGCTTATAAACTTGTTTTTGTCACTAGTCATATGATGTGAGCATCCGCTGTCAATCACCCACTCATCCTTTTCATCAATTTTGGCTGCAAGAGCTTTCTCAATATTCTGATTACTAATAGATTCAATGGACCGTACCATTTTCCTTGATAGAAATGAATACCCATCCATCTTCATTTCCATTTTCTTTATCAGATTCATCATCAGTAACACCTTCTTCAGCAGAATAACATTTCTTTTGAAATCTAGACTTCTCAGGTTTGTACTTAGAAACTCTTTTAGGGCACCTTGATGCAAAATGACCTATCTTACTACAAGAGAAACATTTAATAGGCAGCTTTCCTTTATATTTACCTTGTCCTCTAGCTTCTCTTTTCACAATCAATGCTTCCAGTTCTTCTCGCTCTCTTTCTTCATCTTCAATCTATTTCATCTCATCTTCATATTTCAATGTCTTTCTGGAACTTTCTCCTAGATCATATCTTTGTTGGCTTTTTCCGGATACACTAGATTTAAATGCAAATTCTATTTTAGGAGTAGATTCACCAAATTCACTCAACTCAAAGGAGGCTAGTTTACCAATCAGCATGTCTCTTGTCACATTTGTTACTTTCTTGATCTCTTCAATAGCATGAGATTTCATTTTGTAAGAAGTAGGCACTAATCTAAGCAATTTAGCCACAATCTCATCTTCTTCCAAAATTCCACCGGCACATCTAATACCTATTATTAGTTCATTTACCTTCTGCATGAAAGCAACAATGTTTTCATCTTCATTTTTTCCCATTTTCCTTTCAGACTTTGTATCTTGGCAACTTTCACTTGTACATCTCCTTCATACAATGTTTCCAGCTTCTTCCAGATCTCATGTGTTGTTTTCAGACCTATCACTTTTGTCATATTTGAATCTGTCAAAGCACTCAATAATGATTCTATAGCCTTGATATTAGTTTCAACTTGTTTGATCTCATCATGAGTAGAGGGACCATTTTCAGGAATAATATATGTGTTCTTTGTAATCTTCCAGAAGAGTTCACCAATGTACTTCAAATGACACTCCATTCTGACCTTCCATGAAGATTAATTTGTACCATCGAATCTAGGACTCTCCTTCTTGTATTCAAATGCCATCTCGGATCACCTCAAGCTATTAAACTTCTTCAGAGGAACCTGCTCTAATACCAATTGTTGGCAAAACAAGAATAGACAACTGAGAGGGGGGTGAATCAGTTGTTACAGAATTTAAACTTATTTAATCTTTATCAATATTTAATCTTAGATATGATAATTAGCAGTGAAAGCATGAATCAACAACACATCAGAAGCACACAACACCAATATTTTTGTGTGGAAACCTTGTTAGGGGAAAAACCACGTTGGAGGTTAGTCCACAATTTATACCCTGTTAAAAGTATAAAAGAAATTGAATAAGGAATGCACATGCATTCAAGCACACTGCCTAGAGCTCACTGCTCAGAAGGGAAGGCTCACTGCCTTACATAAAACAATCAGATTAAATCCATTTGATGAGGTTAAATTGATAAATCAGCTTCTTCAAAATCTTGATGACAGTTCCGGTTAGGCACAGAAACACTTCTTCACACTTCGCTCAAACTCCTTCACACTCTACTCTGAAGTTGAATGATCTTATCATTATTCACGCATTTCACATACACACTTCACACTTTCACATGACAAATGAAGATAACAATCACTCTTATATATTTGCTTCATGAAATTATATCAACAATTTTGTCAGCCACAAATAAAGAATAAATGAATTACAAACTATCGGCCCAATTCATGAACAAATCTCAATGTGTACCAACCTAAGTCGATCACAATATAATGAACACATAAATCAACATCCTCGAATGCGCCAAGCATTCAAAAATTAATCCACAAGGATTTGCAACACACTACAACCACCATGTCGGCCAAGAACATGAAAACTCGAACACACAAAGGAAAAATCTTTGATCATAATCACACCAATCAACGTGGATGTGCAACAAGGATAGACTATCATCTAGAACCATCACTAAACATCACAGGAGCATACACAGCAACTTAATTTACCATAATTGCATTCTCTTCTTCCAGAAACATTTGCTACAATCTCATAATAACTAGAGGAACTCAAAAACTCATAACTCGCTCCAATCTTGATGCGCACGTCTGAAACTTCTGGAGAACATACTAGATAGGATAAAAAACAAACCCTTTAATGCGTGACTTCTGAATACCAACTTACAGAACTTTCAACCACTTTGATCTTCATAGCTTCATAGACTGCCTGCAACATATTTATTATAATTTTCTCAATATCCTCGACATATACAGCCTTCAGAATCATCAATGCTAATAGTTTTGACATCAATGACAACCACATATCAGAACCACAACCACAATATCCAAAAATTTGTATGCTTAGAATATTTTACAAATGAAATAATTCATATGTTGGAGGAAAAGAGAGATTAGGATGAAGAGAAAGAAGACCTTATGCAAATTAGAACAAGGATAGTTATTCAAATTACAGAGGGAGAGGTGACAGGATTCCTAATACTTACCACAATGAAGGGTACTAGAGGAGTGAAATAAGATTTGTTAGAGAAGGAACCTATTTTTCAAGTTTGGAAGAAGAAAGAATCAAGCATTGAATGTCATCAAGAACCTAATACCAAAGAATTTAATGAAAGAGAAGCAGTAAAGGATGCAGAGATAGTTTGTGCAGATGGAGAAGAGCCTATTGATACAGAATTAACTTATCCAGAGGAAGGGGAACCTTTGGAAGAATCATATTGGATAGTGGAACTGGAAGAAGGTGAAGCTTTAATTTTAAGGAGAAAGTTTATGAGCTAGAGTGAAGTAAATGTGAATGAAGGAATAGAAAAGGACATTGATCTTGAGGCAACTTGCAGGGTAGGCTTGCTTAGATCACCAACCATTGAGTCAATGCAAGGCCTACAAGTAGATCATTGAACCTTGACTAGGACAAGATGAAGAACTTGAGGCAACTTACAGGGTAAGCTTGCTCAGATCACCAACCAGTGAGGTAGTGCAAGGCCTACAAGTACAGTGTCAAACTTAAAGAAGAACTTGAGGTTGTTTGTAGGTTGGAATTGAACAAAACACCGACCTTGAGTTAGTTGCAAGTACCTATGGATCGATCGTCGAACCCATTGAAGAGACAACATTTCTTAGTAGAGCTTGAGGCCGTTTTGTAGGGTGGACTTGAACAGACCGTCAATCGTCAGGTAGTTGCAAGTACTTGTAAATAGATCGATGAACCAATGCAAGGGATAACATTGGATTTGACACAATATAGACCAAAGTGAAGAGGCTCACTTTTCAAATAACCCCAAGAGTCTGATGCAGGGTCATCCGGAAGTATTCATAAATTGAAGCAGTTGACAGTGAAGTGGCAGGGTTGCCAATGATGCAATGAGGTTCTGTATGTTGGCTAGAACCATACGTTAGTAATTAGAAGTTATGGATTAATGGGTTTGTTGTTGAGTATGTATAGTTTATCCATCAGAAGTTTCAGAGGTGTGCATGAAGATTTGATCGAGTTATGGATGGTGTTTGGATAGCTATTCAGTTGTTCTAGTTCATGTTCTTGAAGGAAGAGGATGTGATTTTGATGGCTTGAGTTGTTGCGAACATTTTTGAGGTGATTCATGATGATTGTGGATGTTTCAAGAATGTGTTTTGGTGGTCCACATTGATCGTGGTGCTCATGATTGGTGAAATTCTTTTGTGAGTTTGAAGTTTCCATGTTCTTGGTTGACAGGGTGTTGTAACGTGTTGTGGATCTTCGAGGATTAAATTTTGAAGGTGTTTCATGTTCGAGGATGTTGATTTGGGTCCTTGATTTTTTGTGGTTGGTGTTGGTTGGTGTGCATTGTAATTTGTTTATTTTTTGCGGCCAACCTATTTGGTTCTACACGTTATCTTACTAGTCATTGTATTTGGGCCGACTTGTTAAGTGTTAAATGATGTACAGATGGTATAAATAGAAGAGAGGGGATTTGTTATGGGGGACATACAAAAAGGGGTGGATCAATAAGGTGTTTGATAATGTGAAGTATGAAGCATGGTGAAGAAGTATTCTGATCCGGAAGATTCCCTGAGCAAAGGAAGTGTGGAGTAGGAAATGGACTCGATGGAAGATTATTGTGAAGATTTTCATTAATTGAGTTAATTGTAATTCCTAGGTTGCGGCCTAGCATCTGTAAAGCTTGAGTGGCATCTGTAATGTGTTTTGAGATTGAATATAATGAGTAATGTGATTTGAAGGTTGGGTTTTCCCAGTTAGGGTATTCCCAAGATAAATCTTATGTCTGGTGTTCATGAATGTCTTTTATCTTTTTGTGGATTAGCTATTAATTTTTGTTGCACATTTGTTGTGATCATGGAGTTGTAATTAGGTTGCAAGGCTGGATAGTCCTTAATTGGATCCTCCTACCTTGACTGCATCAACAGGGGCTCACTGACAGGACTCATTGTCCTTAAAAAGGCTCGCAACTAGAGTTAAGTAAAATACAAAATGTGGCTTATTTCCAAAGTATGAATTGATACAATATTCACCTATCTTGTGTTGTATTTCAGTTCCTTTGAAGCTCTGAATATGAAGCATTGCTCTGCTTAGCAGTCACATAATAATTTTACTCTGATTTTGAACTTTTACCATTGAATTCACATTTTTGCATTATACAACACCACTCGCATCTGATATGTCATTTATGATCGCATATTCCACTATGTTCCCACTTGTTTCCCTTATCTTTAATTCCAAAATATCTCATATATATACCCAAATACATCTGCACACATCAATTAGGTCAACCTAATCAAATGTGAACAAAACAATCTAAAATCGTTTCTATAAGCCCCATACAAGATTTAAAATTATCTTTTCACTCAAGAAAAATGTATAATACTTAATTTCAAGGCGGAATGGATCTAAAATAGATCCAACTAACATCCATAAAGTATAATTAATCTTCTCAATGCATATCATGCATTAGGTCAGCCAAGAATAGGACCTAATCACAAAAACTCCAATCATACCCACGCTTCTCAAAATAAACACCTTCTAGATTCTATATTTCTTCAGTTTATCTTTTCACCGACATCAAAGAGACTACCTTTAGAACCAAAACATCAAAACAACCTTCACAATAAAATGCAGAATCTCCCATGCAGGTATAGTAAATAGAGATGATTGTAATATATAAAGTTGAACTCTGTCATTGATAACTTCTAGTAAACATCACAAAACTTCTCAAAATCTTGAATATGGTTGTATGAATCAGTCATAATGATATGATTAATGGTGTAGAGGTACATCTTTTCTTGTGGTGAAGTGCAGACCTAAAAACTAATACACTAGACCACAACACCATCAACAAAGAACACTTAATCAAACCTCTGATATATCAACTTCTGGTATAGTTAGTACTATACAAATAACACCAAAAACGCTTCCCCACAATGTTAACATCAATGACAACACTGGGTCAGCTGAATCATCCTATGTAAGTACACATCATGCTCATGTTATCAGGTAGTACCAATGATGACAAACTTCCAAACTTCTAACAACTGCATCCCAACGAACTCTACCAAGATTAGATATATATCTAGAAAGAACTCCCACTACTTGGGAAATGTCTAGTCTATTACAAACCATAGTATACATCAAACTTCCAACTACACTCTGGTAAGTCACTCTACTCATGTCTTATATATCTAATGGAGATGTTAGACAATCTAAAATAAATAAATTTGTTCCAACTGAAATAGGAACACACAATGGCCTACAAGCCTGCATATCAAACCTCTATAAAATTGAGTTGACATACTTTGGCCAAGCCATAGCTTTCTATTCACTCTATCTCTTTTAATTTCCATCCCAAGAATGTGTTTAGCTACAACCAAGATCTTTCATTTCAAATTTAGTAGCAAGTTGAAATTTCAATTCTGAAATCATACATTTCCCTTTACCAATAAATAACATATCATCAACATATAATGTACTAAATAGGAAATGATTACTATCAATTTTGTAATAAACACAATGATCTGATTTAGAACGCTCAAATCCCAAACTCAACACATATGTATCAATTTTTTGGTACCACATCGTAGGACTCTGTTTTAGGCCATACAAAGATTTCTTCAATTTGCAAACCAATTTACTTTTACCTTTCACCACATAATTCTTTGGTTGTGTCATGTAAATACCATCCTCCAAGTCACCATGAAGGAAAGCAATTTTCACATCCATTTGCTCAACCTCTAAATCATAAGCAGTAGCAATAGAAAGAAAAAATCTAATGGATTTCATTTTTGCAATAGGAGAAAATATCTCACCATAATCAAAACCCTCAACTTGAGAATAACCTTTTGCAACCAACCTTGCTTTGTATTTCTCAATACTTCCATCTAAACCAATTATTTTCTTGAACACCCATTTGAAACCAACAGGATTTTGTCCTTTAGGCAATGGTACAAGATCCCATGTATCATTCATTTTCAAAGTTGTCATTTCTTCATCCATAGTAATCTTTTAGGATTTTGCATCATTCATACCTAATGCCTCTTCTATTGATTTGGGTTCATCCATGTTAGTATTCAAAGAAAAAACACATCTCCAATCGTTCGGTGAATACCTTTCAGGTGGTTTTATGTGCCTTGTATACCTACGAACAAGTTGAATTGGAGGTTCTTCCTCCTCTTCTGAAGATTCAAAGCTAGATGAGCTCTCCTCAACTTTTTTTCTATCCATGGGCCTCAATTCAACTTTCTCAGGTCTAGAAGGAAATTAAACCACATCTTCCTGTTTACTTTTTTCTAGCTGCAATGTAATAGAAGAAGGCTTAGTTTCTCTAAAAATAACACTTCTACTATATATTACCTTTTGTGCAGCATGATCCCAAAGCTTGTATCCTTTCACACCATAACTATATCCGATGAAAATACATTTCACAACCTTGTTCTCCAACTTTGTTTGCTTCTCCTTTGGCACATGTGCATATGACTCACAACCAAAAACTCTAAGATGTCTTAATGAAGGCTTGTGACCTAACCATGCATCTATAGGCATCTTATCAACAAGAGTTGATGTAGGAGACCTGTTAATCAAGTAACAAGCAGTGGCAATAGCTTCAGCCCAAAACCTTTGTTCTAGACTAGCACCACTCGACATACTCTTAGCCTTCTCCATCAGTGTCATGTGCATTATTTCTGTAACTCCATTTTGTTGTGGAGAATATGGAGTTTTCTTTTTTCTATAAATACCACAATATTTACATAATCTATCAAAATCATTAGAGAAAAATTCATCACCATTATCAATCCTCAAACATTTTATTTTATTTCCAGTCTGCAACTCAGCCATTACTTTAAATTATTTAAATCAAATGAAAACTTCATATTTACTCTTTAGAAAATGTATCCATGTCCTACTATAATCATCAATAAATGAAACATAATATATGGATTTACCAACTGAAGGGACATCTACAGGACCAAACACATCAGAATGAATAAGATCTAATAAACCACAAGATTTATGAGAACACGAGTAAAAATGAATGTGTTTTTTTTTTCCATAAATGAAATTCTCACAGAAATCAAATTCAAAATTACAATCAAACAAACCTTCAACAAGGTTTTTATTTTTCAAGGTCCTTAGACCCTTTTCTCCAATGTGTCCAAGTCTTTGGTGCCATAACATAGTTTTCTCTGTAGGTAACTTTGATTCAGAAGAAAGAGCACCCTTGGGTACCCAAAAGCCATGGCCATCTACTAAAGTTGAAATCCTCACTTATTCCATAAACTTTATTTTCATAGAATTACTATTACACTCAACAATACATGCATCAATCTTATATTGTTGGCCCCACAACTGTCATTGCACAAAAAGATAGACCTGTTAATGCCTGATACAACTGCCAGAGTTAACGGATCCACAGGAGGATATTAGTCCATGTCACGAATCCCTTGGAGAGCACTGACCATATTCCAAAAAACTCCCACTTAGCATCACCCAAGGGGATTCGAACCTGACACCTTTGGCTTTGATACCAATTGTTGGCCCCACAGCTATCGTTGCACCAAAATATCAACCTGTTAATGCCTAATACAACTGCCAGAGTTAATAGATCCATGGGAGGCAGTTAGTCCATGTCGTGAATCCTGAGGGGAGTGTTGACCATCTGCTAACATATATAATGTGCCATATCTGACACCTCTATAAATCACCATAGCACCTTTGTCTATATTTCATTCTACATCATAAAATACTACCTGCACACCTGCATCTATTAGTTTACTAATAGATAGAAAATTTCATGCTAAACCAAGAATATGAAACACACCATTAATCCTTTTTATTCTACCATCAGAAAAATATGATTTCAACTTTACCACAGCCAACAATGTCTAAATGAGAATCATCACCCAAGTACACCTTAACTCCATCAAATTCTTCATATTCAAAAAACCAATCTCTATTAAAGGTCATATGGAAAGATGCACCTGAGTCAATTAACCATTCATCATTACCTATATGAGTTTCCAAAGTTGCAATGAATGTGTCACCATCTTCCTTCTCAGACGCAGAATCATAATCAAATTTCTTATTTTCTTCTTTGCAGTCCTTATGAACATGTCCAATGTTATCATAGTTCTAGCAAATAACTTTGACTTTCTAGGAAACTTAGAGCTCCCCTTGGACTTGGATTGTCATGCTTCTCATTCTTCTTTCCTTTTTCCTTAGGTCTTATATGAACATTCAAGGCCTCCTTAGCACTAATGGATACCTTCCTCCTCATCTCTTTAGAAAGGAAAGAACCCACCACATCTTCAGTCTTCAATATAACAGAAGTTCTCTCAATATCCATAACAAGAGAATCCCATGAATCAGGCAAAGAACAAAGCAAGATCTGACATTTCTCTTCCTCGTCCATTTTGACACCAACTGATGCCAACTGAGCCACCAACATATTGAATGCTTCCAGGTGGTCTGTAATTAGTCCACCCTCTTCCATTCTCAAGGAATACAATTTCTTCCTCAAGAAAATCTTGTTCACTAAAGGTTTGGCTTGATACATCTAACCAAGCTTCTTCCATAGTTTCTATGCAGAGGTCTCTTCATGGAAAATGATAAAAATAGAGTTTTCCAAGCACAATTTGATTAGACTCTTGGTTTTACAGTCTATAACATCATATTGAGCAACTTGAGTAGGATCTAAAGGCCTTGAAATATTCTCATCAACAACATCCTACAGATATTGATCTATCAATATGTCCTCCATCTTCAACTTCCACATTTCAAAATTATTTCCAAAAAATTTATCCACCTCTATTCTCCTTGATGAACTTGCCATGTGAAAATTCCTGCAATAAGATCACAAAATGTCTTCTACACAAGCTCCCACTCAAATTTGGATTATTTCAAAAAGCCCAACAACCCACAACTGAAACCAAAGATGATCAGGCTTTGATACCACTTGTAAGGAAGCTAAGGTAGCAGAACAACTTCCTACACTAATCTTGAGAGGAGAATAATGCAAAAAAATTATAGATCTTTAACAGTTACAAAAACTTAAATAGAAATAGGCATAAATATCATGCATACCACAACACAGTGATTTATGTGGGGAAAACCCTTTCAGGAGAAAATCCCCACACTCCAAAATTTGCCCAATATATTATTTAGAAACCACAAAGATTACAATATACTTGCAAAGCAATCTTCTCATAGGAGTATCACCACTCAGAGATTCAGAAGCAACACAGCCGCTATAAGACTCTCAAAATACATGACAATACATAGTTGTAATAAAATGCCCTCATAAAATATGGTTTCCTTCTAGGGCAAGTCAAGCTAATAAAATATCGGCCATCATATATGAGACATAATTATGAACGATCTAGATTTACAATAATAAAATATAAATAAAATTTTTCTTTCGAGGGTGTTGCCCCTAGACCCTAACCGGGGGAATGATCTCCCTGGAACCCTCATTGGGGGGGATCCCCCCATGCCTCCTATCATCATCAAATGAACATTACCTTCTATAATTGCAAGGTTGAGACACATCTTCTCAAAAAATAATCCCTTGTATAGGCAATCTCAAATAGAACAATAAATTACAGACCAAAAAAACTAATTGGATCATAATCTTTTGGCATCCCAAAATCTTTCACAACAATCAACCAACCCGTTCACCACTTCGGTCATAACTCATAATGCTTCAACCAATACGTGGAGACCAAATGCATCAAGGAACTTGTATGAAACCTCTTGGTCACAAAATATACCTTAAAAAGGTCAAAATCCTAACATTAAAAACATGTCAAACCTTCCTCCTAAACCACCAAATTTTGCACTAAATCCACCAAACTTCATACCAAATCCACCATTACATGCAAACATTCCACAACAAGCACAACATATGGCTTCATCCATCTAGACCGTCCCTAATTTTCCTCTTCAACCACAATAAACTAATCCATCTCTCCAATCACAACAACCACCAATCTATCAAAATACACAAACCAACCATCCTCCACAACAAGACATGACACAACAACAACAACCTCTTTACCAAGAACAAAACCCCTCACACAACACTCAAAATCAACAAGGGTTGAACTTTCAAAATTCAGATCCTAACACAATGCAATATCAATATGATACTTGATACACCCAAACTCTACAAAATCAAAACACAAATCCTCAATACCAACCAAATGTAAATCCTCAATACCAACAAAATGCAAATTCTCAATACCAAAAAAACACAAATCCTTAATATCAACAAAACACAAACCCTCAATACCAACAAAATGCAACTCTCAATACCAAAAAAACACAAATCCTCAATATCAACAAAACACAAACCCTCAAAATCAAAAAATAAACCCTCAACATCAAAACGTAAACCCTCAACATCAAAACATTAATCCTCAATACTCAAACATCAATCCTCAAAATCCAAGCATTGCTCCTCAATATCAATACAACATCCCTCAAGGTCCGATGCAAACTCAAAACACATATTACAAATATAATCTACCTAATCCTCCACAAAACACTCAAGGTGATGAGTTAGCATTAAAAATACAAAATCTCAATCAAAAGATAGCGAACATATAACTTGGAAGGAATAAGAAGAGTTATTCCTTAGTGGACATTTGCCCTTATCCATATGATTGAAGCATTTCTATGATCCCCTTCCCTAAAAAATTTTAAATTCCTAAATTTGACAAGTACAAAGGAAGAGGATATCCCATTGAACACATACGAGAGTTTTTCGTAGTTTGCATGGAGGTAGCCAACAATGATTCTTACTTAATGAGACTCTTTCCAAGAATTCTTGGGGGTAAGATATAGAATGTTTTTCTCATTTACCTCCTATAATCAAAACATTGAATGAACTCTTGGAAAAATTTATCAATCACTTCTTGTAAAACATAGAACAAGACATCACCGTGACTGACTTGTACAAGGTAAAACAAAACCAAGGTGAGGCTTTTTCTTTCTTCTTATAGTGATGGCGACACAAAGCAAGTAAATGAAAATGGCCCATCCCTAAAAAACAACTTGTTGGTATCTTCATTGGAAATATAAACACCCATTTGAGCTTCCAATTAACCATGTTATATCCCAACACATTTGATGACATCATTGGAAAAGGCATAACTATCGAAAAGGCACTTGTTGCAAAAGGGCTCATCAAGATGTATAACAACAAAGATTAACCTTCTAGCTCAAATGATAAACCATGTCTATGGGAAAAGAACAAAAATGTTACCAATGATGGAGTAGTGGATGCTAAATTTGTGCAAAACATACAACCTCCATCTAACAATTTTCTCAAAACAATGTTCAAAATAATCAACCAGATAATCCTCCAAGCAATCAATTGACCAATCAAAATCAAAATCCTCCAAGAGGACAGCCAAGAACTATGACAATAACTTCAACCAAACAAGATGAAAATACACTCCTTTGGGAGAACCTATAGAAGTGGTCTTACACAAATTGCTTCAAACAAACCTTATCAAATTAACTAATCAAAAGAAATATGAACTAAAATTCAAACCTCCTCGGTACAATGACAATGACCATTGTGAATTTCATAGAACTAATGGACATAAAACCAATGACTATAAGAAACTCAAGAATATCATACAAGATCTAATTGATAAGGGAGAAGTTGAGATTGAACATCATCCTAGAACATTCGATAACAATGACTTGGGAATCTATAATGATCCAATCCTCAACCAAAATAAAGGAAATGAAAAAGATAGGGGAAGGCATTACAATAAAATATCATACTCATATGACAATGTAGTGGGTGTTACTTATGACTCTAACCATCATGTTGCAGTCATAACTATAGTCAGTAAAAATCTTGAGTGTAATATTACTACATGATGAGGAAAAGTTACAATCCAAGGAGCCCCACCGCAATCTAAAGCTTTTCCTAAGCCTTCACAAGCCGAGTATAATCTTATTGACCATCTAAAAAATGATCTCACACATATTTCCATTCTTGAACTTCTCAAGATATCCTCAGCTCATAAAGAAGTTTTGGAAAAAGCCTTGGTAGATTCTTTTGTACCCAACAATATTAACACGAAATAGTTTCAAGCTATGGTAGGATACATTGGTTCTACCCATCATATCATCTTCTCTGAAAGGGATCTTCCCTTACACACATATCACAACCAAGCTTTATACCTAGAAGTTTGCATCCATAAACAAAAAATTAAGAGAGTATCAATAGATGATGGTGCGGGCTTAAACATTTGTACCTTAAAACTTGTAAAAGAGCTAGGATATTCCGATGAGGTTATTCAAAAGAAGAAAATAATTACCATCAGGGCCTATGATGATAATGAGAGGGAATCAAATGGTACTATCAGACTTCTCATTCAAGTGGGACCGGAAATAGTAGAAACAACTTGTCAAGTATTGGATCTTGAACTACCATATAACCTTATCTTGGGACACCCCTAGATTCATCCAATGCAAGCTATCCCTTCAACCTATCACCAATTCTTGAAATTCCCCTATAATGATAAGGAATTCACCATTTATGTTGATCCAAAGCCCTTTCCTTATTGCAAGAACTTTAAAGAAAAATATCTAAGGATCTTCCAAGTTCCTAACAATGATATCTCCTTCTGCTCATTTTCTTACGTTGACCCATAATCTTTAGCCTCATCATCTCAAGCCTCATCTTCCCTCAATCCATCATCCTCATCCAATCCACCTAAACCCGATCTCAAGATTCAAGAACTAAATAATGATTGTGGGGATTATCATCAAACAATCCTTTTACATTGGAAAACTTCTGCTATCTCCAATATCATATGGGGAACCACAATAAATTAAGGAAGATGATACTACTAACATTGAATTCAAACCCACAGTATTCACTAAACGGGGAGATATGAAAAAGGAAGTCATAGGTGAAGAAGATGTTTCTACTTGGTTATACAAGGAAGCAGAACAAGAGCCATAACCTATCTCTTTTTATCACAACACCAAAGTTTTTGTAGCTTATCAGAAATATGGGATTCACAAGAAAATATGGTCTTGGCATACATGAGCAAGGTATGAGATAACCTCTTATCCCAGAAAAGCACACGAAGAATCAAGGGTTGGGATATGGTTTATTAGATAATGTTACTCCTAATGCCAAAAATACCTTTTGTGAGGAAGGTCCATCCTCTCATGTGGTTATGGAATCTAATCATGGTGATTCCATCAAAGACTCCTTCATGTACATCACCTACCTATCAGAGAACTCTTTTATTAATACCATCACTACCCTCTCATTTGACCAACCATCCCAAAAACATGAACTTCAGCTTGTCTATCCTTAATTGATTGACTAGTACAAACAACAAGTGTCAGTTTTAGATATATTCCAAAAAAATGAAGCTATTTTTGAGTTTATGGGACTAAGAGAGGGCATACCACCCAAAGATCATAAGGCAAGCCTTGACATAGAACTTGGTGAAGGAGCATACTTTGGAGGTGAGATTGGGTCCTTCAATCGCAAAAGTAAAAATTTAAAAATCAAAAAGAAAATGGGGTTAGTGGAAAATGGAAATGAAGCATGAATTATTCAATCAAGGGTTAGAATTCACAATACCCAATTCAAGAAAATGATCAAATCCCACTTACAAATGAAAATGAATGCAAACAAGTTAGAAATCAGCATATAACATGAAAACCCAATTCAAAAACATGAAATCAAACAAATGAAAACCTCTCATTCCATTTTGAATGGTTGATGGCATGTTCGATTGCTCAATTCATTAGCTCCCATGGTTTCAAAAGCATGAATGATTACCTAGATGATGATAAATGCTCAAATAATCAATGCTCAAGTGATATGAATGTGCTCACATGAATTCTAGGTGGTGATAATGAAGGAATGAAGGATGTTTTATAGGTTTTAAAAATCATGATCAACATTTGAGACTGGATATTAAGATCAAGGGATGAGAGTAGATCAAGGAGGATCAAGGATCAAGATCAATTTGAACTCAAAATATCTCCACAATTTAAGGAAATTGGTTCAAGATATTTTGAAATGAAGGGTGAAGATTAGATCAAGAAATGAAGGGTTGAGGATGAAGGAGAAGATTTAGATATTTTAAGATATTATGAAAAAATAATTTTCATGGGAGTATGCCTTTGAGAGGGAAATTAGAAAAATTAAATAATTAAAGATTATTTAATTATGGAGGATTAGGATATTCCTTTTTAATAAAAGAATATTCCATGTAAGTGGAAGGGAAACTCGATAATTAAATAATTAAATATTATTTAATCATGGGACATTAGAAGAAAATTAGATGAATTAAAATTATTTGATCATGGGACATTAGAATAAAATTAGATTATGGCTAATTAAATAGTTAAAATTATTTGATCATAGGATATTAGAAGAAAATTAGATTATCAAATAATTAAAAATTATTTGATCATGGGAGATGAGAGGAAAATTAATTAAATATGATGAATTAATTAAATAATTCAAAATTACTTAAGTAATAGAGGAAATTAGGACCATTAGTGAGAAATGGTGTTAAAGGGGGAATTAGTGATTCAAGCGATGAAAATGCAATGTTAATGACGAATATGATGAAAAATGCAATGTCAAGGATGTGTGATACAAGTTAGGAATTTTTGCATGCCTACAATTCCTAGTCCATGTTGGTCCCCATTTATCATTTTCTCTTGGGCATTTGGATTCTTGTTATGCCTAAAAGAACCCAATTATAGCCAATGTATCACCTCCTTTTAGGTATCTAATTTTTACCCCATTATGCTCTAGTGGTCTGCTCTTTTCCTTTTGTTTTCCTATCAGTTATAGTTGACCTAAGATATTTTAAATGGGTTATTTTGTATAAGGTTGTCCCTTTGGATGTTTCATTCCTCCCCCCACCCTTTTTTATAATTTAGTCAATTCTCCAAAATAAAAAATTCCAACATTGGCTAAGTATGGGAGGTGGACAGAGCTTTTATGTTTTTCGGGAACCTCTCTTTGTCCGAACTTTCATAGGCATTGAGAAATTTTGGTTCCTTATTCTTATGGAACCTCCAATGGGATATTTTCCTTTGTCAAATCTTTCATAGGAACCAAGAACATATGGTTTTTGGTTCCTATGGAACCTATTACAGTTTTCTCCCCAATTATGAAAAAAGGCAAGAAAGCGTCGAAGCTTCCATAGGAACTAAGAACCAATGGTTCCCAATTCCCATATAACCCTTGGTAAGGTTTCTTGAGGGATGCAAATACAAACAAAAATTGAAGTTTCTTGGGAACTAGGAACTAATGGTTCCTAGTTCTAGTACTACCCCCAACTAAGCAACACAAGGGTTATAAAGGATCCAAAGAATAGGGCAGAAAAAGGAAAAGGAAAAGTAATGGGCATGAAGGGAATCAAATGGGAGAAAAGTTCAAGTGGTTTGAGATTTCATGTGAACTCAAAATTGATGGTTCTAGTTCTCAATTCTAGCCAAGGCTCTGATGGAAAGATAAATATGTCATGAGGAAAAATGAAACAAAGAGAAAGTGAATAGTTCTTAGATATTTTAGTGGTTCCAAGAACCAATGGAACCTCCAATGAGTTCACATTCCCTTCCTCCTCACCAATTCTTTTCCTATCAAATGAACAAAGATGACACCATGTTGTTTTTATCACTTACCTTATCTACAACCCCCATCAATGCTTAATGACTCTTGCAAATTTCCTAGTCTCACATCATAAGGGCTCCATAAATTATTTTAATACATTTTTGGCATGATTTTTAGGGGGGAAGCATTTCCCATACTTCCTTTATTGATGTAGACCCACTTTTTTGTTAGTCGGCCATTCTTGGATCATAATTTTTAGAAAATTTCATGGGGATTTTCTTCACTTCATCCTCATAATCATTAATTCTTAGGTATGGAATGGGTCAAAGGAATTCTCTTTCGTACCTCCTATTGGTCAAATCATGTTGGAAAAAAGACACTTTTTGTCTAGGAATTGGAAGAGGTTATGGTTAGGACTTCCTTATGTGCCACAATTTTCTAACAACTTGCACTTCTTGTGGTGGATATATCTTCCTTGGTTGCCTTTCTTGAAGGGGGGAATTTTGTGATTAAGGAGTAGTTATAGAACCAAAAAAAGAAGGATATTCATAGGAAGCCTTAGGGTTTCAATTCGGGGTATAACTAATTTAGTATTGTAATTATTTGGGTATATCCCAAATGTGTAGTATGCACTTGTAACTTTTTTATATCAATTGGTTAATGGAAGAATCAACCTTCATTGAGTGTCTCTATGTGTATGATGTGCATTTATAGATGTGTGTTATTTAGTTGGCCAACTAGGAAACTATAAAATCCTTGCAAATATTTTTCAAGGTATCTTTTCAAAATAATAAGATAAATTTATGTATATACTATTGAGTTACTAAGTAGACTCATTTAATATTTTGCAACTATTTTTGTCTTTTCTAAATGTATATATGTAGAACCTATCTTACTTGTACATTTTGAAAGGCATAGTCTTTTGTGATATCTTGATGACAAACCCCTAGCTTACTTGCACTTGTCCTTGATGACAAACCCTAGCCTTGAAGGTGAAGAAAATTTCTAAGATTCTAGACCTACTATTTCAAGACCTAACAATATGCAAAATAGGAAATACTATTTTAGATATCTAATTAGTGAAGAGGATAAACCCTAAAAAATTATAAGTTTGGAAGTTATCTTTTAATTTTCTAAGTTAATGAATGAAAGAAATTTTTGTGTTGATGGGTTCTATATTTTTCTAATTTTGTGAGTTCACAAAATTGTTGAAAGTGTGACAAGGCGAAGGGAAGGGTTTAAGATATCGGAAAGTTGTGATTTTGTAAATTTTGTGAATTTATAAACTCTGTTAAAGTGCAACAAGGTTTGAAGGTTCATGAAGTCACCAAAAGTGTGAAAATGTCACAAGGTTTGCAGGTTCACCAACTCATTGAAAGTGTGAAAAGTTATGATTTTCACTAAGTTTCTCAATTTGCAAACTCTCTAAAATTTTGACAAAGTTTCCACATTCTCTATTTCATCAAAAACATGAAAGTGTGAACAAGGTTTATTGGCTCATAAAAAATTTCAAAAGTGTGACAAATTAAGAAATGGCCAAAATCTCTAACCTACATGGTAAAGGCAAATTTAAACTTAAATTTTAAGCAAGAAAAATAAGTGTCATTAAATGTGATTGGTGCATGTACAATATGAACCACTCATCTTAGTGGGATTCATTGCCAATTTTAGATTCTAGGGATATAAGGGTTGTGAACACATTCATTCATAAATTTTATTCTACACTAAAAGATCTTGTTAAAATTATTTTGATCACTTGTGTCCAAGCAATCATATTTGAGGACAAAAACCCTTGGGTTTACTAGAGATTAGTGGGTGAAAACCCTTTGCTTTCAAGGGTGAAAGGATGAAACCCCTTTTACCCAATAGGACAAAATCACTCTAATTTTTTTATTAATCTTTCAAAGTTGTAAGCAATTTTGAGTTTGTATAAATTATAGTTTATTGTGGATTTAAATAGTATAGTTTTGGTTTGTTGTTGTAGTTGTTGTTTTATTATTGGTAGAGCATATTTTTTGGTGTATTTAAAATCCAATTATAAATTAGAATTTTTTTGGAACTCATCTTTCATTTATTGGCTTCTTTTTTAATATGGCTTATCAATGTTGATGTAAAACTTGTGAAGAAATCTAGGGTTTTACAATATCTACTTAAAATATGTTAATCTAGATTTTGTTTGTAAAAAATATTCACTAGATTTATTATAGTGGTATCAAAGAAAAATATATTTCCAATCTATATCAAATTTAATGGTTTATATTTTTGAGTGACAAAGAAGTGAAATATCTTAAGAGGGAGTAAAGGAAACTATAGATCAAAGGGATAGCACATGGAGTTTGGATTCAAAGAGAAAAGAAATGAAAAATGGTGGTAAAAGAAAAAGGAATATATCGACAATGAGAAAGAAGCATTATTTTAGGAAAAAATATTAAATATTTAACCAAGGACAAAGGGAGTAAAATGAACTGATAAGAAGATAGGTAGAGCAATTAAGCATGAAAAATCCTTGTGGAGGTCAAGGTTCATATACAAGTAGTATACATGCAAGTAATTCCAATGCTAAATCTTTTAAACTAATATTGCTTCCTAAAGATGAAGAGGTTAATTTACCCATTAATCAACATGAAGAATCTTATATGGAGGAAACTTATAGGTGGCATGTAGAATGCCAAAATTAGTATGAAGGTTTTAAGGTAACCCCGCCATTTAAAAAATTGTAGACATAATAAGGAAGGATTTTTTAAAAAGGGTAAATAAATGACCAAAATAATCGTGAGAATAATTTGAATAATAAATTAAATGAAATTTCACCACCCACCTTTGATGGCAATGATAATATATCAACTCAAGTATGGTTACATAAATTGTAAAATTACCTCACTCTTAATCCTATGAAGGAGAAGGAAGAAATACAATTTTTTTATCTTGCATTTGGAATATATTGCTTATGATTGGTGGTTCTTGTTGACATTTCATGCCACCCTTAGATGACCCATCATTGAAAACCGATTTGAGAGATCTCACATGGATCACCTTGCATAAGTCTCTCTTGAAAAGGTCCTAAAATTGGCCAAGTCTATGTGTTTTGGGTTTTCTGGCTTTTGCTTACCTCTTTATCGGGCATGCCTTCTTCATCGATCATGCTTCTTCTTTTTTCCCTTCCATTTTCTACTAAGTATTTCAAGTTTCAGCTGTCAACCTTACCCTTTAAGCCTTACCACTTTCTCCTCATAAGGCATAAGCCTACGATCCGACCTCCAAATCTCAATCAAAGGCATTTCAAGATTTGACCAAGTCTTGGTTTTTCAAGCTTCGAGGTTCAGTCTTCCCTCTTATCACTTTCCATCTTTTCAAGCAATGCATTAGCCTTCCTCCCGATCTTCAACCCTCAAAATCTCATCTTTGGCTTTTGGCCATTGGACTTTCATCTTCCACCTTTCTTCCTTCTCGCTTTCACTCCTTCCTTTGAAAAATAGACTAAGTGTTGAGTTTTCAAAAATCGGGCTTCGTCCTTCTCCTTTACCTCTTACCTTTCTTCGGCAAGAGGTAACTCTTCCCTTCGAAGCACGAAAAAGGGTTATCCTTCAAGACTTCATGATTCTCTCCTTCATCCTTCTCTCTTCTTTTCTTTTGGCAAGCGATATGGCAAACTCCCAAAGCCCAATCTCTGATGGTCTAAAGCCAAGATGAAGTAAGTAGTACGAAACAAGCTCGATGTCCGATCTCCAATGAAGGTTTCCTTTTGTAGCCCTCCATACCATTTAATGCATAGAAAAGGTTTTCTTTTGGGCCCAAAGCCCCGACCATACAATGGATTCAATGTGTTTTTTGGGTGACGACATTGATTCTTAAATCACTTTCTAAGTGGCATGTTTCGATTCTAGGGCTTCAAGTACGACATCTATTGCTCCCTTGACTTTTGCAAGTGGATTTTATGGGCACCCATGCTCATTTATTGGTCATTGTTGACCTTTTTGATGCATCCATGCCCTAATCACAATTTTCATGGGATGGCTCCATCTTTTCATGCATAGACTTCATTACTAGCCCTAGTTAGGGTTAGGGTTCAGTTTGTGGTTTAAAGTTATGCCTGATCTATAAAGGCAAGAAATGTATTCATTTCAAGGGCTCTTCCTCTGGCTCCTCTATGGTTTTTCTTTGGTAGACTTGCATTTTGCACTTTGCAATTGTAAATATTGGCTTGTTGCCTCTACATTAATGAAATCGATCAAGCTTGTCTCTCTCAACTTGTTTATATTTGTGTAAAGTTCATTACCTTCATATCTAAGGTTTTTTTCTCTCTTTCCATACATGTATTTTTTAGTTAAATTATTTAGAATTGTTGCTTGAGAACATTCCTTTTCCTTCCTGCACCTTGTCGAATCCTAACCTCCATACTTGCCTTTGGGAATCGACCAAATATAGATCTGTGTGGGTCCCATAGTCCTTCAACATGTTGTTGTGCAATCTCAACCAAGAAGAAACAAATTTCCATCTTGGTGTACCACCTCCATTTCCCTTTCATGTTCTCCTTCTTCCCCTTTTCTCTTTCCAGTTGTTAGAGTAGGATAGTGGTAGGTTTTTATGTGTTGGGTTGGACCAGCACATTGTACTTGGATCAAAATAGGAATCCAACCTTCTCCAGAGACTCAACCTCATACATGCAAAGGTCCCACACCTTGAGGTTATTTCCATTGAGTCATTGGAATGTTGGAATCCATGTTCAACAGGGTGTTATTTCATGTGAATAATTTTTGGCACGCTCGATGGGACCACTTTCTCTTTGTTGAAGAATTTGATGTTTTCTTCAACACACCTTTCCTTTTGAGGCATATCTTCAAACACCATGGTGAATCCATTCATATCTATTGATTCAATAAATGATAGTTTCACTTCATGTCATTGATGAAGTGGTGCCTTCTTCAACATTTTAGCCTTTGGAAGTAGTTCTACAAGCACCTAGCGATTTTGCAATTATCCATCTTCGGGTGACTCTATTGGCATGTACCAAAAATATTTGGTTGGTCAATCCTCCACTCTTATTTTGTAATGTTCAAAGTGTTTCCTATTCTTCCTATGCATAAAAATATCAAATTTTAATTGAAACCATATGTACACTCCCCCATACCATGAAAATGCCAACTTTGTTCCTCCTCATTAGTCATATCAGGCTGATTATACCTCCCATTCCATTTCACAAAACCCTATTGTTGTGGGTTGTCAATCTTCTTAAAATGCTTACCACCCACCCCCTGCTCAATCTTCTTTGAAACCCACATATTCCTATCAGAAACCCTAAGAGACTCATCATTTTGAAAATAAGCCTTGTTTCTCCATGTTAGCCCCAAAGTTCTATTAATATGAGTGCATGTGAAATTACAAGAATGTTTTTTAATTTCAATAGATGGTTGGATGATATTCAAAGACAACAAGAGTTTGACCTCTAGTAGGAGGAGTAGGCTAATCAATCCTATCAAGGGTAGCAAGATTATTTCCCACAATAGGATGAGTTTTTCCATCAATCTCACTATCCACAACAGCAAAATATAGAAGCTCAATGGAGGAATGAGTAGTAGTTGGAGGCACAAATAAGGCAACAAGAGGAGTATACATCAAAAGATGTTGCTGCTAGGAAAGAGCAACTCAGGCTTTCCCTTTCTCTAGCACAAATTCCTAAGACTTAGGCAATCTCTTGTGTGCCTAGTTTCAAAGAAACACCTCCATCAATTCTAGAACAACTTGTTAAGGAAGAGGTATGAAGAAATAAATTTGTAAGCTTCAAGAACCCTAGAAAAGCTCTAGAAGCTTCCATTAGCCCTCCTGTTGTTCCAGAACAACATATTGTGTAGGAGGCATGAAAGCACAAAAATTTTAGTTTCAAGAATCTTAATCAGTCTCTTGAAACTCCAATTGAGCCTCTTGTGCCATCAAGCAGATCTCCTATGTTGGAGATCCCAAGTTTTGAGAGCCTTCATTCCTCACAAGAACCCATCCATGATAAGGCTCAAATTCTTACTCCTATTGAGCAGCCCCTTCTAGAATCCCAACAAGAGTTTCAATGCACTTTTGACCATTTTGCTCCCCTATTGTCATTTCACTCTTTAAAGGTGGACTTGTGCTATGGGATCCTAATTGGTGAGAAGAATAGAAGGAGGAGCAATCTCAGGCTAGGAGTGAAGAGGTTGTTCCTAAGATCCTTCATGTGCTCCAAGTATGAGTGTCTTGAGCTACTGCAAGAAAAAAATTGAAGATAATCAGCTGCAATAGCAAGACATTAAAAGGGTAGAGAAAATTGATATAGTAGAGGAATCATTCCTCTCATTTGATGTCCTCCCTTGTTTTATTGAAAATGGGGAGGAGAGATCACCTATACCTACATCAGTGGAGGCATTTAAGTAGCTTGGTTTTGGCTTGATGGATGGGAACAAATCCAAGGTTTTGGAGTAGCAGCATCAGACATGTTTAGCCCATGTTATAGTAGAGGAAACTCCCCTATCTATTAAAGCCTATAATTCTAAGGTAGAGGACCTCTTCTGGGATGAATTAGAAGCTTTTTTTTCAAGCTTGTATGAAAAACCTTCACCCCTAGAAGAGGATATTTTTGTGCAATATCATAAGAGTTAGAAAATAAAAGAGGATGTGCCAACCATTACATGCCAAGATTCTGAGGTTGTTGCAACCAGTTACCAAGAAGAAATCAAAACAAAGAGGCAATATGAAGAATTCAGTTCTTCGCTTGAAGTGTCTCAAAAATTTGAGGTTTATGTTGATGAAGTGCACAGCAATACAAGCACTTTAGTTATTATTGAGAAGACACACATCTTATGGGAGAGTGATGCTCTTGTTGCTCAATTGGAAACTATGGCTGAGCTTCAAAGTTTTTCATTTGAGGTGCATGAAGAAGAGATTCTTTGTGTAGATCAAAAAAATGGGTGGCATATTTTATATCACCATGTGAGCTAGAAACTTTCTCTTTTTATTTTAGCTCATGCATTGAGGAGGTCAATGGTGATGACATTGGCCTATCCTTTTGTGAGGTGAGTTCTCTTCTCTCTAAGAAAGGTTTTCTCTTGGATGTTGGCCTATCTTTAGAAATTTTCACCCCTAATACTATATGTTCACTCGGGGCACCAATATTAGATGAATCTAACACTTGCATCATATGGTTCCCTTGCAATGGAAATGTTAACAGTGAATTGATCCTTCACCATGTAGGCATTTTATGCAATCCCATGCATGTTGGCAGCATTTTTTAGTGGTTGCAGTTGGGTGAGGTTTGCAACTATGGTCTAAGGGAGATCAGCTCCTTCAAAAGTTTCATCTTTGATAGAGGAAAATTTCCATTCTTTGCGTCATGTTAGTTTAGTGTACATATTGTTAATTTCTTTCCATGAAGTGCTTTTGCACACCCTGCATTCTCTTTAAGGGAATGTATGTTCCTAGTTTCCTACTTTCCTCCAAGTGCAGGCCTACACATGTTTTATCTTACCCTCAGGATTCAACCCACTTGCTACATTTTTTTCCCATGACTATTCCCAATGGATTGATAAGGCCCTTGGACTCCGTGATTAGCAGGCAATCATCTTGTAAATCTGCCAAAAATGTTGACATTTCATGCCACCCTTAGATGACCCATTATTGAAAATGAATCTGAGAGATCTCACATGGGTCACCTTGCATAAGTCTCTCTTGAAAAGGTCCTAAAATTGGCCAAGTCTAAGTGTTTCAAGATTTCGGTCTTTCACTTATCTCTCTATCGACATGCCTTCTTCATTGCTCCTACTCCTTCTTTGCCTTCCATTTTCTGCTAAGTATTTTAGCTTTCAGCCATCGGCCTTACCCTTTAAGCCTTACCACTTTCTCCTCATAAGGAATAAGCCTACCATCCAACCTCCAAAGCCCAATCAAAGGCATTTGAAGATTTATCCAAGTCTTGGTTTTTCGGACTTTGGGGTTCATTCTTCCCTCTTACTGCTTTCCATCTTTTCAAGCAAGGCATAATCCTTCCTCTCAATCTCTGACCCCCGAAATCTAATCTTTGGCTTTTGGACATCAAACTTTCATCTTCCACCTTTCTTCCTGCTCACCTTCACTGCTTCCTTTGAAAATTTGACTAAGTGTTGAGTTTTCAAAATTCGGGCTTCGACCTTCTCCTTTACCTCTTACCTTTCTTCAGCAAGAGGTAACTCTTCCCTCCTAAGCCTGAAAAGGGTTATCCTTCTGGACTTCATGATTTGCTCCTTCATCCTTCTCTCTTATTTTCCTCTAGCATGCGATATGGCAAACTCCCGAAGCTCGATCTTCGATGGTCCAAAGCCAAGATGAAGTAAGCAATATGAAGCAGGCCTGATGCTCGATCATTGATGAAGGTTTCTTTTTCAGCCCTCCAAACCATTCAATGCATAGCAAAGGTTTTCTTTTAGGCCCGATGTCTCGACCATACAATGGATTCGACATGGTTTTTGGGCAATGAAATTAATGCTTGAATCAATTTCTAAGTAGCTTGTTTTGATTCTAGGGCTTCAAGGATGACATCTATTTCTCCCCTAACTTTTGCAAGTGAATTTTACAGGTGCCCATGCTCATTTTTTACCTTTTTGGTGGATCTATTCCCTAATCATAATTTTCACAAGATGGCTCCATACTTTCATGCACAGACTTCATTGCTAACCCTAGTTAAGGTTAGGGTTTGTTTTGTGGTTTCAAGTTATGCCTGATCTATAGAGGCAAGAAATGTATTCATTTCAAGGGTTCTTCCTTTGGCTCCTCCAAGTTTTTCTTTGGTAGACTTTCATTTTGCATTGCAATTGTAAAGATTGGCTTGTTGCCTCTACATCAATGAAATCGATCAAGCTTTTCTCTCTCAACTTGTTTATGTTTGTGTAAGTTCATTATTTTCATATCTAAGTTTTTTTCTCTCTTTCCATGCATGTATGCTTGAGTTAAATTGTTTACAATTGTTGCTCGAGAACATTCCTTTTCCTTCCAACACCTTGTCAAACCCTAACCTCCATGCTTGCCTTTGGGAATCGACCAAATAGAGATCTGTGTGATTCCCCTGGTCCTTCTTCAACATGTTGTGAAATATCAGCTAGGAAGAAACAAATTTCCATCTTGGTGTACCACCTCCATTTCCCTTTCATGTTCTCCTTCTTCCCCTTTTCCCTTGCCAGCTATTAGAGTAGGATAGTGGTAGGTTTTAATGTGTTGGGTTGGACTAGCACATTGCACTTGGATCAAAAGAGGAATTCATCCTTCTCCAAAGACTTAACCTCATACAGACAAAGGTCCCACACCTTGAGTTTGTTTTGATTATTTCATTGGAATGTTGGACTCTGTGTTCAGCAGGGTGCAATTTCATGTGACAACGGTTCCATGGTCTAGTGACTCAAGGACATGCAAGTGCATAATTTTGAAGATTTTAGTAGAATAATTCTTGATAGGTTTAAGTTGAAGGACGAGGATGAATAATTCAAAGAACTTTTAAAGATCGAGCAATTTTTTTTAGTAAATTATTATATATCATAATTCTAGAAGGTTGTTGTGATGGTGCCTAAAATATCGAAAAAAAAAGATTACATATATTTTTATTGAAGGATTCTTAAAACCACTCAAGGTTTTAGTTAAGGATTTTAATCCATCCACCTTATAGGAGGCTATAAAAAACCTCTAACTTTAGAGCCATCTATTTTGAAGAATATTTTTTCTTATCATTCCAAGATAGCCATTATTGGGTAGCATAAAAGAAATTTCCAGAATAAAGGATCTCATGCACCTTTCTAGAAGGCCATACGTCATACTACATCAAAGAAGATGGATAATTATTCCAAAAATGGACTAAAGAGGAAGAAAATTTATTTCTAATACAAGGAACCGTGGAAACTAGGCCATAGATGCTTAGACAAGGGACAAGATCATTACATTGAGGTACTTTTTGATGAAGATTTAAAACCAAAATTGAATGAAAAAATAGTTTCAGAAGATTCAAAACATGAAAGAATGGAAAATGAAGACACTAGTGGTGGCACTTTTTAAACTCTTTCAAGAGTGCCAAAATATCATTCATTCACAATTCATGGATTATTATCTAGACAGTAGATTTCAATGCTTACCAATAGTGGGGAAATGATGCAGGGAGGAAAACTTCAAAAAATATCAATTTAATCAAACTCAAACAATCTTTTTGCCATTACAACCCCAACTTGTCACTTTTCTCATCAAGTTCTCAAATTGCCTTGTAGCATATCAACTAGTGAAAATTTGGTTTATCTTTTAGAGAAGGCCTCTAAAACCCAAACCATAAGATTTTTTAGATACCCATTAAGGCACACTTAAAATAATCTTAAAATTTCATAGGGTCACTTTGGACCATCATCTCCAATACTTTGTTGGTACGTTGTAACTAGGCCCAATTAGGCCACTTTTCCAAAGCAACACCCATCCAATCACTCTCCCAATTACAAAACTCTACTCAAACATTCTCCATAGGTCTCAAATAGCTCAAATCAATAACTTTCAATAGGAGAAAAGCCCACTAAGTCATCAAGTTACAAAACCCTCATTTTGCCTAGTTTCAAGAGGGTTTATTGAAACTATGGATTCCAAACCTCTTTTCACCTTACCAACCCCTCAGAAACACTAAAATAGGTCTACCCATGCTAAAAAAATCCGCTCCCATCCTTTACCAACACCCTCTCATCAATTTTCAACTCTTAGTCATCATCTTTGGCTTAAATCATGAATAAAATCCCCTAGGGCATCACCCTAACTTTAGCAAATGGCCTCCCCTGCTCTTGAAACTCCACTAGCATCTAAACCTACCCTAATCCACCCATTCCACAAAGTTACAAGAAAATCCAATGGTGGAATGGGTGTTTAATTCATTTTAATTACCTTTAAACCCTCAAACAGGTTTACACAAGTAGTTCCAAAAAAATGATTCAAACTTCCTCCAAACTCAATGTAAAATGCTCAAACCAAGTGAAAAATGGAGTTAACTCATGCCCCCAATGAATTCACAAGCTTTTAGATCAAGAATTCTCAGTACAGACCCATACAATTGATTGTAACAGCAAGTTACCAGTAAAATTTTGCAAGGAAAATTGTATTATTCTTGCTTCAATATTCAATACAAGGCTTCTAACTCTAGCCTCAAAGCTTTACAAGCGTATTTAAGTATTTTAAAAACAAACTCAACTATCTCAATTGACTCTTTAACTCCATGACCATTGGTCTTCCCTCATTTTGCATTTTTGTATCTTTTACATGACAACATTTTGACAATATTGCAAAATATGACAATATGAACTCACACCAACCCAATGACTTATAGTTACATTTTAAATGGTCTATTATGAAATTGAATGAAAAATGACTCAATCACACCAAAACCTATCAAATGACCATATTTACAAAAATGAATAACATGGTGCCTTTGCACCATACACCTGGCCAAAAAAAGATCTCAAGTCCCTTGAGAAATGAATTGTAGCTTGTCCACACCGTCTCTTTGATCTCCCAAAAGTCTTCTCATCTGGTACTCCTTTCCCATGAGTTAAGTGTTGAATATTTTAATCATATGTTGCACTATTGAACTTGTTGCCACTTAGATTTTGTTCCATCTGCACAAACTAACTTGTTGTATGCTCTCTTACCTTTCCATCATCTGAAATTGATGCTAAACTTGTTTGAACAACTGCAACCTTACCTCTACCAACTTTGTCTTGGACTGTCCTATCCTTCACTCTTGTTGCATACTCAAACTCACCTACTTGTCCTTCCGATTTACCTCTATTCACTTCACCTTTTCCCTTTATCTCTATCATCAAATTCTCAATCCCAAGAACCTCTATGCTATCAGAATTATGCACCTTTGTACTGACAGAATTATACTTTCCTCTAACATCCTTTGCATTCAATGGACAAATCAATGTCCCTATTATGATCTCATCACGCTTTTCTACCCAATCTTGCAATTCATCCTTGACCTTCTCTTTATCATCTTTTATCACCAAATCAACATCGTGTCTTCCATCTGTTGTTCTAGCATCTTCAAGCCTTAAAGTGGCTGCAACCTTCTCATGTTTTTCTTCCTCAATATCTAGAAACTCTTTCTTACCCATAATTATCACCTTTGCTGCCTTGGTCTGATCTTTAACATCTTCTTGTAATGGTTAGTTCCATCCTTCTCAATTTGATAAGTATTAGTCTACCATCATATATGTCATGGTCTTCCAGGCAATAAATGACAACAATCCATAGGCAACACATCACAAAGTATCTTATCCTTATACCATCCAATATTAAACTCAACTAAAGCTTGTTCATTCACCAAAATAGATTGATCATCATTAAACCAAGACACCTTGTAGGGTGTTTCATGAGGTATCTTTACTAACTTCAATTTATCAACCATTTCATTTGACACCACATTATCAGTACTTCCAGAGTCTATCACTACCTTACATACCTTCCCATTGCACTTGCAGGTGGTCTTGAATAGTGTTCTCCTTTGTGTTGATTCTTTCTCTTTGGATTCTTTGAGGAGTGTTCTTATCACCATCAAGGATTCCCCAACTTCTGGAGTAGCAAGTTGATTAAGATAGTTTATACTTTCACAATCATCCTCTTGCACCAAGTGATTCCTTCTTTCACCTCCATAGGAGCTAGATGGTTGTCCTTCATTACACTGCCATGCTTGATGTCCAAATTTGTTACATTGATAGAATCTACCTATGAATTTATTGGAACCTCTGCCTTGTCCACCAAATCTGCCCCTAAAGCTTGATCTTCCACCTCTAAATCCGCCTTTGTGATCAACAACTTGTTCTTGCACTTTGCTTGAGTTTTCTTGACTTTCTTGTGACTGCCTTGAAGTGGAAAAAGTGCCTCTTCCTCTTGAATTGCTGCATCTACCTCTTTTTTTTTTGCCTTTCCTTCTTTTGAGTTTCTCTTCAACCCTTACTGCCATTTGGTAGCACTCTTCAATCATCCTTGCATTGTGCAAACTCAACTCACCTTGAATGTTGAACCTTAGCCAACTAAGATATTTAGCCACCTTTTCTACATCATCATCTATGTGGCCTACTCTTATGATCAACTTATAAAACTCATTAGTATAAGTTTTGACATCCATTTCCCTTTGTTTCAAATCTTGAAGCTTCTTAGAAATTTGAATTGTATAATCACTTGGTAAGAACTTACCTTTCAATTTGGCCACTATTCTATCCCAAGAAACAATTTTTTCCTTACCTTTCTTTCTCCTTTTAGTTTGTTCATAATCCCACCATAATAGTGCATGCCCCTTCAATTTGGTTTTTTCTATCTTCACCTTTTTTTCATCAGGTACATCCTCGCATTCAAAGTAATTGCCCAATGCTGCAATCCAATATAATAATTATTCATCATTAAGGTTACCTCCATGCATAGGCAAATCAATCCTTACCTTATGTTTATCTCCCTTAACTGCCTTCAATAGCTTGGCCATCTTTTTCTCTTCAAGATCCAATTCTTCTTCCACATCTTCATACTCTTCTTCCCCGTCTTCCTCTGAGTCACTCTCATCACCCACAACCATACCTCTTTTCTGACCTGTTTCAAAACTTTTCAGCCTTGCTACCAACCTAATTTGTAAGTCCTTCAACATCCTAATGTAATGTCCCTCCGCATTGACCTTTCTTGACAGTTGTGTAACTATTTAATTGTGATGTCTTATTGGTTAATTTTAATAGTTTTAGTAGCGTTGTTTAAGTATTTAATAAAAAAATTATTTATAAATATCGTTTAATTAGTTAATTTAATTTAACGATGTTTATTAATGTTGCGATTAATTTAATTAGAATATTAAATTAGATTATAAATTTAAAGGTTTGTAGATTTAAATGATTATGGTATTCTAATTGTTGATATTAAATATTTTTAATTGTAAATGGAATAATATATTTTAATTACCATATTTCTAATTTTTAATTTAGTGTTTGATAATATTATTTATTTATTAAAGATTAATCGAAAAGGAAATTTACAAGAAATTGCCTAATTTGAAAATTGGAAATAAAGAAAAGAAGCTAATTTCACAATAGTTGGAATTGGAAAATCGGTGGGCAGCTTTCTATTTCTTGTGTTCTTAGGATTTTATATGGGATTTTTATTTTCGGAAACTGACCTCTCGGATTGGATAATGCTAGTTTTTGGATTTTTTGGGGGTTTTTTTTTAGTCTTTTGGCTTTCAAAATACGTTGCTTTGCAAATATTGCTAGGAAAATATAAATTTGAAGGAAGATTGTGGTTTTCGAAGTAGAGAATCTCTGGTAGTGGCGATCAAGGTTTTGGGGAAGTGTTTTGTGACGACAAAGAGATCATTGTTGCACGTATTCTCCACCTTCGAACGAAAGACTCCAAGTTGGTCATTGTTGCCCTTATATCTTTTGTTCGCTTTGTTTGCGAAAGATCTTTCTCTTACATTTTTGGCTGAAGTTTGATCTGCATTTTGTTTGGTATCCTTACTTTAGTTGCAACTGGTGGTCATGTGGGTGAGTCATTCATTTTGCACTTCGTTGTTTGTTGTTATGGCTACTAGTATTTGGTGTGCCTTAGTATTCCTCCAGTCACACTTGTTTATATTGGCTTCCTCTGCCATTTCATAGTTTGTTGTTTTTTTTGTTTTTTTGGATGCCTGAATATTAGCTAAATTTTAATTTCATAGTTCCATCTTATGCCTCCATTATGGAATCGAAATCCTTTGGTATTCAATGGTCTTGTATTGTGGCCACACCTTGGATCGATTTGATTCAATACCTCATTGCTTATTACATTGTTTTCTCTGCCTCATGCTCTTGAGATTAGTCGTGCTTTATCCTTCTTATCCCTCGCCCTTGCTTTGGCTATGAAAATTTCTTCTTTCTTGTTGATCATGTTGTTTATGTTAGGTAATTCACTTGGCTTTCATTGGCTTTTCTGGTGTTTCAACACTTTTCTTGATTGTTCCCTTGCTGGGTGCAGCTCTTTTCCTCTGCCAAATCGATTTTTTTACCCTTAATACCCTAGCTCTCCATTAGTATGTTACTTAGTATGCCTACTGCATTTTTTTTTTGGAGTGGTTGATCCTTCAGATGGGCTGAAGTTCACCATGTATGCACGTGTCTAGGCATTTTTTTTAACATTCAAGTTCGTTGCCTCCATGGTATCTATTAAAGTTTGGTATTTTCCTGATTTCTTGTATGTCGCCTACCTGGGATGTGCACTTGTATTTTATCTCCTCTTATGTTACTCATGGCTAGTCTTTTGGTGTAATTTGATACCTCAGTTGGCGTCCCTCCCTGCACTATGTTTGGGTATTATTCTTAAGATTTTATTTGTAAACTTTTTCGGTTGGGTTGTATTTTATTTCTAGTATGGGTTTCGATCTTTAGCACTAGTGAATACGTCCCCTTTGTGTATGAAGCATGATTTCTCCTCACATCTTATTACTTTCATGGCTGTGAACATTGCCTTAGTGATTTTTTTAGATTAGTCTGATTTTGGTTCTGTCCTTTGATCAATTCTCTCCCTATTCTATAATAGATCAGCATATAGATAAAATTTAATGTATATATATATATTTATATATATTCTTTTGTATACTTATGCATATGCATATATATATAAATATTTGTATTTATATATGTATATGTATGTGTGTAAATATGAAGATATACATAGATATTTATATCCTTGACATGATAAGATTTAGTTATTTATTGTATAACTTTGGAAAATTAGTTAAAGTGAGTGAAGTTGATAATATTTTAAAGTGTTAAATTATTTGAAGGTTGATTTATTTTCTTTATAAATTTGGTAATTTCTTATTTGAAATAAAGAATATTTTGGGCATATGAGATTAATTGATTATTTTAGATAGATGAATTGGGTAATTAGGTAGGATGAGTTGATTTTCTTATAATCAAATTAAACTGAAGGATTTGTGTTTAGTTGATTCAACAGAGAAATAAATTAGAAAATTAAAAAAAGAGAAATTGAGTTACCTTTATATTTAGATAATTAAATAAATGAATTAGATTATCCTTGCTTGTTGATTTTTTTCAATATTTAGAATTAAATAAAGTTAATATTGTAAATAGGATTATAATTAAGTTGGAAAAAAGTTATGTTGTTAATTGTTAGTTCTTTGTTGTCTTTTGGGGTTTACATGGCGGGGAGTTATACCTAATCTCTCTTAGTATTCTCTTCCATTTCTTGCATCTTCCTAACCATATTGTTACCCTTAGGAGGCATCTTGTCCACTTTTCCTCACACCTTCTTTCCTTTCAAAAGATTAGACCTATGCTCTGATACCAATTGATGCAAATAAAGGAGGAAAAATTCAAACAATCTCAATTTAATCAAACTCAAACTCTCTTTCTTCCCTTACAACCCCAACTTGTCACTTTTCTCATCAAGTTCTCAAACTGCCTTGTAGCATATAAACTAGTGAAAATTTGGCTTATCTTTTAGAGAAGGCCTCTAAAACCCAAACCACAAGATGTTTTAGATACCCATTAAGGAACACTTAAACATATCTTAAAATCTCATAGGGTCACTTTCGACCATCATCTCCAACACTCTGTTGTTATGCTGCAACTAGGCCTAATTAGGCCACTTTTCCAAAGCAACACCTATCCAATCACTCTCCCAATTAAAAAACTCTACTTAGACCTTATCCATAGGTCTCAAATAGCTCAAATCAACAACTTTCAATAGGATAAATTCCCACTAAGTCATCAAGTTTCAAAACCCTCATTTTGCCTAGTTTTAAGAGGGTTTATTGAAACTATGGATTCCAAACCTCTTTTTGCCTTACCAACTCCTCAGACACACTAAAATAGGTCTATCCATGCTAAAAAAATCCACTCCCATACTTTACCAACACTCTCTCATCAATTTTCAACTCTTTTAGTCATCATCTTTGGCTTAAATCATGAGTAAAATCCCCTAGGGCATCACCCTAACTTTAGCAAATGGCCTCCCCTGCTCCTAAAAGTCCACTAGCATCTAAAAATACCCTAATCCACCCATTTCACCAAGTTACAAGCAAATCCAACAGTGGAATGGGTTTTTAATTCATTTTAATTACCTTCAAACCCTCAAACAGGGTTACAAGTAGTTCCAGAAAAATGATTCAAACTTCCTCCAAACTCAATGTAAAATGCTCAAACCAAGTGAAAAATGGAGTTAACTCATTCCCCCAATGAATTCACAAGCTTTTATAGCAATAATGCTCAGTAAAGACCCGTACAATTGACTATAACAACAGGTTACCAGTAAACTTTTGCAAGGAAAACTGTATTATTCTTGCTTCAATCATCAATAAAAGGCTTTTAACTCTTGCCTCAAAGCTTTACAAGCACATTTAAGTATTTTCAAAACAAAATCAACTATCCCAACTGACTCTTTAACTCCATGACTGTTGGTCTTCCCTCATTTTGCATTTTTGTAACTTTTACATGAGAACATTTTGACAATATTACAAAATATGACAATATGAACTCACACTGACCCAATGACTTCAAGTTACATTTTAAATGGTCTATTATGACCTTATTGAATGAAAAATTTCTCAATCACACCAAAACCTATCAAATGACCATACTTGACTATATTTACAAAAATGGACTAATATGGTGCCCCTGCACCAAGCAACACATAATTTCATTGGTGATGTTTTAGTGGCTAAGAGAGAATTGAAGGTAGATTTTTTTGAGAGTTTTAATGTAATTTTTTATATATATTCATCATTCCTTGCACAAAGATAATTTGGAAACTCCATATAGCCCTTGGAGATCATTAGGTACATCATGATTTTTATGTTGTTGGATTGGGAGAAACTAATATGGTGTTGGTTGTGCAATGGTTGCATTCTTTAGGTGAATTAACACATAAATATTAGTCTATGGAACTCTCGTTTAAGTCAGATGGAAAATATTTTATTCTCAAAGGATATACAGTGTCCTACCATGAGTTGTTATAGAAAACATAATGGAGAGGAAAGATCATAGGCTTTGAGTTGCATGAGATAATTTTTTTGATTATGTAACCTCTTTCTCACTACAATGGAAGGATAATGAGTTGCTTGTCCCTTTCCTCACAATCCTCTAGTCCTAATCATCCTCAAACCTCAACCTTTTATTTCATTAATTTTGATATGGTGAAGGTGGTGAAAGTGGCGAGGAAGGTCATATTGTGCGCAAATGATACAGAGATAGATCTACCTTTCAAGGCACCAAGGTTTCCTATCCAGAATCCATGGAAAGGTGAATCAAGTTAGTTAGTGGTGGAGAAAAGAGGTGGGCACAATGGAAGATCTTTGGAAAATTTATGGGCTCGATTGGAATTAGATGGTTTTTGGGGTCGGGGGAGGAGTTTTGGTGTGAAAAGGACAGTTTTGTGAGAGCATGAAGAGCGATGGAGATTTAACAATAAACTATTAGATCATGGTTAGTGGAGGTTTGGTTCCAATTCAACTGTGAAGCATCAATGGTAGCTCCCACATAAGGACTTTTCAACTGGCAAGCATGGACGGTTGAGGCAAAAAGAGGGCTCCTTCCCTGACGGCCCTCCAACCCATTGGTGAAATCAAAGGGGAAATATAATACAATATGAAGATCTGGGTGAGGCAATGCCTCCCTTAGCTACTAGCATGAACTCCATTCAACTAGGTCAATGATTCGATCCCTAGGAAAAAAAGGGCCTCCTTCTAGTGTGGTTGGCATGAGCAAAGGCCAAGGAGGGAAAAGGACTGGAAGCATGGTTCAAATGCCCTTACCTTAGAGGAGGGAAACTCAAATCAAGATCGATCTGGAAAAGCGATGGTGGTTCCCTCAAAATTATTGTTATCATATAATATTTTCTTGAAAGAACATGCTTTTTTTGCCAAATGGTATTCAAACAGTTGTCCAAGGGATCAGATGCAAAATTGGTGGCTGGAAAATTAGGGTGAAGAGGTATGTGTTCATTTCCTAGTTAGTTATTACCTTCTGATAATTTTTCCTTCTGTGGAATTAAAGGACATTTGGAAGGAAAACCATCACTAATGGAGGGAATAGGATTTTACTTGAAAGATTGGGAGAGGAATTTCTTTCCTAGTGTGATCCTAATAAAATGTTGCTTCCTAAATGTGAGATGTTAGATAAAACTAATAGTGCAATAAAGAGAAACAACAAGAAAATAGGGCACCTCAATGATTAGCCTAAGAAAATGAACAATATGAAAGCAAGATAAACAAATAAATTATTGTTATACCTTCATGTTGTTGCTTCCTTGGTTGGCCCTTGATGTTGAAGTCTTGTGTGCTCCTTGGATGGAAATGAACATGAAGTGGATGCAAGATGAATTGATGCAATATGGATGCTAAAATGGATGAGAGATTGAATGAAAATTTTGCAAGAGTTTATTTGCAAAAGACTTGATCCCCCTAAAATGAAGGAATTGAAGGGGTATTTATAGGCTAAGTGGAATTCTCTAGAGAATTCAACGGTTGGGATTGATCCAACAAAGATCAAGATGAAGGGCTATGGTGAGTTGAGGACTCACAAGCCCTCACCTCTTAACATGTGGAAGGTGAGATGTCTTAGGGTGGAGTGATGTGGAAATGAGGTGGATCTTGGGGGATGAGAAGATTCCTTGGAGGAATAAAAGTGAATTAAAAATTCACAATGATTGGAAGAATCTAGTGGATAAGAGAGTGTCTCCAAAAAGCTGGAGATTTGTCACATGTGGGTGATGTGACAAGTCCAAGGTTCTAGAAGCCCTTGGCACATGTGAAGTGACAAGTCAAGGCTTCTAGAATCTTGCATGGGGGATGGGGAAGACCTTGGGAAGATAAAAGTGAATTAAAAATTCACATGGGGAAGAGGGGAACCTTGGTTGAATAAATGTGAATTAAAAATTCACATGAGGAAGGGAGCCCATACCAAAAATGGTAAATGGGAAGGTTGACCAGAAAAGGTAAGCCAAATGTGGCTAATGATTCTGATTAAGGTTGTGCAAACACATGATTAAGATAATTAATGAGAGTTTAGAGGCAAGTGGGAGATTATGGAGGATGTGACACTTAATCTTGATTAAGTGGTGCACATCCTAATCACAGATTAATTAATTTAATCCAGATTAGAAGAGGGTTATGGAGAATGTGACAAGGAGAGAGAAAAGAGGAATTAAAAATTGATTTTAATTCAAATGGGTTAAAAGACTAAATTAAATAATTTTTCATATTTATTTAATTTAGAGAAGAACAGGGTGTAAGGTAAAGTATTTAATTTATTTAATTAGATACTTTAGGAACCTTAGGTAGAAAATGAAATAATGATTAAATAAATTATTTAATCACTGTTAATGGAATAGATGAATATAAAGTAGACAATTTTGATCATATGGAAGTGATCAAATTTGGATGTCTACACCTAGAAATCACGCAATGGAGAAAATGTTAGTATGGGTTTTCCTAGTGAACTTGCCTTCAGAATATTGGAGTAGAGAGGTCTTTGCGTTGATAGGGGATGAGTTGGGCTCATTTGTGGATTTGGATGAGGACATGTTTCAGCAGGGGGAAAAATTTGTTGCCAGATTATATGTGGAGATTAAGGAGAATAACACTCGGTGGTCCAATTTGGAGACTATTATGGAAGAGGCCAAGTGGATCCAGGAGTAGTATGGGAAGAGGGGTCATATTGAAAAACTTATGCCGGTAAGGTCAAATCAACCCTAGAACTCTCCTGGCACAAAGAGATCAAGTAGCTAAGCAATGGAAACAAGGGCTTCATTTCCAACTCTGGCGCAGATGTTCAAGAGGAAAGATTGGAAGATTTCTAAGAGAAGCAGTCAAAAAAGGGTTTAAATGTAGATGGGTGCCACATTCCCCTCCCATCTAGGGAGGTAGCAGATGGAAAGGAATGAGGAACCTTTAATGGATTGCTAGTCATCTCATTAAAAGAGCAACATGATGTTAGTACTAGAAATTTTGAGAAAATAATCAATGGGATGTCGATAATAGTGGGTTCTCTATTTGAAGACCAAGAGGCATGGAAAGTGTTGCATGAGGTAACTTTGGCTACAACTCAAGGAGTATCAGTTCAAGAGAAAGAGATGGAAGAGTTGAATTCCATTCTGGAAATAGGAAACAGATTATTAAGTATCATAAAAATGAAGTACGAGTGGGAGAAACCGACTATAGAAGAGGGGGATGCTTCTAATGTATTAGTTGTAGTGATTCCATTAGCAGGGGAAGTGGAAGTTATGGAAAGTGAATGGGAAGAATATTAGAATGAGATCACCTCTATTCTAGTTGTTGAAAAAGAGTTGGAATGAGGATAAGTTGGGTATGATCAGAAAAACCAAGCATTAGTTGAGGTTGTCTCCTTGGGGACCAAGTCTATAAGTCCCAATAAATTGGGGATTAACCAAAAAGAAGTGAGGAATTATCCTGATTGTGGCAAGGGAAAGAGTAAGGGAAGGAAGAAAATTTGAGAAAAGAGGTTGTTGGATGGTGAGGCAGAACAACAAGTCAAGATCACCATGATGTTGAGATCAGAGAAGGGTGTTACCCTTCTCGAGGAGAAATCGGGGTCACATCATGGAATGTTAGGGGCTTAAACACCCCTAACAAGAGGTGCCTAGTTAGGTTTTTCATGGAACTATCACAAACTAATATTTTCACTATTAAAGAATCAAAGTTGGTGAAGGAAGAGGTAGATTTGTTCAAGAGAAAGTTAAAGTGTTGGAAAGTAGAATTAATAGAAGCAGATGGAGCATCGGGCGGCTTAATCACTTTCTAGAAGTCTCAAAGTGTCTACGTGGAAAAGGTAGCAAACAATAGACACTGGTTAGCGAGTAAGGTAAGAAATTTCAATGCCAATTTACAATTTACTTTGATTAATTTCTATGGACCTACTACTTGCATTAAAAAGAGGGAAGTTTGGATAGATATAGGGACCCTCTTGAATGCTAGGCTAAATGATAACTTCATTATAGGGAGATTTTAATGCAATCCTACATACCCATGAGAAAGGGGGGCATTCAAACTATATATCAATCCCAAGTTGACTTTGAAGCATTTGTAGTAGACAATGCCCTAATAGAAGTCCAATTGTCCAATGGCTTCTATACATGGACCAATAGGAGGTTAGGCTTCAACAATATAGCTGAGAAATTGGATAGGTTCCTCCTCAAAAGAGATCTGATAAATTTCTATTTCACTCTAGAAGGGAGAATTATGCCCCAATTGGGCTCTAATCATTTTTCATTCATCTAAGTATCTTAGGTGACAAGAGGACCTTTCGTTGTCCATTTAAGTTTGAAAAAATGTGGCTAAAGGATCCAAATTTCTTCAAGTTGATTGAGATATGGTGGAAGGAAGCAAAGCCAATCAGATCCAAGATATTTTGTGTGATGGAAAAGCTATAATTGATCAAACAGTTGTTGAAATCTTGGAATAAATAACTTTTCAAAAACATATTTGAAGTCAAAGGTGAAATATAGTAGCAGATCAAAGGGTTGAATGAGGAGGTATTCTGGCATGGGATGAACGATGAAAAATTTTTAAGGGAAAAGGAATTGATGAGGGAGTATGAAGAGGTGCTCACCAAAGAAGAGATTTTATGGAGGTAGAAGTCTAGGAAGTCTAGATTAAGGAGGGAGACAAAAACACTAAATTTTTCCACAACTCTTCAAGAATCTATAATGGCATTAATAAGATCACAAGAGTAAAGAGAAGGGACAACACCATTACAAACAACATGGAGGAGTTAGTGGCAGAAACAATGGACTTTTTCAAGAATATGCTTAACAATTGGGAAAGATCTATGAGAATCCCACATCATCAACTACTTCAAGTGATTCCTAGATTGGTGTCGAGAGAGCACAATCAAATTTTAATGGATAATTTCTCAAAAGAGGAGATCAAGACAACACTAGACCAGCTTCATCTGGACAAGGCTCTTGGACTGGATGGCTTCTTGGCTTGTTTCTTCAAACAATGTTGGGGGATTTTTGGGGATGAGATTGTGGATGAAATTAAAGACTCAAGGTGCTCAAGGAAAGTTATTGGGGAATTAAATAACACCTTCATAGCCTTGATTCCTAAAAAGAGAAACCAATCTCATTGGATGAATTCAGACCTATTTCTTTATGTAACATAATATACAAAATCATGACCAAGGCAATGGCGAACATACTGAAAATAATTCTCCCTAATTTAATCTCGAAAGAGAACGAGGTTTGTGCCTGGAAGATCAATCTTGGAAGGTGTGATTATTGCTCAAGAATTCATTCACTCAGTGGAAAATACAAGGAAGGAGAGCATGTTGATTAATTTGGATATCAAAAAGGCCTATGATAGAGTGGATTTTTGCTTCTTATGCAAGGTTTTAGAAGCATTTGGTTTCGATAAGTCCTAGATAGATTGGGTCTTCAATTGTATTGCTTGTCTAAGGTATTCAATTTTAATCAATGGCACCCCTGAGGGATTTTTCAAATCCTCAAGAGGGATAAGGCAAGGGGACCCTTTATCCCCTTTCTTATTCATATTAATGATAAAATCTCTAGCTAGATTGATCAAAAGGGAGGTAGACAATGAGAATTTGGAAGGAATTCAGGTCACAAGTAATTTCCTTGCCATTTCTCATCAGAATTTTTTTTATGACACCATGTTGTTTGGTGCAACCAATAGAAGAGATAAATTGTTTTCAAGGAGATCTTGGATAGATACTCAAAATCTTTTGGCTAGGAAATAAACGCAACAAAATCAAAGGTTTTTTCTTCAACACTAGTCCTAGGATAGAGCAAGAAATAATCAAAATTTTCAAGTTTAAGAAGGGGAAACTTCAATGGAAATATCTGGGCCTCCCTTTGGCCAAAGGTCAAAGGAATAGTAAACTTTGGGATCCACTAGGGGAGAAGATGAGTTGCAAACTTTCCTCTTGGAAAGGAAGGTGGTTGTCCTAGGCTTGACGAATAACCATGTTGAAAGCGACAATCTCTTCAATTCCCATATATCTATTATCTTGTCTCTCGCTGCCAAATAGGGTAAACCAAGATTTGATTCAAAAAATGAGAAGGTTCTTTTGGAAAGGCTCTACAAAATACAAGAAAATTCCTCTAATAGCTTGGGACAACATTAGCAAGCCGATAGAAGCTAGGGGGGTTGGGGTGAAGGACATGCTCAAGAAGAATATGGCTTTAGGTGCCAATTTGGTGTGGAGCATGTATATGGCCCCCAACCAAAAATGTGCCAGAATCCTTCAACATAAGTATCTGGGCAACAATGAGAGAAAGACAATATTGACATCTAGTAATCTTCCCAAAGGATCTAGGATTTGGAATTTCATAAGGAGTTGTAGACCTCTTATCACCGACTTCCTCTCATGGGACATCCATGAGGATTGATCATCCCTCTTCTAGGAGAACTCTTGGGGGGATTTCAAAGTTTGGATAGTTTGTTGAAAATTTCATAGAAAAATGTAGTTCTTCAGAGAGTATGGGGTTCGTATGTGAGTGATTATTTGTAGGAAGGTGGCAACAACGATTGGCAATTGTTGCGCTAGAAAAAAATTCGTAACTTGGGTTTTCCTAAGCTAGAGGTGACTCAATTAGAAGAACTTTTAAATCATAGGACAATCTTTGTCTACTCAGGGGAAGATAATTTGGTTTGGTGTGGCTCTTGGTTAGGTGCTTATAATGCAAAGGAGGGATATAGAATTTTGCAAAAGGATTTCCAATTGACCTCCCTCCCCATTCATTTGTGTTGGAATATATCATTTCTACCAAAAGTTGGAACCTTTTCTTGGGTAGCTATACAAAATAAGGTATTGACATGAGATAGATTTGTTAAATTAGGATTCCAAGGTCCTTCCAGATGCAAGTTGTGTAGGGAGAATAAGGAGAGCTTGAATCATCTTTTTCTTGGATACCCCTTTGCCCAGGGGTGTTGGTAATGGCTTTGTGCCAAATTAGGATGGATTGGGGCTCTCCCAAATGATATACTCATTCTCTTCAAAGTTTGGCCTATATTAAAAAATTTAGCTTTGTTTTCATTTCTTTGGATAATTATTCCTTCAATCTTGGCATGGAAAATATGGAAAGAAAGGAATAGATGAATTTTTAAGGGAACTGAGATGAGTTTTCCATCCATTTTGAACAAAGTGGAAGCGGTAATAGTTGATATTTCCAAATCTAGAGTGGCAGAGTATGTTGTTTCAAAGGAGGATTTCACTAAATGGGACAATAGAGCTAGGAGGTCTTGGTATGGCCTTAAAATCCCACTTTTATCCAAGATGGGTGGTAACATCTCTCTTGCTAGGAGGAGTAAGGCCATATGGCACCCTCCTCCCAATGGTTGGTTCAAGTTGAACTTTGATGGGGTTTACAGGGGAAACCCTAGCCCGTCTGGGGCCAGATGCATTATCAAAAATTGGGAAGGTAAAATGGGTGGTAGCCTCTCTACGACTCTCCCTACTAGAAAAAATAATGAAGCAAAATTCAGGGAATTTCTCTTAGGTTTAGGATTTTATAGGGAATTAGGATTATCAAAGGTGGTTCTAGAGGGTGAATCTATGTTGGTGGTCAACGCAGTGTGCTCTGGCAAGGATTTGAATTGGAAATTTCAAGCATTGTTGGATATTATCCTTGAAGCTTTGAGGGGTTTCATGAACTTCTTAATTAATCACACTTATAGAGAGGCAAATAAGGAGGTAGATAATATTTCCAATTTGGGTGTGGATGGGGTGGATAGTAAGTAGACATCAATCTAATGTAGGCTCAAAGTTTGTTTAATGCAATCCAAAGGAAATGTCATTGTCAATTGGAGTTCAAGGAGTGTGAGGAAATAATTTATTGTTGGGCTATAGGTTGCATATTAGACTAGGGCGATTCAAGTTGGCTAAATATTTCGTTAAAGTTAGAAGTCTTTTCGCAAAAGCCCGTTTAGGTGGTAATAAGGCTTATCTCGAACAAAGGTGGTGGGGGACATCATTTATCATAAAATTCATATGCAATTACTTCTGATTTGGAATATCTCCTAGACTTGACGTCCAATAATGATAATTTGAAATGGCATGGGAGAATTGTTGTTAAAATGAAATGTGAATGCCACATATGTTAGTGATTTGAGTGTTAATTAACACTTGGTAAAGGATGGCCATCAGAGTAAAAGTGGCCTAATCAAACAGTTTGGCATTGCGCATGTGAGAGGGTCGAAGGGCACTCATAAATTAGAAGGGTCATACGGATAATTGATTACCAAGGCCTTATTAGTATACTCGAATGGGTTTTGGGTTATCAATTGAAAATTTGGTCACATCTAGAAAGGCCTATTAATATGACATAAAGGTCCAAATTCATTTTGAGAATGTCTACTAAGAGTGTTGAGTGTGGCGAAATGGACACACCTATTAGATTGGTGAGCTCTCATAGGAAAATGGCCTTTCTCGGTGAGGTCTCACAACTTAGATTAAAGAGAATTATGCTTGAGATGTACTTTTTGTCATTAGGTACAATCAAGTTGGCTCTAGGTAGGGATTTCCTCATGATGAAAGAGTCCTACAAGGTTGAAACGAACATTGTGTGACAGTTTATGGCTGCGATTTTGGACCTGCAATTTCTAAAGGAAGTGATGTTGGAGATTACACAAAGGATGTTGAAACTTGAGTCGTTGGTTGGGCTTGAAGATGTGCTTGGTTACACTCAATTGGGCATCAACATACCTAGACCACAGGATTTGGACCTTCTTTCTATGTCGGGTGAGGTAGTCAAGTTTTATCCATTTCTATTGGATGTCAAGGGTGTGCTTTGTTGAGGCATCGGGAGTGGACCATGGAGGGTGAAAAATTTCTCCAAGAAAATGCTTCATATTGAACTAGTGTAGGATTTCAACTAGATCAGTGCCTTCAACACATACATTCAAGAGAACAGTGAAGATTAAATGTAACCCTTTATTTTATCTCTCTATAAAAAATTCAGTTGTTTGAATAGTGGTGCCATATGTGGAAATTTGGTTTCATGTTGGGTATTTGTATGTCCGGCGATGGGTTGTAGTAAGTGTTTTACTACTATGTTGTAGAGGCTCTTTGTGTAAAAGGAATTTTTTTTTGTATTGGGGGTTTAGAAACTAGCTTTGGCAATGCCCTGCACAGCTTGTGCCTGGCCATATGGAAGGGGGGAATATTATGATGTGTATTTGTCAACTATAATATGAATTTTATCTATTTTTTATTTATACAAACTTATCCTTATGAAGCAAAAAATATATTATCCTTGCAAATTATTCTATAGGTAAGAAATCATCCCATCCTATTGATATTAAAAAATGGATAAGCATATTATGGTGTCCAATGACTTGCCTCTATGATTACATATAGATAAAGGTTTTTAACATATCATAGAATTGGAATCAGGTTCAAAACCAATTATAACCACTCCATACCATCACCAAATGGGGTATAAGGAGGAGTTTAAAAAGGTATCAAGAAAATTTTAGAAATGGGTTACATAAGGCCTAGTTCCAATCTATTTGCATATTCAGTGGTTCTTATGAAAAAGAGGGATGGTAATATGCAAGTGTATATTGATTATAGAGAATTTAACAAGAGAACCATCAAGAATAGTATCTTATACCCATGATATATGAGTTGAACAATGAATTACATGGGGCAATGTATTTCTTAAAATTTGATTTAATATCAGGTTATCACCATATTTGTATGAGGGATAAAGATGTGCATAAAACAATATTTAGATGTTGTTTTGGATATTTTAAATTTTTGGTTATGCCCTTTGGTTTGAAAAATTTTCTCGCTACTTTCCAATCATACATGAATCAATATTCAACAATAATTTGAGAAAATTTGTATTAGTTTTCTTTGATGATATTCTAATTTATAATAAAAAATGGGAAGAACATTTTAAGCACTTGGATATTATTTTGGGAATTTTAGAAGAACAATATTTTTATGCAAAAGAGTCCATTTGATTTTGGATTAACAAATTCTTGTCTTTGGAACATATTATAAGTTTTAAGATTGTATAATTTGATATACAAAAGATCTAATCTATCTCAAATTAGCCACTACCACATTAACATTATTTAGAGGATTCTTTGGGTTATGCAGTTATTACATGATATTTTTGAAAGGATTTTCTCAAATTGCTACACCTCTAATAGATTTGAAAAAAATGGAACCTTGGAATGGACTAAATCTTCTCAAGTTACTTTAAAAAAATTAGAGGTAATGATCTCATGTCCTATACTTGCAATTCATATTTTTTCATTATCATCTATTATAGATGATGCATCAAGAGAAGGTATTGGGGCTTTTTTAATTCAAAGAGTACATACTATAAATTTTGAAAGTAGAAAATTGAATGAGTTAAAAAATAATTATTCCATCTATGATAAAGAAAAATATTGGCCATAATGAATTCTTTGGAGAATTTCAAACAATATTTAGTTTGTGGAAGATTTATTATGAAAATTGACCATAATAGCTTGCAATTATTTTTGAGCCAACATAATTTGAATGATCTCTAGCATTGGCATTTCAATTTGCAACTCTGGAATACAAATTAGAAACAGACAACTATGCACATATAAACTGCTCTTCAAATTAGGAGGGGAATCTCCCTCTTCGTTGATGATGCTTTAAAGAAAGTAAACTAAACTATTTGCCAATATTTTTGTTCTCAACTAAGAGCACAAGGTTATAAAACTCGGCGTCATAGCTGAGGTTTTCTCTTTTTAGAACTTCAACTACAACTAGGCCTAATCTAATGACGCTTCTACCAACTCAAGGAAATTCGGAGCTTGAGAGTTAGAAGTAAACAAGGAATGACCCAACATAGATACTTAAACAAGCTCTCTTCAAACGAACACCTGAAGACTCATTGTACTTTTTGATGCAGGCTAAAATAAAAATTATATAAGTAGAACACATAAAACAAAACTTGAGACAGTAGATCAAAGCAACAAAGCAGGCATAAGATTTCCTTTCTCAAGTTTCAAATAATGATTACACTTCTGAGACAACAAGATTGTTGCAATAACAGGCTTATAGTTTAGCGATCAAACTAGAATACACTTGACATAAAGTAGTTAACTTGATGCCTTTTTTCGATTTTTCTTTCTATTCTTGTCTCACGCTTATCTATTCTTTGAGAAATAGGAGAAATCAAGTTGTAATAGTTGGAACTTTCCCTGTTTTTGCTTTCAGCAAGTTGTTAGTTAGTTATCTTGTTTTAGTTTTAGAAATAAATCTTGCAAGTTGGAAAGTCTTGTTGTAAAAGCAAGGAGATTTTAGGGTTCCCTACTCATTGTTTGTGTATAAATAAAGGGCAACCTTGCCCATTTTTCTTTAACTGTTATTGTGATAGAAAATTGTTGAGCTTACTTTTTCCTACAAGTTGTTATTTAGTGTCTATTCACTTAGTGTAAGAGCAAGCTTGCATGCCTACCTTTTGCTACAAGTTATTGTTCAGTTCATGTGTAATTTGTGTCAAGTGTATTCTGGTTTGATCACTAAATTGTAAGCCTGTTATTGCTACAAACCTATTGTCCCAAAAGTGTAATCGTTATCATAAATTTGAGAAAGGAAATCTTATGCCTACTTTGTTGCTTTGATCTACTATCTTATATTTTTTTTTATATGTTTTGGTTATATAATCTTTATTCCAGCTTGCATCTAAAAATTACAATGAGTCTTAAGGTGTGCATTGGAAGAGATTTTATTTGAGTTTCTATATTAAAATCATTATTTGTTTACTTCTAACTCTCAAGCTCTAAGTTTACTTGAGTAGCTAGAAGCATCATTAGAGTAGGCCTAATTGTAGTTGAAGTTCTAAAAAGAGAAAACCTCAACTATGACATAGAGTTTTATAACCTTGTGCTCTTAGCTGGGAACAAAAATATTGGCAAATAGTTTAGTTTACTTTCTTTAAGCATCATCAACAAAGAGGGAGCTTCCCCTCCTAATTTGAAGAGAAGTTTATCTGTGCATAGTTGTCCATTTCTAATTCGCATTCCAAAGGTGCGAATTGAAATGCCAACACTAGCACAAGTGATTAAGTAAGAAACAAGCTTTTGAATCTGACATAGAGTATTTTAAGAGAAAGAAAATTGTTGGTGTTTATGCAATTACTACACTAGATTTGTGAAAGGATTTTCTCAACTCACTGCACTTCTAACAAATTTGAAAAAGAAGTGAACCTTTGAATAGACTAAATATTCTTATGTAACTTTTTAAAAAATTAAAGAGGTAATGATCTCATGTCTTATACTTGCAATTCATAATTTTCATTATCATTTGTTATAGAGTGTGATGCATCAAGAGAAGGCATTGGGGCTATTTTAATTCAAAGAGGACATACTATAGATTTTGAAAAAAGGAATTTGAGTGAGTTAGAAAAGACTTATTCCATATTTGATAAAAAAAGGTTGTACATAATGAATAATTTGGAGAAGTTCAAACAATGTTTAGTTTGTGGAAGATTTATTGTGAAAACTAATCATAATAGCTTGCTATTATTTTTTAACCAACATAATTTGAATGATCGCTAGCACAAGTAGATAAGTAAGAAAAAATATTATTATTTTTACATAGAGTATATGAAAGGAAAGAAAAATATTGGTGTTTATGCAGTTAATACATGAGATTTGCAAAATGATTTTCTCAACTTGCTACACCATTAACATACTTAAAAAAGAAGGGAATCTTTGAATGGACTAAATATTCTCAAGTAAATTTTAAAAAACTTAAAGAGGTAATGATCTCATGTCCTATACTTGTGATTCATAATTTTTTATTATCATTTTTATAGAATTTGATGCATCAAGAGAAGGTATTGGGGTTGTTTTAATTAAAAGAGGACATACTATAGATTTTTAAAGTAGAAAATTGAATGGGTTATAAAATACTTATTCCATCTATGATAAGAAAATGTTGGCCATAATGAATGCTTTGGAGAAGTTCAAACAATAATTAGTTTGTGGAAGATCTATTGTGAAAACCAATCGTAATAGCTTGCAATTATTTTGGAGCCAACATAATTTGAACGATCACTAGCACAAGTGGGTAAGTAAGATACAAGCTTATGATTTTAAAATATTATATAAAGGAAATACAAATGTTGGTGTTTATGCTCTTTCTATAATGCCTACTCTATGCTCCTATCCCACTATTTATGGTGATTGGAAGGTTTCCATTTCAGCCAAATATGATAAAAACATATTTGATACTAAAATTATTAATGAAGTGGTAAAAGATGATAGATACACACTAAAAAATGGACTCATCTTGTATAAGTAGTTTTATTGGTCCTTGGATCTAAGATGAAGGAAAACATATTTTAAGAGGGATTCATGATACACCATTAGTAATGAGCCCATTATGCTTCAAAACATATAGGAAAATCAAATAAATATTCTCATGGAGGACATTCTCGAGCACATAAGAGAATGCACTACATATCAACAAAACAAGGGAGAACACATTTTTATAACAAAATTGCTTCAACACTACCAATTCTTAGTCAAAAGTCGGAAAATATATCTATGGACTTTATCATTGGCCTCCCTAAGGTACATGGTAGAGATTGCATTTATGTTTTTGTGGATAGATTAACTAAATATGCATATTTCTTTACCATCTTATCTTATTTCAAAGCTCCTCAAGTGGTAAATTTATTTTTTTAATGTCCTCAAATTGTATGACTACCTAAGAATATTTTTGGTGACAAGGATAACATATTTTTTAGTGGCTTCTAGCACAAGTTATTCTACTTAGCGGGTATAGAGCTCACTCTTAGAAATAAACTATCACCCCCAAATAGATGGATAAATAGAAATAGTGAATAAGTGGATTGAGTACTTTAGGAACTATGTTTCAATCAACAATAATCATGGGTTAAGTGGTTGCATTTGAGAGAGTACTACTACAATACATTTTACCATATGTCTATTGGTATATCTCATTTTAAAGTCATATATGGATATAATGCGCTAAATTTTGTTGATCTAATATTCATAAATAATAGAGTGTCGATAGTAGGTGACTTGGTTAATTAAATAAAAAAAAATTGATGTCACTCAAATACCATCTATAAAAAGCTCAAAATCAATAAATTTTTTATGTAGATCAAAACTATACTAAGAGATATCTTGAGGTTGGAGACATGGTTTATTTGAGATTTTAGCCTTACAGGCATTCTTCCATACAAAAAAGTGTGGTTGAAAACCTCAAACCCAAATTATGCAGACCTTATAAGATTGTGAAAAATATAGGTGAAATGGATTATGGATTGGAGTTCCTAGAGAATGGTTGAATCCACAATATATTTTATATATATTGTTTGAAAAGATCTCTTAGTCAACATATTATGCCTTCAATAAACCTATCACCATAGATGATGAGAGAAAGTTGATTTCGATACCTAAAGAAGTGATGGGTACTAGGGTGAAGAATTTGAGGAGTAACACAAAGTATTTGGTTTGTTAAAATAACCTATCAGTCAAATATACTACATAGGAGGGGCTAGAGATATTGGAGCATTCAAATTTTGTCTTAATTCAGGGAAATAAATCTTGAGGAGGGAGGACTTGTGATTTCCCCTTTCTAATTATTTTCAATTGGAGGTAATATTATCCAATTTCTTATTCCTAATGGGCTAAGGTATAAAATAAGAAAAAAATCTTCTGGATATCTAATTGTTAAAGAGAATAAGCCCTAGAAAATCCTAAGTCTAGAAGTTATTTTTGATTTCCTAAGCCAATGAAGGGAAAGAAGTTTTGTGACAGTAGGTTTTTTTTACCAAGTTCCTAAAATCACTGAAAGTGTGACAAGGTGAAGGGAAGGATTCAAGTTGTTGGCAAGTAATGATTTTCACTAAGTTTGCAAACTCTCTGAAAGTGCGATAAGGTTTGAAGGTTCATCAATTTGCCAAAAGTGTGAAAGTGTGACGAGTTTTTTTAATTCCCTACACACACACACACCCTATTTTGACTTGGAAAAATGAGGATCCCAATTTTTTATTTTAATTTTGATGAGTGTTTTAGTTTTTTATTATTGTTTTGTTGACCTATCAGGATTTCAAGGTTTATCATATTGGCATGACAATAGAATAATGCTTGAAATCCTAAAATTTTCCTTATGCTCTTATTCATGTACCTCAATTCCTATTGGTTTGTCAGGGTTAGTCATCTCAACATGACTATAAAGGAATCCCCAACATATCAATCCTCATTGGTTAGTGTTGGGTTGATGTGTCACCTTGGTTAGACTTTCAGAGTTGGTCATCCCAACATGATCATAAATGAATCTCTAATGTATTCATTCTTGAAATGGGATATGGAAATGACCCTAACCTACCCTTGACTTTGCATTTATGTTGTTTCCCACATGCGTGCAATATTGGTTCTATTTTTATTCACCCTATTTTTTTTAAATTTTTCTTTGTGATCACATTCCTTGGTGTTTTAGAAATTTCTCCTTGCTACAAACCTTCTTGTGAGTTAGAAGCTACTAATGTGTCTTGAATTGGGTGACCATTTCTCATTCATTCTCAAGGTTATTGTGCATATTTTTATCCTCTCTTCCCATGTCTTTACCAATTAGGTTTTCTTGGGTCATGACTATTCTTTAATGGAATTATTTTTCATGTGAATTTGTATTTTTTTCCTTTTGTCTTCTTTTGAATTTGTTTGCCTTTTAGGTATTTTTTCGTTTTTCATTTTATTTATTTTTTATTTTTTGGACCATATTTTATCTTGATTTTTTTTATTTTCATTTATTTTCCTATTTTTTCATTGATTTTGGTTGTTTAAATATATTTTTGTATACAATGTGTCTTTTGAAGTCGTTTGTGATGATTTCATACTACCTTGTCAAGCTGACAGATCTTTTAATGCCTGCATACTATTGTTGGCATGAATCTTGAGATTGATTTAATCCCTAATATCCAATATTTTGTCTTTGTTAAGTTTTTCAAGATCATTTGATTGGACCTTCCCTTTTGGGAATGAATTATGAAGTATACTTGACTCCTAATACTTGATATATGCATGCACCAAGCACCATCCTTTAATTGGTATCATATATTTTAGATCTTTGATGCCCGAGGATGAGTTATGACTAGTCCCTGAAACCCCAACATTGGTGATTTCTTAAGAAGTGTTTAGGAATAGCATATTTCCATAGAAATTTTGATGCCCTTTCAAATTCAAAGTTTCAAAGTTCTCTTTCCTGAGGTACCAAGTTATGGTAAGCCCAATCTTGACAAATTTTTGATAGTGAATTCCCTTTTGGGATTGGAATTTTGGAGTTTTCTTTCTATTGATACCTAGTTAGCATCCCTTTAGAAGTTCAACCCTAACATAATCCAATGCAATATTCTTTTGAAGTAAAAGTTTCAAAGTTCACCTATTTGGGAATCTTGTTACTGACCATGTAGAAGTCCAAACCTAGCGAGTTCCAATTTACTAGGCATATGTTATTGGGACATCAAACTTCCCTACCTTGAAGTACTTGTTGGAAGGCATCCTTAATCCATGAACTCTAACATCCTTGAAAGGCTTATTCCTTAAATTTTCAAAATGACTATGTTCTCATTTTTGCTACTTTTTATATCATTTTAGAAGAAATTTTTGAATATAACGATGTCTAACAAAATATGCTAGGATGTCAAATTTAATTGTATGATAAGTTACTTAATTAGAACTACTAATGGATTTCCTATGTTATTGGTAGTACTCATACAAGGAGGAAAATCTTGGTATAAGGAGATGAAGTACAAATACCAAGGCTACCTCCCTACATCATAGATATTTTATCCCTAGACAAAGATTATATACACAATCACCCTCAACTCCAATCATATCAAGGATGCATTAAATAAATTTTGAGCTCAGTTTCTAGCATAATAAATATACCTTATTGATGCCCACAAGCTAGAATTGTTTTATTTCTCTCATGTAATTTAAAGGAACCACCCTTCTTAGGGATGGGTCTACTCTCATAGGTTTATTTTAAATTTGTAATTCTCTATTCTTTAATAACCTATATTAGAAGTTGTAACTTTGGGCCTAAGGTTTCAAGTGTTTTTAAGTTGGTTTATTGGGCCTTGGTCATTTTTGGCACCCAAGAATAGATATTTATAGCCCTCTTGTGGACATTGTAAGGGGTTGTTGACATTTGGATTCCAACAAGCTATTGAATTTTCAACATGGAAACCCTACTAAAAATTGTAATGCTCATCTATTCAAAGTAATAAAAGCATCACGCCTATTGTGTTTGAATAATCTCAACCTTAGTAGTGGTTTATTTTACTTTATTTCCTTAAGAGTAAATAACTTGGTGAAATCTATCTTAATGTATGTGTATTAGAGTTATGTATTGGATATATGTATGGAATATAGTGGTTCAAATACATTCAACTTTAAATATCTTCACATTGTGATTTTTATCAAAATCTTGCACTGATTTTGTGGATGATCATGTGAATATTACTCATTGCAATATTGTTTTTTTGTGATTTCATTAGATATTTCAGAGCTAAGAAATAAAGTTAATTTGATCATTATCCATTCATTTTACTGTTCATTTATTTTCTTTGAACCCTAAGCCTCTTTTGATCTTTTTTTTGCATCTTAATAGCTTTAGGGTAGGTTTATAATAGATTAGGTTAGTGTATAATAGGTTAGATAGGTAGTTTTTCACCCGAACTTCAAATATCTAATCTTTGTTTAGCAGATTCCAAGTGCATGATTGCAAGTATTTGTTCAAATTTAATTGTACTAGGAAAGGACCCTTGTTAAAAAATCACATATACCACTTAATTTTTCTAACTTGATCAATTCTTGGCCAAAAAGGAACCTTAGAGTTGACTTTATAAGGATCTCTCAACTTTTCAAGAGAAGTAGAGTGTCAATCATTCTACTTGAAGTTGGTTATGCTAAAACCACCATCAACAAATTGTAGGTTTATCAATTCACCAAAAGTATGAAAATGTAACAAGTTATGATTTTCACTAAGTTCACTAGTTTACAAAATCTCCAAAAGTGCAACAAGGTTCGCAAGTTCACTAGTTTCTCAAAAGTGCGACAAGGTTCACAAGTTTTCTAGTTCATTGAAAGTGAAAAAGTGTAACAACTTAGGAAATGGTCAAAATCCATGACCTACACAGTGAATGTAAATTCAAATTTTAATTATAGGTAAAAAATGAGCATATTTAATGTGGTTGGTGCATGCACAATCTAAGCTACTCATTTGGGTGGGATTCATTACCAACCATAGATTTTAGGGATATGAGGGCGGTGAATGCATTCATTTGGAACTAAATTTTATTCTACACTAAAAACTCTTGCTAAAATTATTTGGAGAACTTGTATTCAAGCAGTTAGATTTGAGAACAAAAACCCTTAGGTTTGTTAAAGATTAGAGGATGAAAGCCCTTTGGTTTGAAGGATTAGAGGATAAAACCCCTTTGTCTTGATAGGAAAAACTAATGCAAATGTTATGATTAAGCTTTCAAAGTTGTAGGTTTAGTTGTTTCAAGTTAGTATAGATTCAAATTTGTTATGGGTTTAAATAATATAGTTTTGGTTTGCTATTGTTCTAATATTGCAACAATATGTTGTATTTCAGATCTCATTATAAATCAAAAAAGTTTTAGAATTTATCTTTTATTTATTGACTTCTTTATTAATATGTGTTATCAATGTTGATGTAAAAATTGTAAAGAAAATTGGTTTTTTGTAATATTTGGTTAAATTTTAGGGATCAATTCATGTGGTTCAGGAGCCAACCCACATGCCACAAGATTGACCTTGGTTAAGTAGGTGTGAACCTCATGGTGGAGAATATATATATGCAATAATAGGTGCAATAAATGATTGATAACAACGAATATATAAGAGTAAATGTAATTGGGGATATGATAAAGTGGAAAATCTAGAAATATATGTAAATGAGGATGAGTAAATGATTGAGAAATAAACCCAACTTTACAAAAAATAATGCAATTTGTTGATAATTAAGGCCTTCCACAAAAATGGGCCCAAAACTAAATGGGAAATAACATGGGTATGTAAATTTCACCATTATAAAAATAAATAAATAAATATGTAAACTAACTATAACATATTAATAATTCCATATAAGTGAAATATTAAGTCAAGTGGTCCTTGATCTATTGTTGAAGTTGAATGACTCGCCAAGATTTTACTACGGATCAAGTCTTGCCAAGTGCAAGGTCCATGACACTTTAAAGGGACCCAGTTAGGATTGTGCCCCAAACAATTTGATGGAATGGATACTTATAAGTTCTTGACTCTTAGCCAAAAGAAATCACTTATTCATACAACTTTGATTCATACTCTCAATACCAACAAATAACAAAATCAATAAAAAATATTATAAACATCTCAATATCATCAACAAAAATTACTTCTAACACATAATTTTATTTTTTTCGAAAATGGGTCTCCCGACCAAACACCAAAAAGGGTGCAACATTGAGACTTCTTGAAAGGTCACCCATCCCAATACTCCTCCAACCCAAATACGCTTGATTGCAGAATTCTGATGAAATTTGTTACACTAATACTAACTAATGTTGCTATGATCACACCCATTAAACTTTTTATTCCCATGTGCTTTCTCTACACTTACTAAGAATAAATATTAAAAAAAAAATGAAATTAAATGGAAGTGCTTCATGGAAACTTGTCATGAATGGACAACATTATAAAAAATAAAGCAAGTGGCATGGCCAACATAAATTGAACAAAGGTTGAAAACTAGAAGGTGATTTGGGTACTGCCTGAAACCGTACACCACATTTTCTCAACCCTCAATGAAAAAGGGTTAGAAGACATAATTGATTGTCTTGTATCATGGCCCATTAACTTTAGCATCTTGTATTGGAGGAATAGGTTAAAACCCCCTTTAGATTGAATTATAACGGAAAAATATACTAGTTGAAAATATTTGTCAACGAGATTGAAATATTTAAGTATTGCAAAGTCAAATACTTTCCACTCAACGTTTGTTTCTTCGTCTCATATGAAGGAAATGATGATTTTTGAAAGGACATCTTTAGTGTTTTTCCACTTGGGATAAAATGTGATTTTGTAGACATTATGGATGAATGAGAAATATGGGCATTAAATGTCAAAGACAATATCTACTATTTATAATGTCCTTTTATTCTCTTTGGCCTTGCAAAACAAGATATGTTACCCATTTATGGTGGCTACTTTATGGAGGGAGAGTTAAAGTATTTATTAAATTCTATTTGCCCTTTGATTGTTGCACCTCCCTTTCTTGCACATCAATGAATCTATGTGGGGCAAGTGTATCCATCTTTGCCTTAAATATTCTCAACAAGTTACTTCAATTGTAAAGATGTATAATAATTTATATTATATCAAAAATATTCAAATGTGAATGATATTGTTTATCTTTTGCTTTTTTTTAAGAATTAGTGTATTGTGTTTCTTTCATGAAATACTATAATAGATAATTATTGATTAAAAAATATATAATTAATTAATAAAGGAGGTTAAATCAATAAAGTATAAATAATATGCGTGTTAAGATAAAATTAAAAAATATTACTTTTCAAAGTTTTTTTATTTTTATGTGGGGTTTGTTACAATAGTTTTTTTCACTTTGGTTAATGATAATATGTATGCGTGTACATACGAAATGTATTGTAATTTATGCTTACAATTTGTAGAGGAATGAATTCACTTTATATTGAATGATATTGTTTATCTATTTGGGTTTTTTTTTTAGAATTAGTGTATTATGTTTCTTTCCTGATACAATATAATAGATAATTATTGATTAAAAAAGATATATATTTTTTAAAAATATATAATTAATTAATAAAGAGGTTAAATCATAAATCATAAACAAGATACATGTTAAGATAAAAAAAATACTCTCCAAAGTAGTTTTTATCTTCATGATGGGGTTTGTTATGATAGTTTATTTCACTTTGGCTAATTGATAATATGTGTGCATGTACATACTAAATGTATTGTGATTTACACTTTTTTATATAGGAATAATACGCTAAATACACTTTATATTGAATAGCTAGGCTAATAAATAAATTATTTTAATTAGTTCAATAGTTTATTTTAGATATAGGATATTAGTTTAGACAAGCATGGGAACACATGTTAAAATTTACAAAGAGATATAGATGTTATTAGTTCTATGTTTCATGAGGAATATTATATTATAATGTACATTTTATGAATTGTCTCAAAAATTTGCTACCAAATTGCCATCGATGGGGATTTGATAAGTAGGAATATCATTTGTGTGATGTCAAGGGTCAAAACCACACAAGTAGCTCCCTAGTCTTGATATTCATGGCCTCACACCTCTATACTAACCTAATCTTACATTGACAACTTTAAATGTTGTGCCCTTGTCATTTAGAAACCTTTTCACTTGTGTGTGCCTAGACTAGGTGTTGTTTAAAAGCACATGTACAATATGCTATCAAGTAGAGGAACACATGACTTATCATGATTGTAGTTGGGCCATTTGTACTCATTCCACTATGTTTGAATAGGATTGAAGACATGTCTTGCAAAATATAAAAAGTGAAGTAGTACCATAAGTGGGTGAAATGAACAACTAGCTAATAAATGTGTAGAGTACAAAATAGAACAAATTGGAAGAAATGTGAAGATTCATAAACATGCAAACTTTATTGACTTATGGAAGAATTATACAAATATGGACCACTCCAAGATATGAAACCCAACAATCTTATCCACCCAACCCAATGAGAAGTACCCAACTTAAACAATGATTCTACATTGAAATCTACCCAAATCTAAAATTCAAATATGCCCTCTCTAGTTCTCTATAGAGAAGCTTTCTCTATTCTCAAACTCAAACTCCAAAAACCTAACTTATTCTTCTTGAAATTTCATACGTATATAATAGATTATGAGTGGCTCTTGGATCTCATCAGTTACATGAAGTGTTCTTGATTTGATGTAACTGTTACTTCAATAAGTGAGTGTAATTAGAACTCAAAGTATGAATACAAATATAGAAGAAGTAATTATGTTGACAACAAATGATATTTTGATCAATTTATTGTAATCTAATGAGAGTAATTTATGTTTGGATAGATTTAGAAATAACCACTCATAGATTTGACTAAAAATGTGCTTGTAAAACTTACATAGAGTTGTAAACTTAGTAGATGTGTGATGAAGCACATAGTAAGAACACATGATAAAAAAATATTATGTGCAAACATAATCAACTATTTGGTGCCTTTTGGAATTCAAATTAAATCATTATGTGTATAGAAATTGAGAATGTCATAAATACTTGCATGACAATTAGAGGTTTGCACAATTTTTTTTTGTATGAATCATCAAATACCATTTACTAACTTATATGGTAATATTGAAGAAGATTGCAAAGGTCGTGTAGAAGCTTATTTATCATCGCATAGGCTAAATTGTGCTCATCTAAGGCTTGTGCAATGAATGAAAAATAACTTAGTTTTGAATAGAATAAATGAATAAGAAAAAGAGAAAAATTATGCAAGTTATTTCACAACAAAAACTACCCCTAGCAAACACACAATAACAAAATAACACACAAACATCTGCAATTTGAGCTTGTTCATGAAAAACTAAAACCAAGAAAAAAAGAAATAAATATTTTGAGTGATACAATATTCCTTGAACCCTAGGACACTTCTACATTATATACCCTAAGTGAAAAGGTTGTGAGCATAGTGCTCATAATTAGGAATATGTATAAGATTTGTTTGGCCATCCAAAACACCATACCTCTACTTTAAGAATCCACAAATCATCTTCAAATTATTTACCTTTCAAAAATAAGAGATTATTTGTACCTATTCTACCATTTTTTCGTGAGCACACAAATCTAAAATCTACATAATTTATTCTCTCTACTTTATAAGCATCAACTTTCTATATTTTGTACTATATATGGTTCCATATCATCCTATTCATTCCAGCACATGGTATGAACATAAATTAAATACATTAAATATCAAAGAGATATTCAAACCTTCTACCAACTCAATCTCCTATTTTTTTTATGCAAGACTCAACATGAACCTATCTTATTAGGTGAAATAATAAGAAAAGTCTCATTACTTTTAGTTTTATTGTTAAGAATTAATGTAATTATGAATGGGTCAATTATGTGTTTTCCTAGGCTAATACCTAATAGTGGGAGCTAAGATTGATCTATGACTAACATGCACACAAGTGATGGAAAATAAGAACATACAAATACTAGTACAAGAAAAATAAAATAACAAAGAAATGGACATAAATTTACCTAGAAATACTATAAGCTACTAAAATTAGGCTCAATACTATCTATAGAGTCTATAACTAAATTTCATCAATTTTGATCTCAAGAATTCACCTCTTTGACTAGGTGCACCTACCACTAAGGAGAACTGTAGGGTCAAGGTGAAGTCCTCAAGGTCACAAAGGCTTCAATTTTTGGGTTCTATTCAAATTTTGAGTCTAATCAAAACCTATTATAGACACCTATCATCAAAATCAATAGAATTTATATTAAAATAGAAAAACAAGTGTCAAATTGATTCATAGACTAGAAACCACACAAAAACATAAATATGGATATATACCTTTTTTTGGATTGGGACACCCCAAAAATAGCATCCACAAGTCATGGGGAGGTTGGAAGCTAAATTTCATTAAATTATAATGTAAGCACTTCACCTCTTAGGGCTAGTGCACCCACCACTAAGGAGAAGTCTAAGAGTGCATCCAATACTATGCCTACTTGATTGAGGAGAAGTGAAGGAGTGCACCCCAAACCAATGAGAGGTCCATTGTCTCTAGTTGACCTAAAATTTTATAGAGAGGATGTTCTTAACCTTTGAAGTAATTCTATAAACTAGCAATCCTACAATTGGCCTATAATCACAAAAATTCTAGGAGGAAACACCTGCAAAATAAATGGTTAAAGGGGCTTCTACCTCCATTAACCCCCTTATGGGATTTTAATTTTGGATCCACATAACATAAATACTAACATAAATTTTATAAACAAGTTCATGCAAATAAATTACATCTACTCCTATTATAAATAATAAATCTTAAGTGTATTGGCAATCAGGAGGAGATGCAAGAGAGGTTGACAAAGTGGGTCTTTGGAGATGACAAGAACTATACAAATGATAACAAATTTAAACTACGATGGTATGGATGGTAAGATATATGAATTAGTACTGAGACATGCTTGGTTTGGATGGGATTATGTTAGATTTTGAGTGAGATATACAAGGCAAAAAATTAGGTCTTTTAGGGTTTGCAATGGGGATAGGGTGATGGGTGAAGGAAAATTTAAAAAATGAAAACATAGAGCTAAAACTATAATGAAAAATGATTAATGTAGGGACTAAAAAGACTAATCGTTAATGAGGATTTGAGATCTAAGATGCAAAATGCAAACACAAACTAAAGCTCTGTTGACCTAGTCTTGCAACATATAGGAGAGGATGGGGACAAAAAAGGGATAGAAAATACATATGGGAGTTGATGAAAAGCGATAGGAATGGTGGTATATATCTAAGGAGAGGGTTTACATATATTAGAGTCTAAATTGAAGCTAAAATCAAATTATCATAATAAGAAATCTAAGCTAGGCAACACAAAAACAAATAAATAGTATACCATAGTTGATTGATTCAGTTGTAGAGGCTATTGTGGTGTTCAAAAAGATTATGTTAGACAATAGGCTAAATAAAATATAACTCAATATATAAATTCTCTAATCACTAACATAGGCTTCCTTCTTTGGAAAATATTACTCAAAAATTTCTCCCAAGGAATTTTTTTATTATTCTAGTTATAAAAAAGAGATTGGAAGGCCTATTTTATAGGATTTAATAGGGATTTCATGATGGAAACTTAGCTTTCCATCTTGGTCATGATTAATGAGTTTTTTTGAAATTTAAATGAGAATGATAGGAGGATGTGGACATTATCTCATCCCTACACCCAAGGGTTGGAGAAGTATTGAGTCTTGTGGAAGCTTAATTTATCGGATAATTGAAAGGGGTGATATTCCACCTAAGGGTAATGGTTTTAAGTCATGAAAAGCTTTAAAAAACATTTTTTTAAGAGATACAAAATGGGAATAGTAGTATAGTTAAGGCATAGGATTAAATAAATAATTTTATTAAAAGGACAAAAATATGGCAAGGAAAGAGGGGTGAGGGGTCTTAGGGAGGGAGTAAACACCTATGACAAGAAGAAAAAATAAAATAACCAATAAATAAAAAGGATAAGAATATAAAAGAGGTGTTGTGATATATGAAAACTAGGAAAACTATAGGGAAGGTGAGAATAAAAATCAAGAAAGGGTTCAAAATACACATACAATAGTCCATTCCTAAATGAGTACAAAATGTAACAAACAAAACTATAAAGTTTTAATTTTTTGTCTTACTTTGGGATTCAATATTTGATAAGTTACCTAATGGATCCACTCTTTTCTCATATGCACTAAGACCAAACCCCCCTCTCATTGAGTTTTCTCCTTTGAAACTCATCTACATGTAACTTTTACTTTGTGTTTCTCTCCTCTAGATGATACTTATCTCATGCACAAACCTCCTTGATGTGTTACATGAAGTCCTTGACTTCTACACTTATGTACTTACTATAGGTTCCACTTAAAATATATTTTTGACTACTTGCAAATACATTCCATTTTCTATTTGGAATTATTTCCTTCCTATAAACCTATTCATCAATTTTTCGTATGTAAACTTTAAATGTGCCAACATAAATTTTAATTGTGTAGTCTTCTTTATTACCAAATACCTAAGAAAGTTGCCAAAATACAAATTAACTTTTGTATGCCTATACTTATATGGATGATATACAAAAGTATAATTGAGTTAAATGCATAGTTTATTCTATAATGTGTACCAAAAATGGCTTTAAGAAACTTGGTATATATATCTAAAGTAATGCAAGATATAGTAACCCATGCAACTAGACTACCTAGTTGAAGAACAAATTTGAAATCCTTAACAAATCATTCATCTTTTAGCAAGGAATAAAATGCACCATCTTCAATATTATTTCAATGGTACCACAAAAATTGAGTCATTGACTCTCTTTATACACAAACATCTAAGGAAAAAAATCCATGGATATTCCTCTTAAGTTTTGTTTGGTATTCACAATGCCATACAATTTTTAATATTTTGTGGCACTTTCTTTGTTCTCTAATATGCTATACAAAACTTGAAAAATTTATGCACATGTAGAGATATTAGCACTTATCCTCCAACATGGAATGTATATAATATGTACCAAAGTTACCTTTGAATTTATCAGTATGCTACTTTTGAATAAGGTTCTCCATCATAGAAATACTATATATGAATAATTATCTTTTAAATAGGTATCCTTCTTATAGAAAGTAGTATTGAGATGGCCATTTTTCTCCAATCCATGGTTCCATGCATGTTCTCTATGCATTAAATATATATATATATCTATTGCATACAAATAATCCATCATATACATACCTAGTGACTTAATATTCATCATCCAGACAATAACACCCACCTCTTACTTAAGGCATATACAACCTTGTTGGTCTTGTTAGCTCAATACTTCATACAAAAGAGTAACCCTACAAATATTATACTCATCTCACTTGCCTTTGGCTTAGATTTTCCTAGTTGTTGATGAATTTAGTACTTGATTATTTGTACAAAAAAACCCCTTAGGTAACAAGTAGTCCCTTCACTTTTATAAATATTTTATTCTCACATATAATTATTGGTCATTGATAGAGTACTTATGTGTATACAAGTTAAATTTCTCATTAAAATAACTGATCGATATACCTTTCTAACTCAACAAAACATTGATTGTAGCTATGTTGGCATCATAATTTACCTCAAATATTTTCCCAAAATCAAGGAGTTCTAACATGGGATCCTCAACCACCTTTTTATAAAGGGTTAAAAAATCTAGTTGATATATATAGCCCACCATATTTCCATTATGTATTTGCTTTGTCATGTAATTATGATGAATCAATTTATTTTAGGGATGCTCTCTCTTCAAAGGAGCATGATTCTTGTATAGAGGTCATGTAGAAGAAGATGACAACCTTGGAAATATGTGATACTTAGAATTTTGTAATTTTTCTTGAAGGAAGGAAGCCCATTAATTGCAAGAAATAATTCAAGGAGAATTTTAGAGAAAATGGTAAGTTAGAGAGGCATACATCCAAATTAGTGGCTAAGGGATACTCTTGGAGAGGGAGTTGACTTTGATTAAGTTTTTTCTTCTCTTGTTAAATTATCTTCCACTAGATTCCTACTTTCTATTGTTGTTTTTTGGGATTTTGAAGTAGAGAAAATGGATGTTAAAACTAATTTCTTGCATAGGGATCTTGAAGAGGAAATTTATACGGAGAAAGAAAATTTGGTTTGTTGGTTAAAACAATCATTGTATGGTTTAAAATAATCACCTCAAATTTGGTATGATAAGTTTGATGATTTGGGATTAAAGTTGAGTTTTCTTAGAAGTTAATAAGTTGGCCGTGTTTACATTAAAATGATTGATGATCAAGTTCTAATCATTGTCTTGTATGTTGATGACATATTTATTTTGTAACAACAAAGTGATGATTAGGCAACATAAAAATTAACTTTCTAGTGCATGCGATACAAATAGTTTAGGGGAAACAAATTAATTTTGCTAATAGAAATCAATGGCGACCAAGTTCATAGAGAGCTTTAGCTCAATCAAATTAAGTACATGTTGACACTATTTTTTAATTATTTGTTATGCATGATTATAAACTAGCGAGTGTTACTTTATATCTATGCACTAATATTTTATTGGATATGTGTCCTAAGTTGTATGATGATTTTTAGTATACGTATTTAATGTATCTTATAGTGTTTTTGGTAGCTTCATGTATGAATGTTTTGTACTGAATTTGTTATTACCTAAGTTGTGGGAGTTCTTAGTGAGTTTATGTCTAACCTTGGTCTCATATTGAACTTATGTTAAGAGGGTATTTAGATATTTTTGAGGGACTTTTATTATTTCTTATATTATCATGGTTTTAGTGATGTGGTAAAGTTATTGGGCATACTAGGCTGTGTTGATGTAATTTGGGCAAGAGACTTGGACAATCATAGGTCCACTGTTGGTTAGGTGTTTTCTTTGTTTAACAGTGTAGTCAACTATAAAATTAATATGTAGCCTGTGGTTTCTTTTTCCATTATTGAAATGATGATATGATTATTAAACATTATTTTAAGGAGGAATTTTGGTTATAGAGACCACATATAGGTGTTGGTTTTGATTGTAGGGTGGTTTAGATTAGATGTGATACTTAGAGTACACTATTTATTTGATCAGGGATCCCATGTACGATGCTTGTACCAACATATATATGTACAATATTACCTTGTTTGTAAGATCATGGAGAATGGTAAGGAAATTATTTAGAAGATTGATACTTTAGGAAATGTTGCATATTCACTTACTAAACTAGCAAGCACAAATAAGTTATCTTGGTTTAGGGAGACCATGGGCCTTATCTCCTATACTCAATTCATTACATGTTTTATATTTATGTCATTGTAATATATAATATCAAGTGGGATAATGTTAGGATTAGGATGACATTAGCCTTACAAATCATGTGTACTTCATATGTTTCCAACACCTTGGGAATGGGTGCCTAGGGGAAATTGGGTGGATTGTTTATTAATTATTTTCTCATGGTTGACTTGTATATTGGCTATAATGGTATTGAATAAGGTAGGCTACCCATTAAGTGGGATGTTACTTGCAAGAGTGGTATATATGGAATGGTTTGAATGCATTTATACCAATTTATCATTTGTAGGCACTTGTAATGCCCCGCCACGCAACCCTAGAGGAAGTTGCATTTAACTACTTAAACAGAATAATTTTTTTTTTAAAAGGATAAATAATAAGTAAGTTAATTAATTAATGCCAACAACCTCTAAGGTTACGAGACAGAGGTTAAATAGAACCCCAACAAAACATGAATAAAAACTATGACAATTATTTAATTAATAAATTAACACATACATTCCTAGTAAGATGAAATAACAAGCAGCATAAGATAAGACTTTTGATTTCATTAATCCATTCAATAAACCATAAGGTTACAATCACTCATTCCCCGAATGAGGCAAGTCTAATAAAATAGGGTTACAACTACAAATTCCACCTCGATAACAAGAGGGGTAAGATTAACAAGAATAAGGAAAGGATAACAAGAAGAACTGCAACTGAAACAACCACGAGCTCTCCAACTGGAAGTCTCATCCACACGAACAAGGAGAAAAACCCAACAGAGTAAGGTGCACGTTCCACCCAACCAAGTGGAACCCAAAGGTCCACCCCCCGTGCTAGGAGATAGTAACCAAAATCTCTAACCAAGGACGCCTACCACTAGACATAGGCTAACATAACCATACTGAAATAAATACAGTAACAACATTAAATCACCGGGTTACAATGCTTCCAGAAATTACTTAATCAATTGCATCACTGATATGAACATACTGTCGACCTAGGAGAAGTGTCATCACATTGTTACATAGGTTATCCTGGTGAGTCTTCCTAGGTCCCGGCCCCCGTCTCAGGTTATCCTGGTAACCTCTAACGACTTCCAGCCCCTCATGTAAACCAATGCGAAATCTGTTATCTTTCATGGTGACAAGATAACGATCTTGCCATTCCAAACCTTCCCGTCTCAACCCAAGTCTTTACAAGCCCTTGTGGTAAGGAGTGAGGCATAATTATCTTATTAAATGTTTGCTACTACCTGATACTCTAATCATTTAATTTAGGTATCACTGGATTAACTAACTTACAATGAGTTATCCTGGCACCACTTTGCGTGTCGACCCTCGTTACAAGCCACTCCTCTAAGACGACACGTGGAACAACTCCACAACCCAAGGGTACACAAGTGCTATGCAAGGATATCACATCCCTAACCATGACATACAGTCAACAAACTCTCGTTCGTGATACTGGGAAACAAACTAGTTACGCACTACCCAAGGCCATCTATGGTTGACTACACAACACGACAACCCACATACTGAAATCCCAACTGGAAGACTTGTTAATTAAGAAGACCCACACTTCCCAACTAATACACACGTAGATCAATGCCAAGACAAGAATCAAATTCTACTTTGGGTTCACTAAACCCATTTCCTCACTAGCATTCAGTAAACAGTGCATTAAACAAACGGAATTAATTACACCATTTTAAAAAGAATCATTTCATTCCCAACAACATTTAAATGCATAAAACATTACCCGTGTCCCCATAATTTAATTAAAAACAAGATCCCATTTTACATAAAGCATTTATTGCATATTCAATAAATTTCATATTCTAAAAACAACAATCTTCCCCTCTAAATATTACATTAATGAAATGAAATAATCATTTTCCCAAATGCAATTATTAAACATTTGAAAACAATTATGATTATTCAAATCTCACAATTATTTACATAAAACATATTATTAAATCTATTGAAAGCATCTAATATTATATCAAGTCATAATATTAAAATCTTTTAATATATATTAAATCATTATATTTAAAATATTAATAATATTTTAATTCATCACTAATAATATATTATGATAATAAAAATATTACAATAATATAATATCCAAAATATTATAAAAGTTATAATATTATATTATAATAAATATAATAATATATATTTATATTTTATTAAGTTTCTTTTTAAAATTTTAAAACACCAAGGGCGGCCTCGGTTTGTGCACCAACCCTAAGGTTGGGTCGCGCAAACCTCAGATTTCACGCCCAGTTTTCGGGAGATGCTAGGGGGTCAGTCCGACCGCGGTAGTCACCAGGCGGCAGCGGATTTGAGTTTCGGTGGCCGCAGAGGGCGGCGCCACTGGTGAAGGGAGGAGCGAAAGACCCACGCAGGGTGCAGTGGGTGGAGGGGCTACATCGTGGGTTAGCCGCCACGGTTACCACCACAGACGGTGCCGACAACGTCGCCACCACCATGGTGGCCGCTGCCTACGCAGTTCGCTCGGGCTGCAGATGGTGGGGATGGGCGTGGCTCCCCCACTCCACCCCCATGGGAGCGGCGGTGGGGTGAGCCCCCATCCCACCTGCGTATTTTTTATTTTTTTAAAATTTTTTTAATTTTCTAAACAAAACAAAACTAGGACTGTCATTTTTTTTTTATATATATATTTTTATTTTTTATTTTTCCAGAAAGTAATAAAAAGCCAGAACTAAACAAGGAGTCCTTTTTTTTGTTTTTTGAAAAATTTGACAGCATAACATTACAATATGAAAATTGTAAAAATATAAATTTCAAATCTATTATTTACAATGAATCTATATACATGAAAATAGAGAGTCAACCATGTTAGAACATCAAATAAATTGAAGAACAATTGACACAAAATAAAATTGAGTTAACCATAGCAATTAATCTTCAATTATTCAATCAACAAAATTCCAACAAAACAAGGTGTGAACCTGAATCTTTTGGAGTATGTTGAAGAACCTGCTGCTGCCTTGAAACCCTCTTGAGCACTTCAAATTCCTCAAGCTTTTCCTTCAAACCCACAAAATCAAGCAATCTTCCTCTTCTCTTTTCCAATTTTCCCAAAAAAACTCTATGTTTAAAAATTGTGAAGAATTTCAAGATAATGCAAAATTTGCTCCAAAATCCCACAACAACCCCCATAAATTTTTGAAAACAGAATAGGAAAAGTCTTTCTTTTGAATTTTTGAATTTTTGAATTTCAAAATTGACTTTTAATTTATTTTTCTAATTTTTCAATTCCAATTCAAATTTGCATGCATTTTCAAAATGAATAATTTAAATCATTGTCACATGAATAACTTAATCAATTAATAATTAATTCTACCATAAGATTAAATATCAAATTAATTAAATTAAATACTCAATAATTGAATCACAAATCCTACATTATTCTAACTCCCCAAATAGACCGAAACCAGTCAAACTGAACAAAATAGAACAACTGGACCAAACTAGGACTGATGATACACTACAACTAGGGTGACGACTCGACGCGAAAATCCTAGCTACTATCTCCCAATCGAATGTCGTTGGGCAATGGACACGCTCGAACCTGTGAAACCAGGTGGAGTCGATGTCCTGTACCTGTCAACCTGCAAACACAGAATGTATCCACATGCAATAATATGTCATAAATAAGGCACACCGTGAAGAGGAAATCACGAGATCGCAGGGCACTCGCAAGTGAGTGATGCGATACCGTCCTCTTCACCAATACAATAGTTCTAACTGACGCATCTAACATAGCAGCATAATCGAAAGCATGAAACATCATAAATTAAATATCCACATATGTTAATTCCAAACATGTCATAATAATCACACCAAAATATAGTGTCACCACATCAAAATACATCACGATAAAACAGTGATCCACTGAAATCAAGTACATAGTCCAAGTACAATGCAAAACTAAAGCATAGAAAAGAAACAACATAGTTCGCACAACAGACCAAAACGAAGGGGGTATTATAGCACTATGAGAGAGAGTGGAGCATCTTTGTTATGATGGACGAGTCTTGTATGGGGTTTAGCCTTAGAAATTGTGCCATTTTTTGGTAAGTGTGCCATGTGAGTTATTGGCCAAAGATGTTGCAAGTATAGTTTGCTATTCTTTAAGGTATTAATGGGTTTACACATGGGGGTGTTGGATTTTTTCCATAGGTGGTGTTGGTTTTAAGAAATCATTTATGGTTTCCCCTATTTGATTCTTTATAAATTGGATTCCTTCAATTGTTGTTTTATGAGTCTTTTATAAGCGAGTAATGTTATGTTTCCAAAATGTTGTTAGATTGAAGGGATAAATTAGATGTGTTAATGTAACAATGTTTTTGGATCAATATACACTTGTCATCTCTTTTATGGTGGATCTTTTCCCTAAAAAGGTTCCTCCACTTACATCTAGTGTTATGATTTTTTATTTTATCTCTTGCTGATTATATTGTCAATTATATGTCTCTCCATGATATATTTAAATGATTAATAACACGCTATATTTATTGGTAACCTAGCTTTTCTCTTTATTTGTTGAGCTTTCATTTGTAGTAGTTTACCTGGTTTTATCATTAGGAGTAGAAATCCAACTATTAATTCATGAATATGGTGTCATCCTTCAAGATGAGTCAAAGAGATACACAATACTTCAAACATAACACATACAAAATATGAACCATGACTACAAACTTCTAGGTGACAATATATAATCTTCTCTCTAAATTGGAACTCTTCCTTCCCACATGAGCATGCAAATTAAGGATCAAGAAATGTATAAAATTTGAAACATGCAATCTAAAATCCCTCCATTTTTATTTCTTACTCTCCTTAAATTCTAACTCCTTGAACTCCTATTTTACGCGCTTGCATTGCTAGTCAGCAACTTGTGGGTGAAGTGAAGCTCTCCACACATCTACGTCACAATTTTGAAAGAGAAAGTGATTCAAATTAGATTTTTTAAAGGATTTAGAGCTAAAAATATAAGGAAAAATATATATTTGGGTTTATGTTATTTATTCAATTCCCCATAATTCTTTTGCATCACAACTACTCAACAACCCTAAACAACATGACACCTTTTCCTTTTCTCAACCTTTTACAGGGTTTCATGGTATCAACCTGGTTAAAACCTCATAACTCTATTTTTTCAAATTTACATTTGTGGCTCCACCAAGAACAAAAATAAAATTCACACTTAGTACCTCTCTATCTTCTTACATTTATGGCTCCACCAAGAACAAAAATAAAGTGAGAGGAATCATCTAAATACATATCCTTTTGAATCTATCTACTCATTTCAATTACTATCTGTAGGATGCCAAAATCTTACACATGGATTGTATAGATTTAGCCATCCTCATAGAATAACATAAATCATTGACTCCAAACAAAATAATAAAATTAAGACAAACAGTCAATGGAGAAAATGAATTACAACCTATTCTATGTTGATGACCTTATCCTCAATGAGGTCTTGGATGATATTCTTGAGTCTCATGCAGTTGGCGGTGGTGTGTCCTTTGACTTTGTGAAAGTCACACAGGAGATTCTCGTTGTACCATGGCGGTTTGGTCATGGGCTCCGTGTATTGTTCAGAGTTAGAGATCTTGATTAGGTTTTCTTTGACTAATTTCTTCATGACAGACTCAATCGATTCACGAAGGGCTGTGAACTTCCTCTTGGGGGGAAATTGTTGCGGGGAGGTGGTCCTCCTTGATTACCCACATTGTTGACTTGGCTGGTGGAAGATGGTTGTGACTGTGCTACTACCGCATTAGCTTGCACATTGTTGTGGTTATGAGTTTGCGGTTGATGATGATTTTGGGTATTTTGCTTAGGAGCACTCATGACTACCTTAGCATCGACCACATCGTCGTTCGTGATATTTTTGTTCCTCGACCATGTTCGAGGTTTATCATTGTAGTTGTTGGACGGGCGGTTATCCTACGGTGGAGTGAATGTAGGTGCGCCTCCTCACACAGTAAGGGCTCTTTCGATGTTGAGTGCCTTTGGAATTAGTTGATCATAAGATGTGATGCACTGCATTTTTAGGTAAAACGCCAAGTTTTCATCCAAGTTGGCTATGATGGTGCAAACTTGTTGTTCCTCTGGCATGGTCCACTTCTAGCGCCATTTATAGGATGCCAAAATCTTACACATGGATTGTATAGATTTAGCCATCCTCATAGAATAACATAAATCATTGACTCCAAACAAAATAATAAAATTAAGACAAACATGCAATGGAGAAAATGAAATACAACCTATTCTATGGTGGATTGGTGCCCTCCATGAAGATGTGAGAGAGCCCTTTCCCAATCCCTTTCTAAGCCAAATGAAATAGACAATGAGTTGCTATGAGCTCAAGTTGCCTATAGTTTAGATGCATTCAAAATGTAGTTGTAGAAATGAGAGAAAATGGCTTGCATTTATAGGAGAAGTTGAGAGAAAAGAGGCCAAAATTAGGCAATGTGGGACTAAATCCCATCCAATAGGATAGAGACACTTGTCATAATGGGATTGGCCAAAGCTTGTGCAAGTTTTGGTCAATGTGCCCATTCAAATTTGAAAAATGTCAATAAATGCATGTTGTTGAGGGTTTTGGGGGGAATTATCTTTGTCCAAAAAAGTCAAAGATGAGAGTTATTGAGGGAAATAAGTCTTTTTAATAAATCAAATAAATTGATTTATTGATGCAAGTGGGTGAATCTAGAAGATTCTTGTAGTTAGGATTAAATTAATCATGATTTGATTAATCTAATAGGTGATCAATGTGATATGACATTTGATTTTAGAATTTTGCATTTCTTTTAAAATCAAATGAGAGGAAATGAGATTTGATCATTTAATTTAATATTGGTGACTAAATTAATAGACCTTAGGAGATTTATGATTTAATTAAATAAAACTTGATTTATTTAATTAAAAGATGAATATTGACAATAATGTCAAATTTGCATGTCTACACTATCTTCATCACTTTAGCATGCATAATGTATATAAATCACATACATACCAATGTGGGGTAAAATTTAGAGGATAAAATTTACACCATACTATTTTACCATCTTATTTTACACTCACTTTTGCCATGTGATTAGTATATTTTAGTGAGCTAAAATTATTCTATTTGCATATAAGCAAACCCAATCTTGAACCCTATTGTTCATCAACCATATTGTGACTATGAAATCATCCTCTAAATTATAAAACAAATGTCCTTCCTTCTCATGCCAACCCTTTTGAATAGATTATGATTGCTATTTGTTGACGTACAAACCAAATATTTTGATTAAGTGTTTAAGATCTTGTATTTTAGGAAAAAACCAAGGATCTTAGATATCATCAAGTAGAATCAAGAAAGGACATCTAAGAGTCAATTTAGAGAATATCAAAAAACATTATTAAGAGCATTACCCACATTTCTAAATTATCATTCATGAATACTAAACTAGGCATTTACATATCGTGTCTTATATTTCTTCATTCTTTGTGAATCAATAAAAGGGTTTGACTTATTATCAAGAAATTTTTATACTTCCCCTTGCATAAATAAATCCTAAAGGTACTAGTTAGCATCCCATTATTTGTCCCAGAAGGAGGTATGAGGGAAAGTGAATAGAACTAAAGATCATTTCACTGGAGGATAAAAATTTGCATAAACAAAGTTTCCACAAACTAAACTATATTTACAATCTAGTGTTAGGTAGGTCTAAAGTTGTAATACATATCTAGTATAACTTGATTAGTCTAGATACAGTATCACAATTTTTGAAGTTAGTCATCAAGCAAGCACATAGAAAAATCTCCTTCATTGATAACTCTAAATTGATCCAGAGCTAAGCAACATTTTAACTCTCTTTCATATCTATTAGCCTTAGTCCAAATTAATTTAGATCTAGTTGTTTATGTTGTTTACTTTAGTTAATTAGTCTAAATTAATTATAAGGTATGTTTATTTTCCTTTAAGTTACATGAAAAAGTGAAACATTTGATTAAGGAGTAGATCGAACCTCATCCCTCATTTCTATTGAGAATATGTGGGTGTTTATTAGCTTCAATAGCATCCCATAGTTTCTCTTCAATTATTTTTTCTCCTTCATTAGAATCTTGGTGGCCTCCAAGTGGATACAATGTTTGGTGTTAAAAAAGATTTTTGCAATTGTAGATTCACTATATTATGTTCATGTTTAATGCTCATATCATGTTTCTTGATTTTAATGTTATTAAAGAAACATATCATTCTAAACTATTGATTTTTTTACATATAATTATATTTTATCTTTGACACTTTACTCCTTTCCCTTTTCCCGTTTTCCTATAAATTTCTGAATAAATTCTTAAAAAATATTTTTACCTACAATCTATATTTTATTTATTTATACTATTAATCCACTTTTAAAAAAAAAAACTATACATATTAATTATTTACCATTTACTCATTTTTATTTATTCACCATATTGATAAACCAAACCAAGACATATAGTCCAAAACACCAATACAAATAAAATACAAATATAGTCCAAAACACCAATGCAAATAAAATACACACATTGTTTTCTAAAAATGTATTCACTCAATAATTTTTTATTCCTCACCCATTAAAATCCATCGACATCCACTTTGCTTGTCATCTTACTTTCATTCTAAACACTATTGTCATCTAGTGTGGAGAGCTTTTACAACAGGACATAAATGAAACTTCTTTCTAAAGATTTCTTTCTTTAGATTGCTTCCTTTTTCATCAATAAGTGTATAAGACAACAAAAGTGTATAAAGATTTTCTAGCTACTTCTAAAGCTACAAACCAAAGGAACAACAATGATCTTGGTGAAGTGAATCTTCACTAGGATTATCTTTTAATTTTCTATTCCAAACATTTATTGAGATAATGTAGTATATATTCATTGAATATATAATTAATCAAGATTTTAGGGCACATATTGAATATATAGCTAGAGGAACGTGGGGGGACTATTGGGAAAGTGGGCTTTTACATAGTGGTGTTTATTTCCTCCACTTAAAAAGACTATGCGTGGGTTTATCCAATAACCCAAAAGTTGAAGACTCATTTTATATGTATTACAAATAGGAATCTATATGTAAATGAGCACGTTTGTAGGAATATATTTGTACCATATTAGCAAAGATAAGATTTGGTATAAAGCTTACATACTTCCATATTCCATTCCTAACTTTTAGGTTACGGGGAGATTAGACAGAGAGAAGTATAAGTAGAATATACTTTATCATTCTACTTGATAGAATATACTTTATCATTCTCCTTGACTAGAGAATAAATTTTATCTATAAGTTTGGAGTATAAATAGGATAAATGTATATTATCATGATAGAATCTTAAAATTTTAAAATTAATTTTAATTTAGAAATTTTAGAGTTTTGTATTATGGGTGTTTAAAAGTTTTGATAGAATTATTGAATTTTTTTATTGAAGGGAATAATGAAGTGTATGATGACATTTTTTGGAGTTATGTATATGTCTGGTTAGAATCTACTTTCAATAAATATTGAGTTGTACTTATTGAACAATGAGCAGTGAATAGAGGGTTGCGTCCAATGAATAATAGGAAGGGTGTTGTGGAATCTATATACAAGTACAAATCTACTAGAAGTTTTATGAGTCATTACTTGAAGACAAGTAAGATTGTGACATGTTACTTTTTGTTGTTTTCTAACAATCTTTCCATTTTTCTTTCTATAGAAGAAAAATGTTTACCTCTTTTACTAATGTTTTATTTTAATGCAACCTCATATTCAAATGAAGAGATTTTCATTAGTGGTGCTTTATTAGTAGATTGTTGGCTCCTCATGTTCATATTGGTTGAAGGTTTCTTGACTTGCAAAGTTTGAAGTTGTGACGGTTTCACACATATGACTTTAGGTGATGGTTTTGTGCATATGGAGAACAAAGTATGCCATACACAAGCTACAATCTATTGTTCTTATGTATATAGGTTTACCTTCAAACATCCCCCAAAAATGTTTGACTATTTTCACATAAGTCGACTTACCTTTTAAGTAACTAGAAATAAGGTTTTAAAGTTTTTCTTGCTTAACTTCTAATAACCTAGAAACATCTAAATTTATGTATTATAACACTCATTCAATATATATATATATATTTCTAATTACATAATTATCCTTGTTATAAAATACTATAACAAATATATATATATATATATATATATATATATATATATATATATTTCTAATTATATAATTATCCTTGTTATAAAATACTATAACAAATCACTAATAACATTTTTAAATTTCTTAAGTTAAGTGGAACAAATGCTTCAACTCCTTCTTTGATAGTCAATTTTATCAAATGGATCTATATTGACACATGTAATTATTCAATAGGATTGATGACAATACAAATAATGCACCTACTAAACCTTGTGCAATGGATATGATGCACATGTTTTTTTATATAACTATAATGCTAATGCTCTATCAACTCTTTCTAAGAGAAATTCACATATAATTTGTTAGTGTGTTAGTAGACATGAGTACTATTGAAGGCACTATTAAGTAATACCTACAAATAACTGGTACATGTTGTACTATAATAACACAAATATATAGTTATTATAGGAACACAATATATTTTATACTTTCACATCATATAAAATATATTTGATGACATCAAATCATCATAATATTTGAAGTATTTTCAATGTAAATGAGAGTGCATGCCACATACTATGAAAAATAGGATAACTATAGCTATAGAGATAAACTAAAGCCTTAAATAATGTGCTCACATTATTAATAACTAATCTATAATATGTCAGTATCATATTAGGAGGGCTTATGACTAATTTAAAAACTCATGCCAAAGATAATGACATCAATGTTGAGATTTTTCTTTTCCTTTATTCTCTTGTTTCTGACATAGGTTACAATCAGTATCTTTGAATATCATTCAAATGAGAATGATATCAATATCCTTGACAAGTTAAGGGATCCGACTTGTGAGATAATAGTGAATATCAACCCACTCTCTCCACATAATAAATATTACCTATTTCTCTATCTAAAATGAGTCCATTTGCCTCATGTATGGTTATATCCTATACAATTTTAATGAGAGTTTGTGTATGATTGTCTCTTGTAATAAGTGAAACATGAATTAATGGGATATTTTAGTCCCATGGGGGCTTACATAGTTATTGAATTCAACAATCATGTATATAATAATGCATTCATGTGACCTAAAATATTAAGATGCATTAAATTTTATTGAGCACCAAGTGCATTGTTAACCTTGAATCCAATGTCCACTCAGAGATTGCAAATACACATTGCTCATTTCCCAACATACAATAAGCACTTCACAATCCAAATTCTTATCCCTGACATAATATGATCAAGTACACCTAGTGTATGTTCAAACCATACTATACACATTACATGATCAAGTACACCTAGTGTGTGTTCAAATCATACTACACACATTTGAGGCCAACAATGACTTTAACATCTTTTATTGTGAGGCATGACTAAATTATTTATATTGTACGAATGTACACTCATTAAGACTTAATGATATTTTTGTCTATTGCACATGAGGAGTTGCTAATCTTCATATGTTGTATTTGAATTCTTAATGTTTGTAACCAAGAGGTGATTTTGACTTTTTTTGTTTTATATGAGCCCCATTAACAAAAAAACATTTCTAGGCTAACAACTGTACTGAACATAGCCCACAATATTTTCTCATAGTTATTTTATACATACATTGCAAGTATGTATGCACTTGATGTGAGAATTGAATATGCTTACATTTCAACCAACATATTATTGTGCATTTAAATGGATACATTTATATAAAGGGATGACAAAAACTAAAGTTTCCTATATATAATATTATATACTTTACATGATGTAATTGGCTAAGGTCAACAATATTGATAATTGAACTACCATCAAAATATTTTTCACCATGATTTGCAAATACTTGTTTCGATCTTCTATCAATATTTATAAAAAAAATTGAACTTATATAACTCATCCTATCAATAAATTTTAGTAATTATCTTTCAATTTTTTCTGAATAATAGTTAGTAATCCACTCTCAAAAATTACACCTTAATAAAGATGTGTAAATAATATTCACATATATTAAAAATAACAATATTATTGATAGACTATTCATCCATTGCATACCTATTATAACCAATAAAACATGATTTACCCATCTCAATCATTCCTTACATGATCATCTTCAATGATTCATTATTTCTAATATATAATTATCCTTGTTATAAATAGCCACTAATAGCTTTTCCCATGGAACTATACTTCACCCCCATCTCTAAGTCGTAATCAATTAGTAAATAACTAATTGAGTGGCATATTCATTGCTTAATTAAAAAATTAAATAATGAATTGTGAAACCTAAAAGGGAATTAAAAAATAATTTAACCAATGAATTTTATTAATTTTTTTTGTGAAAAATAGAGATATTAAAAATATAAATGTATAAATATGCTTATCATTATTTAATAGTACTTTAGGTGTTATTATTAGTTTTATAAAAAATTATGAATGTGATAATTAAGAGATTTTTGACATTTTATAAAAGTGAAACAAATTTATTAAAACTTATCAATATTGATGATTATTTCAAAACATATTCAACATTGATACAATAAGTATTAACTATAAGAAGAACAATTTCATATATTTTTAAAGATATGTATTTTTGAGTGGAAGCTTGATATTCATAAAAAAAATCACAACATATTTTATTCTATTAATCCTCATAATCTAAAGAGACAATGCCTCACATGCCATTGTTGCAATTATATTAAACTACGAATACATTGTAGTTCAACACAATGCCATTACTTCTAAATATGAACTAGAAACACTACTAATACTAAATACCATGTATTGAAACAATTTATACTATGAAATAGTCTAAATAATTATTCATGTAAACACCTCTAACATATTTCTATTTTTAACATAACAAATTTCTAAATTTTAATTACATAAAAATATAATAATTATTACATATTTATACATATAAAGTTCAATTAATAAATAATAAATAATAATATATTAAATTTTTAATTTCTAGATGGAGAGTTTTATGTCAAACTTATATCATTTGTGCTAATTGATATGAGAGCACAAGTCTAAACTAACATCTCTTTCACTAAGAGCTAAGGAATAAGGGGTTATCCATCACGAGTTTAAATTAAATTTCTTTATCTGAGAGCCAAAGACTAAGGGGTATCCATCACGAGTGTAAGATGACACTTCTTTAACTAAGAGCCAAGGATCAAGGGGTATCCACCATGAGTTTAACCTAATACCTCTTATGTTGAGAGCAAATGACTAAGGGGTATCCATTTTACAAAAATCACCCAGGATGATCCCAACCTCATTTCTTATTGTTGCATCTTTGATGGATTTGAACCTTTTAAAAAATTATATATGTATTAATCTTAATTTATTTTGTTTGTTAATGACATAATATTACTATTTACTTGAAATGTAATGTTAGATGAATGATTCAACTACTTTTAATTTATGTTTCAAAAATTATAAAATATAAAATAAAACATAGAGAATTATTTTCATGTCAACTAGACCATTATGCTAGAATTAATAGAAAGTAATGATAAATATTTATGCTTACCGATAATTCAATAACATCTTTAATAAAAGAAAAGGAAATTAATATTTTTTTAATAAATAAAATTAAAAGTCAATTGAAAAAAGAACAACTTAATTTTGAAATTTAAAATAACTTAGAATCACAAGGTTGTAGTTCAATTTGTTGAGCATAATTGGTTAGGGAGATGGTATGTTCTTTGATTGCACCATCCACCAAAATCCAAACCCTAAAGATATATAGTACAAGGGATGAGGTTGAGTGACTTTGACGCTTAACTCGATTACACCATCCACTAAGATTCAAACCCCAAAGATATGATATAAGGGATGATGGGGTTGGGCGACTTTGACGCTCAATCAAAAAAGTATCGAGAGAGACTTGTGGATGATATACAATTCTTAAAAAAAAGATTTAAAAGAGATTGCCGAAAATAGAAATACTTCATTATGAAAAACTCGAAAACATGTTGGTATGAATTAACAATATCAAGTTTCCACAATTCACATTGTTTCTGGAATCGATTGTGTTAGAGTTCTTGCATCAACATTTCAGATGGAGGTTTTTGCATCAATGTTTTAGATCACAATCCATGATCCATCGTGAAAATAATATAATGGATTAATATCAAGTTTCCACAATCCATATTATTTCTCGATTCGATTGTGTTGGAGTTCTTGCATCAACATTTCATATTTAAGTTCTCGCATCAATATTCCGGACCACACTCTCTAACCCACCATGATGAAAATAATAGAATGAAAGATAATATGATACATGTTAAAAGCTTCTTAAGTTTGAAGCTTAAGCTTTGCCCAAAAAAGTTGACATAACTGGAAAGTTCTTAATACGTTGAAAGTATGAACAAATGAGTAGTTTATAGGCATGCCGTAGCAAAGAAATATACTCAATCTCGTTGATGTCGTTAAAATCATTAAAAGTCTACCAGCCATTAAACAAACAGTAATACAGTGAGCCGCCTCCAAAGAGCATTCACAGTAATAATGACGAATAATCTTCATTAACTGGTAAACCCGAACCAAAACATTTACCCCGTGGGAAGATGAAATTGAAGTCCTAATACAACACAAACGTGTGGGGCAGCGCACCAAAAGAACATGGAAATCCACATATGAAAGGGATTACAAGTCTGGCGTCTGGAGAATTAAGCGCGTTCATCGCTAATTTTTACTGGTTGGTTAATTAATTGGGCCAGGGAGAAATTGTACCTTTGATGTTTGTTCACTGAACCAGAAGTCTTGAGAAATTCAAACCTAAATTATATGCTGGCAAACACTCAACATCAATGGTGAAAACGAATTAACAGGGCTTAAACAAAAAAAATGAAATGGATGAGAAAGGGGTCTAGAAATAGAAATGTCTTGTAAGAGACGCTGGCAATTATGGAAGCGATGCCCCCACGCTGTCCCCCAGTACTACAGAAATCCTGAATAAATAGTGGAAGACTTTGAGAAGAGGAAAAAATAATAGTAAGGAGGCGTCCGTGACAAGCATAGGAGGGAGGTGAAAGAGCTGACCCGTGAAAAAGCAGTCTTGGATTTTGGATTTTGCTTTGTCAATGTACGACGCTCACACTAGAACCAGTAGGCACAACCCATGACAAGGGGTCTGTGGTGTGACGTGTCATGCATCGCTTGCTGGTAAAGGGATGCCGACTGGACCCCGCGAGCGCACATCCATCACAATAGTCGGAGGAACATTCATGGAGCATCCATGGCATTCATGGCATGGTATGACGGAGAAAAGTGCTGCATTTCAAAAATTATAAAACAGACAGGAAACCTTACACTTGGCGCACGCGCTTTCAGAAGGGGGTGTGTGTATTTTTTTGGGGAATAAATCCGTCATTTGTTGGGTAATAGAAAACAGAAAAACCCCGGTTCTGCACATTATATCACGCCAGCCAGTCGGCTCGTTTACCTCAGTGCACACAAAGGACTTAACGACGGGTCGCATCCGAGTTCCAATCTCGTCCGCTCCCTCTCTTAGTCTTCTGTTTCTCGTTCTTTCTTTTTCCACCCACCCCTGCGCCCCCACTTTGTTGTTATTCTTTTAATGCCGAACTTCATGGTTGTTGCGTTCGATGATTTGAAAGCGGTGTCTGTCGCCTTACAATAATTATTGCTGTTATTCTCTGCCTGTGGTTCCTCTCTTTAAGGTCACAGCGGTTTCGTTATATATATAGAGAAGATTTGTTCCGTGGGTATGCTGTCCGAGTGGCGATGATGATGAAATGGAGACTGTTGGGATTGGGGTGCTGGTGGTGCCGGTTCTGGTGCTCGCAGGGAACAATTGCAGTAGTGTGGTAAATGAGAAGAAGAAGAGTCGCTCTTTCTGACAAGGGATTTGTGTTGATTCGTCGGTTTTGATTTTTCCGTGGGTTCGAGCTGTGGTGGCTGGTTTCTTGAAGCGGGTTTTTTCTTGTTGATGGCTGTGACCTCGAGTAAAGACAGTAAGGGCGGAATGGACCCTGGCAAATATGTTCGATACACGGCTGAGCAGGTGGAGGCTTTAGAGCGCCTTTACCGTGACTGTCCTAAGCCCAGCTCGATTCGCAGGCAGCAACTCATACGAGAGTGCCCAATACTTTCTAATATCGAGCCAAAGCAAATCAAAGTTTGGTTTCAGAATCGCAGGTGAGATTTTCAGGACTTGTGTTTCGAACTCAAGACGTCCGCTACATTCTTCCCCTTTGTTACACAGATTACGATTTTTCTAGTTTGGGTTCGAATTTGTGATGGCCGGGTCTGTTTATTTATTTTTCTTTATTTTTGGTGGGGTGGGGAGAGGAGGAAGGGTTTTTACTGTACGAATGTGCGGGCACGCCTTTCTGTTCGGAATTCAAGCTTAAGGAAGTATGTATGCATGGATTTGTTTTGTTATCCTTTCTTTTGGTTTAACTCTGTTATGATAACTGAGCAGATGCAGGGAGAAACAGAGAAAAGAGGCCTCGCGGCTTCAGACTGTGAACAGGAAGCTTACTGCCATGAATAAGCTTTTGATGGAGGAGAATGACCGCTTGCAGAAGCAGGTTTCGCAGCTGGTATATGAGAATGGTTATTTCAGGCAGCAGTTGCAGAATGTGAGTTCTGAAGCTTATTCATCATTCTTGGGTTAAGGGGTTGTGCGGATGTACAATTTGTTTTAAAGAATAGCTGAGTAAATTTTTGGGGTCTATCACGGGTCGGGGAAGAATTATTTATTTTGTTTGAGAGTATAGATGCTTATTTTTTGAGGGTAACTATGACTGATCTTTGTCCTTTTAGCATTCACGATTCTTGGTTCTGGTTAGATTTGCCAATCTTTATATTTTAAGGACGGTTGCAGTAGATATTTAGGGGTTACCATGGCTGATCTTTTTCTAATGTTTTTTTAAAATTTTGTAGGCCTCCATAGCGACTACTGACAACAGCTGTGAGTCTGTAGTAACAAGCGGTCAACATCAACAACAAAATCATCTGACACCGCGGCAGCCCCCAAGAGACGCCAGCCCTGCAGGGTGTGTATGCCTTGCCATTATCTAATGATTCGAACAGTTGGGTTAATAAATGTTACATGGGTTTTGTTTTCGTTTTCTTCTACAGAGCCTGTGACTCTGGCATTTTCTGTGGTTTTCTGGTGTTTAACCTTTTACTCTGCATATAACTTGGCTGGTCGTGGTTTTTTGGCTCTTTCTTCCTCAGATTGCTATCTATTGCAGAGGAGACTTTAACAGAGTTTCTATCAAAGGCGACAGGAACTGCTGTTGAGTGGATCCAGATGCCTGGGATGAAGGTTTGCATTAAATTTGTCTTTATTTTTATCTAGTACTTTGTAGATTGTTTTTAATTAAAATTGTAAATTTCTAAATTTTAATTCTTCACACTTGGTGCAGCCTGGTCCGGATGCTATTGGAATTGTTGCTATTTCACACGGTTGCCCTGGAGTAGCTGCACGAGCTTGTGGTCTTGTAGGTCTGGAACCTACAAAGGTAATGGATCCTTATCTGCGGGGTAGTTGATTTGGATTTTTTTTTATTGAAGAATGAGTTGGTATTTAAATCTTTGTGTTTAAGCTGGTTCAGGTTGCAGAAATTCTCAAAGATCGCCCATCTTGGTTTCGGGATTGCCGGTCTGTGGACGTACTGACTGCATTCTCTACTGGAAATGGAGGAACTGTTGAGATTTTATACACACAGGTTGATAGAATTGCATGCCATTTTGATTCAAGGCTAGTTAATTTTTTGCCTTGTTGTATGTAAGGCAATGCCTAATTGCATCACAATAATTGCAGATGTATGCTCCAACTACCCTAGCTTCTGCTCGGGATTTTTGCACTCTGAGATACACCTCTGTGATGGAAGATGGCAGTCTTGTGGTACGTTTAAATTCAGCTCACATTGACCTTTGAGATTTTAACTCGTTGAGATCTTTTTCCTTTCTGTACTTTTGCTCTGATTGTCATACCCCCTATTCTATTTCAAACACAGAAAAATCGACTCATGCACAACTTGAAATTTTTGTAAGGTTTGTGAGAGATCTTTAAGTGATAAGGGAAGTCCAAGCATGCCGCCGGTGCCACATTTTGTGAGAGCAGAAATGTTTCCTAGTGGATATTTGATTCGACCATGTGAAGGTGGCAGCTCTATAATTCATATTGTTGACCATATGGATATTGAGGTAGGGAGGACTTCTCTGAGAAATCTAGAATGAATGGATTGTTATAACTTTACATATTCTGAAAGTTTGGCTAATTTATTTCTGATGAAAATGATTCAGCCATGGAGTGTCCCTGAAGTACTCCGTCCACTGTATGAATCATCTGCTGCACTTGCACAAAGAACTACAATGGCGGTAGAGTCTTAACCCATTGCCAATTCTTAGACATTATTGAAATTAATGCTCATAATTGATGACAATCACATTTACTAGATGCCAGAATTCGTCACAATTCTACAAAGGTATCTAATTGGGCATTGTTCTTTATTTTGATGTTTTAATCAATTATTCTTTCCCAATTAGGCTTTGCGTCGATTACGCCAAGTAGCACAAGAGGTTTCAAGTGATATGGTCCTTGGTTGGGGAAGGCAGCCTTCTGCATTAAGGATGTTTAGCCAGAGATTGTGCAAGTGAGTATTCTCATCGTCAGACATGTCTTTGCATTGCGCATGTCTTCATATTGTGTTTGATTGACTGTTTCTTGGATAACAGGGGCTTCAATGAGGCTGTTAATGGCTTCGCAGATGATGGTTGGTCTTTAATGGGAAGTGATGGGGTGGATGATGTAACCATTCTCATCAATTCTTCTCCAAGCAAACTTTTGGGTTCACATCTTGCTTCCCCTGATGGGCTTCCTGCTTTTGGAGGTTGTGTCCTCTGTGCCAAGGCATCCATGCTACTGCAGGTTGATAACTGTTGTTTCCTTTTGACCATTTTGAATCATTTGAATAAGCTTATACTCAAGATCAACTATGATCACATCTTGATTCCCTACCACGGATCTGCAGAATGTGCCTCCATCATTACTTGTTCGATTCTTGCGAGAGCATAGATCAGAATGGGCAGATAGTAATATTGATGCCTATTCTGCAGCTGCTTTGAAGGCAAGTCCTTGTGCAGTTCCTACTTCACGAATGGGTGGTTTTGGAGGTGGTCAGGTCATCCTTCCCTTAGCCCATAACATGGAACATGAAGAGGTAAATGAATATTGATTGCTTGTGTTATTTTGGACCTATTCTTTTGGGGGTTTAGTGATTCCCATCCATTTTAATTTTAAGGAACAAATTTGTGGTTACAATATATATAAATACTCCTACAAGTTGATTCAATTAACTTCTTTGTTGCCTTGCATGTGCATGCAGTTTCTGGAGGTTATAAAGTTGGAGTGCAATGGCCTCACACAGGAGGAAGCGCTGCTATCTAGAGATATGTTTCTGTTGCAGGTATTTTGTTATTTTATTGAAAAATTTCATCTAGTTATGGTGATATCTGGAATGGAGAGTGTAATCTATAGGACATCTTTTTAATTGACAAGCTTGACCTTTTGAATTGGACAGCTTTGCAGTGGAATTGATGAAAATGCGGTTGGGGCTTCTGCTGAACTTGTGTTTGCTCCAATTGATGCATCTTTGACTGATAGTGCTCCTTTGCTGCCTTCGGGTTTCAGAGTCATTCCCCTGGATTCTGGAATAGTAAGTATATTCACAAAGCATAGTAGCAGCTTAAAGATGCTCTGAGTGTGTTCTAAATATAGTGATAGATCATGCAAATATTTTTTGTGATGAAAATACTAGTATTAACAAGAGAAAAGAAAACTATAATGCAGGATAGCTCTAGTCCAAACCGAACGTTAGACCTGGCATCTGCACTCGAGGTTGGTCCAACAGGTGCTCGACCGGCTGGTGATTATGGTGGCAATTCAAGTAACTTAAGATCCGTACTGACAATTGCTTTCCAGTTCACTTATGAGAGCCATTTGCAAGAGAATGTTGCATCCATGGCTCGTCAATATGTCCGGAATGTTGTACAATCTGTGCAGAGGGTTGCCATGGCCCTAGCTCCCTCTCGATTGGGTTCTCATCTTGGGCCAAGACCACCCCCTGGAACACCAGAGGCGCTTACACTTGCTCGTTGGATTTGTCAGAGCTACAGGTTAGTGATGTCCATTTGTCAGAATGTATTTTGGATTTGAACAGTGTATCCTATTTATTTCCTCAGATAAAGCAAATCATTCTCACAGGTCAGAATGTCTTTAAAAGAGTTATCTATTGTTTTGAGCTGGGTGGTTTCTCTTGAGCTGAATTAAATATGTTTACTTAGGTTCCACTTGGGCGTGGAGCTTCTTAGGCCTAATTCTGAAGCCAATGAATCTGTCCTCAAAATGCTATGGCACCATTCAGATGCTATTATGTGTTGCTCCTTAAAGGTGAAATATTTTTAAAGGACATATATACTTGCAGTTTAAATGTGTTATTTATGTGTTTTATGTAATAAGATGATATGTATGATTTATGCATTGGGCTGCTGTTGGTGTCATGCAGGCGTTACCTGTTTTTACATTCGCAAATCAGGCAGGCCTTGACATGCTAGAAACAACTTTGGTTGCGTTGCAAGATATTTCACTAGAAAAGATACTAGATGAGAATGGACGCAAGAGTCTTTTCTCAGACTTTAGTCAGATCATGCAACAGGTAAATTGATGCTTTAGCTCTTCTAAGTAGGAATGTTATTCTGTATTTTGCTCCTATTCACTTCATTATGATCTATCAACTAATTTTATGGATCGTTTTTGTTTGTTACAGGGCTATGCCTATCTTCCTGCTGGAATATGTGTGTCAAGTATGGGCAGGCCTGTTTCATATGACAGGGCTATTGCTTGGAAAGTCCTAAATGAAGAAGAAAACACTCACTGCTTAGCATTTATGTTTATGAATTGGTCCTTTGTGTGACCCTTTTTGTTGTTGTAAACCAAATACAGGTCCCAATTCAGATTGGGAAGATAAATTATGTTACACAAGATCTGTCCATATATTCAAGCTTATTATATATTCATACCTTTGACCAACTTTAAAACTATTAGAGGGGGGCATGTAATCAGCAGGCTTGTTGCTGAAATTTTGTTTTTAATTTAAGCTGGAGATAATTAATTCCAAGTTGCCTTTATTAAAAAGTTTGATTAGAATTCTCTTCTATCTGGTTCACATGTTAAAAAAACGTTATGGTGGTCATAGTCTGATATGAGTGGCCGACCAGATTGAGTATTGAAGTAAATGGTCGGGCAGATACCTTAAGGGAAAGTGAAGATATGGTGGGGTTGTTGAAAACATGAAGTGGTGGGTCCTTGTCTCCCAAAGCAACTTGGTGCTCCTGTCACTGTGAAGAATGTTTGTCATACGAAGACAAATTTAAAAATTCATTTCTCATTGGTTTAGGTAAATTTGTCTGATTGTTTATCTCTATCACTTGGGGAATCTTCTGGGATGAGGAAGGAAATCTGTAAAGGGACCCCAATGTGATGACATGATATGATTAGAGAGAGGAAGGATGTTATTGCCTAGTGATTTGGGTTTTCATTGTAGCAAATTCTTCTCACATGAAGCGACAAACATGAGAAAACAGGTCTGGGGAAGAGTGTATCAGGCTTTAGAAAGTGGGAGCATTATTCTCTCTCTTTTTTAATTAAACCGAAGCTTAAGCAGAACCCCACTAAAGTTGGCAGAGGGCAAATTGCTACACGGAAATCAACACCTGGTAGGAATTGAGTGCCCATAAAAATGCAGATATATGGGCATTATGTTAGAAATAATATATAATAATCTAAAGTGTTATAATATGGAAAAAGCCAAAACCGCGGCAATGGATTCGTTCTAGATACTACGTGTTTTTTTTGAAGTATTGTAAGTATGTTTGGATCGGCTACCAGTTGAGCAGTACAACAACAATCAACCATAGATTTATTTTAACAGTTAGTGGTACAATTTTATTTTTTTCAAGCATGTTTCGATCGGCTACCAGTAGATCCGTACTACAACAATCGACCTATAGTATTTTTAACTTATATAGTAACCATTTTATTATTATTATTATTATTTTTTGACTTTTCTGGGAGAATATGTTAGATTTTGTATGCATCAGCTGGGAGTTGAATCTAGGATCTCTGGGGTGTTCTATTATTGAGCTGTCCACCTTCTTGCTGATAGTTTCATTTTTGGTTCAGGCCTGGTTCATTTTCCAACACCCTTCCTCAGATCAAATTGCAGGTGTTTGGAGATCCCAGTTTGGTCTGTGGGTCTGCTAATCTGGGTTGTGATACCATGTTAATTTTTTTAATGGGTCGAATACAAGACCGTTAAAGTTTTTCATGAATGGACTACAAGACCTCCTCCCATTTACTGCTGGGATGTTCTACTACCAAACTAGAAACCCTTTTAGTGACCTGTCCACATTACTCATTTTCCAACAGAATAAACATTCCTTATGGTACAGGACTTTTGTCAGGTATTCTCGAGTGGACCAATTACCATTTTAATTGTTTAACAAGTTTGACTGCCACATATGGTTAAATCCTGGATCTAGGAAGACGATTGGGTTTAAATTATAGTTGCGCATGCACTTAAATGTATAATGGGAACATTATAGGCTTTAACTATATATAGTATGATGGATTCGACATGAGTTTGGCTGTCATGTATTGATAAACGATTTCACGTTTGACAGAGTTTTTTAAGCTGGGAAACGCTGTAAACTTGGGGTGGTGTCCCAGTGGAAAGCCATTTTGTGTCCAGCCATTAGAATGCATCATAGCTTACAACCACGCTGTGCCTTTTAATATTAGGATCCTTAGTGCTCGCTGAATCATTATGAGGAGGACTACTTTTGATGCCCAACACATCAAATTGATACTCAGGATCTATCAAAATTAAATTATTTAAAGTATATTGTATTTTGACATTAGTATCATTGTATTATATATTATTGTGGATGCTATTGCTATCCTTCATACCAATCGTACCCACTAGCTCAGGAAGAGTGTTTATGAAGTAGCATGCACGAACGTTTCATTGTATTTCATTTTTCGTGCATATCTTTGAAAGTGAGAATGAATTGCCCTGCCCTTCATAGCATCAAGGATATCTGTTTGAAGGTGAAATAGAAGTGACTAGATATTTTATTTGAATTCCCTTTATGTGTTTGAATATTGTAGAAGAAAGGCATAGCCAAGTTGTTTTTATTTTTTAGGAAGATATTTTATGGATAGTGATAATGATTGTCTAGGATGAATATTCTATCATAAATTTTAAATTTTAATTGATAAATTCATTCAAATGTGCATCAAAGTGTGGATAGATAAAATGGTGAAGCGTAGGTAAGTTGTGAAATTGGGTGAAGTTATCTAGCATATAGGATGAATATTCCATCATAAATTTTGAATTTTAATTGATAAATGCATTCAAATTTGCATCATAAATGTGGATAGATAATATGGTGAAGTCTAGGTAAGTTGTGAAATTGGGCGAAGTTATCTTTCATGATATTGAAAGCATGACATATGAAAAGGCAATAATGCTCATATGTGATCTTATTACTATAACTTTTTAAACTTAATCTAATGTTCACTTTTATAATTAAAGTTGTGAGCTTTTTTGTTTTGATTTTAACAATGTTAGCTATTTTTAATACTTAATGAAAAAATAATTTTAATCAATCAAACCAAAATTAATATAATATTTATGGTTATAGAAATGAGTTCATATTTCACACTTTTCCCTCTTGCTTTGTGCTTGGTTTAGTATTTCCCTTAAATGAACTTGAGTGATGATTATTTCAATCATTTTTAGCTATTTTTCCACACCTAATTCGTCTTATTTTTGATGTCCACTTACCATAGACACTAGCATGAGTGCTAGTGTTCCTTGTGTTCAAATTCGTTCTTTCTTGCCCAAACATTCCCTCTTGCCTAACTCTTAACCTAACTTGTCTCCAACAACTAGAATAGAAAATGAATGTGTTTCATGTTCTATAAAAAGGATTTTAAAAGGAAAACAAATAGAAAAATCTAGGACATAAGGAGCAATTGTACATGCTAGGGTCGCCTGTGTTCAAATTCATTTTTCTTGCCCAAACATTTCCTCTCACACAACTCCAACCCTAACTTGTCTCCAACAACTAGAAATAGCTATTAAATGCATCTCACGTTCTATAAAATTGTTTTTTAAAGGAAAACAAATAGAAAGATCTAGGGCATAAGGAACACTTGCACATCTACATACTTCAACATGCCTCCATGGGTTTCTAGAACCAATAAAACCACCATTAGAGCTCTATTTCTATTGCATACCACTTCTACACTAGCACCTAATCTCACACGCTACAAGCTTTTACAATCAAATTGTTAAATTAGCCTTGGTATCTAAAGGAGATCCTAGAAATAACTCTTGGGCACCCATTTTCTTCTAGAGGTTGTATGCGGCCAAACCTACATGCCTTGTCCAATGGTGATACAAATCTACAAGAAGCTAACATGGCATATGAAAAATAATGATGTGGCAACTAATACCTTCCTACAATGTAAAACCCCACTTGTCAACCCTTTAGGACCCTCGAGTTGCTTGTCATATTTGCCACTTGTTTTCTTGTCCTTTCATTTTTCTTTAACTATTTCCCCATTATTGGGTTTGGGTTGGGTCAATGCATGATCCAAACATCATACTTGTTTCTTCCATACAAACTGTTTGTTGCTAGAGTAGGTTTCTATTACAATTGGAATCAAATTCTAATATTTTAGAAAGGAATCTACACGTCATTAAAACCTTAGTATTTCTATGATTACAAATAAGATTTCCATCATAGGACTCCTTTAAAGAAGCATTGCAAAAACTTTAGAGGGACCTTTTGGAAAGGTTAAGAGAAGATCCTTGTGGAAAAAAATGTAGGTCAAACATGGTTCATTTAGACTGAAGAAATTTATTGCAATACATATTTGTGACAAAATTCTTTGTTGTAGGATTTTAAGAGATTAAGATTATTTAATGTAAAGCTCTAGTAAGTAATAGATCTATTCTCTATAGGTAAAACATATATTTTTTGGGAACCCTAGGTTTTGTGTTTATTGTGTTGTTTAACTTTAAATGGAGTTCATTTCTTTCATACACTAGTTTAATGTAAGTATGAAACTAATATAGATATTTAACAAAGAAATGTATATAGCTAAGTATTTAAATTTAAATAAACTAATGCAAAGAGCTAGGAATAAGAAACTAGTAAATGAAAAAGGAAGGATAGGAATAAGCATCCCAAAATTGATTAAATTTTGAAGATGATTGGATAGGTTGTAGAAGATTGGAGAGGTAGACATGGAATTTTTTGTGTGACATGTGTCCAACTTGGACAATTCTATAGGTCAAGTAAGCAATGAAGCACTCTTGTAGGTCACCTAAACAATTAGACACTCATGTCTTTTATCTATTGGAGCTTTGAAGTTTATGAGAGTTGATCTTCTTTGTGCCTTTGTCTAGAATTTTTTGTAGATCCTTTAGAAATGTCCTTAATCTATGTATATTCTAATATAAAGATATAGGGGAAAATAAAAGGGGTTAGGCTATTTGGTATACTACCTTAGTTAGTTCTCTAGGACAATCCACTTCAAGCTCAACAAAGCCTTAGGAAAAATGGAGTGTGTGTGAAGTCCTATGAGACAAATCTACTTATAGTGATGTGTGAAATTGGATGGAGGGTTGAAGTTCGTGGAGGAAATTGGATTAATTTGGGAGGGGAAATGGAAGGATTAATGGTCAAACCTAAATATTAACATAATGGAGGATGCAAAGATAAAGGAATAGGGAAATTCAAGAGTGATTAGGGAAGATATTAGGAATGCAATAGACAAATAGCAAAGGGGACATGAAGAAGATTTTGGTGATGAGAAATTGGAAGACGTCTTAGGGATGATTTTCTATAGACTTTTATTTATGTATTAGCCTAAAATCCTATAGCAATGCAAGGAGATAAGAAAACTTAATATGTAGTAGAGAGTTATAAGTGAAAGAAATCACACACACTCAAAATGAGTACGATAGTGACTTCATCTCACATTTAAGTCAATATCACCATTTGAGAAAACCTAAGGTTAGGAATTTGGGCACATGGGGTTTCAAACATTTAAAAAATTTAAGAGGAAACTAAAATCCTATTTTCTAGGTGTCTAGGGCACCAACATTCATGTTTGTGGATGTCTAAATTGAAAATTGGACCTAGAGATTTTCTAAGTGGGTTTTAGGGGTTATAATAGGCCCAAGGGTAGTTATAAATTAGTTCAATTTTAAAAGAAGGCTAAAAAATATGGTAAGTACACCCTAGAAAACACCTATTTGAATGTGCACTAAATGAGTGTGAACATAAGGTGAAGTAGAATTTTTTTGATCTTATAGTGGGATAAAATCTAATTAAAAAAATTCTTTTTTCTAGAAATTATTTCTTTTGCCACATTAATTAGTCCCCTATTTTTTGGTATGTATTAATAAATCACATATTAGTTAGTTTCATGAATTGTATTTTATTTTAAAAAGAAGAAGACCATTATTAGTCTAATTATTTATTCCTTGCTTTTTTTTTAGATTGCAAGAATCGGTCGGGTATCCATCCCCCTATAAATTGCAGTGCACCTGGTAAACTTTTTTCATGTGACCGGTGATGCTGGTGCGTCACACCCTTTGACACCATGGGTTTGGGGGGAGACTAGAACTCGTGACCTCTTGCCTACAGTAAGATGCTTTAGCCAATCAAGCTAGCCCCCCCGCCCCATTTATTCCTTGCAATTAGATTGAATCATTTTTATTAATTTATTTCCTACAATAGTTTTTCTTTAATATTTTAAAAGATTTATTTGATAGATTAATTTATTTACTTTTCAATCAATCAATCATTATAAAAATAAAATATTATAAAATAAAAAAATACCATGAATAAGATAAATTTCCAATGTCTTAACGTAGTTCAACACATCCAAACACACCAACTAACCACACATTCTAAATTACAAACATATCACAAATAGTACAAAATGCATTATTGGGAAAACATTCAACCAATACACATCTATCGACATCAAACTATTCATCTCATGTAGAATCTTCATAACTTCCTTTGATAAACCTAGGGTAGAGTGGGAGAAATTGAATATTAGTAGTTGTTTGTGACTAGTTTTCCAATCAACCACTTTTTTCTTCTCAGAGTAAATCAAATCCATCAAATTGAAGAACAAGATAAAATTGCTAGAGGGAAATACTATTGCAAGTATGGATGTGTTTGGTGGTGTTATCATTAATGTTGTCATTGATGTCAACATAAATTTGTGTATTTGCCAACTACTTTTGAGAAAAATTGAGAAATAATGAAAGCATAATTGAAAGTGTGTTATGAGTGTGCTCTGGTATTGTGGTCCGCATTTCTTCTATGTTGATCCTATGCTTGTGCAGATCTGTAGGTGTGTTCATAAGCTTTAAGGAATCATATATACTGAGTTTCAGTTAGTGGTTCGATGAAGAGTGAAAGATATGTTCACCGGTGTGTGAACTGGTTTGCCAGAACTATTTGTTTGGGCACTAGGAGATTTTTTTTGGCTCCGTAGTCTTTTGATATCTGGTTTCAGATCTTGCGGATTTGGGAGATGAATATTTTTGATGGTTTTTGTGTTCTGACAAAATTTCTTGTGGTTTGGCACTCTAGAAGATCTACTCCAGAGCTCCTATGTTTTTATTGGTTGGTCTGGTTGGACTGGTGAAGAGTTCTCTAAGAATGAAGTTGGTTGTAACTATTGCAGATGTATCTAAGATGTTCTCAGAGATGGTGAAATGACTGGTGAAGCGTGTTGAGTGATCCACATGTGATTATCTTGCTAGAGATGTGCGTACTTCAAAGATAATTGGTTTTTTCATTAGGTTTGGCCGACCTGGTGTTTACACGTTACATTTGGCTTTTGCATCGATTTGAGAAACCATGTGCGAGCTTCAAAATGTTATTTGGGTCCTAAATTAAATATGTAATTGGTCCTCTCTCATTCTTATCCACCACGAGAATGTTGAGTAGCTCACCTAGTTTGAATTTGCAAATGAAATTGTATAGCCGACCTTGGAGAATGTTCCTAAGGTTGAAGATGGTATAAAAGCAAGTTAAGTTGTCACGAATTTGATATCCATCCATCCATTTGGGTCCTAAATTAAATATGTAATTGGTCCTCTCTCATTCTTATCCACCACGAGAATGTTGAGTAGCTCACCTAGTTTGAATTTGCAAATGAAATTGTATAGCCGACCTTGGAGAATGTTCCTAAGGTTGAAGATGGTATAAAAGCAAGTTAAGTTGTCACGAATTTGATATCCATCCATCCACAAATCGAACAAGTGAGTGAAGTGTGCGAACAAGTGCAAAAAGAAGAGAGTGGAAGAGTGAATTAAGGCAATAGTACTTTAAAGTGTTAGATTCCTGAAAGCAGTGAGCTGAGGGCATCTACAATCTTTTGATCAGGTTGTGAATGTGTGGAACCCTAGTGGGGGATCTTCATTTATATCTTTTTTTTTTTTTGTAGGAAGTGAGCCTCCTTTCTGGACAGTGAGTCCTCCTCAAGGCAGTGAGCCCTTAATCTGGGTAGTGAGCCTTTGTATTTGGGTAGTGAGCCTTTGTATCCAGTATTGCACTACTACTATATTGTGAGTTAATCCTCATCGTGGTTTTTCCCTCTTAGGGTTTTCCACATAAATCTAGTGTCTCTGGTGTTCTCTTTCTGTTATTTGCATTTCATGTTCACACTTAATAATAGATTGAAGTTAAGGTGAAAAGACTAAGTTTAAAATTAAAGAGATTTGATATGACTGATTCACCCCCCCCGCTCAATTGTCTTGTGCATTTCAACAAATACACCCTAGTAGTGTTGGTGTAAATAGGTGTTTTACCTATCTAGGTCCTATTTACATGTTAACTCCACTTAGGTCCTAGGAGGGAATCTTTCTAGTTAGTGTTAGTTGTCACTAGATCTTATCTTTTGGCATTTAATGCTTGTTTCCTAAGTCATTTAATATTTGTTGAGGTAGTTGTCTCATTATACAGGATTAAGACACATGCCATGATCTTGTCTAATCCTATCTCACAACTTGCCTTTATAAGTAAGGCATCATAGGTACATTAGATATATTCAATTTGACAATATTGCATCCATCACAACATGATTTTTTTTCCATTTCTCTCTTGTGGAAGTTATTGTTGTCTTGTAGGTGATCCTGGGGTGTTGAGGAGTTTACCATAAACTCCTACAAGTAGGGCTACCCTGGAATTGCCAAAGATGACAACGAAATAACCCTCCTCCATTGATCATATGCTACCACAACCTTGTTCACCTTATCTACCACATAAGAAAATTCATTAGTAACATCCACCCTATTAATAAAATCCAACACATCATCCACTTAGTGACTTGAACAAAAAAAATCTAAGAAGCTATGTGTCAATTTTCTATGCAAACATAATTGGTGAACTCTACATAAAAGAATCTTTTTATTTTTCTTTCTTTCTTTTCTCTCTTTTTCTCCACCCCTCTCCCAGCATTTATTTTATAGTGCTTTGCAACCTTGAATATAGTTGGATTTGGTATAGACAACATGCAAACTACTCCACCCTAAAGGGATCCTAATACTCTCATAATTGAAGATTGGGACAATAAATAAAATAAAATCTTTAAATGCTTTGGGGGCATCATTCATACTTATCTTGAAAAAATACCATATGGAAAAGGGGAAATGATGAGGTCAATACCTTTATTGAAGTTCAATTGCAAACCTCCCTTGTAGCCAAAACCACACTAGTAACATTTTGGGCCCTTTTCCCCATCTCTTGGTTCTTGCCCAGACTTAGTTGCAAGCCTCTTAATAGAAATAATGTTAAATATTGACATCATTTAAGAAGAGGTCAAGACAAATAGATCAACAAATTGACCAACTTGAAGGTGAACTAGCTCATATGAAAATTATAGTGAGAACATTTCCCACTATAAAAATTGAGCGCCACTGTTAAGTCGAATCTAATTGTAATACCTAGAATCTGAAACATAAACATAAACAAACAAACAATGCAAGATCTTATTTCAAAACATGTAAAACCTCAAGATAAAGCTTGTAATGAAAATGCAAATAAAGTAGTACATCAAAATTGAATTTAAAATGTTACCAATGACTCCATTATGGTTTGATTTTCTCCTTGAATGATTGGGATGTTGATTCTCCTTGCTTGAATGATACCAATCTTGACAACATATGCTTAGCATGAATGATTATTGATTTTTTGGATGAGAGGATGCTTGAATATATAGATTTTGGGAATGAGGAATAGATGGTCAAGATATGATTGTGAGATCAAGGGTAGATAATGGCTAAGAGGAATTCCCTAGGATCTAGGAGAGGATGAAGGGTGGAGACATGGTTAGTTAGAATGTGAATGAATAGGATTAAATTACCAAATTTAGTAAGTAATTGTGAGGATGAGGGAAATTAGGGACATGTGCACCTAAGAAGGCTATAAATTTGGGATGTGTTGAGAGAATAAGGGGACCATAAGGATAAGTATTATTAGGTGCCCAATATATTCTTGGAATGTGTTGATAGAATAATGGGAGCACAATGAGAAGTGTTATTAGGTCCCCATCGTTCTTGGAAAGTAGTGAGGGAATATAGGCTTTATTAAATAATAATATTATTTAATTATTTGTAAGGAGATGGAAAAGGTGATAAATTAAATAATAGGAATATTTAATTTAAGTGATGAACTTTAGGTGAAAGGGACATGTCCTAGGTTAATTAGGACTAGGTGATGGGACATAGGCCAAGGTGATGAAATTGGTTGATTAGGGATTAGGTGATAGGTTTAGTGATGATGAATAGACCTAGGGAATATTTTAGGTTTCTACACTAATAATGTACCTCAAGGAGTCATAAGGCATCAAATAGAAAAAAAGGGCATATAACCCTTCATGGATTGGTTAAGTGAACATTATGAATTAAAAATACCAAAACTTGGCCTTATATGATTCTCTTGGTAACACTTTAGTAGAGAAAAATAGAAACTTGGGACTAAAATTTGCAATGCCATTTTTTTTTCTCGAATCCCATCCCTTATGTGTCTTAACCCTTTTAAGACCATCATTTATAACTAATTTGAGATATTATTAGTGGGTCTTCTATGAGTAAAAAATTCCTAATTTTTTCCCAATATCATCCACCATGTGCTAATAGTTGCAAAAGATCCAAAAAAATTCTAAGTTTAGGGCATTTTAGGGCATTTTCTATATTTTTTCAAGTTTTTCGACGTTTGTGGTTGTCCATTCTAATCTTCTATCCCATCCATCTCCACCTTTCCCTTTGTCCTTATCAAATCATTAGAATTCCCCTTCATGGCATACCTTTCCTTGTAGCCCTAACCTCCTATTCCTTTGTTGTTAATTTTTTTTGTCTTTTGAATTGGAGTTTTATTTGAAAACCATCCTATTGATGAGTGTTTTTTCACACACAACTTAGATTAAATATTAAGCATCCTATCTCTCTTGAAAGGAAATCACATACCAAAATATCAAAAAATGACTACCCCAAGGCTTTGAATGTCAACTCTTGACTTGCAAAATAACTCAGTAGTATAATGTGTATTTGTTGTTTTCATGAGGGGCCTTACATTTAATCACTAGAAAACTAATGAGGTTTATGGATAGATTTAAATAAATTATGAAACCTTGAATATATCTCTAGATTTGAGATCTGAAAATGTAATGATGTTCCTAAGCTAATTTTTTGATTTTAAATAAACTTTAAGAGATTAGGGTGAGAAAGGAAAAGGATATAAATTCCTATGGATAATTTTACAATAATGAATTAGTGCTATAGATAGATGAATCCCTCAAATAAACCAATTTATTTTTAATCAAAGAAATACTCACAATGCTACATAAACTGTGCAATCTTCAATGGATGTAAAATATTTTCAAATCATATACATTCACTTAAATACCCAAATCAGGCACAACTTAAGAAAATCTTCACAATTGAACTAAATTAAAATATAGATTCAGATTAACCATGTAAACTAATTTATAGTCAACAAGCCAAAAATGGTATGAACCAAAGATCTATCAAATATCTAAAAACTTCATCATTAATGCAACCAAGATTTATCTAACATTCAAAAAGGAACCATGAAAAAATATTAAGATAATCCACCTAACACCAAATCAATGCTTCTGCTGGTATTGATTTCAAAATAGTTTTGATTACAACAATTTCTTATCTCTCTAACACCTAAAACTAAAAATATATGATCTTTCATGAACTCTAACTAAATTTACTACTACTGTTGCTAACTAAATCTCTACTACTAGACTATATAAGGAAAAATAATGCCTTTTATATGAGATATAGGGAAACCTTAGTATACAATGAATGGCTAGGAATCATCCATCACCAAGGGCTGAGATTACATTTGCATTTAATAGCTAGAACAAAATTTAATATTCATCCTCCATCTCCAAATAAATTCAATTAAAAATTAGACCTAATAGCAGTCTTTGTAGAAAAAGATAAAATGCACCTTCTTTGTGTTGATTTAAAAAAAAAAAATAGCTAGAAAATCGCTAGCACAAATTTGGAACAATTTCCAATATGGTGCCTTGCAAGTCACAAATGGCATCTCATTCTTCATTCTAGAATAAAAAACTTGGATGAAAGTGGCACACTTTCCTAAGAAAATCCTGAAAGAAAGGAATTGGCATACATGTAAGACATGAAGGCACTATAGAAAAGATCATCAATTATACTTCTACCCTCTACATTTTCTTTATATGCATACTTCACAAATGCAGTAAGCAATGGAGTAACCTACTTAGTTTGAGGACTTGAAGTAGCATAGACTTTGAAACACCAAGTATCATAACCACTAACAAAATTTCCATGAGACTCTTTCCAAACATGTTTTCTTTTCTAGAAACTCTTCATCTCTGACATAAATGAAGCAACAACATCCAAACCCACTTAAGAAAAAGGAACATTTAGCTATCCTTTGTATATTTGTAACTTTTATTGCTGCTTGACCAATTGATCATGAAAATTTGTGTCCTTATCAATGCTAGTCCTAGTCAAAATACAAAAAAATCTAGCACAAATTTTAAAAACATCATCTATTTGAGTAATTATATGCAAAACTTATTACTTGGTTTATCAACAATATCTATTCTGAATTAATTGCATGCATCCATAAATGGGTCTCCTTTAAATTATCTCTTCTCAAAATACCTTCTCTTATCAACACCTTAGAAGATAACCTCTTTATGACTTTGAGTTTAGGGAAAACCATAGCATGGAATTTCTCATTATCTATGCAATCTTTCAATAGATTATTTGTTTCATTCTTTAGGTCCAAGAAATTATTTTGTACTTGGATTGCATCATCAATTGTTTGGTTTCCCTGATAAAAAATATTATCAAGCCATGCTTGTGTTGTTTGAGCCATATATTTTATATTTTCCATTTGTTCAACTTCTTGCTTTGATAAAACCACTTGAGGAACAAATGTACCCTCTTCTTTCTACATGGGACAAATCAAAAGTTTAATATAAACATGTAATTCTATCACTTGTGCCTTTAATTGAGTTTTTGTAGCTTCATCTTTGTTCATCCTTTGTACAATTGTATTTATAGACCCATGCAATTCTTCAATTTCTTGAATTCTAGAGATAGGACCCAAATTGAGAGTAAACATTGAAATCCTCAAGTCTTAAATATCTATTATCTTTATCCACTATAAGCATGGCAACATGCAAAATTCTAGACCTTGATGTATCTCTGGTCATGTGAGACCTTATTTTTTCTTTCTCCTTCTCCTTGGGTTGCTCAATTATATTCAATATGCTATCCAAATCTAGATTAGAAGCTTCGATAAATGGCTATTTTTGTTTCAACTATGATTGCAACCATTCAGGTGATGTTGAATCTTCTACAAATTGTACTTATGGATGGTAAGAATGAGGGACTTTTTGTTGAAATTTCTCTACATTTATTGCCTTCTCACCTTGGTGTTGAACATTGGTAGGTTGTTCTTGTTTTGGTATTTGTTCCTTAGAAGGAAAGTTAGGCACTATTTAATTTTGTGTTTTCTCAAAAATATATTTATCAATAGATGGATCTTTCATTTCATTGGCAGCCTTTATATTTTGATCAATCAATTCAACTGTAGCTTCACTTTGTACCAGAAGATATCAACAAACAATTGTTTTTTTAGCCCCTTGAGCATTCAATTCTTGGTACACCTATTCAATATTATCCAATGTTGGGAGCATAATATTTTCATGAGATTCAACATTAGAAGAACCCACCCCAAGTTGAGCCAACAATACCCTTTTTTCCTCAAAAAGAACACTTGATACAACCTTCTTGGGAAAATGGGCAAGGTGGGAAATACAAGATTGTGGCAAATCTAGAGTTGTGGAGAAAGGAAGGGAAATTAATGGGTTGGTAGAGGAAATGGTAGACATGGTGTTGATGGCTTTAGGATGAATGAGAATTAATATGGTAGATTGAGGTAATAAGAGTGAAGGAGAAGAGGGAAGTGATGAAGGTGAAGCATTATGGGATGGGTCAATAGTGATAAGTGAAATGGAAGTAGTGGAAGGAGAGATAGTAGCTTCAAGAACTATTGTAGTGGAAATGGTAGAAGAGGGAGGTGGTTGGATGCTCTCATGAGGATAGGAAATAGGAGAATAGGAGAAGAAGGAACAATATCATGAGGTGAAGAATAAGTAGGACACCGCTCAGTTGAAGTTCCCTTCTTAATCTTCTTAGATTTCTTGGGAACTTTCTTTTTAGTACTTTTTGTCCATTCACTCTTCCACCTTTGGGTGAATCTAATTACTAGCTTCATTATTTCTTCAAGGTTTGTGGTTTCTTCTTTAGACCAAACAAGAAGTGGGAATGGTTAATTAGATTCTTCACTATACTCTCCTTGTACCAATTCTCCATCATCTACTACTTTATTTGGTACTATCATTACTTGATTTATTTTTGTGAATTTTAACCTGCACCTAGCTAATCATTGACAAACACAAGAGCATTAGTCATTCAAATGAGCACAAATATCATTCCCCATCGGATTCTTGATTATACTAAATGACGAAAACATGGAACAAAAGCACAAAAGAAAGCAAACGAAAGCATGTAAATACACAAAGTAGATCAAACCTCCATTCCATAGGGGGATTGGTTTCACTTTGATGTGGAAAGTTTCCCTTTCCCAATCCCTTTGATAATATTCAAGATCCTTTGATGTGTAGATGATGAAATTGATGCAAAAATATAGTGAAATTAGGCTAAAATTTGATGAAAATAAGTGATTGCTATGTGTGAATATGCCTATAGTAAGATTGCATGAGATTGTGGATGAATTTCAAGTAGAGGAAGCCTCTACTTATAGGAGTGAAGGGTTGAGAATGGATGGAATTGGTGAATGTGGGACTAAAATGGGGACCAATACCATTGTGACACTTGTCACAAGGCTAATGAAAGCCATGGGGACATGTGTGGAGCACATTTTGAGAAATGTGAAGAGTTCAAGCACGTAGGTGGATTTGTAAGAGAATATAAGAGAATTGAAGGCATATGGTTGAGAATGTAAGAGGGACAAGATGGAATGTAAGGCCATTTAAGGCAAAGGTGGCTCTTATAAGAGAATTAAAGACCTTTGTAAGAGGCTTTTAAATCTTTTTGGATGGAAATTTATGAATGGGTGGTTGAGGGGAATATTCCAAAGAATATGCCTTTGAGAGGGAAAATAGGCTAATTAGTTAATTAAAAGAAATGATTTTCATGTGCAATTTGATTAGTTGATCATAGGTTTATTTAACCTTGGTGAGGTTAAAAGCTAGAGAAATGGGTAATGAGGATTAGGAGGAAATTAAAGTTAATTAATTCAAAATTAATCAACTCAAGTGGGTTAGGGGATTTATGACATTTGTTTTAAATAATCTGATTTATTTAATCAAATGGGAATACTTAGGGATTTAATTAAATAATTAGATTTATTTAATTAAATAGGATAAACATGAGTGAACAGAAGATGAATTAATCCAATAAATTTAATTACTTGATTAATAGTAGAAGTTGATGAATTTAACTAAATAATAAAGATTATTTAATTAAATGGTTAGAGCATAAGTGATTCAAGAAGAATGATGTTAATTAATCAGGTTCAAACATGTAATATCGATTAGGACTTAATTAAGTGTCTACACTTTTGATATAATCTAATGGAAGCTTGGATTATGATATCTTTCTCACTTCATGCTCATCTTGGTGATTTTCTTAATAATCCTCAATATTCAATTTGTGTTTATACTACCTCTCAATATTATTTTTCAACTTATCATACAGGTCAAAATTTTTTCTAGCATGATTAATTACCAGATAAAAAGATTGCATTTCTACATTAGATCCTTCTTTTGATTGGGAAGAAGGAAATTCAGATGATCCCTTTCCTACAATGAGAGGGTAAGGAACACTAGACTGATGCATATCTTTGAGAAGCTTATTAGAATGTACATAATTATATGGTTACTTCCAACATCACTATCTTGTTAGTAGAGTACTTGGGAAGCTTGCATGACACTCTTGAGAAAACTTCCATTCTCAAATATGTAATATTTTGAAATTAAATGTACCAATATCTAAACCTTTTAACCATATGCATAGCCTAGTTGGACAAACTTTTACTCAGATCTATTTGCAACATTCTTGTAACACACTTTGTGAATGCATCATTAAATATTTTGTAGTGATATGGGGAATTATGTAATTGCCATCAAGGATAACAATCATACACCTTTACTTGCCTTGGGGTATTACCAATATTGCCTCTACATGTTAAATACCTATATTTAAAATTTCTTGCCAATGTATATACAACATAAGATGTCATATGAAAGATTTTAGTATCTTTTAGCATCACGAATTGGGTGTGAATTTTATCACTAATGAGTTTTTCCTAGTAGAATTTACTATCAACCTTTAATACTTCCTAAATGAGGAAAAAGATCCAACCCTCAAAGGTAGAAGTCACCCCAATTCCCATAACTCTACTTAATAGTGTGATCAAATCATTGATTTCTAGAATGAAATCACTTATGTATATATTTTTATGAATCTTAACTATTGATGATGTTGGCTTCTTCATCCAATGTTATTTTATAATTATTAGACATTTCTTAGGTCCTTGCTCATATATTTTCTTACCTTGCTCCTTGGTCATCTTTGTAATGTTGGGATGGGTTGGAATCCCAAAAGCCTCTATGATTTCTTCAATAGATAAATCTGCTAGATTTCTTCCATCAAGAGCAACTATCTTCCTTGATTCATCCAAATAATGCTTTCTACACTCTATGATTAATTTTAGACACCGAGATGATGTAGGAAAGTCAACATCTTGTACAATCCCATTGTAAATTAACTTCCTTGCCTTGGGAGTAGGATTATTGCCAAAGATTCTATCTTTGAAATCATCCATATCTATATGTCCCATGTCAATATCTCCCATGAAATTCCATCTTGAAGTGACCTTTGTATTAGGGGAGATTCCTTTGAACTCGTAAGTCATTTTGATGACCCTTTTCATCCAGTTCTACATAAAAATAATAAATATCCTAGAAAACATGTTTCATATAACAAAACATCTTATACAAGATATTCATAATCATCAAAATATCACTACTTGCATAAAAAAATCATTTATCAATTCAAACCTATATAAGTTAAATGCCATAATCAAATAATCAGAATTTGTAAAACTTTTAGTTAAATTATCACTTTGTATGCTTGCTAAGTCATTACAAAATCTCTGAAGTAATAAGACATTGCAAAACTTTCATGAGTATGTGGATTTGCAAAAAATAATGCTTATTAAGTCCTTAAAACTATATCTTCAAATATATTTTACCCATTTTAGTCATTACAAAATTTCAATATACGTGTAGATTTGTGGGGTTTCTAGTGTATGCAAATATAAAGAATTAAATTTCATACCCTTTAATTCTTTACAAAAAATCATGAGGGAACAAGATATATCTTGGGTAAGCAAACATATATTACATTTTTTTTTGGAATTATCAAGATGTTGTGGAGGAACGAGAAGGTAATAGATGTTATGGAACATCCAAGGGTACACAGGTATATCTTGATGGTGAATAAAACCCTGTAATGTTCTTAACAAGTGAAATTTGCAGGATTTTTGGAGAGTTATGGAATTACAGAGATGTGCGTAGGTATTGGATGTAGCAAAGAACTAAGGAATGAAAAATATTCTTATAAATTTTGTAATGGAAGATGAATAAATTGCAAGAATGTGATGCATTAACAGATTAGAAAAAAAATTAGTGGGTGGAGGATATGTGCCAAAGACCACTAGATCTCCACATCTCAAACTCTGATGAGCCACTTGTGATTTATGAAGAATAAAATAATGTGTGGAAGTTTGAATACCTAGAGGAACTGTGAGAAAATAAGATGAGCATGGATAAATCCCAATCACATTCATAGTTTCACATAACACTACCATGTAGATTTTAACTTGATATTCAATTCAATGAAACCCAAAATTTGAATAGTTAATTTCAACTTTGTGTAAAACTAGGGATCTACAAACATACATCAAAATATTCCAAAACCCCCAATGGTCAAACATTCATTGTAAATATTGATTGGTTAAGACCTACATGCAGGCTATGATGGCAAAACCAAGTTTAGGAAAATTCACAATCTCAAAGAATTAACTTGGGGAATTGGTTCAGTTGTCCAACATGTAACTTTATACTCTACTCAAGATTAAACATATTCAAGTTGACGTTTCAAATTTTGCAAAATAAAATATTCATAGCCGATATTTAAATTAAAATTTTATAATTTACTTTCTTTCAATAATATGGTTGAAAAAGCCCCTAGGCCAACATCAATTTGAATTTATTTTCAAAAAAAATAGGGCCAAAAAAGAGAGTCAACATACCCATTTAAATGATGGCAAATATACACCAGACAATCTACCAAATGGTCACCTTGACAACAAAACACTTCATAGGTTGAAAGAGCTCACTTCACCACTTGAAATGGATTTTTAAATTGACAAAATGAATATAAAACCCTCAACCAAACCTTATAACTTCCAAAAAACTTTTCCATTAATGACTCCTCGTATTGAACAAGGTGGCAAGAACTGCACTTAATTACCCGTAGAATTGCACCGATTGTGGAATTTCGATAGGAAGATGACCATTATGGTAAAATGAATAGATATGTGTATATCCTTATGTGACTCGAATCTCTACAACAAACCATGACCTTGAAAATTCTAAAATAGTACAAGATTTTGAACAATTGAGGATTATTAGTAGGGTACAAGGCAACACCAAAACCTATCACAAGCTACCATGTAGGGCTTGTAAAAATTGAGGCCGACATAGGAGAATAAGAAAGATGTGACCTATAAGGATCAAGTATCTCTAAGAGACAATGTACAAATATAAGAATGTAAACAATATAATAGAGTAAGATATCTATATGAAGATAGAAGTGAAGAGAATGATAAATACAAAGTAGAGACTAAGATTTTCCTTTGTAGGTGATATATGATAATATATATGAAGATATAAGGATTAATATATGTGTGTATTATACATGATTGCAATTCTTAGTAATCTTATATATGGAAAGCATTTGGATCTAGTTTTCCCTTTTGCAATTACTCTTTTCTCTCACTGTATCCCCTAGGGTATAAAAAAACTACAAAAGGGATATTAAGGTACAAATATCTAGAATGTAGTTCCCATTTACCTCTTGCCAAAATTGGTTCCATTTATGGGACCCTATAGAGAACATTAAAGAAAATATAGATAGGAAGAGAAGTAGTAGCAGAAGAAAAGAGGACAGTTAACAATAGTTAGTCAAAATAAAGCTTCTTAAAAATTTGCATATACAACCTTTAGGTACCACCCTTGTGGGAGGGGGTAGGCACTTAAGGGATGATAAAATGAAAAGGGGAAGGGATCTGAAAAGATCTTTGAAAATATGTAATTGTTCAAAAATTAAACTAACCATGGGATGAAAAAGGATAAATGGAAATCCAAATAAAAAAGACCCATGGAAAAAGGAGATAACAAAAGGAAAAGAGAGCTTATCGAAAGAATTAAGTTGGAAATGGAGATGGACACACAAGAAAGAAGGTTGAAAAAAACCCAAAATCGATATGAGAGGCACCACAAAACAATGGAATAAGCATAGAAGAAAGAAAGGGAACAAGCTAAGGAGACAATGTTAGAAATTATGAGGGATGAGAATAAGCGTGTCACTGAGGGTGCTGTTGAGCACACCATTGTCGGTGCAATTGAAGATATAGGGATAAAGATATCACAAATAGAAAGTTTTAATATGGATAAGATAAGCCAAATTATATAGAATATAGAAGGAGAAATTGAGGAAAATGGAAAATCTAAAAATAATTTAGAGCAAGAAGTTACAATAATTATGAGACCACCCATAAATAAAACACCAACTACTTATCCAGATTGGGCAAGCATTCAATTAAGGATATATGGGAAATGGTTACCGATGGTGACCCCTATACAAAATCTCTGAACAATAATATTTTATGTGGAGTATTTAGATGAGTTGATTAGTAGGAGTTTTTTGAAAATATGAGGAGAAGATACAATAGGAAATAAAATTAGATCTTGTGATTTTAACATGTAATGAAGAAAAACCATTGGGTAAGTGCAAAAAGATGGGGGGCCAAAAAGGGGGCTTAAGTGGTCACTTTTTTTTTGAAATTAGGAAATATTGACCTTGGACGTGAAATTGAGGATAGTTACACTCAAAATTTTGAGATGCAACAAAAACAAGGATCGTAGTGCTCTGAGTCTACTTTCTAAACTACTAATTTATTTTGAAAATGGTTAAGATTAAGGGGTTCAAAAGAGGCACGTACATAAATTGGTGTTGTTTTTGTCAGAAAAACATAACATAGCAACTTCTCTACGTCCTTAGCACGGTGATTATTTTTATAGTATTTTTAAAATCGCTTCGGTGAGAAATTAGCTAATAGTATGTAGTTGATGCACAATTTTTCTAATAATTTTTAATGAATATTTGATTTTTTACTAATTTTCTAAGTGGACACTTCCTGAAAAACAGAATTTTGGTTGTGCTACCCCTACAAATTTTGGAAACTAATTGATTTTTTTTTTGAATTTGTAGAATGGAGTCTAGTTTCTAAAAATGTAATTTATTTGAAATTTTGATGAATGGTTAATTTATAACGAAAAAATACCAAACACTACTTTTTGCTAAAAAAAAGTCACACAAACAAAATAAATTATAGATGAAAGGCTTAACATTTTCAAAAAGTGAAAAAAATTACATCGTTGGATAGCTAAGAGAGAACCTAATATTACCTAGGTTTTTGATTTGTTCAAAATTAAAACACGTGCAATCCTAAGATTGAGCACAAACCCAATTATGTGAAATATTATAGAATTTGCAAAAACATGTCTCTGGTCATTGAGAAGGCCCTCCAAGCCTTTGGAATGGTATTCCAAGGAAAATACCAAGCCCAAGGCTTGGGGATTCCAAAATCAAGATATAATGTGCTTAGATATAATGTGAGCGTGCTATAACACAAGCACACTATAACGTGCTCACGTTATATCTTAGTTTTGACATGGTTTTTTGCGTTTGTGCGAGACATGTCTAGTGAGACATAACACAAGCATGGTATAACACACTCGCGTTGTGTCTTGCTTTATGTTAAATTCTACTCTATTGAATGCATGTTTATATGTACATGTATACTTTTATTTCATGTATGTATGTATGCATGCATGGTTGTATGCATGTATGCCTATATGTATGTATGTATCAATGCATGTATGTATGCATGCCTATATGTATGTAAGATTGTATCTAGATATGTACATGTATGCTTGTATGTATGTAGGATCGTATGTACATATGTATTATTCTTGTATGTATGTAAGTATGGATGTATTTATGTATGTCCTTAGAGAGAGAGAGAGAGGGGGGGGGGTGGAAGGGAGAGTTTAAGAGAGAGGGAATGGGAGAGAAGGGGTTGGAGTGAGAGGGACTTAGCATAGGTAGGGTGGGAGGGAGGGAAGGAGGGGGAGAGAGAGAGATAGAGAGTTATGTAGGTAGGGTGCCAAGGGGAGAGACTTGAGAGTGTGAGGGGGGTTAGAGGGAGAGACTTGAGAGATAGGTAGTGAGAGGGAGTACGAGAGAGAGGGAGAGACTTGAGAGATAGGTAGTGAGAAGGAGTACGAGAGAGAGGGAGAGACTTGAGAGATAGGTAGTGAGAGGGAGTACGAGAGAGAGGGAGAGACTTGAGAGATAGGTAGTGAGAGGGATTATGAGAGAGAGGGAGTGTGAGAGTGAGAGACTTGAGAGAGGGAGAGGGTGTGGGAGGGAGTTACCTGAGAGAGGGAGAGACAGAGGGGGGTGGAGTGAGAGGAACTTATCTAGGTAGGGTGGGAGGGATAGACAGAGAGAGGGGAGAGAGGGAGAGGGGAGAGAGAGAGAGTTACCTAGGTAGGGTGTCAGAGGGAGAGAGAGAGAGTTACCTAGGTAGGGTGTCAGAGGTAGAGAGAGAGAGAGAGTTACCTAGGTAGGGTGCTAGAGGGAGAGACCTGAGAGAGAGGGGGTGGGTGGGAGACCTGGGAGAGAGGGAGAGAGAGGGAGTGATGGAGAGGTAGTGGGAGGGAGATATAGAGAGATTATAGATAGAGGGAGTGAGAGAGGGTGGTAGGGATTGATTGAGCGAGAGGTGCATAGAAAGAGGGAGAGGGTAGATAGAGACAATTAGATAGGGTAGGAGAGAGGGAGGGAGAGAGAGGTGAGATGTATAGATAGAGAGAAAGGGATAGGGGTTGAGGGTATAGGGTCGAGGGATTAGGGTGGAGGACCTATAGGGTTGATGGTTTAGGGTATTAGGGTTTAAGGGTTGAGGGTAGAGGGTTTGGGGTATAGGTTTGAGGGTATATGGTTGAAGGATTAGGTTGAGGGTCCAATGTAAAGGGTATAAAGTATAGGGGTTGAGGGTTTAGGGTTTAAAGGTTGAGGGTCAAGAATTAAGGGTTGAGGGTTTAATGTATAGGGTAGATGATAGAGGGTCAAGGTTTTAAGGGTTTAGGGTTTAAGGGTTGAGGGTTAAGGGTTGAGGGTTTAAGGTTGAGGGTAGAGGATTGAGGGTATAGGGTTGAGGGTCCAATGTATAGGGTAGAGGGTATAGGGGTTGAGGGTTGAGGGTTGAGGGTTGAGG